>BPTQ01000001.1:256109119-256506828 GCA_019973895.1 Chrysanthemum seticuspe | reverse complement strand
AATACCTAACTTGGTTCTGGTGTTGTCGTTGGTGGTGTTGTCGTTCCCTTATATGGTTACCTCTTGCACGTTTACCCATGCAGGTCATCAAAACTAAGTCCTACCCCTCTCACCTTGGTTGTAGATCTACTCTAAGTTACATCCCTACACACCTCTCTAAGCTACTACAATTCCTTGTTGATGTAGTTACTAATAAGCTACAGCTAAAAAGTTGTGTACCGAGTCTATGATTTCTGAACGAACTCTCCTCTTTTTCTTCTTGCCTCCAACTCCTGATGATGATCCTCCAACTTCATAACTTGTTCCTCCAGCTTCAGGCAATCGACCATATGGGGGTATTGGGTCAGGAAACGGTGCGTACCCAGGATATGGATATGGATAGGGTCCAGGATAAGAAGTGTAAGGAAAAGGATATGGTGGAACATTTGGTGGATTGTAGGGTGGCAACTCATAATTGGATTCTCGAGCCATGTGTTGAAAAATCGACATCGAATAATCATTGATGTAGTTGTTCCTTAACATCATCGAATCTCTCCACACATCCCTACATTGAATCTCATCTAGATGTTGGTTCCACTCTCCCCATCCTGAATCAAAACTACTGGACGTACCCATTTGCACGTTCTCCATTGGTATATTCCCTTGCTGTTGTGGTGGTTGCTGTTGTGGTCTTGGTTCAATCCATAACCCTACGGTTCCCAATCTCCTGTTCAAAGCATTACCAAAACCTTTCGCAGTCCACGTTTCACTATACTTTGGCTCTCCACACTTAGCCAATTCCTCATCAACATAATACCCAAGATTCTTCGCCAATCTTGTCATAAAATGTCCTCCACAAATGTTACTGTTGCTCTTGATTCCCGGGGCTCTCCTAGACAAATATTCGGCTATCTGCAAAATGGCATTACCGTCCTTAGTTTCTTCCAGCAACTTCATAATCCATAAGTCCGGTTTCTGACATTTGTCCCTGCTTCCAAATCTATTAAATGGCCCGGTCACAATCAACTTGTGAAGTATCCTCATCAACGGATTCCTGATGGTTGAAGCATTCCTCCTAGCACAAGTAGAATCTCCCACTTGATTCCAATAAGCGGGAATACTAGGGTAATCTTTTTCAAACCTCCGAAGTCTAGAAAAGCGAGTTTCAAATAATCGATGATTTACCTCATGTGGCTCATACAAACCAAGAGCTACACCAAAAGCTAGCAATGTGTAAGCATGATCCCTTCCACAAAGTCTAAACCAAATACAAATCTCCGACATCAAATTCCGAACATCCACCTTTCTTTCAAAATACATGGTTGAAAAGAATTCCATACACCATTCTCGGTAGACTTCTTCATTAACACTGAATGCTCTTTCCCATGACAAATCATTGAACGAATCTCCATCCCCTGGATATACATAAGACGTTCGCATCATCCTTCTTAACTCATCTTCACACTCACATTCGTTAAATAAATCCCAATCAATCACCCTTGGAACTAAACATTGCCTATGTTGTAACTTCGACAATCTTTCCCGAAAAGCATGTTTCTCTCCATCGGTGAGATTTTTGAATTTTAAATTAGCATTTGCTTCCTTCTTCACACTATACTTAACCTTTTTCTTCTCGTTCCTTTCACCAAACTTCGTAACAAGCGGGTTAATTGGAATTTCCTCCCCACTCGAGCTTCCTACAATAATCCTCTGTAGAAATCACAAAAATAAGACCATATAAGAGTGTTAGAACAAACAAGAAGGTTAGAGAACCCTCTAAGATACATTTCAAAATTTCACAAAAAATTCCCACAGAAACCACAACCGGATTCGGTTGGATCACCGACCGAATCGGTTTCCTACTGTCAGGCAACAACCGTTCGGTTGCAATGCGCAACCGAATCGGTTGTGCAGACTGCATAAGGCCTTTTGCCTTCAAATCCTCAATATCTCGAATTTCTAACGCTCAAACCACTCTTAGATCGCATTCTATCATCCTCAATGATTTCCCACATCCTAGAATTACTCTATCTTGCTTCCAAATCATCAAACATCTAACATCTTAGAACTCATACTATATTTTAAAATCATTAGTTCTAATAGTGTAGCATCCATCACTCTTAAAAACATATCATCCATCAAAATGAATCACCAATTGTAACTTATCTCATTTCATAAGCATAACCCAACTAATTCCGAAAAATCTTATCATCTAAAATCCATTCTATGGTGAATCAATCAATCAATCTCTTGTCGTAATGCACTCCTATATCAATTACTCACTCAATCCTAAAATATTACCACTTAATTCGAATTATAACAAAAACCCCCAAATTGGTGACCTAAAATTCAATCCGAATCAAATGTTCTAATAAAACCTTAATTGAGTTAATTGAATGTAAATGCTTACTTGCTTGGGTGCCATGATGTTATCCTACAATTCAAACAACTTCCAATCTGCTCTCTTGGATGAATTTTTGCAAAACCCACCTGGAAAATTAGTGTGTGTGTGTGTTTTTGGAAAAATGAAATTTTTATACTTTGGTGCAACCGGTTCAGTCAAGGACACAACCGTTTCGGTATGCTTTTTGCCAAATTTGCTTTTTTACTTGTTTAACATGTTACTTAGGCATTTACCCTCCAAGCAACATATTTTTTTACTCAAGAATTCCTGCTAAAGATTCACACAACATTCATTCACCAAATGAAATTTTGAACAATCATTCAATCCAAAAAAAAAATTAAACTCATCATATAAATGAACTAATCCAAACTCAACTCAAAACTCATAGTCATAATGCATTTAAACCAAATCACCTCAATCATAACATGAAAAATAAATAAGAAACAAAAATCCTAATGCATCAAATCAAAATAAAATAAAATAGTTCATGAAATTCAAGCAAATGATTGCTTGTTATTACGGTCTTTGCTTTTCCTCAAAATTCCTCAAAATATTCTTGCCTAAGAATATCCTCGCTTTGAAATTTTCCGGTCAACTCACGGAACGTTTCAAAAGTTTTGAATTTCCTCATAAATCTTCGTCCGTCCGGGCATAATATATCAAACTTAACATGCCATGCTCCATCTCCGGTTTGTCTCTTGTAAGTCCCCAACCCTTCGGGTTTCCACTCTAAATTCTTAAGTTGCACCGGTAAAGATCCTAAAAAGTCGGTCAACTTCTTGTAAACCAATATGTTTTTGAATGGGTTATAGAAAGCTTCTATCGCGAATGAACGTTCCATTTCGTCCTCTATATCGAAATAAGGTGGAGTTAAAGGTCCGTACATTGGATTACCATGGACATCACGTCCCACTTCAAAACAAGTTAAATCATCATTTGCATCCATCCATTCCAAATCTTCCATACATTCCAAAATTGGTCCTCTTGGTTTTGGGTAGTATGTTTGCCTCGAAATTCCATCGTCAATAGTCATGGTGCCTCTTCCCATGTCTATAATTGCTCCACAAGTTCGTAAAAATGGCCGCCCCAAGAATAGCGGTAAACTCTTGTCCACCGGAATATCCAAGACAAGAAAATCTGCCAAATACGGTTGATAGCCAATTTGCACTCTTACATTCTTAACTTCTCCCATTGCCTTTGCTTGAGTGTTATCCGCCATAGTGAGCTTAGAATGATTAGGTTGCGGATTACTTAGTCCCAAAGTTTTGAACAATGGATACGGCATCACGTTAACACTCGACCCCGTATCAGCTAAAGCATAAACTGGTGTAGTTCCATTTACTTTGATTGGCAACACAAAATTACCCGGATCCTTTTCTTTCCTTGGCATGCCTTTAAACAAAATTCGATCTCGATCCTCATCCGTGAGATTCTTATCTTCCAACCTAGCCCTCGCTAGCATCAATGCATCCAACTTCTTTCGGTAAAGCACATAATCTTGGAGAACTTCGATAACCGGTTTCTTTTCATTGAGCTCTAGAAATTTTTGTTCTAGATTTTCTAAGATAACTTCTTTTTGGCTTTCGGTTAAGGGTTTGATAGTAGTGGTAGGTGACGATGGTGTGTAATCATTTTTGGTGGTGGAGGTTGTTGTTGGGGTTAATTTATTTGATGATGGTTTCTTTCGGTTTGCTTTCCCCATTTTAACCACTTCCACATTTTTCTCTTCCATATTTGCACAAACTTCCACTAGCATCTCGTTGATCCCTTTTCCTTCTTCCAACTCGGTTATATTAATCCGCATTTCTCCCATACCAAAATCTACTTGACACTTGGTCGTGACAAGAAAATCTCGACCAAAACAAACATTTGGCTCATCCGCATTTCCTTCCTCTAAAACAACAAAATCAGTTTCAAAGATATGTCCATGAATATTGACCTTCAGATTTTTGACCATCTTCCTCCCATATGCTTCATAGTCCATACGAACATGACCGATTTCGTCAAGAACCTCTTCCAAGATATAATTCTCTCCATAAGCCATATTAAGCTGTGCATCCCAAGCACGTACTCCTTCCACTTCACAAGGTGTTCCAAATCTCATCATCGGTGAATCATACACCGTTGACGGTGCTTGTGTAAACACTACCACTCTTTTGTTTTTGGGTAGTTGAACCTTGTTTTCACATACTGCTTCCATATCACCCGTGTCAATTCCCAATTCTTTCTTGCTTTCCTCCAGAATTCCTCCAATCTTTTCTAATGAACTTCCCGTATCCTTGAACATGTCATCCAAAGTACGAAGGTATTCCGAGATTCCGCTCAAACTATCCATGTTACTAGACAACTTAACAAAGCAAAACAAAACAATCCCGAATGATTAGCGTTAAATTTAGTAAAACAAGAACAAACTATAAAAAAAAAAAAACATATAATAAAACATCTAAGACATCTAACAAAATTAAAAAATCAAATAAAAACTCAAAACCTAAAAATGATAAAACTCAACACAGAAACTCCAACCGGATTCGGTTGGATCACCAACCGAATCGGTTGGTTGAAAAATTCTAAGACAGAAATACGAACCGGATCAGGTTGCGGGTTGCGACCGATCGGTTTGATCGAAAATATATATATATATATATATATTTTTTAATAATAATTAAAGCAAATTAATGTCATAAAGGATGTACTAACTCCAGTTAATTAAATAAAACTCTTCATAAACTAAAAATTAAATAACTCATTAAATCTAATTAAAACCAAAATTAAAAATAAAACTAAAACTAAATAAACTACCAATAAATTCTATCATAAAATAAACTATAACTGAAAATAAAATAACTCTTAACCATTACTATCAACTATAAAATTAAAATAAACAAAACTAGATTAACTAAATAACAAATGTAAAGAAAAATAAAATAAAGTAAGTAGAAACAATAAATCTAAGAATTGATTAAACCACACAATTACTCTAGAAATCAAAACACAATAAACTAAGAAGATAGATATAAAATTCGAACAAAAAAATTTTCACAGAATGTCTAACCGGATTCGGTTGGCTAACCAACCAAATCGGTTAGTTTGTAACAAAACTTTTTTTTTTTTTTTTTTTAGACTAATTTCAAAGAAAATTACAGAAAAATCCCCGGCAGCGGCGCCAAAAACTTGATGTGCTCCGGTTGGTGCAAGTTTTAAAAATTTATAATCACGAATTAACCGTATAACCTATTAATACATACGAGCAAGTATACTCGTCCGCAATAGCAAAGTTTTGGTAAGTCGAGATCGTCCCAAGGGATTTTTGTTTTGAAATAGGTCTTATTAAAAAGTTTCTAACAAGAAAGCTTGTCAAGGCTTCCTCGAATAAGTGTTCTAGTGAAAATACGAATCAAGAATAAAAATATATACTTGTGTGAAGTCTCATAATCAACCATAGATAATGTTCGTAAAGGTTTGGTGTATACTCTTAGTATGATGCACAAATCATAAGCAAATGATTCCCCAACCATGGTATTTGTTTGTAAAAAATCATTCTAAGAACAAAAACATTTAGGTAATCCTTTCGGTCTTTATCCCAATGATTATCCTATAAAAGTTCCATTTGTTTGCAACATGTTCTCATTAAATTTGTTCTTACGAATCTTTCGACCCTTCGTGATGAAAACGTTCCTAGTCTTGTTTTAATAAGCAAAACATGGTGGTTGTCAATCACCATATCCCCATACTAGTTTGTCACTACACTTTTTGGAATAAAACACAAGAGAAATCCTTTCGGTCCTTTTTCTTAAAACATGTTTTATTGACAAATCAATCCAAGACTAGTATTTTTCCAACAAACTCATTTAAACAAGATCATATATACATGCATCACATTTTGAGAACATTATTATGATTAATCACATTCCAACACACAAGTATATCACAAACTACTCCATGAAAACAATCATATCTAAACACAAGTCATAACAAGGTAATTCAAACAATTCAAGAGAATAGATTTCCATAACAAAGTTCATAGAATACCTAGTCTTTTGTGATTACAAGAATTAGAAATCGTGGAATGTAGCAACCATGCGCCTCCAATCACCTAGGATCACCGCACAACTCCAAACTACCGAAACAATGGACAAGAATGGTTCCTTCCTTGCTTCTGGACGTTTTCCAGTAACTACTAAGCTTTTTGGTTGAAATAATTGGGTAAGTATGAGTTTTGGTGTAAACTAATACTCTTTTGGTTGTGTCACACTTAGTATACAAGTACTAGGTCCTTTAAATAGCCAAAGCACTTGCTTAACTGCCCAAAAAACGTTCTCTCCAAGTTAATATCAAGAAATGATCGGACTCTAATGATTATGGGGAGTTAAGACAACAATAAATGCGATTTGTGTAACTGCAGTGCCAGAAACCGGATCGGTTTCTATGTCGACCGAATCGGTCACAGCTTTAACCATTTGCCCAGCCGGATCCGGTTGCGGGTTGCGACCGATCGGCTGGGTTTTGCTCCTTTTGACTTTTTTTGCTGACTTTTCCCTTTACGCTTCATTCTTTGCTTACGTTGATGATTTCCAAAGCCAAACTTGATCTTTCCTTGCTGTAGATGCTTCGAAATCACTACGCTTCCATATCATTGAGTCCACAAGCTTCCAATCTCAACTTCCTTCCTTTAGAATCTTCCAAATGTGCATAAAAACTTCATTTCTTCATTATTCGCGATACCTGGCTACATATACATACACAATACGCATCTTTGCACTTTTGCAACAGTTATGAGTAAATATAGCCGAATATCATGCACAAAACTGACAATAACGCTACTAAAAACATGTTCATTTTAGACGTTATCAAGAGTTAACCTCTTAAAGAGAGTAATGTGCCATAATCTTACCGTACTCGCAGTTGTGGTGCGACATCAAAATTTTCTACATTCCGGCTGTAAAAAGTGTCCTTCTAAAACCTATGCCTTTGCACCAGATTTTGGGAGTTCTGTTTCTGGGCAACCATATCAACAACATGTGGGAAGTATATCACCTCCTTATGCTCAAACAACTAAGACATTCAGTATCAATGGTACACAACCTGCTGAAAAACCAGAGTCATTATCAGCTGAAGAAGAAAAAAGTCATGAAGAACTTAGATGGAAGGACTATCAACAAAAGATAAAGGTAATAAACATTTGATAATAGAATGGTGACATAAATATCATATTATCGTTTTAACTACTTCACCCATTATGGTAAAATCATGATATACTCAAATCATAAGTATAGTGGTGTATGTCAAAAATAATGGTTTACAAATCGCCATCCATATCATTGTGGTGTTACTCATACCACGTTTTCCTATTGATAATATCCTGATCAATTAGTTTTTATTTTGTTTCAGGGGGGTCAACGACTATTAGCATGAGTTCCACTTCTTTCTTGTACTGCAAAAATTGTATAGATTAGTAATTAACCTCAGCGATGGTACCTTACTTTATCTTAAATTGTTGACTTTTTCAGTCCAATGTAAGATCTCTTCTTCGTCTCTTCACATGCCTCAGTTCTGAGGCTTAATTAGCTACCATATTAGTCGATCGAGGTAGAGGCTTCTCTTAGTCTTCACCGCAGTTGATGCTAATATGCTTTTCTATATCCTTATGTTTTGCTCTTTGTGTGCTTGTTTTTGTCACCAACAAACCATGTGAAGTAAATAAGCCATTCACTATTTTTGTCACCCACGGACCATTTTACTCTTCAACTGAAGCTATCTGGTCTTTAAGGAACATGCTATGTCAATGTCATGCTTTCGGCATATCTTTGTCATCTAGTTTATCTTCCCAATTTGTGTAGATTTTGAGTTCCTACTTTCCCTGAGTAAACAATATACCATGATCGCAAAGATAAGCATGTAGATAATTTTATACAATAGCATATACCGCATTTTGCCTGACATACATTACCTTTTAAAACAATACTAACTCCAAGTAATGCTATTGTTTCTCCATCTTTCAATCTACCAATTTGACTCCATATTCAACAATATTATGCTTATCTGCATATATTTCCGTGATAAGATGTGTCATGTAAGAAATTGATAATCGAAAGGAAACGCAAAAAATAATGTTGTCGAAGTAGATAGTATACAATAAATTGGAACACATACCCATCCTTAGATGACTTGCACTCTCTCGTTAGAGAATTTTCTTTAAAAAATTAGGGATTTTTAAAAAGTCGATTATACTTTTTAGGGATAATTATGTTTAGGAATGAGATATTAGGGTGTATTTTTATAAAAAAAATAGGTTAAAAATATATATATGGTATATTTATCTTTTAAGTAATATATATATCATAATTTATTTTAGTTGTTATCTTCAAAAAATTACATACCTAAAATACAAATTCCTGAATTTTTTTTATAATCTCCTTATTTGTATTGATTTGAAAGATATAAATCAAAAAACAATTTACTCTAGTGGTAAGTTGTTTACAAAACACATGAATGACCCAAGTTCAACTCCAACAAATGTCTTCTTTTTAATAAAAAAATTTTAAAATTAAAAAATAACAAAAACAAAAACGAATTTTAAAATTTATTAAAAAAAATTGTGCATATATTAATTAAAACGCCACATGTCATTTAAAAAAATAATAAAAAATGCCACATAAATACAATAATGACATGGAAATATGACATGGCATTATGGGATGCCAAGTGGCATTTTATGTGGCATGCCTCCTCTTATATATAATGTGTATATATATATATATATACATATACATTTTATTTACATTTTTATAGATTTTATATTACAGAAATAATATATTGACTTAAACTTAGGCCTAATTTTAGACCTAAATCCAAGTGGCATCATCCTGATGGCTGCAGACATGGACCCACTTACATTACAACCCATCAGGATGATAACACGTGGACTTAGGTCTAAAATTAGACCTAAGTTTAGGTCCCTTTATTATTTCTCTTTATATTATATACGTTTTTATATGCATTTTTATATACGTTTTTTATCTACATTTTTATATACGTTTTTATTTACGTTTTTATATATTTTTTATACACGTTTTTATCTATGTTTTATAGACGTTTATATATATATTTTTTTAAAAAGTATATAAAAACATAGATAAAAATGTAGATAAAACGTAAATAAAAATGTATATAAAAATGTAGATAAAAACGTATAAAAAAATATAGATAAAATATATATAAAAACATAAATAAAAATATAGATAAAAACGTATGTAAAACATATATAAAAAATATATAAAAAAAAACATATATAACAGCGTAGATAAAAATGTAGATTAATATATATATATATATATATATATATATATATATATATATATATATATATATATATATATATTTATGTTCAAGTAGTGAACATTTTAAAATGGTGAACAATAGGCACCAATACAAAAGTAACAAGTGTCTTTTTCATTTAAAAGAAAATATAAATTAATTTTAATCTGTTTAAGGGCATAATAGGTAATTCCCCTAACAACCCTGATACTACTCTTCTCTCTCACATATAACAAAATCTCATCTTTTTTCCCAAAACAACAAGCTGTCACTCTCTCCATCTCACAACCCATCTTTCTCTTAGATCCAAAAAAAAAACTCCATCAAAATATTAAAAAACTCCATCAGCAAAAACCTCTCGACGGACCAAGCACTCACCGCCATGTCTATCAAATCTAAGAAGTCTGCCATTTCACGGGTGATTATTGTTGTCCCGATGTCCTCCAAACCGCCGCCTATACTCTATTTCTCTCATTTTTTTCTCAAAGTTTCCCCATCCCTACTTTTGCTCTCATCTGAAACCACCAACATCCATCCCCATTTCTTTTTTGAAAAAGTCTTCCATTTGATCTACATCAACCAACTATTATTAACGAGATTATAAATCTACAAAAGATCGCTTCTTTATCTGGTTCTTTTTCTTTTTATTTCCGACGAGCTGGTTATGTGTCACATGAGTCCTTCGTCTATGCCTACAAAAATCTGCCCACGGTTGTTTTATGTCTAGTTCTAACGTCGTCGCTGAGAAGAGATCGTATTTTCAGATGGGCGTCGCGGCCCGACATTTTCTTTTTTTCCTGGCTTGTATTAAATGATTTTGGTTGTAAAATAGTTTTTGTTCTAGCTTAGTTGTGAATTTGTCTATTTTTTTATTAGTAGTATTAACTAAATAATGTGTTTCTCTTGTTTACTGATTTTATTTTTTGGTAGTTTTGTTTATAAAGGTCTTTTGTAGTTTTTGGAACTGTATCACAATTATAATGATGTAGAGGAGGTTCTAAATGTAAGTATTAGTAAATTATTAAAGGTTATTTATTTGTCAACATTATAAGATGTTATTATATGCATCACCTTTTAGTTCTGTATCAATCAGTTGGGCCGATAATTGCGATTGGTTTGTTGCGACCACTTTCTTGTAAAGCCCGTATGTCTATAGCTTCTGCAGTATCTCATTTGTGTGCAATTTTGCATTTGTTTTTCCTAGTTATTTGTGTGCAGTCACTTTAATATTGATGTATCACTATAAATGTATCAAAAACTTAGTGTGTTACTAGAAATGTATTTTGACACAAAGTGTGTCAAAAGACTTTGTTTGTAACTAAAAATGTGTCATAAAAATTTGTGTGTCATTACGAATGTATCACAAAATGTAATGTGTCACTTCATATGTGTAAAAATTTTAATGTGTCACTATATGAGTATCAAAAAATTTAATGTGCCACTACAAATATTTCAAAAAATTAATATGCCGCTACGTATGTATCAAGAAATTTAATGTGTTATAAATAAACATTTTAAAAATAAAACAAGCTGATTATTATTTTTCAAATGTGTAACAAAGTTTTATTTATATTATATAAGTATTTAGTCAAATTATTCAAAGAAAAACTAATAACTATAATATAATAATAAAAGAATATCATAGAATCAATCAATATTTATCAAGTAATTCGGCCTGTGCTATGTTCAAAAAAGTAATTCGGCCTGTGCAAATGCGTCATATAATTAATAACGTATAAAAAATTCCATGGTGCCATTCAAATAGGTCAACGTAAAAATTGAATACCTGCTGAATAAGTTTTATCAAATTGGTACAGGATGCCATTCAGTTTCTAGTTTATTACAAATATACCACTCATTTAATAAGATTTCAATCTCATCAATAATGTTTGATCTAATGGTCTACAATTGTGCCTATTATTTCTTACTTTAAGGTGTATATCACAATAACATCACCCTACATATATATATATGTATATATATATATATATATATATATATATATATATATATATATATATATATATATATATATATATGTATATATATATATATATATATATATATGTATATATATATATATATATATATATGTATATATATATATGTATATATATATGTATATATATATATGTATATATATATATATATATATATATATATATATATATATATATAAATGTATAAAAACGTGCATAAAAACTTATATAAAAAGCGTAATAAAACGTATATAAAAACATATATAGATTTTAGAAGTAATTAGAAAAGAGATTTTTTTTTAAGAAAATCAAAGATTTAAAAAAAAAAAATAATATATAAAAAAAAAATAAAAAAAAATAAAAAAAAAATTTGTGTACTTATAAGCAGTTTTCATAACTATTAAAAAATTTATAAAATTTTAGTATTTCATTAGTATATTGATTAAAAAGCAATTTTGGTTACTAAATTGTAAAAAACATTTTCGTAAGTTTTAAAATTCACTTTTTTAAAAAAGGAATATTAGTTCTTACTTAAGTTTAGCTATGATAAAAATTTCAGTATTTATTTTGAATTTTTTAGTCAGTTTTTTATTTCTATAAAAGTTTTTAGTTGTTAAAAGTTTATTTTTTTACTTTTATAAATTTATGAGTTAACTTAATTTTTGGTCCTTATAGTTTGTCGGGTGTAACACTTTTCGTCCATTAAAATGAGGGTATTATAGTCATTTCAAGTGTCTTAATTGCTCAAACTAACGGTCAACTAAAAATTGGATCAAATCTGTTACGGGCCGTCGGATTCTGAACAAGATCCGTTACTTTTTAAACTATTAGACCAAAACCGTTATACCCGGTAAATCACAAAGACCAAAAATGTAATTAACTCTAATTTCAACCATCCTAGCCTTTTGTTTATGGGAGGTGATACTCACACCACACTTTTTGATTCATGCACCACTAGTTGTGCATTACAGTATTGTACTCTACAATACTGTAATGCACAACTAGTGGTGCATGAATCAAAAAGTATGATCTGAGTATCAATTCCCTTTGTTTATTAATCAACCATATATTTTTGATCATTCATATTTTCTTAATGATGGGATTGAGAAAGTCAAAATAAAAACTAACAAAAAATTCTTAATGGCAAACGTTTAGAATTTTTATTTCTGAATCATGTTATTTGACTAACAGTTTATATTCATAACAAAAGTCATATATGAACTTATCGTTCAATAGTCAAGAACGTATGTTTTACTTTTTTTAAGTGTCTACTTTTTCATTCTTTCCTTTCAACATTGAGAATCATGTGTTATATATGAATCATGTTTATCTTTTTCACTAAATGTGTTAGTTCATCGTTCAACTATGAATCATAACTTTTTTATTTAAGCGTCGGATACATGAATCATTAACTCAAAGATTTATCATTAAAACATGTGAATCATGGTTTAGATGTGGTAAATTTTATTAATAAATAAGAACTAAATCATTGCGTTTTGTTGAGTTTTAAATCATTGCAATTACTTATGACTTATCGGTTTTTGAATCATTGCAATCACTTACTAAAGCGTCATATTTTTTTACTATTGTAATCATTCTTTGAATCATATGATAAATACTTAATCATTGTTTTTTGTTGAAATTTGAATAAATGGAACTACGTTTGAATAAGTTCTTGAGTTATTGCAATTACTTGCTAACTCATCGTATTTTTGAATCGTTGTAATCGATGTTTGAATCAATGTTGCAAAAATCGTGAATCGGTAGTCGGGCGGTCAACCACCCTGCAGCGAGTAATCGGTAAAGTCGGGATTAATCGGTGATTAATCGGATTGGCATTTCCTGCAGTTTTTTGGTATTTCTAGAGAACAAACTAAAAATCTTAACCGATTCCAAGCCTGCTATGTTTCCAAACCTCACTAAAAGGCTCCAATTCTGATTATGATGCTCATTGTGCGTTATAAGTGAAATATACGATCCCCAAATTAAGTATAATGCCTAAATTATTATTATTTTTAAAATGACCGATTTGTCCGATTCGGCCGATTTTTTACCGATTCGGCCGATTTTTTGACTGCTTAGTGTCGATTTTTATCCTAGGCCGATTTTTCGACCGATTTTCAAAAATCGACAAGGTACTCGACCGATTAACGATTAATCGACGATTAATCGGCCGAGTTGACCGATTTTTGCAACATTGGTTTGAATCATGTGATAATGCTTAACAGTTGGGTAAACTATAATATTCGAATACGTGATTCATAATCGAACTAATGAAACACTATAACAGCGTGTTGTATATTGAATCACATTGGAATTTATAAATTAGTAAATAAATTATGATGTATTCTTGAATCAATAGAGTGCTTGAAAAATCCATCACACAATTTATTTATGCCCAAACCCTTGAATATATTAGACCGGAATTAATTGTGCGTGGGAGTAGGAGTCTTAACTCGTTTGCATGAAATTGGACAATTTAACTCTACAATTACATTAATCAGTAGGTAAACATAAATAAAAATTATTATATAATGTTTAATAAAAAGGTTTTACCAACGATTGTACAATTATTGGTAAAAAGATTGTTGATGATAATAGTATTTTTAACAGTGTTAAAAAAATTATTGTTGTGTTACTTAGACAGATCCATCACTTATATATACATTTTGTGATTTACCTAATACTCCAACTCACTCATTTTCACCATATATATGCTATTTCTTCCCTCGAAAGTGTACGTCTTGTAAGTAATGTATCCGATAATCATGGTGTTATTTAAGAAAAAAAATAAGTAAATACTCATGGTGTTCCGTGTATTTCATGCATATCCTTCTTTTTTCTTGTATGATGATGTACTCGTTGGAATAAAAGTCTACGAAACAATGAATTATAGCTTGATATGCCTATATAAGCTTGTTCAAATCCTATATAAGCTTGTTCAAATGCCATCTCTTGTGTGTTAGTTAACGTGACATGATTTTGAAACAATGAATTATAGCTTGATGCCTATATAAGCTTGTTCAAATGCCATCTCTCATGTGTTAGTTAACATGACATGATTTTTTTTTAACGGCAAGTTAGTAGTTAGTGATTCGAGCCTATAATGACATTCAATTGGGCAGTATGCAAGCCTCGAACTTTCGCTTTCGGGGATAAACCCTACTCCTGCTTCTATTCTATTTCCGCCTCTAAAGGTCTATGGTGAGACTCGAACTGAGACCTTTCCAAAGATACCTCCCCAAAGTTACCTTTTATGACCAACTGAGCTAGCCTAATTGGTTAGTTACCATGACATGATTTAGGGAGTGTTTGTTTAAACTTATATGTGAGGTTATGAGCTTATTTGATTTCAGCTTATATCTCATAAGCTTTAACTTTTTGGCTTATTTTAAGATTTATGAGCTTATAGAAGTTTAACGTATGATAATAAACTTATATAACCCACAAATCTTAATATAAGCAAAAAAAATGAAACTTATAAAATATAACCGAAACACAAATAAGTTAATAAGCCATATATAAGCTTGATTAAGGATCAAATGAGAAGTAAAATTAAAATAAGAATGGTGAGAAGAAACTACAGCCGCACATTTTAGATGTACCTAAAAAAATAGATGCATCTCCCCTTAAATTTCTCCTCATTTGAAATATGTGGCTCAAATTTATTCTCATTCTTCTTATTTCAATTTCTCTTCTCACTAGATCTCTTCTCATATAAGCTTAAATAAACACCTCCTTAAGCATAGGCTACAATAATATATAGGTGTCCAAACTGCAAAGATATGCACTGACTCCAAAAATGAGAGTCGTTTTCTTTAAGCTAGCCAATTTTGACTAAAAGTATTATTCGATCCATATTCCATGTAATGATGTTGATGCCTAGATAAATTAAAAAGTAGAGTCCAAAATATATTTTTGACTAAAATACATCGTTGATCTCTAAACTTGGTAAAAAAACGTCGTCGTGAACTAAAACATGGCATTTTTATCGCCAGTAGCAAACTAGGGGTTTTTAGGGCTAAACTAGTCCCTTGACTCATTTTTCGTTAGTCAACTTCTGTTATTTTCCCCATGTGCCTTGCACATGAGGGCAAAATGGTCATTTCTAAGTATTGACTTTTTTATGTTTGTTTTGTCATATTAGAGTATGTTTGATATGATATTAACTTGATAGAATTAGTACATCAATGAGAAGCATGCATCTGATATATGAGACAAATGATAGAGCAGAGTTAAATTGCATCCATTTGTATCCAAAGGACTTACCTCAATATGATCTTTCGCCTTAATATTTATAAGAAACGATTGGTTATGGATGAACTGAAAGAAAGAGTATATAACAATAAATTAGTTTACAGAGGCCATTATGCTAATATATTTGGAAATTTTAGTGGATGACAAAGCTGCAAAAATTTGCTTGGTATTGCCTCAGGAGATTCCATTACTGCCTGAGTATTATCTTGTCCAAATAACTTAATACGGCCATCTCTAATAAAAGATACAAATTCTATTTAACGATATATTCAAATAAGAAAATTCAATGTACAAGTCCAGTAGTACTTTGATTGTGTTTATGTTAAATCATTGTATCTATGTATAATGTGTAAATTAATTTTGTAAGCTTACAAAAACAAACATGAAGAGCATTAGTACACCATTTAGTAGCAGCAGGAGCTACAGTAACTGACAATGCGGTTAAGAGAAGCTTGCGTGGTTGACATAGCAAGAGTCTTCTGAATAGGGTCATGAGCTAGCAAATTACATCCTGATAGGAGGCCATAATGGAAAACATGACGTGAATTTACTTCGTCAGATTTCAAAGCATCTCGATTTCCTCCAGGCTGTAGCATAAGAATGATAATAGTGATTATGAGTCAAAATATCACTATTGAGGTTCCTAACAGCCAAAATAAAAGAGCCATAGCCCATAGCCAATGTTCAGTCTTGGCTATCATCTCGACAGGCAAAAGCACTAGACTGCAACTTTGCAAGGCTAAAGACCATACAAGTTTGCACACAACCAAGTGAAATTTAACCAGCGTATTCCAATATTGATCTAACAACTGGGACTAGTTAACTGCTAGAACCTCAAATCGACATCCACTACAACCAAATCATATGCCAATGTGACTATCTTCCAAAAATCAATATGGTGCAAAGTCGAGTACTATAGAAGTAACAAACGTTTTCCATGTTTTGCACTAAGAAAATTCAACACCATTTGAATTTTGGTAGAAAATAATAATATCGAATATATAGAATCGCCTTACAAATTATCTCATTTAGCTGTTGCTTAAACATATAAAATCATAGATTCCATTTCAACACGAATCATCATTTTTGTTAGTAATTAGAAATTCCATGGTGAAGTGTCGGTCACCCCAACTATAGTCTAGCACAAGTTAGCTCGTAGACATATCGTTATTTACTGTTTATTAGCTTAGTTATTAGCTTAGTGCAGCACCGTGGAGGACGGACGGGTTTTTACCCACTGTATGCCTGATCCACAGTCCGAAGGAGGACGTTTAGTTTGTTACTATAAATACCCTCTACCTCCCAAGGTAGAGGGTTGGACCTTTCACTCAATCTAACCTTCTTTCTTTTGTTTACTTTCTCTCTCTAGAAAGGCTCCCATCTTCCACTTTCTCTCTCTAGAACTTGAAACTCATTCGAACCATATTGTGTTATTTGATGTGTTTATGAAATCCAATATGTTACAATTGATATCAAGAGCCATGGTTTGATCATCTCTTTTACATGTCCTTGGATTTCTAGTGGTTTTATATGGTTTTTGGGTTTGAAAAAATTTAGTGGTTTTTGCATCATTTGGATCATTTCTTGTGTTAAAGTTTGAATTTTGATTGTACTTTTGTGTTTAGAATCATTGTATGTGCTTGGATTTTGATTTGGAAAGCTTGAATCACTGTGGTTGGGCTTGTTTTGGATTGAAAAGGGTTATGTTTAAGTTTTTCTAGCTAGCTACTTGACTCTCGGATAATTATTCTTGGTAACGACTTACTTCTTTAGTTTTCAGCGACTTGTAGTTGAAGTGGTAGCGACTTGTCTATTGAGACAAGGCGACAAATAGTACAAAGTAGTGGAGGTACCACTTCGGCTAGCGACTTGTTCAACGTAGCGACTTGTCTTTACTATTTTCAGCGACTTGTGTTTGTTGTGACTAGCGAGTTGCTCTTTAGCGACTTGGCCTCTTAGCAAGTTGTTCCTTAGCGACTTGCCCACTTAGCGAGTTGTTCTTTAGCGACTTGACAGCTTAGCGAGTTGTTGCTTTAGCGACTTGGTTCACAGCAACTTGAGCTTTTAGCGAGTTGTTACTTAGCGACTTGTTCTCAAGGTTTATTCCTAGCGACTTGGTGAAAAGCAATTTGTCTAAAAAGGCGGTTTGACCAAAGTGGACTTTTTACGTCAAAACTTCAAACGGCCATAACTTTTGATCCGTAACTTCGTTTTCAGCGAGATACCTGTCAAAACGACCGGAACATGCTGAATATTGTGAGGTTTAAATTTTTCGAGTCCCAAATCCCCTTCGAAAGTAAGTTATTGAGCTTTTAAGTTTTTAGACCTAAATTTCACCGTAAAAACGTGCATTATCAAAACCAATTCACAACCAAATAACACTTCAGCTAATCCTTCTATCAATCATCACTCCTTACACATAATCCTCTATCATTGTGTGGGTCCATCAGTTATCTTAACACGTTCTATTAGTCATTGTATCACGGTTTCTTCTTGATTTTGTAAAATCCCGCGAAAGAATCTATTTCTCGGTTTAAATCATAGACTTGTAAAATCCCGTGTATACTACAACATCATGTCTTACACTACTGACCCAGTGATTTCGTAAGTACTTAAACTGTATGATGATGTGGACAACAATGATAATGTATGCTACACTGAACGATTAAAGATGTTTGAATTAATCAACGAGGATGTGAGATCTTCATGTTCTGAGTACAATGAGAATGAATTGCACCTGCTAATGCTACAGAATCATGAAATGCCAGAAATGGGTAAGTTTTGATAAGACCATGAGAAGATAGAGGTGCCCACACTAACAAAATAGTGAAACCCCATAACACCAAGAATTAGAACTTTCACCCAATGAACCTACCCCAAAAAATCATGGCTCCTCAGATAGAGGATGTGTTGCTGGCATAACACCTAGGTACCCACACCCAAAGGGGAAACCCTAGAACAACCTAGGGAAAATTCAAAACTTGTTCCAATACCATCACCTCGTTCCCGACACCCTATCGGGTAACGTAAACTGAGATCTGGGACAGATCTCCTGTAATGTGGGTAGACTATAACAACCCGTAAAATTTTGGATTATTATAATAATATTTATCACGTCAGAAAATTCAAATCGGTTATTTTCTGATAGATGTCAATATTTAGATTTAAAAACGAGAGGTCATCTCGTTTCTTAAAAATAAGACACCGCACACACGATACTTGTCCACTAAGTATCTGTATAATAAATGTGGAATTTATTATTGTCCAAGTTAAAATTTAAGCATACATAAGCTTAATCCATTGTTTCGGGAAGTTATCCTGCATACTGCAGCGCAGTAGCATACACAAAATAAATAAATAAATAAATACCGAGATAAGTGAAATATACATTTTTATCATTCATTGATAATTTAAGAAAGAAAACGAGAGGTCATCTCATGAAATTAGAAAATCACGGCCCCGCATGCATACCGACACCAAATTTGTAACGGCAAACAGTTATAATTAAATTTCTACGTAATAATAATGTTATATTATTACGTTTAAGAAATCGTTTCCAAAAATACAATTCCTATATTTTTCGGGTACCGGGAAGGTATAATTTCACGGAGATTCGACAGAACACGGGGTACCAATTATACTGTAATGATAATAAGACGACAAAAGAGTAAAAATAACTCTCTTTCCACATTGTTGCTTGAATCTTTTCCTCCTGACATTTTTTTTGTCTCTCCACGCCTCCTTCCCTACCCTATGTATTCATAACTTCTTCCTTTATCTATGAAACATCACCATAACCTTTCATCTCACTCTAGCTTAACCCATCCTTATCAGAGTAAAAGTCATACAAGAGTGAAAGGATAGCTCGACTTTTCTGTTCCCCACGCACAACCACAGGTCAAACACAAAGGAGAAGAAAAGGAAGTATTAGTGGAAGGGTTCTTATCAAATTCAAGACCAAGAAAGTGAAATTCAATGTTTCCTCTTATTTTCTTTTATAGCTTCACAAATTTCAGTTTGTAGTCACATATCACACAATCATAAAATTAGGGTTTCTATAAATCAAAGGGCTTCCTGAAATTGAGTTGGGGTTTTTGTTATTGGATGCATAAGGAAGCCATTCCACTTTTCAATTGCTCTAATTCGTCCGAGTTCTCTCCAAATGAGCTTTTGGGTCTTTCAGTGTCCATGGATACCCGACCCACTAATGGGTTCATTGTAAGAGCATATTTATTGTTATTTTCTTTTGAATCAATTGAGTTGATAACACCATTTATTCTAATATACTAAATGACAAGAATATATATATATATACATATATATATATACATATATATATATACATATATATATATACACATATATATATATATATATATACATATATATATACATATATATATATATATACATATATATATATATATATATATACATATATATATATATATATATATATATATATACAAATCTCCTTCATTCCCACCGTATAAATCTCATAATATATGTACTTTTCTTTTCGGGGTCATCGTTCGGTCTCATTAGCTCTTAATATTCTTCTGTATATTATCATTTAGCCATCATGGAGCCAAAGTCGCAATTCCTTCTTCGAAATTCCTTCCATGTCATACCCTCATAAGCCAAAATCCACCCAAATCCTTGTATATTGTTTTAAGATGCCACATAAGCAACAACAACAACAACAAAAACATTTAAAAATTTATAAAGTTAGTTAAACTTTATCGAGTCTTAAACATGAAGACTAAATATGCCGTACTAAATTAGGTTGCGTGTCGGAGCCGTGCACTGCCAATAATTGATTTAATTCCCTTCGGACTACTAATTGCCAAGGTGAGTTTCATAGCCCCTACTTTTACTTGTTTTATAAATGTTTTGGGGGAAGATACATGCTCATTTTACTTAAATGATTTAATTACTGAAATTGTGCATTCTATGCATACTATGCTTTATGATTGATATGTTTAAAGTTACATCACACATAGATGTTTTATGGACCAAACCATACCGCTTGACTTAGAAAGCTTAGCCTAAGTCCTTAGATCCCACATTGCCCTTTTCATGAACCGTCAATTCCCGCATGGGAAGCGCGAATGTTATAAATAGATTTATTGCTGGGAAGCTTAGCATGTCAGAACCGAGTGTATTGGGATAAACACTCGCCATGGGCTCCTTATTTGTATGACTACATTTTGCATACAGAAACTGTCATAGCTTCGGTTGTATGAACTTAGTGCTAGCGTAATAGATTCAATATATGACATTATATTCGTTGTAATGTACATATACCCTACTTATGGTCCACTAATGAAATTCTTTTATGTAATGTAATCATAATTTTTTTATGAAATTATGCAAGAGGTAATGATCATCAAAACCAAATGTTAGGTGGTATACCGTAGTGCTATTTAAATAAACCTATGAACTCACCAACCTCATGTTGACACTTTTTAGCATGTATCTTCAAGATTTGAGGTGATAGCTTATCTTGGAGGCGCAAGGCAAAGGCATGGCATGGTCATAGACGACTCTGATTTATGTATTGGGACCACATTTTAATAATGGGTCATTTTCCGCACAAATCAAACATGTAAACATTGTTTTAAGAATGAATAAAAGTTTCTTTATGAAAATCAGTTGTTCTATGCTTATGTTGTGATATCAATTTAGTAGCACCCCAATACTTGTTTGCTTCCGCTGAGCCATTTTGGGGGTGTTACACAGAATCCATCGGATGAGACGCGGTTTAGCATCTTGCTTGGTGAACAGATATTTGAGTGTCGAGTGATCGGTGAACACGACTATTTTTGAGAGTACAAGGTAGGATCGGAATTTGTCGAACGCGAAAACTACGGCCAGTAATTCTTTTTCTGTGACTGTATAATTTTGCTGAGCACCAGTGTCTTGCTAGAAAAATATATGGGCCGAAAGTGTTTTTCTTCTCGTTGGCCTAAGACGGCTCCAACAGCCAAATCGCTTGCATCGCACATAAGTTCGAAGGGTAGTGACCAATTAGGTGAAACCATGATCGGAGCACTAGTCAGTTGAGATTTCAACATTTCAAATGCCTTTATGCAATCAGCATTGAAGTCAAAGATAGAATCTTTCTCAAGAAGTTTTGTCATCGGACGGGATATTTTTGAAAAATCTTTGAAAAATCGGCGGTAGAAACCGACATGTCCTAGAAAACTTCTAACGGCTTTAACGTTAGTTGGTGGTGAAAGTTTTATGATAATGTCGATTTTTGCTTTATCTACTTCCATGCCTGCACTGGAGATTTTGTGGCCAAGCACAATTCCTTCGGTCACCATGAAGTGACATTTTTCCCAGTTAAGGACAAGATGTGCAGCTTCGCATCTTTCGAGCATTTTATCAAGATTGGAAAGACAAGCTTCAAATGAGTTTCCGAAAACTTAAAATTCATCCATGAAAACTTCCATGGAGGTTTCAAGCATGTCTTGGAATATGGGTATCATACACCTTTGAAAAGTCGCAGGTGCATTACAAAGACCAAAAGGCATACGCCGATATGCGTAGGTTCCAAAAGGACAAGTGAAAGTGGTCTTTTCTTGGTCATTAGGATCGATTGGAATTTGAAAGTATTGATGCAGGTTTTACTGACCAGGTTTTAATATTTATATAGTCTCGTTATACCTATGGTCTACCATAATGCACTAACGGGCAGTGTACCCGGTCGTGTGTAGTGTAGTATTCGGTAAAACCGAGGTCGTCCCAAAAGCTACGTGGATCAGAAATTAACTTAAGTCTATGTCACGATTTTAGTTGCTTTTAAGATTGAAATAATAAATTAACTAATAAAAGAAAGCAGATAAAGGCAAGAGTTATGATCTATGAAGGAGAGTGGTGCTAACCTAGTTATTCATCCTAGCTAGTAATGCTTATTTCTAATTACTTCCAATTACTTCAGGTGGGGTTAAAGTCGAGAGGACAACATTTGGTCAATTCGCCTTAACCTATCAGCAAAGATGCCACCACTGGAAGAGTCAGGTGTCCCCTCATAAGTCCAGTTGTTCCTTGTCCCCTAAGCTGAGTCATTAAGTTCCGCTACATGCTAGACTTATAATAGTGAGTGCCCGGGCATTAGCAACTTAAACACTCACCCCCTAATTCTTAATTTCATCCAAACGGTAGGTGATCAGTTGGTCAAATCGCACAAGTAGAAAGGGTTGTCAGTTGTTCATATCTTACCCTTCCCATCTCAGTCTACTCACTTAGGGTAAGTTGGTCATATCTCCTAAGCAACTAGCCTCTACCACCATTCAAAACTACCGAAACAAGGGTAGCTACCAATAAACTATGCATGCATACACTTAGAAATAATTATACGGAAGTAAAGTAAATGCAAACAAAACAATTAATGAATCATAACTAGGCCAGCACCAAGAGGTGCTTAGCCAAACATATATAGTAAATCATACCAACAAGAATGAATAAAACATGAATTGAATTAAACATAATGTTTGATACAAATTACTTGATGTAGAGCTAATAATAATGATGATTGCGAGAGAATTCTTCCTTCAAAGATGGCTTGGAACTGCTGGAAATTGCCCTGGAGTGGTGCCCTAATCGACCCCTAGGAGACGGGTGAAGAGAGATGCTTAAAAATGCAGATTTAGGGCTGTATTTATAGGCTGCGACATGGTTACGGTGTAACTTTAAGTGTAAATTACGCCGTAACTAGTTAGGGCGGAACTAATTTTAGAGTTACTCCGTAACTATAGTTAGGGCGTAACTATTTTTATAGTTACTGCGTAACTATTAGTAAGGGCGAACTAATTTTAGAGTTACTCCCTAACCTCATCAGCCTTTCAAAATAGCAATATTGCAACTTAGGACCTTGAGTTTCTTCATTCCATTGATGGAGACCAACATAAAAACGTGTTAATTGAGAACCAAACTTCGTATGTAGTAATATTACGGTGTAACTAAATCACTGGGTTACACCGTAATTCTTCGTCCGCGTATACTTATCCATTCCTTAATTTCCTTCACGTCGTAACTAAATTCATGTTACGCCGTATCCTTCAAAATAATTACGACGTAAGCAAAAGAATTGGTTATGTCGTATCCTTCAAAGCATTGTAATTACGTCGTAACATCAGTAACGAGTTAAGGCGTAATCTTCACACAAAATACTCAGGCCTTCGTACTGCGGGTTACGGCATAATCAAAAGTACCACTTACGCCGTAACTTGTCTTCAAAATATAATTCTTGGCCTTTTCTCACATCTCTTCCGCTCCAACGCCTCATTTATCCTGAAATGCAATTATGAACGAATATAATTCTTGGCCTCTTCTCACATATTTTCCCCACCCCTCCTTCCCCTTCTCTCCTCCGACACACACACATCCCATTCAATTTAGACTTTCAATTGATCAAAGGTAGCTCTCTTAATGGCCTAATTTTCGTCAAAAAAACTTTTTATGCCACTTTTGAAAGGGCGATGATTTGCACACATTTCTTTTTTATTTGCACACTCCAGTGTACAACCAGTTAATGCAATATGTATACAAAGTATAATATGTTATATTATAAGTTAGAATGTGTCAATCAAAAAAGTGAGTGTGCAAATCATTTTTCTTTTTGAAAATATCTTATTCTATAAAAGATAGTTATGGTCTATTATATAAGAGATGGTTATGGTCCGTTTGAATCATTTAGCCCTTTTTGTATTGGGCTTAGGTTACTTTTCGGACCTATCATACTCATTCCAAGTTGAGGCCTAATAATCATTTGCATTGCGTCTTTGCCAACTTAGGTGATACAAAGCATTTCTTGACGCTATGGTATATTACTGAACTCATTCCAGTTACAAGCTATTCTACACAGTTCGGTTTATGGTCTGTTTTTTTATCCTAGTTCAAAAGCACCTTCCTTTTCACAACTTTGTCTCAAAAGAGTAAGTAGAACTAATTTAGGTCCGTTGACGTACGTCAGATCCTTCTATGCTTCTGTAACAAGATGAACAACACAAGCTAGCCTCGTCTTTTGGTTTAGCCCAAACCAAACTCCAGCGTGAGAGTAAGTTGGTGTGCAATAAGTGAGGATAGTAAATATGGCAACTGGAAGTAGAGTAAATGTTGTAGAATGAATTACCAACCGCTAAGGGTAGTGGTATTTACAATACCTTGATTATTGTATATATATATATATATATATGGCGTCATCAAGGCATGGTGCGTCGAGCTATACTTGGTCTAAGCATTAAACGCGCCGCAAAGGTGTGGGAACATATCTCTTAGAATCTGGATAGTTAGTGTATGTATGTATGTATCGGCCTATTCCTGCTCAAGCTTACATCAAAAGGGCCTATATAGTGATTAACCTCTTTCCGACCTGAATTATAATATCCCTTCCAAGTTAATTTGTTGTATATTAAATAAAATGGATATACATTAATTAGGTTGTACATATACCTATGACGACATTAAAAATAACAAAGTATATGAATAATAATATACATATAAACATGCACGAGTGCTAAGAAATGAAAACAAATAGTTTTACATGCATAAAAGAAAGCCTATCAAAACTACATATATGAGCTGCCATAAATATGCATTTTATAAAAGAGAGATAAGCTAATGATCAGTTAGTGATGGCTAGCAATTTATAATATAGATTCTCTTTTTATATAAATGGACTGTAATTTCAAAATATGCAGTAATTGCGGGCATATCAGTATTTGGTAACATATATAAAAACAAACTTCACATGTAATAGTTTTGACCGAGCAATCAGCTATGAATTGTTTTCTTTCCATACTTATCCAGGTCTATAACAAAAAAAACGTGCTTAAATTGTATAATACCTTCTCAAAAATTCAGGCAATCTGTTAAAGATTTGTTTCAGCTTCATTTTAAAGGGTCTAGATTTATTTTTATCTTGATCTGACGGTTCTTAGCTAATGCCAGATCACCATTTTTTATCTCTGCTACGTGAACAATAAATAAGTATAAATATTTTAATATTTTAATATTTCAACTTCTAAGAATCAATATTTTAATATTTTTATTTAATTACCAAAGTTATATTGGCTACTAGTAAATATTTTCCATCAACAAGCACATATTACTTTCCAAATGAATCTTCTGTCAAAGATAAGATCTCAAATATTTTGTTAAGTTTACAACGATGTTAATGTATCCTGTTCGCATAAACTAGGGCAATTAATGGTTCGAGATGAGCTCGAGCATAGTGGTTGGAAATTATTAAACTTTAGCTCGGAAAGAGGTTAATCACTATATAGGCCCTTTTGATGTAAGCTTGAGCAGGAATAGGCCGATACATACATACACTAACTATCCAGATTCTAAGAGATATGTTCCCACACCTTTGCGGCGCGTTTAATGCTTAGACCAAGTATAGCTCGACGCACCATGCCTTGATGACGCCATATATATATATATATATATACAATAATCAAGGTATTGTAAATACCACTACCCTTAGCGGTTGGTAATTCATTCTACAACATTTACTCTACTTCCCGTGCGACACCCGTGCGTTACCCGGGTACACTTTTTAAAAAAATTGTGAGAAGAGGAGGTCTTTGCATTGTCTGGGTCACGCTTTAATAAATATGTCTTTACAATAAAAACAGTATCATAGTACTATAAAGTTATTTAAAAATAAAATATAACTTAAATAAAATCATATAACAAATGTTAATTAAGCATATATAAAGTCTGATAACATATTAAGTAGTTGTATTTAAGCTTAGAACGTAAAAATATTTACTACAACTTGACAATCTCCATATAACTTTAAGCTTAGAACATAAAAATATTTACTACAACTCAACAATCTCCATCTAACTTTAATCGTCATAATCTCAAAATAGCCATCACTTATGTATGAAACTACAAACATAGATTAAGCGTTTAAAACTTAACAATTTTGAACATTTAAGCTTAGAACGTAAAAATACTACAACTCGACAATCTCGATATAACTTCAGTCGCCATAATCTCACAATAGCCTTCACTTATGTATGAAACTACAAACATAGATTAAGCGTTTACAACTTAACAATTTTGTACATTTAAGCTTAGAACGTAGAAATATTTACAACAACTCGACAATCTTCATAATCTCATAATAACCATCACTTGTGTATCAAAAGGGCCTAAATGCATTCATAATATTACCACCCTAATGAAAGCATATCCAAACCTGCCTAGAAAGTAGAATGCTACGAACAAATATCATTGTAAAATTCTTTTAAGAAGTACGGAAAATCTTTGTGAGACAACTCTATGTTCATTACCATCTTAATCTGGAAACCATGAGAGGACCTAATACCCTGAAGTATAGTATCCCTTCCAAGTTAATTTGTTGTATATTAAATAAAATGGATATACATTAATTAGGTTGTACATATACCTATGACGACATTAAAAATAACAAAGCATATGAATAATAATATACATATAAACATGCACGAGTGCTAAGAAATGAAAACAAATGGTTTTACATGCATAAAAGAAAGCCTATCCAAACTACATATATGAGCTGCCATAAATATGCATTTTATAAAAGAGAGATAAGCTAATGATCAGTTAGTGATGGCTAGCAATTTATAATATAGATTCTCTTTTTATATAAATGGACTGTAATTTCAAAATATAAAGTAATTACGGGCATATCAGTATTTGGATAACATATATAAAAACAAACTTCACACGTAATAGTTTGACCGAGCAATCAGCTATGAATTGTTTTCTTTCCATACTTATCCAGGTCTATAACAAAAAAACGTGCTTAAATTTTATAATACCTTCTCGAAAATTCAGGCAATTTGTTAAAGATATGTTTCAGCTTCATTTTAAAGGGTCTAGATTTATTTTTAGCTTGATCTGACGGTTCTTAGCTAATGCCAGGTCACCATTTTTTATCTCTGCTACGTGAACAATAAATAAATTAGTTGCTAAGGGTAATATAGTAATTACATTGATGCATAATTTATTTGATAATAAATACACCTATAATTTTCTCTCCAAATTTGGAATTTGACCAGCGAGTAGGATGGAATTTTCTTTTCAAATGGATCATCCTTTTGTTCATAATTCCAAGAGTTAATTACAATTTTGGTGTTTGTGGTTTACCGGGATAACGGTTTTGGTCCAACAGTTTAAAAAGTAACAGGTCTAATTTTTCGTTGACCGTTAGTTTGGCTAATTCATACCGTTAAATCTGAGGGCATGTTTGTCTTTTCATCTATATTGTTAAATAAAAGAGTTAACTACATTATTTTTGATACTTATGGTTTGTCGGGTGTTTCACTTTTAGTCCACTTTTTATCTACGCTTTTTATATACGTTTTTATACACGTTTATATACACATTTTTGTATACCATTTTATGTATTCTTTTATCTACGTTTAATTACGCGTTTATTTATTTATTTATATATCTACGTTTTTATCAACGCTTTTATATACGTTTTTATATACGCTTTTATATACATTTTTATCTACGTTTTTTATCTACATTTTATTTACATTTTAAAAGATTATATATATATATATATATATATATATATATATATATATATATATATATATATATATATATATATATACATTTTATTTACATTTTTATAGATTTTATATTACAGAAATGATATATTGACTTAAACTTAGGCCTAATTTTAGACCTAAATCCAAGTGGCATCATCCTGATGACTGCAGACATGGACCCACTTACATTACAACCCATCAGGATGATAACACGTGGACTTAGGTCTAAAATTAGACCTAAGTTTAGGTCCCTTTATTATTTCACTTTATATTATATACGTTTTTATATGCATTTTTATATACGTTTTTTTATCTACATTTTTATATACGTTTTTATTTACGTTTTTATATATTTTTTATACACGTTTTTATCTATGTTTTATAGACGTTTATATATATATTTTTTAAAAAAGTATATAAAAACATAGATAAAAATGTAGATAAAACGTAAATAAAAATGTATATAAAAATGTAGATAAAAACGTATAAAAAAATATAGATAAAATATATATAAAAACATAAATAAAAATATAGATAAAAACGTATGTAAAACATATATAAAAAATATATAAAAAAAACATATATAACAGCGTAGATAAAAATGTAGATTAAAATATATATATATATATATATATATATATATATATTTATGTTCAAGTAGTGAACACTTTAAAATGGTGAACAATAGGCACCAATACAAAAGTAACAAGTGTCTTTTTCATTTAAAAGAAAATATAAACTAATTTTAATCTGTTTAAGGGCATAATAGGTAATTCCCCTAACAACCCTGATACTACTCTTCTCTCTCACATATAACAAAATATCATCTTTTTTCCCAAAACAACAAGCCGTCACTCTCTCCATCTCACAACCCATCTTTCTCTTAGATCCAAAAAAAAAACTCCATCAAAATATTAAAAATCTCCATCAGCAAAAACCTCTCGACGGACCAAGCACTCACCGCCATGTCTATCAAATCTAAGAAGTCTGCCATTTCACGGGTGATTATTGTTGTCCCGATGTCCTCCAAACCGCCGCCTATACTCTATTTCTCTCATTTTTTTTCTCAAAGTTTCCCCATCCCTACTTTTGCTCTCATCTTAAACCACCAACATCCATCCCCATTTCTTTTTTGAAAAAGTCTTCCATTTGATCTACATCAACCAACTATTATTAACGAGATTATAAATCTACAAAAGATCGCTTCTTTATCTGGTTCTTTTTCTTTTTATTTCCGGCGAGTATAAAACCCACAAAACTTATCCTTTTTACGACGAGCTGGTTATGTGTCACATGAGGCCTTCGTCTATGCCTACAAAAATCTGCCCACGGTTGTTTTATGTCTAGTTCTAACGTCGTCGCTGAGAAGAGATCGTATTTTCAGATGGGCGTCGCGGCCCGACATTTTCTTTTTTTCCTGGCTTGTATTAAATGATTTTGGTTGTAAAATAGTTTTTGTTCTAGCTTAGTTGTGAATTTGTCTATTTTTTTATTAGTAGTATTAACTAAATAATGTGTTTCTCTTGTTTACTGATTTGATTTTTTGGTAGTTTTGTTTATAAAGGTCTTTTGTAGTTTTTGGAACTGTATCACAATTATAATGACGTAGAGGAGGTTCTAAATGTAAGTATTAGTAAATTATTAAAGGTTATTTATTTGTCAGCATTATAAGATGTTATTATATGCATCACCTTTTAGTTATGTATCAATCAGTTGGACCGATAATTGCGATTGGTTTGTTGCGACCACTTTCTTGCAAAGCCCGTATGTCTATAGCTTCTGCAGTATCTCATTTGTGTGCAATTTTGCATTTGTTTTTCCTAGTTATTTGTGTGCAGTCACTTTAATATTGATGTATCACTATATATGTATCAAAAACTTAGTGTGTTACTAGAAATGTATTTTGACACAAAGTGTGTCAAAAGACTTTGTTTGTAACTAAAAATGTGTCATAAAAATTTGTGTGTCATTACGAATGTATCACAAAATGTAATGTGTCACTTCATATGTGTAAAAATTTTAATGTGTCACTATATGAGTATCAAAAAATTTAATGTGCCACTACAAATATTTCAAAAAAATTAATATGCCGCTACGTATGTATCAAGAAATTTAATGTGTTATAAATAAACATTTTAAAAATAAAACAAGCTGATTATTATTTTTCAAATGTGTAACAAAGTTTTATTTATATTATATAAGTATTTAGTCAAATTATTCAAAGAAAAACTAATAACTATAATATAATAATAAAAGAATATCATAGAATCAATCAATATTTATCAAGTAATTCGGCCTGTGCTATGTTCAAAAAAGTAATTCGGCCTGTGCAAATGCGTCATATAATTAATAACGTATAAAAAATTCCATGGTGCCATTCAAATAGGTCAACGTAAAAATTGAATACCTGCTGAATAAGTTTTATCAAATTGGTACATGATGCCATTCAGTTTCTAGTTTATTACAAATATACCACTCATTTAATAAGATTTCAATCTCATCAATAATGTTTGATCTAATGGTCTACAATTGTGCCTATTATTTCTTACTTTAAGGTGTATACCACAATAACATCACCCTATATATATATATATATATATATATATATATATATATATATATATATATATATATATATATATATATATATATATATATATATATATATATATATATATATATACATATATTTATATATATATATATATATATATATATATATATATATATATATATATGTATATATATATATATATATGTATATATATATATATATGTATATATATATATATATATATATATATATATATATATATATATATATGTATGTATGTATAAAAAACGTAATAAAACGTATATAAAAACATATATAGATTTTAGAAGTAATTAGAAAAGAGATTTTTTTTTAAGAAAATCAAAGATTTAAATAATAATAATAATACAAAAAAAAAAAAAAAAATTTGTTTAATTATAAGCAGTTTTCATAACTATTAAAAAATTTATAAAATTTTAGTATTTCATTAGTATATTGATTAAAAAGCAATTTTGGTTACTAAATTGTAAAAAACATTTTCGTAAGTTTTAAAATTCACTTTTTTAAAAAAGGAATATTAGTTCTTACTTAAGTTTAGCTATGATAAAAATTTCAGTATTTATTTTGAATTTTTTAGTCAGTTTTTTATTTCTATAAAAGTTTTTAGTTGTTAAAAGTTTATTTTTTTACTTTTATAAATTTATGAGTTAACTTAATTTTTGGTCCTTATAGTTTGTCGGGTGTAACACTTTTCGTCCATTAAAATGAGGGTATTATAGTCATTTAAAGTGTCTTAATTGCTCAAACTAACGGTCAACTAAAAATTGGATCAAATCTGTTACGGGCCGTCGGATTCTGAACAAGATCCGTTACTTTTTAAACTATTAGACCAAAACCGTTATACCCGGTAAATCACAAAGACCAAAAATGTAATTAACTCTAATTTCAACCATCCTAGCCTTTTGTTTATGGGAGGTGATACTCACACCACACTTTTTGATTCATGCACCACTAGTTGTGCATTACAGTATTGTACTCTACAATACTGTAATGCACAACTAGTGGTGCATGAATCAAAAAGTATGATCTGAGTATCAATTCCCTTTGTTTATTAATCAACCATATATTTTTGATCATTCATATTTTCTTAATGATGGGATTGAGAAAGTCAAAATAAAAACTAACAAAAAATTCTTAATGGCAAACGTTTAGAATTTTTATTTCTGAATCATGTTATTTGACTAACAGTTTATATTCATAACAAAAGTCATATATGAACTTATCGTTCAATAGTCAAGAACGTATGTTTTACTTTTTTTAAGTGTCTACTTTTTCATTCTTTCCTTTCAACATTGAGAATCATGTGTTATATATGAATCATGTTTATCTTTTTCACTAAATGTGTTAGTTCATCGTTCAACTATATGAATCATAAGTTTTTTATTTAAGCGTCGGATACATGAATCATTAACTCAAAGATTTATCATTAAAACATGTGAATCATGGTTTAGATGTGGTAAATTTTATTAATAAATAAGAACTAAATCATTGCGTTTTGTTGAGTTTTAAATCATTGCAATTACTTATGACTTATCGGTTTTTGAATCATTGCAATCACTTACTAAAGCGTCATATTTTTTTACTATTGTAATCATTCTTTGAATCATATGATAAATACTTAATCATTGTTTTTTGTTGAAATTTGAATAAATGGAACTACGTTTGAATAAGTTCTTGAGTTATTGCAATTACTTGCTAACTCATCGTATTTTTGAATCGTTGTAATCGATGTTTGAATCAATGTTGCAAAAATCGTGAATCGGTAGTCGGGCGGTCGATCACCCTGCAGCGAGTAATCGGTAAAGTCGGGATTAATCGGTGATTAATCGGATTGGCATTTCCTGCAGTTTTTTGGTATTTCTAGAGAACAAACTAAAAATCTTAACCGATTCCAAGCCTGCTATGTTTCCAAACCTCACTAAAAGGCTCCAATTCTGATTATGATGCTCATTGTGCGTTATAAGTGAAATATACGATCCCCAAATTAAGTATAATGCCTAAATTATTATTATTTTTAAAATGACCGATTTGTCCGATTCGGCCGATTTTTTACTGATTCGGCCGATTTTTTGACTGCTTAGTGTCGATTTTTATCGTAGACCGATTTTTCGACCGATTTTCAAAAATCGACAAGGTACTCGACCGATTAACGATTAATCGACGATTAATCGGCCGAGTTGACCGATTTTTGCAACATTGGTTTGAATCATGTGATAATGCTTAACAGTTGGGTAAACTATAATATTCGAATACGTGATTCATAATCGAACTAATGAAACACTATAACAGCGTGTTGTATATTGAATCACATTGGAATTTATAAATTAGTAAATAAATTATGATGTATTCTTGAATCAATAGAGTGCTTGAAAAATCCATCACACAATTTATTTATGCCCAAACCCTTGAATATATTAGACCGGAATTAATTGTGCGTGGGAGTAGGAGTCTTAACTCGTTTGCATGAAATTGGACAATTTAACTCTACAATTTAAGAAAAAAAATAAGTAAATACTCATGGTGTTCCGTGTATTTCATGCATATCCTTCTTTTTTCTTGTATGATGATGTACTCGTTGGAATAAAAGTCTACGAAACAATGAATTATAGCTTGATATGCCTATATAAGCTTGTTCAAATCCTATATAAGCTTGTTCAAATGCCATCTCTTGTGTGTTAGTTAACGTGACATGATTTTGAAACAATGAATTATAGCTTGATGCCTATATAAGCTTGTTCAAATGCCATCTCTCATGTGTTAGTTAACGTGACATGATTTTTTTTAACGGCAAGTTAGTAGTTAGTGATTCGAGCCTATAATGACATTCAATTGGGCAGTATGCAAGCCTCGAACTTTCGCTTTCGGGGATAAACCCTACTCCTGCTTCTATTCTATTTCCGCCTCTAAAGGTCTATGGTGAGACTCGAACTGAGACCTTTCCAAAGATACCTCCCCAAAGTTACCTTTTATGACCAACTGAGCTAGCCTAAATTAGGCTAGCTAATTGGTTAGTTACCATGACATGATTTAGGGAGTGTTTGTTTAAACTTATATGTGAGGTTATGAGCTTATTTGATTTCAGCTTATATCTCATAAGCTTTAACTTTTTGGCTTATTTTAAGATTTATGAGCTTATAGAAGTTTAACGTATGATAATAAACTTATATAACCCACAAATCTTAATATGAGCCAAAAAAATGAAACTTATAAAATATAACCGAAACACAAATAAGTTAATAAGCCATATATAAGCTTGATTAAGGATCAAATGAGAAGTAAAATTAAAATAAGAATGGTGAGAAGAAACTACAGCCGCACATTTTAGATGTACCTAAAAAAATAGATGCATCTCCCCTTAAATTTCTCCTCATTTGAAATATGTGGCTCAAATTTATTCTCATTCTTCTTATTTCAATTTCTCTTCTCACTAGATCTCTTCTCATATAAGCTTAAATAAACACCTCCTTAAGCATAGGCTACAATAATATATAGGTGTCCAAACTGCAAAGATATGCACTGACTCCAAAAATGAGAGTCGTTTTCTTTAAGCTAGCCAATTTTGACTAAAAATATTATTCGATCCATATTCCATGTAATGATGTTGATGCCTAGATAAATTAAAAAGTAGAGTCCAAAATATATTTTTGACTAAAGTACATCGTTGATCTCTAAACTTGGTAAAAAAACGTCTTCGTGAACTAAAACATGGCATTTTTATCGCCAGTAGCAAACTAGGGGTTTTTAGGGCTAAACTAGTCCCTTGACTCATTTTTCGTTAGTCAACTTCTGTTATTTTCCCCATGTGCCTTGCACATGAGGGCAAAATGGTCATTTCTAAGTATTGACTTTTTTATGTTTGTTTTGTCATATTAGAGTATGTTTGATATGATATTAACTTGATAGAATTAGTACATCAATGAGAAGCATGCATCTGATATATGAGACAAATGATAGAGCAGAGTTAAATTGCATCCATTTGTATCCAAAGGACTTACCTCAATATGATCTTTCGCCTTAATATTTATAAGAAACGATTGGTTATGGATGAACTGAAAGAAAGAGTATATAACAATAAATTAGTTTACAGAGGCCATTATGCTAATATATTTGGAAATTTTAGTGGATGACAAAGCTGCAAAAATTTGCTTGGTATTGCCTCAGGAGATTCCATTACTGCCTGAGTATTATCTTGTCCAAATAACTTAATACGGCCATCTCTAATAAAAGATACAAATTCTATTTAACGATATATTCAAATAAGAAAATTCAATGTACAAGTCCAGTAGTACTTTGATTGTGTTTATGTTAAATCATTGTATCTATGTATAATGTGTAAATTAATTTTGTAAGCTTACAAAAACAAACATGAAGAGCATTAGTACACCATTTAGTAGCAGCAGGAGCTACAGTAACTGACAATGCGATTAAGAGAAGCTTGCGTGGTTGACATAGCAAGAGTCTTCTGAATAGGGTCATGAGCTAGCAAATTACATCCTGATAGGAGGCCATAATGGAAAACATGACGTGAATTTACTTCGTCAGATTTCAAAGCATCTCGATTTCCTCCAGGCTGTAGCATAAGAATGATAATAGTGATTATGAGTCAAAATATCACTATTGAGGTTCCTAACAGCCAAAATAAAAGAGCCATAGCCCATAGCCAATGTTCAGTCTTGGCTATCATCTCGACAGGCAAAAGCACTAGACTGCAACTTTGCAAGGCTAAAGACCATACAAGTTTGCACACAACCAAGTGAAATTTAACCAGCGTATTCCAATACTGATCTAACAACTGGGACTAGTTAACTGCTAGAACCTCAAATCGACATCCACTACAACCAAATCATATGCCAATGTGACTATCTTCCAAAAATCAATATGGTGCAAAGTCGAGTACTATAGAAGTAACAAACGTTTTCCATGTTTTGCACTAAGAAAATTCAACACCATTTGAATTTTGGTAGAAAATAATAATATCGAATATATAGAATCGCCTTACAAATTATCTCATTTAGCTGTTGCTTAAACATATAAAATCATAGATTCCATTTCAACACGAATCATCATTTTTGTTAGTAATTAGAAATTCCATGGTGAAGTGTCGGTCACCCCAACTATAGTCTAGCACAAGTTAGCTCGTAGACATATCGTTATTTACTGTTTATTAGCTTAGTTATTAGCTTAGTGCAGCACCGTGGAGGACGGACGGGTCTTTACCCACTGTATGCCTGATCCACAGTCCGAAGGAGGACGTTTAGTTTGTTACTATAAATACCCTCTACCTCCCAAGGTAGAGGGTTGGACCTTTCACTCAATCTAACCTTCTTTCTTTTGTTTACTTTCTCTCTCTAGAAAGGCTCCCATCTTCTACTTTCTCTCTCTAGAACTTGAAACTCATTCGAACCATATTGTGTTATTTGATGTGTTTATGAAATCCAATATGTTACAATTGATATCAAGAGCCATGGTTTGATCATCTCTTTTACATGTCCTTGGATTTCTAATGGTTTTATATGGTTTTTGGGTTTGAAAAAGTTTAGTGGTTTTTGCATCATTTGGATCATTTCTTGTGATAAAGTTTGAATTTTGATTGTACTTTTGTGTTTAGAATCATTGTATGTGCTTGGGTTTTGATTTGGAAAGCTTGAATCACTGTGGTTGGGCTTGTTTTGGATTGAAAAGGGTTATGTTTAAGTTTTTCTAGCTAGCTACTTGACTCTCGGATAATTATTCTTGGTAGCGACTTGCTTCTTTAGTTTTCAGCGACTTGTAGTTGAAGTGGTAGCGACTTGAGCACTAGCGACTTGTCTATTGAGACAAGGCGACAAATAGTACAAAGTAGTGGAGGTACCACTTCGGCTAGCGACTTGTTCAACGTAGCGACTTGTCTTTACTATTTTCAGCGACTTGTGTTTGTTGTGACTAGCGAGTTGCTCTTTAGCGACTTGGCCTCTTAGCAAGTTGTTCCTTAGCGACTTGCCCACTTAGCGAGTTGTTCTTTAGCGACTTGACAGCTTAGCGAGTTGTTGCTTTAGCGACTTGTGTCTAGCGACTTGAGCTTTTAGCGAGTTGTTACTTAGCGACTTGTTCTCAAGGTTTATTCCTAGCGACTTGGTGAAAAGCAATTTGTCTAAAGGAGCGGTTTGACCAAAGTGGACTTTTTACGTCAAAACTTCAAACGGCCATAACTTTTGATCCGTAACTCCGTTTTCAGCGAGATACCTGTCAAAACGACCGGAACAGGCTGAATATTGTGAGGTTTCACGACGTTGTCGTGAAACGAATTTTTCGAGTCCCAAATCCCCTTCGAAAGTAAGTTATTGAGCTTTTAAGTTTTTAGACCTAAATTTCACCGTAAAAAACGTGCATTAACAAAACCAATCCACAACCAAATAACACTTCAGCTAATCCTTCTATCAATCATCACTCCTTACACATAATCCTCTATCATTGTGTGGGTCCATCAGTTATCTTAACACGTTCTATTAGTCATTGTATCACGGTTTCTTCTTGATTTTGTAAAATCCCGCGAAAGAATCTATTTCTCGGTTTAAATCATAGACTTGTAAAATCCCGTGTATACTACAACATCATGTCTTACACTACTGACCCAGTGATTTCGTAAGTACTTAAACTGTATGATGATGTGGACAACAATGATAATGTATGCTACACTGAACGATTAAAGATGTTTGAATTAATCAATGAGGATGTGAGATCTTCATGTTCTGAGTACAATGAGAATGAATTGCACCTGCTAATGCTACAGAATCATGAAATGCCAGAAATGGGTAAGTTTTGATAAGACCATGAGAAGATAGAGGTGCCCACACTAACAAAATAGTGAAACCCCATAACACCAAGAATTAGAACTTTCACCCAATGAACCTACCCCAAAAAATCATGGCTCCTCAGATAGAGGATGTGTTGCTGGCATAACACCTAGGTACCCACACCCAAAGGGGAAACCCTAGAACAACCTAGGGAAAATTCAAAACTTGTTCCAATACCATCACCTCGTTCCCGACACCCTATCGGGTAACGTAAACTGAGATCCGGGACAGATCTCCTGTAAGGTGGGTAGACTATAACAACCCGTAAAATTTTGGATTATTATAATAATATTTCTCACGTCAGAAAATTCAAATCGGTTATTTTCTGATAGATGTCAATATTTAGATTTAAAAACGAGAGGTCATCTCGTTTCTTAAAAATAAGACACCGCACACACGATACTTGTCCACTAAGTATCTGTATAATAAATGTGGAATTTATTATTGTCCAAGTTAAAATTTAAGCATACATAAGCTTAATCCATTGTTTCGGGGAAGTTATCCTGCATACTGCAGCGCAGTAGCATACACAAAATAAATAAATAAATAAATACCGAGATAAGTGAAATATACATTTTTATCATTCATTGATAATTTAAGAAAGAAAACGAGAGGTCATCTCATGAAATTAGAAAATCACGGCCCCGCATGCATACCGACACCAAATTTGTAACGGCAAACAGTTATAATTAAATTTCTACGTAATAATAATGTTATATTATTACGTTTAAGAAATCGTTTCCAAAAATACAATTCCTATATTTTTCGGGTACCGGGAAGGTATAATTTCACGGAGATTCGACAGAACACGGGGTACCAATTATACTGTAATGATAATAAGACGACAAAAGAGTAAAAATAACTCTCTTTCCACATTGTTGCTTGCATCTTTTCCTCTTGACATTTTTTCTGTCTCTCCACGCCTCCTTCCCTACCCTATGTTTTCATAACTTCTTCCTTTATCTATGAAACATCACCATAACCTTTCATCTCACTCTAGCTTAACCCATCCTTATCAGAGTAAAAGTCATACAAGAGTGAAAGGATAGCTCGACTTTTCTGTTCCCCACGCACAACCACGGGTCAAACACAAATGAGAAGAAAAGGAAGTATTAGTGGAAGGGTTCTTATCAAATTCAAGACCAAGAAAGTGAAATTCAATGTTTCCTCTTATTTTCTTTTATAGCTTCACAAATTTCAGTTTGTAGTCACATATCACACAATCATAAAATTAGGGTTTCTATAAATCAAAGGGCTTCCTGAAATTGAGTTGGGGTTTTTGTTATTGGATGCATAAGGAAGCCATTCCACTTTTCAATTGCTCTAATTCGTCCGAGTTCTCTCCAAATGAGCTTTTGGGTCTTTCAGTGTCCATGGATACCCGACCCACTAATGGGTTCATTGTAAGAGCATATTTATTGTTATTTTCTTTTGAATCAATTGAGTTGATAACACCATTTATTCTAATATACTAAATGACAAGAATATATATATATATATATATATATATATATATATATATATATATATATATATATATATATATATATATATATATATATATACAAATCTCCTTCATTCCCACCGTATAAATCTCATAATATATGTACTTTTCTTTTCGGGGTCATCGTTCGGTCTCATTAGCTCTTAATATTCTTCTGTATATTATCATTTAGCCATCATGGAGCCAAAGTCGCAATTCCTTCTTCGAAATTCCTTCCATGTCATACCCTCATAAGCCAAAATCCACCCAAATCCTTGTATATTGTTTTAAGATGCCACATAAGCAACAACAACAACAACAACAACAAAAACATTTAAAAATTTATAAAGTTAGTTAAACTTTATCGAGTCTTAAACATGAAGACTAAATATGCCGTACTAAATTAGGTTGCGTGTCGGAGCCGTGCACTGCCAATAATTGATTTAATTCCCTTCGGACTACTAATTGCCAAGGTAAGTTTCATAGCCCCTACTTTTACTTGTTTTATAAATGTTTTGGGGGAAGATACATGCTCATTTTACTTAAATGATTTAATTACTGAAATTGTGCATTCTATGCATACTATGCTTTATGATTGATATGTTTAAAGTTACATCACACATAGATGTTTTATGGACCAAACCATACTGCTTGACTTAGAAAGCTTAGCCTAAGTCCTTAGATCTCACATTGCCCTTTTCATGAACCGTCAATTCCTGCTGGGAAGCGCGAATGTTATAAATAGATCTATTGGGGGTGACTCCCCTGTTCGGTTGGCCCCGCATGGGTCAAGGTGAAACATATAGCATGTCAGAACCGAGTGTATTGGGATAAACACTCGCCATGGGCTCCTTATTTGTATGACTACATTTTGCATACAGAAACTGTCATAGCTTCGGTTGTATGAACTTAGTGCTAGCGTAATAGATTCAATATATGACATTATATTCGTTGTAATGTACATATACCCTACTTATGGTCCACTAATGAAATTCTTTTATGTAATGTAATCATAATTTTTTTATGAAATTATGCAAGAGGTAATGATCATCAAAACCAAATGTTAGGTGGTATACCGTAGTGCTATTTAAATAAACCTATGAACTCACCAACCTCATGTTGACACTTTTTAGCATGTATCTTCAAGATTTGAGGTGATAGCTTATCTTGGAGGCGCAAGGCAAAGGCATGGCATGGTCATAGACGACTCTGATTTATGTATTGGGACCACATTTAATAATGGGTCATTTTCCGCACAAATCAAACATGTAAACATTGTTTAAGAATGAATAAAAGTTTCTTTATGAAAATAAGTTGTTCTATGCTTATGTTGTGATATCAATTTAGTAGCACCCCAATACTTGTTTGCTTCCGCTGAGCCATTTTGGGGGTGTTACACAGAATCCATCGGATGAGACGCGGTTTAGCATCTTGCTTGGTGAACAGATATTTGAGTGTCGAGTGATCGGTGAACACGACTATTTTGAGAGTACGAGGTAGGATCGGAATTTGTCGAACGCGGAAAACTACAGCCAGTAATTCTTTTTCTGTGACTGTATAATTTTGCTGAGCACCAGTGTCTTGCTAGAAAAATATATGGGCCGAAAGTGTTTTTCTTCTCGTTGGCCTAAGCCGGCTCCAACAGCAAAATCGCTTGCATCGCACATAAGTTCGAAGGGTAGTGACCAATTAGGTGAAACCATGATCTGAGCACTAGTCAGTTGAGATTTCAACATTTCAAATGCCTTTATGCAATCAGCATTGAAGTCAAAGATAGAATCTTTCTCAAGAAGTTTTGTCATCGGACGGGATATTTTTGAAAAATCTTTGATAAATCGGCGGTAGAAACCGACATGTCCTAGAAAACTTCTAACGGCTTTAACGTTAGTTGGTGGTGAAAGTTTTGTGATAATGTCGATTTTTGCTTTATCTACTTCCATGCCTGCACTGGAGATTTTGTAGCCAAGCACAATTCCTTCGGTCACCATGAAGTGACATTTTTCCCAGTTAAGGACAAGATGTGCAGCTTCGCATCTTTCGAGCATTTTATCAAGATTGGAAAGAAAAGCTTCAAATGAGTTTCCGAAAACTTAAAATTCATCCATGAAAACTTCCATGGAGGTTTCAAGCATGTCTTGGAATATGGGTATCATACACCTTTGAAAAGTCGCAGGTGCATTACAAAGACCAAAAGGCATACGCCGATATGCGTAGGTTCCAAAAGGACAAGTGAAAGTGGTCTTTTCTTGGTCATTAGGATCGATTGGAATTTGAAAGTATTGATGCAGGTTTTACTGACCAGGTTTTAATATTTATATAGTCTCGTTATACCTATGGTCTACCCTAATGCACTAACGGGCAGTGTACCCGGTCGTGTGTAGTGTAGTATTCGGTAAAACCGAGGTCGTCCCAAAAGCTACGTGGATTAGAAATTAACTTAAGTCTATGTCACGATTTTAGTTGCTTTTAAGATTGAAATAATAAATTAACTAATAAAAGAAAGCAGATAAAGGCAAGAGTTATGATCTATGAAGTAGAGTGGTGCTAACCTAGTTATTCATCCTAGCTAGTAATGCTTATTTCTAATTACTTCCAATTACTTCAGGTGGGGTTCAAAGTCGAGAGGACAACATTTGGTCAATTCGCCTTAACCTATCAGCAAAGATGCCACCACTGGAAGAGTCAGGTGTCCCCTCATAAGTCCAGTTGTTCCTTGTCCCCTAAGCTGAGTCATTAAGTTCCGCTACATGCTAGACTTATAATAGTGAGTGCCCGGGCATTAGCAACTTAAACACTCACCCCCTAATTCTTATATTCATCCAAACGGTAGGTGATCAGTTGGTCAAATCGCACAAGTAGAAAGGGTTGTCAGTTGTTCATATCTTACCCTTCCCATCTCAGTCTACTCACTTAGGGTAAGTTGGTCATATCTCCTAAGAAACTAGCCTCTACCGCCATTCAAAACTACCAAAACAAGGGTAGCTACCAATAAACTATGCATGCATACACTTAGAAATAATTATACGGAAGTAAAGTAAATGCAAACAAAACAATTAATGAATCATAACTAGGCCAGCACCAAGAGGTGCTTAGCCAAACATATATAGTAAATCATACCAACAAGAATGAATAAAACATGAATTGAATTAAACATAATGTTTGATACAAATTACTTGATGTAGAGCTAATAATAATGATGATTGCGAGAGAATTCTTCCTTCAAAGATGGCTTGGAACTGCTGGAAATTGCCCTGGAGTGGTGCCCTAATCGACCCCTAGGAGACGGGTGAAGAGAGATGCTTAAAAATGCAGATTTAGGGCTGTATTTATAGGCTGCGACATGGTTACGGTGTAACTTTAAGTGTAAATTACGCCGTAACTAGTTAGGGCGGAACTAATTTTAGAGTTACTCCGTAACTATAGTTAGGGCGTAACTATTTTTATAGTTACTGCGTAACTATTAGTTAGGGCGGAACTAATTTTAGAGTTACTCCCTAACCTCACCAGCCTTTCAAAATAGCAATATTGCAACTTAGGACCTTGAGTTTCTTCATTCCATTGATGGAGACCAACATAAAAACGTGTTAATTGAGAACCAAACTTCGTATGTAGTAATATTACGGTGTAACTAAATCACCGGGTTACACCGTAATTCTTCGTCCGCGTATACTTATCCATTCCTTAATTTCCTTCACGTCGTAACTAAATTCATGTTACGTCGTATCCTTCAAAATAATTACGACGTAACCAAAAGAATTGGTTATGTCGTATCCTTCAAAGCATTGTAATTACGTCGTAACATCAGTAACGAGTTACGGCGTAATCTTCACACAAAATACTCAGGCCTTCGTACTGCGGGTTACGGCATAATCAAAAGTACCACTTGCGCCGTAACTTGTCTTCAAAATATAATTCTTGGCCTTTCTCACATCTCTTCCGCTCCAACGCCTCATTTATCCTGAAATGCAATTATGAACGAATATAATTCTTGGCCTCTTCTCACATATTTTCCCCACCCCTCCTTCCCCTTCTCTCCTCCGACACACACACATCCCATTCAATTTAGACTTTCAATTGATCAAAGGTAGCTCTCTTAATGGCCTAATTTCCGTTGAAAAAACTTTTTATGCCACTTTTGAAAGGGCGATGATTTGCACACATTTCTTTTTGATTGCACACTCCAGTATAAATTTATTAAAATATATAAAAACTGATAAGTTTACACTTAAGTACATATACTTTATTTAAATTCAATAGTTAAAGTTTTACTAATTACCCCCCCCCCCCACCCCTCCTTCCCCTTTCTCTCCTCCCACACACACACATCCCATTCAATTTTGAATTTCAATGATCAAAGGTAGCTCTCTTAATGGCCTAATTTTCGTCGAAAAAACTTTTTATGCCACTTTTGAAAGGGCGATGATTTGCACACATTTCTTTTTTATTTGCACACATCCAATGTACAACCAGTTAATGCAATATGTATACAAAGTATAATATGTTATATTATAAGTTAGAATGTGTCAATCAAAAAAGTGAGTGTGCAAATCATTTTTCTTTTTGAAAATATCTTATTCTATAAAAGATAGTTATGGTCTATTATATAAGAGATGGTTATGGTCCGTTTGAATCATTTAGCCCTTTTTGTATTGGGCTTAGGTTACTTTTCGGACCTATCATACTCATTCCAAGTTGAGGCCTAATAATCATTTGCATTGCGTCTTTGCCAACTTAGGTGATACAAAGCATTTCTTGACGCTATGGTATATTACTGAACTCATTCCAGTTACAAGCTATTCTACACAGTTCGGTTTATGGTCTGTTTTTTTATCCTAGTTCAAAAGCACCTTCCTTTTCACAACTTTGTCTCAAAAGAGTAAGTAGAACTAATTTAGGTCCGTTGACGTACGTCAGATCCTTCTATGCTTCTGTAACAAGATGAACAACACAAGCTAGCCTCGTCTTTTGGTTTAGCCCAAACCAAACTCCAGCGTGAGAGTAAGTTGGTGTGCAATAAGTGAGGATAGTAAATATGGCAACTGGAAGTAGAGTAAATGTTGTAGAATGAATTACCAACCGCTAAGGGTAGTGGTATTTACAATACCTTGATTATTGTATATATATATATATATATATATATATATATATATATATATTATATATATATATATATATATATATATATAATATATTATATGGCGTCATCAAGGCATGGTGCGTCGAGCTATACTTGGTCTAAGCATTAACGCGCCGCAAAGGTGTGGGAACATATCTCTTAGAATCTGGATAGTTAGTGTATGTATGTATCGGCTATTCCTGCTCAAGCTTACCATCAAAAGGGCCTATATCGTGATTAAACTCTTTCCGAGCTAAGTTTAATAATATCCAACCACTATGCTCGAGCTCATCTCGAACCTTAATTGCCCTAGTTTATGCGAACAGGATACATTAACATCGTTGTAAACTTAACAAAATATTTGAGATCTTATCTTGACAGAAGATTCATTTGGAAAGTAATATGTGCTTGTTGACGGAAAATATTTGCTAGTAGCCAATATAACTTTGGTAATTAAATAAAAATATTAAAATATTTATGCTTAGAAGTTGAAGTATGAATAGGCCAATTTGAAAAGTTCCCAGGGACTTATTGCATGAAATAATAAGTTACAACTGGTTTCATTCAGAAAAGTTTTAGATGAAAAGGTTGAGAAGATATCATAGTTAATTTGTTGTATATTAAATAAAATGGATATACATTAATTAGGTTGTACATATACCTATGGCGACATTAAAAATAACAAAGTATATGAATAATAATATACATATAAACATGCACGAGTGCTAAGAAATGAAAACAAATAGTTTTACATGCATAAAAGAAAGCCTATCAAAACTACATATATGAGCTGCCATAAATATGCATTTATAAAAGAGAGATAAGCTAATGATCAGTTAGTGATGGCTAGCAATTTATAATATAGATTCTCTTTTTATATAAATGGACTGTAATTTCAAAATATGCAGTAATTGCGGGCATATCAGTATTTGGATAACATATATAAAACAAACTTCACATGTAATAGTTTTGACCGAGCAATCAGCTATGAATTGTTTTCTTTCCATACTTATCCAGGTCTATAACAAAAAAAACGTGCTTAAATTGTATAATACCTTCTCAAAAATTCAGGCAATCTGTTAAAGATTGTTTCAGCTTCATTTTAAAGGGTCTAGATTTATTTTTATCTTGATCTGACGGTTCTTAGCTAATGCTAGATCACCATTTTTTATCTCTGCTACGTGAACAATAAATAAGTATAATATTTTAATATTTTAATATTTCAACTTCTAAGAATCAATATTTTAATATTTTTATTTAATTACCAAAGTTATATTGGCTACTAGTAAATATTTTCCATCAACAAGCACATATTACTTTCCAAATGAATCTTCTGTCAAAGATAAGATCTCAAATATTTTGTTAAGTTTACAACGATGTTAATGTATCCTGTTCGCATAAACTAGGGCAATTAATGGTTCGAGATGAGCTCGAGCATAGTGGTTGGAAATTATTAAACTTTAGCTCGGAAAGAGGTTAATCACTATATAGGCCCTTTTGATGTAAGCTTGAGCAGGAATAGGCCGATACATACATACACTAACTATCCAGATTCTAAGAGATATGTTCCCACACCTTTGCGGCGCGTTTAATGCTTAGACCAAGTATAGCTCGACGCACCATGCCTTGATGACGCCATATATATATATATATACAATAATCAAGGTATTGTAAATACCACTACCCTTAGCGGTTGGTAATTCATTCTACAACATTTACTCTACTTCCCGTGCGACACCCGTGCGTTACCCGGGTACACTTTTTAAAAAAATTGTGAGAAGAGGAGGTCTTTGCATTGTCTGGGTCACGCTTTAATAAATATGTCTTTACAATAAAAACAGTATCATAGTACTATAAAGTTATTTAAAAATAAAATATAACTTAAATAAAATCATATAACAAATGTTAATTAAGCATATATAAAGTCTGATAACATATTAAGTAGTTGTATTTAAGCTTAGAACGTAAAAATATTTACTACAACTTGACAATCTCCATATAACTTTAAGCTTAGAACATAAAAATATTTACTACAACTCAACAATCTCCATCTAACTTTAATCGTCATAATCTCAAAATAGCCATCACTTATGTATGAAACTACAAACATAGATTAAGCGTTTAAAACTTAACAATTTTGAACATTTAAGCTTAGAACGTAAAAATACTACAACTCGACAATCTCGATATAACTTCAGTCGCCATAATCTCACAATAGCCTTCACTTATGTATGAAACTACAAACATAGATTAAGCGTTTACAACTTAACAATTTTGTACATTTAAGCTTAGAACGTAGAAATATTTACAACAACTCGACAATCTTCATAATCTCATAATAACCATCACTTGTGTATCAAAAGGGCCTAAATGCATTCATAATATTACCACCCTAATGAAAGCATATCCAAACCTGCCTAGAAAGTAGAATGCTACGAACAAATATCATTGTAAAATTCTTTTAAGAAGTACGGAAAATCTTTGTGAGACAACTCTATGTTCATTACCATCTTAATCTGGAAACCATGAGAGGACCTAATACCTGAAGTATAGTATCCCTTCCAAGTTAATTTGTTGTATATTAAATAAAATGGATATACATTAATTAGGTTGTACATATACCTATGACGACATTAAAAATAACAAAGCATATGAATAATAATATACATATAAACATGCACGAGTGCTAAGAAATGAAAACAAATGGTTTTACATGCATAAAAGAAAGCCTATCCAAACTACATATATGAGCTGCCATAAATATGCATTTTATAAAAGAGAGATAAGCTAATGATCAGTTAGTGATGGCTAGCAATTTATAATATAGATTCTCTTTTTATATAAATGGACTGTAATTTCAAAATATAAAGTAATTACGGGCATATCAGTATTTGGATAACATATATAAAAACAAACTTCACACGTAATAGTTTGACCGAGCAATCAGCTATGAATTGTTTCTTTCCATACTTATCCAGGTCTATAACAAAAAAACGTGCTTAAATTTTATAATACCTTCTCGAAAATTCAGGCAATTTGTTAAAGATATGTTTCAGCTTCATTTTAAAGGGTCTAGATTTATTTTTAGCTTGATCTGACGGTTCTTAGCTAATGCCAGGTCACCATTTTTTATCTCTGCTACGTGAACAATAAATAAATTAGTTGCTAAGGGTAATATAGTAATTACATTGATGCATAATTTATTTGATAATAAATACACCTATAATTTTCTCTCCAAATTTGGAATTTGACCAGCGAGTAGGATGGAATTTTCTTTTCAAATGGATCATCCTTTTGTTCATAATTCCAAGAGTTAATTACAATTTTGGTGTTTGTGGTTTACCGGGATAACGGTTTTGGTCCAACAGTTTAAAAAGTAACAGGTCTAATTTTTCGTTGACCGTTAGTTTGGCTAATTCATACCGTTAAATCTGAGGGCATGTTTGTCTTTTCATCTATATTGTTAAATAAAAGAGTTAACTACATTATTTTTGATACTTATGGTTTGTCGGGTGTTTCACTTTTAGTCCACTTTTTATCTACGCTTTTTATATACGTTTTTATACACGTTTATATACACATTTTTGTATACCATTTTATGTATTCTTTTATCTACGTTTAATTACGCGTTTATTTATTTATTTATATATCTACGTTTTTATCAACGCTTTTATATACGTTTTTATATACGCTTTTATATACATTTTTATCTACGTTTTTTATCTACATTTTATTTACATTTTAAAAGATTATATATATATATATATATATATATATATATATATATATATATATATATATATATATATATATACATTTTATTTACATTTTTATAGATTTTATATTACAGAAATGATATATTGACTTAAACTTAGGCCTAATTTTAGACCTAAATCCAAGTGGCATCATCCTGATGACTGCAGACATGGACCCACTTACATTACAACCCATCAGGATGATAACACGTGGACTTAGGTCTAAAATTAGACCTAAGTTTAGGTCCCTTTATTATTTCACTTTATATTATATACGTTTTTATATGCATTTTTATATACGTTTTTTTATCTACATTTTTATATACGTTTTTATTTACGTTTTTATATATTTTTTATACACGTTTTTATCTATGTTTTATAGACGTTTATATATATATTTTTTAAAAAAGTATATAAAAACATAGATAAAAATGTAGATAAAACGTAAATAAAAATGTATATAAAAATGTAGATAAAAACGTATAAAAAATATAGATAAAATATATATAAAAACATAAATAAAAATATAGATAAAAACGTATGTAAAACATATATAAAAAATATATAAAAAAAACATATATAACAGCGTAGATAAAAATGTAGATTAAAATATATATATATATATATATATATATATATATATTTATGTTCAAGTAGTGAACACTTTAAAATGGTGAACAATAGGCACCAATACAAAAGTAACAAGTGTCTTTTTCATTTAAAAGAAAATATAAACTAATTTTAATCTGTTTAAGGGCATAATAGGTAATTCCCCTAACAACCCTGATACTACTCTTCTCTCTCACATATAACAAAATATCATCTTTTTTCCCAAAACAACAAGCCGTCACTCTCTCCATCTCACAACCCATCTTTCTCTTAGATCCAAAAAAAAAACTCCATCAAAATATTAAAAATCTCCATCAGCAAAAACCTCTCGACGGACCAAGCACTCACCGCCATGTCTATCAAATCTAAGAAGTCTGCCATTTCACGGGTGATTATTGTTGTCCCGATGTCCTCCAAACCGCCGCCTATACTCTATTTCTCTCATTTTTTTTCTCAAAGTTTCCCCATCCCTACTTTTGCTCTCATCTTAAACCACCAACATCCATCCCCATTTCTTTTTTGAAAAAGTCTTCCATTTGATCTACATCAACCAACTATTATTAACGAGATTATAAATCTACAAAAGATCGCTTCTTTATCTGGTTCTTTTTCTTTTATTTCCGGCGAGTATAAAACCCACAAAACTTATCCTTTTTACGACGAGCTGGTTATGTGTCACATGAGGCCTTCGTCTATGCCTACAAAAATCTGCCCACGGTTGTTTTATGTCTAGTTCTAACGTCGTCGCTGAGAAGAGATCGTATTTTCAGATGGGCGTCGCGGCCCGACATTTTCTTTTTTTCCTGGCTTGTATTAAATGATTTTGGTTGTAAAATAGTTTTTGTTCTAGCTTAGTTGTGAATTTGTCTATTTTTTTATTAGTAGTATTAACTAAATAATGTGTTTCTCTTGTTTACTGATTTGATTTTTTGGTAGTTTTGTTTATAAAGGTCTTTTGTAGTTTTTGGAACTGTATCACAATTATAATGACGTAGAGGAGGTTCTAATGTAAGTATTAGTAAATTATTAAAGGTTATTTATTTGTCAGCATTATAAGATGTTATTATATGCATCACCTTTTAGTTATGTATCAATCAGTTGGACCGATAATTGCGATTGGTTTGTTGCGACCACTTTCTTGCAAAGCCCGTATGTCTATAGCTTCTGCAGTATCTCATTTGTGTGCAATTTTGCATTTGTTTTTCCTAGTTATTTGTGTGCAGTCACTTTAATATTGATGTATCACTATATATGTATCAAAAACTTAGTGTGTTACTAGAAATGTATTTTGACACAAAGTGTGTCAAAAGACTTTGTTTGTAACTAAAAATGTGTCATAAAAATTTGTGTGTCATTACGAATGTATCACAAAATGTAATGTGTCACTTCATATGTGTAAAAATTTTAATGTGTCACTATATGAGTATCAAAAAATTTAATGTGCCACTACAAATATTTCAAAAAAATTAATATGCCGCTACGTATGTATCAAGAAATTTAATGTGTTATAAATAAACATTTTAAAAATAAAACAAGCTGATTATTATTTTTCAAATGTGTAACAAAGTTTTATTTATATTATATAAGTATTTAGTCAAATTATTCAAAGAAAACTAATAACTATAATATAATAATAAAAGAATATCATAGAATCAATCAATATTTATCAAGTAATTCGGCCTGTGCTATGTTCAAAAAAGTAATTCGGCCTGTGCAAATGCGTCATATAATTAATAACGTATAAAAAATTCCATGGTGCCATTCAAATAGGTCAACGTAAAAATTGAATACCTGCTGAATAAGTTTTATCAAATTGGTACATGATGCCATTCAGTTTCTAGTTTATTACAAATATACCACTCATTTAATAAGATTTCAATCTCATCAATAATGTTTGATCTAATGGTCTACAATTGTGCCTATTATTTCTTACTTTAAGGTGTATACCACAATAACATCACCCTATATATATATATATATATATATATATATATATATATATATATATATATATATATATATATATATATATATATATATATATATATATATATATATATATATATACATATATATATATATATATATATATATATATATATATATATATATATATATATATGTATGTATGTATAAAAAACGTAATAAAACGTATATAAAACATATATAGATTTTAGAAGTAATTAGAAAAGAGATTTTTTTTTAAGAAAATCAAAGATTTAAATAATAATAATAATACAAAAAAAAAAAAAAAAATTTGTTTAATTATAAGCAGTTTTCATAACTATTAAAAAATTTATAAAATTTTAGTATTTCATTAGTATATTGATTAAAAAGCAATTTTGGTTACTAAATTGTAAAAAACATTTTCGTAAGTTTTAAAATTCACTTTTTTAAAAAAGGAATATTAGTTCTTACTTAAGTTTAGCTATGATAAAAATTTCAGTATTTATTTTGAATTTTTTAGTCAGTTTTTTATTTCTATAAAAGTTTTTAGTTGTTAAAAGTTTATTTTTTTACTTTTATAAATTTATGAGTTAACTTAATTTTTGGTCCTTATAGTTTGTCGGGTGTAACACTTTTCGTCCATTAAAATGAGGGTATTATAGTCATTTAAAGTGTCTTAATTGCTCAAACTAACGGTCAACTAAAAATTGGATCAAATCTGTTACGGGCCGTCGGATTCTGAACAAGATCCGTTACTTTTTAAACTATTAGACCAAAACCGTTATACCCGGTAAATCACAAAGACCAAAAATGTAATTAACTCTAATTTCAACCATCCTAGCCTTTTGTTTATGGGAGGTGATACTCACACCACACTTTTTGATTCATGCACCACTAGTTGTGCATTACAGTATTGTACTCTACAATACTGTAATGCACAACTAGTGGTGCATGAATCAAAAAGTATGATCTGAGTATCAATTCCCTTTGTTTATTAATCAACCATATATTTTTGATCATTCATATTTTCTTAATGATGGGATTGAGAAAGTCAAAATAAAAACTAACAAAAAATTCTTAATGGCAAACGTTTAGAATTTTTATTTCTGAATCATGTTATTTGACTAACAGTTTATATTCATAACAAAAGTCATATATGAACTTATCGTTCAATAGTCAAGAACGTATGTTTTACTTTTTTTAAGTGTCTACTTTTTCATTCTTTCCTTTCAACATTGAGAATCATGTGTTATATATGAATCATGTTTATCTTTTTCACTAAATGTGTTAGTTCATCGTTCAACTATATGAATCATAAGTTTTTTATTTAAGCGTCGGATACATGAATCATTAACTCAAAGATTTATCATTAAAACATGTGAATCATGGTTTAGATGTGGTAAATTTTATTAATAAATAAGAACTAAATCATTGCGTTTTGTTGAGTTTTAAATCATTGCAATTACTTATGACTTATCGGTTTTTGAATCATTGCAATCACTTACTAAAGCGTCATATTTTTTTACTATTGTAATCATTCTTTGAATCATATGATAAATACTTAATCATTGTTTTTTGTTGAAATTTGAATAAATGGAACTACGTTTGAATAAGTTCTTGAGTTATTGCAATTACTTGCTAACTCATCGTATTTTTGAATCGTTGTAATCGATGTTTGAATCAATGTTGCAAAAATCGTGAATCGGTAGTCGGGCGGTCGATCACCCTGCAGCGAGTAATCGGTAAAGTCGGGATTAATCGGTGATTAATCGGATTGGCATTTCCTGCAGTTTTTTGGTATTTCTAGAGAACAAACTAAAAATCTTAACCGATTCCAAGCCTGCTATGTTTCCAAACCTCACTAAAAGGCTCCAATTCTGATTATGATGCTCATTGTGCGTTATAAGTGAAATATACGATCCCCAAATTAAGTATAATGCCTAAATTATTATTATTTTTAAAATGACCGATTTGTCCGATTCGGCCGATTTTTTACTGATTCGGCCGATTTTTTGACTGCTTAGTGTCGATTTTTATCGTAGACCGATTTTTCGACCGATTTTCAAAAATCGACAAGGTACTCGACCGATTAACGATTAATCGACGATTAATCGGCCGAGTTGACCGATTTTTGCAACATTGGTTTGAATCATGTGATAATGCTTAACAGTTGGGTAAACTATAATATTCGAATACGTGATTCATAATCGAACTAATGAAACACTATAACAGCGTGTTGTATATTGAATCACATTGGAATTTATAAATTAGTAAATAAATTATGATGTATTCTTGAATCAATAGAGTGCTTGAAAAATCCATCACACAATTTATTTATGCCCAAACCCTTGAATATATTAGACCGGAATTAATTGTGCGTGGGAGTAGGAGTCTTAACTCGTTTGCATGAAATTGGACAATTTAACTCTACAATTTAAGAAAAAAAATAAGTAAATACTCATGGTGTTCCGTGTATTTCATGCATATCCTTCTTTTTTCTTGTATGATGATGTACTCGTTGGAATAAAAGTCTACGAAACAATGAATTATAGCTTGATATGCCTATATAAGCTTGTTCAAATCCTATATAAGCTTGTTCAAATGCCATCTCTTGTGTGTTAGTTAACGTGACATGATTTTGAAACAATGAATTATAGCTTGATGCCTATATAAGCTTGTTCAAATGCCATCTCTCATGTGTTAGTTAACGTGACATGATTTTTTTTAACGGCAAGTTAGTAGTTAGTGATTCGAGCCTATAATGACATTCAATTGGGCAGTATGCAAGCCTCGAACTTTCGCTTTCGGGGATAAACCCTACTCCTGCTTCTATTCTATTTCCGCCTCTAAAGGTCTATGGTGAGACTCGAACTGAGACCTTTCCAAAGATACCTCCCCAAAGTTACCTTTTATGACCAACTGAGCTAGCCTAAATTAGGCTAGCTAATTGGTTAGTTACCATGACATGATTTAGGGAGTGTTTGTTTAAACTTATATGTGAGGTTATGAGCTTATTTGATTTCAGCTTATATCTCATAAGCTTTAACTTTTTGGCTTATTTTAAGATTTATGAGCTTATAGAAGTTTAACGTATGATAATAAACTTATATAACCCACAAATCTTAATATGAGCCAAAAAAATGAAACTTATAAAATATAACCGAAACACAAATAAGTTAATAAGCCATATATAAGCTTGATTAAGGATCAAATGAGAAGTAAAATTAAAATAAGAATGGTGAGAAGAAACTACAGCCGCACATTTTAGATGTACCTAAAAAAATAGATGCATCTCCCCTTAAATTTCTCCTCATTTGAAATATGTGGCTCAAATTTATTCTCATTCTTCTTATTTCAATTTCTCTTCTCACTAGATCTCTTCTCATATAAGCTTAAATAAACACCTCCTTAAGCATAGGCTACAATAATATATAGGTGTCCAAACTGCAAAGATATGCACTGACTCCAAAAATGAGAGTCGTTTTCTTTAAGCTAGCCAATTTTGACTAAAAATATTATTCGATCCATATTCCATGTAATGATGTTGATGCCTAGATAAATTAAAAAGTAGAGTCCAAAATATATTTTTGACTAAAGTACATCGTTGATCTCTAAACTTGGTAAAAAAACGTCTTCGTGAACTAAAACATGGCATTTTTATCGCCAGTAGCAAACTAGGGGTTTTTAGGGCTAAACTAGTCCCTTGACTCATTTTTCGTTAGTCAACTTCTGTTATTTTCCCCATGTGCCTTGCACATGAGGGCAAAATGGTCATTTCTAAGTATTGACTTTTTTATGTTTGTTTTGTCATATTAGAGTATGTTTGATATGATATTAACTTGATAGAATTAGTACATCAATGAGAAGCATGCATCTGATATATGAGACAAATGATAGAGCAGAGTTAAATTGCATCCATTTGTATCCAAAGGACTTACCTCAATATGATCTTTCGCCTTAATATTTATAAGAAACGATTGGTTATGGATGAACTGAAAGAAAGAGTATATAACAATAAATTAGTTTACAGAGGCCATTATGCTAATATATTTGGAAATTTTAGTGGATGACAAAGCTGCAAAAATTTGCTTGGTATTGCCTCAGGAGATTCCATTACTGCCTGAGTATTATCTTGTCCAAATAACTTAATACGGCCATCTCTAATAAAAGATACAAATTCTATTTAACGATATATTCAAATAAGAAAATTCAATGTACAAGTCCAGTAGTACTTTGATTGTGTTTATGTTAAATCATTGTATCTATGTATAATGTGTAAATTAATTTTGTAAGCTTACAAAAACAAACATGAAGAGCATTAGTACACCATTTAGTAGCAGCAGGAGCTACAGTAACTGACAATGCGATTAAGAGAAGCTTGCGTGGTTGACATAGCAAGAGTCTTCTGAATAGGGTCATGAGCTAGCAAATTACATCCTGATAGGAGGCCATAATGGAAAACATGACGTGAATTTACTTCGTCAGATTTCAAAGCATCTCGATTTCCTCCAGGCTGTAGCATAAGAATGATAATAGTGATTATGAGTCAAAATATCACTATTGAGGTTCCTAACAGCCAAAATAAAAGAGCCATAGCCCATAGCCAATGTTCAGTCTTGGCTATCATCTCGACAGGCAAAAGCACTAGACTGCAACTTTGCAAGGCTAAAGACCATACAAGTTTGCACACAACCAAGTGAAATTTAACCAGCGTATTCCAATACTGATCTAACAACTGGGACTAGTTAACTGCTAGAACCTCAAATCGACATCCACTACAACCAAATCATATGCCAATGTGACTATCTTCCAAAAATCAATATGGTGCAAAGTCGAGTACTATAGAAGTAACAAACGTTTTCCATGTTTTGCACTAAGAAAATTCAACACCATTTGAATTTTGGTAGAAAATAATAATATCGAATATATAGAATCGCCTTACAAATTATCTCATTTAGCTGTTGCTTAAACATATAAAATCATAGATTCCATTTCAACACGAATCATCATTTTTGTTAGTAATTAGAAATTCCATGGTGAAGTGTCGGTCACCCCAACTATAGTCTAGCACAAGTTAGCTCGTAGACATATCGTTATTTACTGTTTATTAGCTTAGTTATTAGCTTAGTGCAGCACCGTGGAGGACGGACGGGTCTTTACCCACTGTATGCCTGATCCACAGTCCGAAGGAGGACGTTTAGTTTGTTACTATAAATACCCTCTACCTCCCAAGGTAGAGGGTTGGACCTTTCACTCAATCTAACCTTCTTTCTTTTGTTTACTTTCTCTCTCTAGAAAGGCTCCCATCTTCTACTTTCTCTCTCTAGAACTTGAAACTCATTCGAACCATATTGTGTTATTTGATGTGTTTATGAAATCCAATATGTTACAATTGATATCAAGAGCCATGGTTTGATCATCTCTTTTACATGTCCTTGGATTTCTAATGGTTTTATATGGTTTTTGGGTTTGAAAAAGTTTAGTGGTTTTTGCATCATTTGGATCATTTCTTGTGATAAAGTTTGAATTTTGATTGTACTTTTGTGTTTAGAATCATTGTATGTGCTTGGGTTTTGATTTGGAAAGCTTGAATCACTGTGGTTGGGCTTGTTTTGGATTGAAAAGGGTTATGTTTAAGTTTTTCTAGCTAGCTACTTGACTCTCGGATAATTATTCTTGGTAGCGACTTGCTTCTTTAGTTTTCAGCGACTTGTAGTTGAAGTGGTAGCGACTTGAGCACTAGCGACTTGTCTATTGAGACAAGGCGACAAATAGTACAAAGTAGTGGAGGTACCACTTCGGCTAGCGACTTGTTCAACGTAGCGACTTGTCTTTACTATTTTCAGCGACTTGTGTTTGTTGTGACTAGCGAGTTGCTCTTTAGCGACTTGGCCTCTTAGCAAGTTGTTCCTTAGCGACTTGCCCACTTAGCGAGTTGTTCTTTAGCGACTTGACAGCTTAGCGAGTTGTTGCTTTAGCGACTTGTGTCTAGCGACTTGAGCTTTTAGCGAGTTGTTACTTAGCGACTTGTTCTCAAGGTTTATTCCTAGCGACTTGGTGAAAAGCAATTTGTCTAAAGGAGCGGTTTGACCAAAGTGGACTTTTTACGTCAAAACTTCAAACGGCCATAACTTTTGATCCGTAACTCCGTTTTCAGCGAGATACCTGTCAAAACGACCGGAACAGGCTGAATATTGTGAGGTTTCACGACGTTGTCGTGAAACGAATTTTTCGAGTCCCAAATCCCCTTCGAAAGTAAGTTATTGAGCTTTTAAGTTTTTAGACCTAAATTTCACCGTAAAAACGTGCATTAACAAAACCAATCCACAACCAAATAACACTTCAGCTAATCCTTCTATCAATCATCACTCCTTACACATAATCCTCTATCATTGTGTGGGTCCATCAGTTATCTTAACACGTTCTATTAGTCATTGTATCACGGTTTCTTCTTGATTTTGTAAAATCCCGCGAAAGAATCTATTTCTCGGTTTAAATCATAGACTTGTAAAATCCCGTGTATACTACAACATCATGTCTTACACTACTGACCCAGTGATTTCGTAAGTACTTAAACTGTATGATGATGTGGACAACAATGATAATGTATGCTACACTGAACGATTAAAGATGTTTGAATTAATCAATGAGGATGTGAGATCTTCATGTTCTGAGTACAATGAGAATGAATTGCACCTGCTAATGCTACAGAATCATGAAATGCCAGAAATGGGTAAGTTTTGATAAGACCATGAGAAGATAGAGGTGCCCACACTAACAAAATAGTGAAACCCCATAACACCAAGAATTAGAACTTTCACCCAATGAACCTACCCCAAAAAATCATGGCTCCTCAGATAGAGGATGTGTTGCTGGCATAACACCTAGGTACCCACACCCAAAGGGGAAACCCTAGAACAACCTAGGGAAAATTCAAAACTTGTTCCAATACCATCACCTCGTTCCCGACACCCTATCGGGTAACGTAAACTGAGATCCGGGACAGATCTCCTGTAAGGTGGGTAGACTATAACAACCCGTAAAATTTTGGATTATTATAATAATATTTCTCACGTCAGAAAATTCAAATCGGTTATTTTCTGATAGATGTCAATATTTAGATTTAAAAACGAGAGGTCATCTCGTTTCTTAAAAATAAGACACCGCACACACGATACTTGTCCACTAAGTATCTGTATAATAAATGTGGAATTTATTATTGTCCAAGTTAAAATTTAAGCATACATAAGCTTAATCCATTGTTTCGGGGAAGTTATCCTGCATACTGCAGCGCAGTAGCATACACAAAATAAATAAATAAATAAATACCGAGATAAGTGAAATATACATTTTTATCATTCATTGATAATTTAAGAAAGAAAACGAGAGGTCATCTCATGAAATTAGAAAATCACGGCCCCGCATGCATACCGACACCAAATTTGTAACGGCAAACAGTTATAATTAAATTTCTACGTAATAATAATGTTATATTATTACGTTTAAGAAATCGTTTCCAAAAATACAATTCCTATATTTTTCGGGTACCGGGAAGGTATAATTTCACGGAGATTCGACAGAACACGGGGTACCAATTATACTGTAATGATAATAAGACGACAAAAGAGTAAAAATAACTCTCTTTCCACATTGTTGCTTGCATCTTTTCCTCTTGACATTTTTTCTGTCTCTCCACGCCTCCTTCCCTACCCTATGTTTTCATAACTTCTTCCTTTATCTATGAAACATCACCATAACCTTTCATCTCACTCTAGCTTAACCCATCCTTATCAGAGTAAAAGTCATACAAGAGTGAAAGGATAGCTCGACTTTTCTGTTCCCCACGCACAACCACGGGTCAAACACAAATGAGAAGAAAAGGAAGTATTAGTGGAAGGGTTCTTATCAAATTCAAGACCAAGAAAGTGAAATTCAATGTTTCCTCTTATTTTCTTTTATAGCTTCACAAATTTCAGTTTGTAGTCACATATCACACAATCATAAAATTAGGGTTTCTATAAATCAAAGGGCTTCCTGAAATTGAGTTGGGGTTTTTGTTATTGGATGCATAAGGAAGCCATTCCACTTTTCAATTGCTCTAATTCGTCCGAGTTCTCTCCAAATGAGCTTTTGGGTCTTTCAGTGTCCATGGATACCCGACCCACTAATGGGTTCATTGTAAGAGCATATTTATTGTTATTTTCTTTTGAATCAATTGAGTTGATAACACCATTTATTCTAATATACTAAATGACAAGAATATATATATATATATATATATATATATATATATATATATATATATATATATATATATATATATATATATATATATATATATACAAATCTCCTTCATTCCCACCGTATAAATCTCATAATATATGTACTTTTCTTTTCGGGGTCATCGTTCGGTCTCATTAGCTCTTAATATTCTTCTGTATATTATCATTTAGCCATCATGGAGCCAAAGTCGCAATTCCTTCTTCGAAATTCCTTCCATGTCATACCCTCATAAGCCAAAATCCACCCAAATCCTTGTATATTGTTTTAAGATGCCACATAAGCAACAACAACAACAACAACAACAAAAACATTTAAAAATTTATAAAGTTAGTTAAACTTTATCGAGTCTTAAACATGAAGACTAAATATGCCGTACTAAATTAGGTTGCGTGTCGGAGCCGTGCACTGCCAATAATTGATTTAATTCCCTTCGGACTACTAATTGCCAAGGTAAGTTTCATAGCCCCTACTTTTACTTGTTTTATAAATGTTTTGGGGGAAGATACATGCTCATTTTACTTAAATGATTTAATTACTGAAATTGTGCATTCTATGCATACTATGCTTTATGATTGATATGTTTAAAGTTACATCACACATAGATGTTTTATGGACCAAACCATACTGCTTGACTTAGAAAGCTTAGCCTAAGTCCTTAGATCTCACATTGCCCTTTTCATGAACCGTCAATTCCTGCTGGGAAGCGCGAATGTTATAAATAGATCTATTGGGGGTGACTCCCCTGTTCGGTTGGCCCCGCATGGGTCAAGGTGAAACATATAGCATGTCAGAACCGAGTGTATTGGGATAAACACTCGCCATGGGCTCCTTATTTGTATGACTACATTTTGCATACAGAAACTGTCATAGCTTCGGTTGTATGAACTTAGTGCTAGCGTAATAGATTCAATATATGACATTATATTCGTTGTAATGTACATATACCCTACTTATGGTCCACTAATGAAATTCTTTTATGTAATGTAATCATAATTTTTTTATGAAATTATGCAAGAGGTAATGATCATCAAAACCAAATGTTAGGTGGTATACCGTAGTGCTATTTAAATAAACCTATGAACTCACCAACCTCATGTTGACACTTTTTAGCATGTATCTTCAAGATTTGAGGTGATAGCTTATCTTGGAGGCGCAAGGCAAAGGCATGGCATGGTCATAGACGACTCTGATTTATGTATTGGGACCACATTTTAATAATGGGTCATTTTCCGCACAAATCAAACATGTAAACATTGTTTTAAGAATGAATAAAAGTTTCTTTATGAAAATAAGTTGTTCTATGCTTATGTTGTGATATCAATTTAGTAGCACCCCAATACTTGTTTGCTTCCGCTGAGCCATTTTGGGGGTGTTACACAGAATCCATCGGATGAGACGCGGTTTAGCATCTTGCTTGGTGAACAGATATTTGAGTGTCGAGTGATCGGTGAACACGACTATTTTTGAGAGTACGAGGTAGGATCGGAATTTGTCGAACGCGAAAACTACAGCCAGTAATTCTTTTTCTGTGACTGTATAATTTTGCTGAGCACCAGTGTCTTGCTAGAAAAATATATGGGCCGAAAGTGTTTTTCTTCTCGTTGGCCTAAGCCGGCTCCAACAGCAAAATCGCTTGCATCGCACATAAGTTCGAAGGGTAGTGACCAATTAGGTGAAACCATGATCTGAGCACTAGTCAGTTGAGATTTCAACATTTCAAATGCCTTTATGCAATCAGCATTGAAGTCAAAGATAGAATCTTTCTCAAGAAGTTTTGTCATCGGACGGGATATTTTTGAAAAATCTTTGATAAATCGGCGGTAGAAACCGACATGTCCTAGAAAACTTCTAACGGCTTTAACGTTAGTTGGTGGTGAAAGTTTTGTGATAATGTCGATTTTTGCTTTATCTACTTCCATGCCTGCACTGGAGATTTTGTAGCCAAGCACAATTCCTTCGGTCACCATGAAGTGACATTTTTCCCAGTTAAGGACAAGATGTGCAGCTTCGCATCTTTCGAGCATTTTATCAAGATTGGAAAGAAAAGCTTCAAATGAGTTTCCGAAAACTTAAAATTCATCCATGAAAACTTCCATGGAGGTTTCAAGCATGTCTTGGAATATGGGTATCATACACCTTTGAAAAGTCGCAGGTGCATTACAAAGACCAAAAGGCATACGCCGATATGCGTAGGTTCCAAAAGGACAAGTGAAAGTGGTCTTTTCTTGGTCATTAGGATCGATTGGAATTTGAAAGTATTGATGCAGGTTTTACTGACCAGGTTTTAATATTTATATAGTCTCGTTATACCTATGGTCTACCCTAATGCACTAACGGGCAGTGTACCCGGTCGTGTGTAGTGTAGTATTCGGTAAAACCGAGGTCGTCCCAAAAGCTACGTGGATTAGAAATTAACTTAAGTCTATGTCACGATTTTAGTTGCTTTTAAGATTGAAATAATAAATTAACTAATAAAAGAAAGCAGATAAAGGCAAGAGTTATGATCTATGAAGTAGAGTGGTGCTAACCTAGTTATTCATCCTAGCTAGTAATGCTTATTTCTAATTACTTCCAATTACTTCAGGTGGGGTCAAAGTCGAGAGGACAACATTTGGTCAATTCGCCTTAACCTATCAGCAAAGATGCCACCACTGGAAGAGTCAGGTGTCCCCTCATAAGTCCAGTTGTTCCTTGTCCCCTAAGCTGAGTCATTAAGTTCCGCTACATGCTAGACTTATAATAGTGAGTGCCCGGGCATTAGCAACTTAAACACTCACCCCCTAATTCTTATATTCATCCAAACGGTAGGTGATCAGTTGGTCAAATCGCACAAGTAGAAAGGGTTGTCAGTTGTTCATATCTTACCCTTCCCATCTCAGTCTACTCACTTAGGGTAAGTTGGTCATATCTCCTAAGAAACTAGCCTCTACCGCCATTCAAAACTACCAAAACAAGGGTAGCTACCAATAAACTATGCATGCATACACTTAGAAATAATTATACGGAAGTAAAGTAAATGCAAACAAAACAATTAATGAATCATAACTAGGCCAGCACCAAGAGGTGCTTAGCCAAACATATATAGTAAATCATACCAACAAGAATGAATAAAACATGAATTGAATTAAACATAATGTTTGATACAAATTACTTGATGTAGAGCTAATAATAATGATGATTGCGAGAGAATTCTTCCTTCAAAGATGGCTTGGAACTGCTGGAAATTGCCCTGGAGTGGTGCCCTAATCGACCCCTAGGAGACGGGTGAAGAGAGATGCTTAAAAATGCAGATTTAGGGCTGTATTTATAGGCTGCGACATGGTTACGGTGTAACTTTAAGTGTAAATTACGCCGTAACTAGTTAGGGCGGAACTAATTTTAGAGTTACTCCGTAACTATAGTTAGGGCGTAACTATTTTTATAGTTACTGCGTAACTATTAGTTAGGGCGGAACTAATTTTAGAGTTACTCCCTAACCTCACCAGCCTTTCAAAATAGCAATATTGCAACTTAGGACCTTGAGTTTCTTCATTCCATTGATGGAGACCAACATAAAAACGTGTTAATTGAGAACCAAACTTCGTATGTAGTAATATTACGGTGTAACTAAATCACCGGGTTACACCGTAATTCTTCGTCCGCGTATACTTATCCATTCCTTAATTTCCTTCACGTCGTAACTAAATTCATGTTACGTCGTATCCTTCAAAATAATTACGACGTAACCAAAAGAATTGGTTATGTCGTATCCTTCAAAGCATTGTAATTACGTCGTAACATCAGTAACGAGTTACGGCGTAATCTTCACACAAAATACTCAGGCCTTCGTACTGCGGGTTACGGCATAATCAAAAGTACCACTTGCGCCGTAACTTGTCTTCAAAATATAATTCTTGGCCTTTTCTCACATCTCTTCCGCTCCAACGCCTCATTTATCCTGAAATGCAATTATGAACGAATATAATTCTTGGCCTCTTCTCACATATTTTCCCCACCCCTCCTTCCCCTTCTCTCCTCCGACACACACACATCCCATTCAATTTAGACTTTCAATTGATCAAAGGTAGCTCTCTTAATGGCCTAATTTCCGTTGAAAAAACTTTTTATGCCACTTTTGAAAGGGCGATGATTTGCACACATTTCTTTTTGATTTGCACACTCCAGTATAAATTTATTAAAATATATAAAAACTGATAAGTTACACTTAAGTACATATACTTTATTTAAATTCAATAGTTAAAGTTTTACTAATTACCCCCCCCCCCCACCCCTCCTTCCCCTTTCTCTCCTCCCACACACACACATCCCATTCAATTTTGAATTTCAATTGATCAAAGGTAGCTCTCTTAATGGCCTAATTTTCGTCGAAAAAACTTTTTATGCCACTTTTGAAAGGGCGATGATTTGCACACATTTCTTTTTTATTTGCACACTCCAATGTACAACCAGTTAATGCAATATGTATACAAAGTATAATATGTTATATTATAAGTTAGAATGTGTCAATCAAAAAAGTGAGTGTGCAAATCATTTTTCTTTTTGAAAATATCTTATTCTATAAAAGATAGTTATGGTCTATTATATAAGAGATGGTTATGGTCCGTTTGAATCATTTAGCCCTTTTTGTATTGGGCTTAGGTTACTTTTCGGACCTATCATACTCATTCCAAGTTGAGGCCTAATAATCATTTGCATTGCGTCTTTGCCAACTTAGGTGATACAAAGCATTTCTTGACGCTATGGTATATTACTGAACTCATTCCAGTTACAAGCTATTCTACACAGTTCGGTTTATGGTCTGTTTTTTTATCCTAGTTCAAAAGCACCTTCCTTTTCACAACTTTGTCTCAAAAGAGTAAGTAGAACTAATTTAGGTCCGTTGACGTACGTCAGATCCTTCTATGCTTCTGTAACAAGATGAACAACACAAGCTAGCCTCGTCTTTTGGTTTAGCCCAAACCAAACTCCAGCGTGAGAGTAAGTTGGTGTGCAATAAGTGAGGATAGTAAATATGGCAACTGGAAGTAGAGTAAATGTTGTAGAATGAATTACCAACCGCTAAGGGTAGTGGTATTTACAATACCTTGATTATTGTATATATATATATATATATATATATATATATATATATATATATATATATATATATATATATATATATATATATATATATATATATGGCGTCATCAAGGCATGGTGCGTCGAGCTATACTTGGTCTAAGCATTAAACGCGCCGCAAAGGTGTGGGAACATATCTCTTAGAATCTGGATAGTTAGTGTATGTATGTATCGGCCTATTCCTGCTCAAGCTTACATCAAAAGGGCCTATATAGTGATTAACCTCTTTCCGAGCTAAAGTTTAATAATATCCAACCACTATGCTCGAGCTCATCTCGAACCATTAATTGCCCTAGTTTATGCGAACAGGATACATTAACATCGTTGTAAACTTAACAAAATATTTGAGATCTTATCTTTGACAGAAGATTCATTTGGAAAGTAATATGTGCTTGTTGACGGAAAATATTTGCTAGTAGCCAATATAACTTTGGTAATTAAATAAAAATATTAAAATATTTATGCTTAGAAGTTGAAGTATGAATAGGCCAATTTGAAAAGTTCCCAGGGACTTATTGCATGAAATAATAAGTTACAACTGGTTTCATTCAGAAAAGTTTTAGATTGAAAAGGTTGAGAAGATATCATAGTTAATTTGTTGTATATTAAATAAAATGGATATACATTAATTAGGTTGTACATATACCTATGGCGACATTAAAAATAACAAAGTATATGAATAATAATATACATATAAACATGCACGAGTGCTAAGAAATGAAAACAAATAGTTTTACATGCATAAAAGAAAGCCTATCAAAACTACATATATGAGCTGCCATAAATATGCATTTTATAAAAGAGAGATAAGCTAATGATCAGTTAGTGATGGCTAGCAATTTATAATATAGATTCTCTTTTTATATAAATGGACTGTAATTTCAAAATATGCAGTAATTGCGGGCATATCAGTATTTGGATAACATATATAAAAACAAACTTCACATGTAATAGTTTTGACCGAGCAATCAGCTATGAATTGTTTTCTTTCCATACTTATCCAGGTCTATAACAAAAAAAAACGTGCTTAAATTGTATAATACCTTCTCAAAAATTCAGGCAATCTGTTAAAGATATGTTTCAGCTTCATTTTAAAGGGTCTAGATTTATTTTTATCTTGATCTGACGGTTCTTAGCTAATGCTAGATCACCATTTTTTATCTCTGCTACGTGAACAATAAATAAGTATAAATATTTTAATATTTTAATATTTCAACTTCTAAGAATAAATATTTTAATATTTTTATTTAATTACCAAAGTTATATTGGCTACTAGTAAATATTTTCCATCAACAAGCACATATTACTTTCCAAATGAATCTTCTGTCAAAGATAAGATCTCAAATATTTTGTTAAGTTTACAACGATGTTAATGTATCCTGTTCGCATAAACTAGGGCAATTAATGGTTCGAGATGAGCTCGAGCATAGTGGTTGGAAATTATTAAACTTTAGCTCGGAAAGAGGTTAATCACTATATAGGCCCTTTTGATGTAAGCTTGAGCAGGAATAGGCCGATACATACATACACTAACTATCCAGATTCTAAGAGATATGTTCCCACACCTTTGCGGCGCGTTTAATGCTTAGACCAAGTATAGCTCGACGCACCATGCCTTGATGACGCCAAATATATACAATAATCAAGGTATTGTAAATACCACTACCCTTAGCGGTTGGTAATTCATTCTACAACATTTACTCTACTTCCCGTGCGATACCCGTGCGTTACCCGGGTACACTTTTTAAAAAAATTGTGAGAAGAGGAGGTCTTTGCATTGTCTGGGTCACGCTTTAATAAATATGTCTTTACAATAAAAACAGTATCATAGTACTATAAAGTTATTTAAAAATAAAATATAACTTAAATAAAATCATATAACAAATGTTAATTAAGCATATATAAAGTCTGATAACATATTAAGTAGTTGTATTTAAGCTTAGAACGTAAAAATATTTACTACAACTTGACAATCTCCATATAACTTTAAGCTTAGAACATAAAAATATTTACTACAACTCAACAATCTCCATCTAACTTTAATCGTCATAATCTCAAAATAGCCATCACTTATGTATGAAACTACAAACATAGATTAAGCGTTTAAAACTTAACAATTTTGAACATTTAAGCTTAGAACGTAAAAATACTACAACTCGACAATCTCGATATAACTTCAGTCGCCATAATCTCACAATAGCCTTCACTTATGTATGAAACTACAAACATAGATTAAGCGTTTACAACTTAACAATTTTGTACATTTAAGCTTAGAACGTAGAAATATTTACAACAACTCGACAATCTTCATAATCTCATAATAACCATCACTTGTGTATCAAAAGGGCCTAAATGCATTCATAATATTACCACCCTAATGAAAGCATATCCAAACCTGCCTAGAAAGTAGAATGCTACGAACAAATATCATTGTAAAATTCTTTTAAGAAGTACGGAAAATCTTTGTGAGACAACTCTATGTTCATTACCATCTTAATCTGGAAACCATGAGAGGACCTAATACCCTGAATTATAGTATCCCTTCCAAGTTAATTTGTTGTATATTAAATAAAATGGATATACATTAATTAGGTTGTACATATACCTATGACGACATTAAAAATAACAAAGCATATGAATAATAATATACATATAAACATGCACGAGTGCTAAGAAATGAAAACAAATGGTTTTACATGCATAAAAGAAAGCCTATCCAAACTACATATATGAGCTGCCATAAATATGCATTTTATAAAAGAGAGATAAGCTAATGATCAGTTAGTGATGGCTAGCAATTTATAATATAGATTCTCTTTTTATATAAATGGACTGTAATTTCAAAATATAAAGTAATTACGGGCATATCAGTATTTGGATAACATATATAAAAACAAACTTCACACGTAATAGTTTGACCGAGCAATCAACTATGAATTGTTTTCTTTCCATACTTATCCAGGTCTATAACAAAAAAACGTGCTTAAATTTTATAATACCTTCTCGAAAATTTAGGCAATTTGTTAAAGATATGTTTCAGCTTCATTTTAAAGGGTCTAGATTTATTTTTAGCTTGATCTGACGGTTCTTAGCTAATGCCAGGTCACCATTTTTTATCTCTGCTACGTGAACAATAAATAAATTAGTTGCTAAGGGTAATATAGTAATTACATTGATGCATAATTTATTTGATAATAAATACACCTATAATTTTCTCTCCAAATTTGGAATTTGACCAGCGAGTAGGATGGAATTTTCTTTTCAAATGGATCATCCTTTTGTTCATAATTCCAAGAGTTAATTACAATTTTAGTGTTTGTGGTTTACCGGGATAACGGTTTTGGTCCAACAGTTTAAAAAGTAACGGGTCTAATTTTTCGTTGACCATTAGTTTGGCTAATTCATACCGTTAAATCTGAGGGCATGTTTGTCTTTTCATCTATATTGTTAAATAAAAGAGTTAACTACATTATTTTTGATACTTATGGTTTGTCGGGTGTTTCACTTTTAGTCCACTTTTTATCTACGCTTTTTATATACGTTTTTATACACGTTTATATACACATTTTTGTATACCATTTTATGTATGCTTTTATCTACGTTTAATTACGCGTTTATTTATTTATTTATATATCTACGTTTTTATCAACGCTTTTATATACGTTTTTATCTACGCTTTTATATACATTTTTATCTACGTTTTTTATCTACATTTTATTTACATTTTAAAAGATTATATATATATATATATATATATATATATATATATATATATATATATAGATATACATTTTATTTACATTTTTATAGATTTTATATTACAGAAATGATATATTGACTTAAACTTAGGCCTAATTTTAGACCTAAATCCAAGTGGCATCATCCTGATGACTGCAGACATGGACCCACTTACATTACAACCCATCAGGATGATAACACGTGGACTTAGGTCTAAAATTAGACCTAAGTTTAGGTCCCTTTATTATTTCTCTTTATATTATATACGTTTTTATATGCATTTTTATATACGTTTTTTTATCTACATTTTTATATACGTTTTTATTTACGTTTTTATATATTTTTTATACACGTTTTTATCTATGTTTTATAGACGTTTATATATATATTTTTTAAAAAAGTATATAAAAACATAGATAAAAATGTAGATAAAACGTAAATAAAAATGTATATAAAAATGTAGATAAAAACGTATAAAAAAATATAGATAAAATATATATAAAAACATAAATAAATATATAGATAAAAACGTATGTAAAACATATATAAAAAATATATAAAAAAAACATATATAACAGCGTAGATAAAAATGTAGATTAAAATATATATATATATATATATATATATATATATATATATATATATATATATTTATGTTCAAGTAGTGAACACTTTAAAATGGTGAACAATAGGCACTAATACAAAAGTAACAAGTGTCTTTTTCATTTAAAAGAAAATATAAATTAATTTTAATCTGTTTAAGGGCATAATAGGTAATTCCCCTAACAACCCTGATACTACTCTTCTCTCTCACATATAACAAAATCTCATCTTTTTTCCCAAAACAACAAGCCGTCACTCTCTCCATCTCACAACCCATCTTTCTCTTAGATCCACAAAAAAAACTCCATCAAAATATTAAAAATCTCCATCAGCAAAAACCTCTCGACGGACCAAGCACTCACCGCCATGTCTATAAAATCTAAGAAGTCTGCCATTTCACGGGTGATTATTGTTGTCCCGATGTCCTCCAAACCGCCGCCTATACTCTATTTCTCTCATTTTTTTCTCAAAGTTTCCCCATCCCTACTTTTGCTCTCATCTGAAACCACCAACATCCATCCCCATTTCTTTTTTGAAAAAGTCTTCCATTTGATCTACATCAACCAACTATTATTAACGAGATTATAAATCTACAAAAGATCGCTTCTTTATCTGGTTCTTTTTCTTTTTATTTCCGGCGAGTATAAAACCCACAAAACTTATCCTTTTTACGACGAGCTGGTTATGTGTCACATGAGGCCTTCGTCTATGCCTACAAAAATCTGCCCACGGTTGTTTTATGTCTAGTTCTAACGTCGTCGCTGAGAAGAGATCGTATTTTCAGATGGGCGTCGCGGCCCGACATTTTCTTTTTTTCCTGGCTTGTATTAAATGATTTTGGTTGTAAAATAGTTTTTGTTCTAGCTTAGTTGTGAATTTGTCTATTTTTTTATTAGTAGTATTAACTAAATAATGTGTTTCTCTTGTTTACTGATTTGATTTTTTGGTAGTTTTGTTTATAAAGGTCTTTTGTAGTTTTTGGAACTGTATCACAATTATAATGACGTAGAGGAGGTTCTAAATGTAAGTATTAGTAAATTATTAAAGGTTATTTATTTGTCAACATTATAAGATGTTATTATATGCATCACCTTTTAGTTCTGTATCAATCAGTTGGGCCGATAATTGCGATTGGTTTGTTGCGACCACTTTCTTGTAAAGCCCGTATGTCTATAGCTTCTGCAGTATCTCATTTGTGTGCAATTTTGCATTTGTTTTTCCTAGTTATTTGTGTGCAGTCACTTTAATATTGATGTATCACTATATATGTATCAAAAACTTAGTGTGTTACTAGAAATGTATTTTGACACAAAGTGTGTCAAAAGACTTTGTTTGTAACTAAAAATGTGTCATAAAAATTTGTGTGTCATTACGAATGTATCACAAAATGTAATGTGTCACTTCATATGTGTAAAATTTTTAATGTGTCACTATATGAGTATCAAAAAATTTAATGTGCCACTACAAATATTTCAAAAAAATTAATATGCCGCTACGTATGTATCAAGAAATTTAATGTGTTATAAATAAACATTTTAAAAATAAAACAAGCTGATTATTATTTTTCAAATGTGTAACAAAGTTTTATTTATATTATATAAGTATTTAGTCAAATTATTCAAAGAAAAACTAATAACTATAATATAATAATAAAAGAATATCATAGAATCAATCAATATTTATCAAGTAATTCGGCCTGTGCTATGTTCAAAAAAGTAATTCGGCCTGTGCAAATGCGTCATATAATTAATAACGTATAAAAAATTCCATGGTGCCATTCAAATAGGTCAACGTAAAAATTGAATACCTGCTGAATAAGTTTTATCAAATTGGTACATGATGCCATTCAGTTTCTAGTTTATTACAAATATACCACTCATTTAATAAGATTTCAATCTCATCAATAATGTTTGATCTAATGGTCTACAATTGTGCCTATTATTTCTTACTTTAAGGTGTATACCACAATAACATCACCCTATATATGTATATATATATATATATATATGTATATATATATATATATATATATATATATATATATATATATATATATATATATATATATACATATATATATATATATATATACATATATGTATATATATATACATATATGTATATATATATATATATATATGTATATATATATATATATATATATATATATATATGTATATATATATATGTATGTATAAAAACGTGCATTAAAACTTATATAAAAAGCGTAATAAAACGTATATAAAAACAAATATAGATTTTAGAAGTAATTAGAAAAGAGATTTTTTTTAAGAAAATCAAAGATTTAAAAAATAATAATAATATTAAAAAAAAAAAAAAAAATTGTTTAATTACAAGCAGTTTTCATAACTATTAAAAAATTTATAAAATTTTAGTATTTCATTAGTATATTGATTAAAAAGCAATTTTGGTTACTAAATTGTAAAAAACATTTTCGTAAGTTTTAAAATTCACTTTTTTAAAAAAGGAATATTAGTTCTTACTTAAGTTTAGCTATGATAAAAATTTCAGTATTTATTTTGAATTTTTTAGTCAGTTTTTTATTTCTATAAAAGTTTTTAGTTGTTAAAAGTTTATTTTTTTACTTTTATAAATTTATGAGTTAACTTAATTTTTGGTCCTTATAGTTTGTCGGGTGTAACACTTTTCGTCCATTAAAATGAGGGTATTATAGTCATTTCACGTGTCTTAATTGCTCAAACTAATGGTCAACTAAATATTGGATCAAATCTGTTACGGGCCGTCGGATTCTGAACAAGATCCGTTACTTTTATGACTATTAGACCAAAACCGTTATACCCGGTAAATCACAAAGACCAAAAATATAATTAACTCTAATTTCAACCATCCTAGCCTTTTGTTTATGGGAGGTGATACTCACACCACACTTTTTGATTCATGCACCACTAGTTGTGCATTACAGTATTGTATTCTACAATACTGTAATGCACAACTAGCGGTGCATGAATCAAAAAGTATGGTCTGAGTATCAATTCCCTTTGTTTATTAATCAACCATATATTTTTGATCATTCATATTTTCTTAATGATGGGATTGAGAAAGTCAAAATAAAAACTAACAAAAAATTCTTAATGGCAAACGTTTAGAATTTTTATTTCTGAATCATGTTATTTGACTAACAGTTTATATTCATAACAAAAGTCATATATGAACTTATCGTTCAATAGTCAAGAACGTATGTTTTACTTTTTTTAAGTGTCTACTTTTTCATTCTTTCCTTTCAACATTGAGAATCATGTGTTATATATGAATCATGTTTATCTTTTTCACTAAATGTGTTAGTTCATCGTTCAACTATATGAATCATAACTTTTTTATTTAAGCGTCGGATACATGAATCATTAACTCAAAGATTTATCATTAAAACATGTGAATCATGGTTTAGATGTGGTAAATTTTATTAATAAATAAGAACTAAATCATTGCGTTTTGTTGAGTTTTAAATCATTGCAATTACTTATGACTTATCGGTTTTTGAATCATTGCAATCACTTACTAAAGCGTCATATTTTTTTACTATTGTAATCATTCTTTGAATCATATGATAAATACTTAATCATTGTTTTTTGTTGAAATTTGAATAAATGGAACTACGTTTGAATAAGTTCTTGAGTTATTGCAATTACTTGCTAACTCATCGTATTTTTGAATCGTTGTAATCGATGTTTGAATCAATGTTGCAAAAATCGTGAATCGGTAGTCGGGCGGTCGACCACCCTGCAGCGAGTAATCGGTAAAGTCGGGATTAATCGGTGATTAATATGATTGGCATTTCCTGCAGTTTTTTGGTATTTCTAGAGAACAAACTAAAAATCTTAACCGATTCCAAGCCTGCTATGTTTCCAAACCTCACTAAAAGGCTCCAATTCTGATTATGATGCTCATTGTGCGTTATAAGTGAAATATACGATCCCCAAATTAAGTATAATGCCTAAATTATTATTATTTTTAAAATGACCGATTTGTCCGATTCGGCCGATGTTTTACCGATTCGGCCGATTTTTTGACTGCTTAGTGTCGATTTTTATCATAGGCCGATTTTTCGACCGATTTTCAAAAATCGACAAGGTACTCGACCGATTAACGATTAATCGACGATTAATCGGCCGAGTTTACCGATTTTTGCAACATTGGTTTGAATCATGTGATAATGCTTAACAGTTGGGTAAACTATAATATTCGAATACGTGATTCATAATCGAACTAATGAAACACTATAACAGCGTGTTGTATATTGAATCACATTGGAATTTATAAATTAGTAAATAAATTATGATGTATTCTTGAATCAATAGAGTGCTTGAAAAATCCATCACACAATTTATTTATGCCCAAACCCTTGAATATATTAGACCGGAGTTAATTGTGCTTGGGAGTAGGAGTCTTAACTCGTTTGCATGAAATTGGACAATTTAACTCTACAATTACATTAATCAGTAGGTAAACATAAATAAAAATTATTATATAATGTTTAATAAAAAGGTTTTACTAACGATTGTACAATTATTGGTAAAAAGATTGTTGATGATAATAGTATTTTTAACAGTGTTAAAAAAATTATTGTTGTATTACTTAGACAGATCCATCACTTATATATACATTTTGTGATTTACCTAATACTCCAACTCACTCATTTTCACCATATATATGCTATTTCTTCCCTCGAAAGTGTACGTCTTGTAAGTAATGTATCCGATAATCATGGTGTTATTTAAGAAAAAAAATAAGTAAATACTCATGGTGTTCCGTGTATTTCATGCATATCCTTCTTTTTTCTTGTATGATGATGTACTCGTTGGAATAAAAGTCTACGAAACAATGAATTATAGCTTGATATGCCTATATAAGCTTGTTCAAATCCTATATAAGCTTGTTCAAATGCCATCTCTTGTGTGTTAGTTAACGTGACATGATTTTGAAACAATGAATTATAGCTTGATGCCTATATAAGCTTGTTCAAATGCCATCTCTCATGTGTTAGTTAACGTGACATGATTTTTTTTAACGGCAAGTTAGTAGTTAGTGATTCGAGCCTATAATGACATTCAATTGGGCAGTATGCAAGCCTCGAACTTTCACTTTCGGGGATAAACCCTACTCCTGCTTCTATTCTATTTCCGCCTCTAAAGGTCTATGGTGAGACTCGAACTGAGACCTTTCCAAAGATACCTCCCCAAAGTTACCTTTTATGATCAACTGAGCTAGCCTAATTGGTTAGTTACCATGACATGATTTAGGGAGTGTTTGTTTAAACTTATATGTGAGGTTATGAGCTTATTTGATTTCAGCTTATATCTCATAAGCTTTAACTTTTTGGCTTATTTTAAGATTTATGAGCTTATAGAAGTTTAACGTATGATAATAAACTTATATAACCCACAAATCTTAATATGAGCCAAAAAAATGAAACTTATAAAATATAACCGAAACACAAATAAGTTAATAAGCCATATATAAGCTTGATTAAGGATCAAATGAGAAGTAAAATTAAAATAAGAATGGTGAAAAGAAACTACAGCCGCACATTTTAGATGTACCTAAAAAAATAGATGCATCTCCCCTTAAATTTCTCCTCATTTGAAATATGTGGCTCAAATTTATTCTCATTCTTCTTATTTCAATTTCTCTTCTCACTAGATCTCTTCTCATATAAGCTTAAACAAACACCTCCTTAAGCATACGCTACAATAATATATAGGTGTCCAAACTGCAAAGATATGCACTGACTCCAAAAATGAGAGTCGTTTTCTTTAAGCTAGCCAATTTTGACTAAAAATATTATTCGATCCATATTCCATGTAATGATGTTGATGCCTAGATAAATTAAAAAGTAGAGTCCAAAATATATTTTTGACTAAAATACATCGTTGATCTCTAAACTTGGTAAAAAAATGTCGTCGTGAACTAAAACATGGCATTTTTATCGCCAGTAGCAAACTAGGGGTTTTTAGGGCTAAACTAGTCCCTTGACTCATTTTTCATTAGTCAACTTCTGTTATTTTCCCCATGTGCCTTGCACATGAGGGCAAAATGGTCATTTCTAAGTATTGACTTTTTTATGTTTGTTTTGTCATATTAGAGTATGTTTGATATGATATTAACTTGATAGAATTAGTACATCAATGAGAAGCATGCATCTGATATATGAGACAAATGATAGAGCAGAGTTAAATTGCATCCATTTGTATCCAAAGGACTTACCTCAATATGATCTTTCGCCTTAATATTTATAAGAAACGATTGGTTATGGATGAACTGAAAGAAAGAGTATATAACAATAAATTAGTTTACAGAGGCCATTATGCTAATATATTTGGAAATTTTAGTGGATGACAAAGCTGCAAAAATTTGCTTGGTATTGCCTCAGGAGATTCCATTACTGCCTGAGTATTATCTTGTCCAAATAACTTAATACGGCCATCTCTAATAAAAGATGCAAATTCTATTTAACGATATATTCAAATAAGAAAATTCAATGTACAAGTCCAGTAGTACTTTGATTGTGTTTATGTTAAATCATTGTATCTATGTATAATGTGTAAATTAATTTTGTAAGCTTACAAAAACAAACATGAAGAGCATTAGTACACCATTTAGTAGCAGCAGGAGCTACAGTAACTGACAATGCGATTAAGAGAAGCTTGCGTGGTTGACATAGCAAGAGTCTTCTGAATAGGGTCATGAGCTAGCAAATTACATCCTGATAGGAGGCCATAATGGAAAACATGACGTGAATTTACTTCGTCAGATTTCAAAGCATCTCGATTTCCTCCAGGCTGTAGCATAAGAATGATAATAGTGATTATGAGTCAAAATATCACTATTGAGGTTCCTAACAGCCAAAATAAAAGAGCCATAGCCCATAGCCAATGTTCAGTCTTGGCTATCATCTCGACAGGCAAAAGCACTAGACTGCAACTTTGCAAGGATAAAGACCATACAAGTTTGCACACAACCAAGTGAAATTTAACCAGCGTATTCCAATACTGATCTAACAACTGGGACTAGTTAATTGCTAGAACCTCAAATCGACATCCACTACAACTAAATCATATGCCATTGTGACTATCTTCCAAAAATCAATATGGTGCAAAGTCGAGTACTATAGAAGTAACAAACGTTTTCCATATTTTGCACTAAGAAAATTCAACACCATTTGAATTTTGGTAGAAAATACTAATATCGAATATATAGAATCGCCTTACAAATTATCTCATTTAGCTGTTGCTTAAACATATAAAATCATAGATTCCATTTCAACACGAATCATCATTTTTGTTAGTAATTAGAAATTCCATGGTGAAGTGTCGGTCACCCCAACTATAGTCTAGCACAAGTTAGCTCGTAGACATATCGTTATTTACTGTTTATTAGCTTAGTTATTAGCTTAGTGCAGCACCGTGGAGGACGGACGGGTCTTTACCCACTGTATGCCTGATCCACTGTCCGAAGGAGGACGTTTAGTTTGTTACTATAAATACCCTCTACCTCCCAAGGTAGAGGGTTGGACCTTTCACTCAATCTAACCTTCTTTCTTTTGTTTACTTTCTCTCTCTAGAAAGGCTCTGTAGGATCGTTATTTTATTGTGTTTGATGATTCGGGTGGTCTTGGATGATCAAAATACACGTTAGCCATTAGAGAGAGAAAGTTAGAGAGTTGGGTGTTTTCTTGGTAGAGACTTGGTTCTCAAAAGTATGGAATATTAGATTGAAAAGCACCACCCCTTCCATGGATGGAAGGGGTATTTATACTTACAGACTCAACGACCTCCTATCGGCCTGTGGATCAGGGATATAGTGGGTAAAGACCCGTCATTCCTCCACGGTGTTGCACTACGCTAAACTAAACTAATAACTAACTAATAAACTGATAAATAACGTAACTAACGACAAGTCTACGAGCTAACTTAAGCTAGATAACATTTGGGGTGACCGACTCTTCACTATGGATTCTTCAAAGTCCGCACTGATTTGTACTTTTAGTGGAGGCCTTTAACTGATCCACATCTTTGATGATCTTCGAGCTTTCATTGAGATCATCAGCCACAGTAAATCTCTAGATCACCCTTTATTGTGTTGCCATCATGTGATGTTGTGACTTTTGGACCGACATGCTCACACTTTTGAATCATGACATCTTTCCATCAGAGTAGCGGAAGCCTTACTGGTTCATGATATTTGTAGCAGCGTAGCAGAAGCATAGTATAGAAATATCAGAGCCAGGTTATGTAGATATGCACCAGTCATGATTTCTTCAATTAAGTGTGGTTGCTGTGAGCATGCGGCTTTGGATTGACGCCTCAATTCTGATCAGCTGCAACCGTCCAAATGTACCTGCAAACAACAGTTAGCAATAAAACACACGAAAGTGTCTTTGACCACTTTCGTTGAATTGAGGTACACGGCCCACGGTTCCCCGTTGATCAGTACAAGTACTGCCTGTGATCAGGTAAGATTCCTAAGAATCTCTTTGACAGGGTTTCGCAGCTGTTCTAGCTGTTCTCAAACCGGAACATCTCAAAGAAGACAACACGGAGTGAGTGAACCAGCAAATTGAGATTCACTGATTGATGAAAAATGATTTGAAAAACAATCGCGTATTGCTTGAAGAAAGAGTTTTGCAATACGACGAAGGTTTTATGAGAAAGATCAATTTTCAATCAAAATACTTTTTGTATTAGAGAATGAGTACACATTTGACGTGCTAGCGAAAAGAGGAGATTCGCACATCGAACGGTTTTTCTAAATGTATTTTTCAATCAGAGATACTTTTTGTGTTTGAAAACATAAATACACATTCGATATGCTAGAGAAAAGAAGATTTGCATATCGAACGGTTTTTCCAAAAGTATTCGTCAATTCCAATCTTGGACCAAGGTTGATTCAAGAATGAATCTCCCCATTGTTTCTATCCAGTTGTCACAAGTTTGATCTTTTGCAAGATCTCACATGTCACCCACCAAGAGCTTGTTTGATGTTGGCTCTAGAAGGATTTCCATCTTCATCGTGAATATTTTCATACCACTCAGATGTTCTGGCAAAACCACAAGGATAATGCGTAGGACTCTTAATATATACTCACTTTCCACATTGTGTGAAACAGCAAGTCTTCAATAATTTAGTGTCCTAATGAGATATTGTGGATGATCTCTTGGCTCTAGACTCAATAGTGCATATTTGGTTCCTGTGTCGGAGACTAGGGAGAGGGTCTCCTACTTCAATATCAACCATCTCTAAGAGAAAGTCGATAGATTATGTCGGTTCCCCGTGAGAATGAAACAAGCCCTTTTAAGAGGAACTTGAGTAGCTTGGGAAGTTTAGTGCAGTGCGTCACTGGGTCCATGACGTCTTGTCTTCAATACCAGTGTTACCTTAGTAACCACTTAGTAGCATATGTATTGAACCCGGTGTCTGCCCTAAGGTTGAATTGATGGAGGGGTATTTCTTTTCACCCTTTTTCACATTCAGTTCTTTTTCATTCTTCAACCCCTTCAGTGCTTACCGAGACTTCATAACTAGAACCTTGTTGGGTTTATTCCAGTTCTAGCTCTGCCTCAGTCCGCACTCTTCCCATATTCTCATATTTCTCCTTTTTTCAATATTCCTAAGGAATCTACACTATCTAGTGGATTGTCCCTGGGAAGATCCCTCCGGTTCTGGCTGGATCGTGGGAACAAATACCTAACCTAACCATCCTTATAACACCATGCATAAAGTAAATTGGTCGGTCTTTTGGTACAGTTGTTCTTTCCTTCATGAAACCAATTGAAAAATCATTTGGAAAAACAATCAAGGTACTTGTGATACGAGATCAAAGCATTTTGTACCTTAATAGTTTTGATCATTTAGAAAACCTCCCCCTCAACATGTGCGTGTGATTTAGAAATTGTTTGGCACATGGAGGCAAGAGGACTTTGAAATATTTTCATTGATCACAATTTTCATACGAAAAAGCCATTTGATTTTCTTGGTAAAATTCTCCCCCTCAATATGTGCATAGGATTAAAACATTTTATCACATAGAGGCAAGAGTTCTTTTGAAGCACATCCACAATCAAAAAATCCATTAAGAAAACCATTTGAAAACACAATCAAGGTACTTTATAATCTCTTTTAAAAAACTTTTGTACCTCAATGGTTTTGCTCCCCCTCAATATGTGCTTCGAGATTCGAAAGCGTTTAGCACATATGAGAGAGCAGCCTGCACAACTGAATCAAAACGATCAACTTTTATCAAATTTCATTATTAAATCACAAATTCTCCCCCGATCAAAAATATCAAATCCTTTGAGATTTTGGATCCCAAGTGATTTAATAAGGTTTAGAAAACATGGGAGAAAATGTGGCCTTGTTTAAATACTCATCTGGTTTTTGGATAAATCCTCCTCCTCAACATGTGCATTGTGTATTTGAAATCGTTTGGCACATGGAGGCAGGAGTGCCTTTGAAGGACTAAAACCAATTCCATTAAAACAGATTTGAGATTTAAATCACGATCTCTCCCGCGATCAAAAATTTCAAACCATTTGAGATTTGTAATCCCAAAAGATTTAAATTATTTAGAAAATTTTAGGGGAAAGACGTGGCAAGATTTAATTCTGAAAGATGACAGATAGGAACAGATTTAAACATTAAAGATTGTTAGTGTCAGGTATGATTTGTTTTAAGAGACCTTTAAGTAAAATAAAACAATTTCACAATCAAACAAGAACAGAAAAAATTTCATTTTGACAGATCTTTGAGTTTTAAAGAAAATCATACCATGACATAACATTAAATCTTTAGATCACCACATAATTTCGTACAAGCGGACTTCTGATGAAATATTGTTTGAAAATATTTTATTTTAAAATCACACTCCCCCTCAATCAATGACAGAAGTCAATAATTGAGTGACTTAAGTTTTGATAAAATGAAGTCCGGTGATTTTCAAAGTTAAGTCCAATTAATTTTCAAAACAATATTTTCCATTTTCAAAACAATTTAATCAAATTAATTCAAAATTGTTTAAAAATGGTATCCTGCACAAAGATACGTTAGTGGTTGAGAAGCTTCCGTTGTTGTTGCTGTAGGGTTGGAAGAAAAACCGTCTGCAAATGCAGTGAGACTTCTTCTTACGTTGCATTTTGAATGCCAACTGAGGTCCAATTAAGCTCCGTTTCTTCACTTGCTGAAGAAAACCATCTGCTGATGCTGTAAGACCTCTTACGTTGCATTTCATGCCAACTCTCCATTGAAGTCCAGTTAAGCTCCGTTTCTTCATTTGTCAACCCAAGATATAGTTACCCTTTCCTTTCGGCATCCAATCATCTTTGTGGGATCCGGATCGGGAACATTCTTATAACCAATATACTTGCATACGTTACTGAACACACATACAAATATATGGTGGTCGACATCACCCATAACATCAATCGACTAATTAAAGTCAATTCAACATAACAATCAGATCATATAAGGCATGGGGTTTATGTGTTAATCAAACACTAATCATCTAAACCTAACAATCATATCCTAAATTCCTAGTCCTTCGACACAGGCAAATATCATTTTTAATTAAGCACGCAGGATAATTAAGAAAGCTCGTTAGATGATATAGATTTGAAAACATTCTCCCCCTCAATCAAAGACTCATTTTTTTTTTGAAATATTTTTAAAAGTGTTGAAGTCATCGATTGAGTTTTTGCGAATTAATACGAAAACTCTGATCCTGATTGATTTTTCAAGCAACTCATTTTACCACCATTTTGAAATACAACAAATATTTTTCTGAAGAATTTTAGACGGAAAAACATTTGTGTAGGAACAGCAGTCCTTCGACATATTTTCCTTGTTCTGTTTTTAGGATAAGTGCACGAAATATTTTGAAAATAGTTTAAGCGTAGCACTTTCCTTCTTTAAAAAACGGGTTGCTATCTGAAATAATAGCAAGCCATGGTTAAAGCACGGGTTATAGTCTGAAGTAACTGCAAGCCATAGTATGTGACATGTTTAGAAAAAAAATATTTACACCTCCTGCTCGAACTTCATCTATGGTCCCGTGCCATTATTGAATGACATTTCTAAGACCGCAGATGTTATCGATACCAGAAGACATGTCTTGAGAAAACAATATTTTTGGTCTTTTTCAAATTTTCTTATTTTTATGGGTTTTTGTTTGTTTTATATTTTTCTATTTTCTTTTTCTTGGTTTTATATTTTTCTATTTTGTTTTGCTGGTTTTATATTTTTGTATTTTGTTTTTGATAAATATATACAAAGATAGAGTAGATGATATAGTTTAAGAAGACGATGATACGAGTACCGAGATAAGGATATCGAACAGCCCCATTGTAGAAGATAGAAGTCATCATCCCTAAAACTTTCACCACCAAAGCTTCCGAGGCTCTTGCATTGAAGAAAGAAATTGAACCATCTGAAAGTGAGACTTTGGCAGCTTCCCCCCAAACCGAAAATCCTTTGGATGAGCAGATTCGAAGCTCTATTTCAAGCTTTCCTTAGCCAGGTGCACAGAGATGCACACCATAATCATAAATCCCGCTGCTCCATTTAAGAACGATAATCGAGGTTCTCCGTTCGGGGTTATATCATCCAGTAGAAGAACAGCAACGTTACATCCCACTCTTTAAATTTCTTCTCAAATTTCATTACCACTGAAGTCTGAAGCAATCCATTCCAAAAAGTTGTCAAGAGACCACTTCCCCCAAGTAGTTGAATTGATGCAGTCAATCTCTTAGACTAGAGCTCACGAACCCGAATACACATACCCGAAGACAAAGAAACTTATACCATTGAAGTAGCAGATTAAGTCCAATAGCCAAAGAATAACCCCGATGTATACTTTTCTCTCCCCTGAAGAAAGTGTATGAAGCTCAAGAACCCGAAGTACCCAAATGCCCAAAGAGAGAATAACCGATAACATTGAAGAAGCAGGCCGAATCACTGATTATCTCTGCGGGTGACAATCTCTGCGGATGTCAACACCGGAATAAGTGATTATATCTCTGAATCACAGATTAAGACCTCAGGTAAAACAGCTGAGCATCCCCAATGTACACAATCTCTATCCCCTGATGATTGTGATAAAATCAAAATCATCACACACTTGTGTACCTCTTTCATCTTCAGAAACTAAATCTTCCATCTCTTCCCCCACGTCGTTGGATTAATAACACAAAAGCCTTCATGAGTAAAACCTTGAGTTTCTCTGCGGTCATGACATTTGTTTTACCGGGATATCTTCAATCACTTAGAAGAGTTAAGTTCATCAAGTTTACTCGTCATGAGTCAAACCTTGAGTTTCTCTGCGGTAATAACATTTGTCTTCCCGGGATATCTTCAATCACTTAGAAGAATTAAGTTCATCAAGTTTACTCGCTTTGTGTTTATATGTGAGTCTCCTTTCTCCTTGCTGGTTTTGACACTTCAGAATCAGCAACTCATTGTAAGCCCGTATACTAGAAATTTGTGAAGAACATCATTAGCTCATATGTATTTGTGAGAATCAACTTGCTGCAGAATGTGAGCAAGTCTAATTGGGGATTAAATTCGACATATCACTCTCCCCCAATTAGTGCTCTCCCCTAAACTGACAATCTGTATGATTAATGACCAGATTAAGAAGAAGTCTTTTGATAATCAACTGCAACTCGTCTTTTAGTCTTCTAACATGTAGCAGAAAATGTAGAATAGACTGTAGACTCGACCTTCTTCAAGATTGTCTAGTTGGGGAATAGATAGTTAACATCTTCAACTCACCAAAATAAGAACATCACCAAAAAGCATCCCAATCAACTTACATCTTGCATATCCCCTTAACTAAAATACATCCCAATCAAACAAGAACAGAAAGATGTTCATCAAGGAAATCAGCAATCAGGCCGCAACGAACACACAAGATGGTAACACCAAACTACCAATCACATCAAACAAGAACAGAGAGATCGTTCGGAATCATCATGTTGATGTATACGTGAAGCATTAACCGGAAGCACTTTGTCGATAAACTCATCAATCCGAGTGAAGATGTCAACCAACGGCTCTTAGAAGAGAAAAACTCCATGTGAAGATAACCCGATAAGAAGAGGCTCGGTTCTTACATGAGTTTAGAGCCGTATGACCATTTATATTCTCAAATATCAATCAACAATGCAAAAAATTCACACTTCTTCTCCCCCTCAAGAATTGCATACGGAGATGCCATTCTTGACTAAATAAGTGAAAATCATCCTAATGTTCTATTCACACTTCTCTCCCGCAAAATCAGCACATGATGTCGCCATCTTCATTATAATCGAGCAAGTGGAATGAGAAAACAATCAGTGGTAGCCCGGTTCACATGATGACTGAAGCGCATGGAAAAAGTATGAAGCATGTTGATGAGAATGGTCATAATAAGAAGATTTCTCTTCTTCAGAAGATAAAGCGCACTGACACGTACACCTTTCTTTTCTTTAGGGAACGAGGCATGAACTGAAGTGTTCATACGTCATAATTTCTCTCTTTTCAATCTCTTTTGGCAAAACATGTGATCAACCCCATTATCATTCAGTAGGCTCTTTGTTGTGACAGCTGATGGAGAAAACCCAATATGATGAATTTGACCCTGAAGTAAACTAACCCAAACTCGTGACTTAAACTTGCACATGTGTAACAAAGAGCGGTAATTCATGCTCCATTGAATCTCTTAAGTACTCTATACTCTTCAACCAACCAACCATCAAGTAATAGACGTACATTACCTCTTGAAAATCCACAATTGAATGTGACACTGAGCACTACAACGTAACTCCTTTAAGTGATAGTTATTTTGTAGTAATAAGAGCCCAAATCCCCCAAGTGGTAAAAGAAAAGGTAAAAGTCACCCAACAATAACTAGATTTCCAAGTCTTCGTTTTTGATAATAAGCTTGAACAAGGATCTCGAAGAATCTTCATCCAACCATCCCCGATACCTTCAGATATTAAGTGCACTCGCCCGTGATATTTCACTTCAACCTCAAATAAATAATACTGAATTAACGCCGTTGTCACATCTTCTGAACTGCTCAAATCTAGCCTTCTTTGACATTTAAATGAACTTTGATAATGGTTTCATCCCGACCATGGTTTAGTGAGCATACCCCCGTAAAACCTTGTAATAACCAAACTGCCATGAAGACAACCCAAACACACACCCAATTCATGAAGTACACCCTTTTATCCCTTCTTTGAAGTAGAAACCGTAGCACCAGCATCAAGAGAGATCCAGAATTACACTTTCTCTTCTCCAAGATGGTTCCATCATTAAGGGATTTTACAACTCTATGGATTAAACCGAGAAATAGTTTCTTTCGCGGGATTTTATAAAACCAAGAATAAACCGTATGATAAATCCGGAAATGCACTTTACAATTACCAGGATGTTTCCATTGTCACGGGATTTTACAAGTCTATGATTTAAACCGAGAAATAGGTTCTTTCACGGGATTTTACAAAACCAAGACAAAACCGTAAACAATGTCAGCTTGAATGTGTTATGGCAACTTAGGTTTCGGTGAATATCTATTTTAGGAGAACATGCAATGGTTTATCAATGGTTTATTATCCAACTCAACACCATCATCAACCATTCAATCAATACTTTGGTAAACACATCATTCACGCAATCTGTCGGCTATTGTAGTGACCACATGGAGAAGTAAACCCGATATACCAAACTTGATCATGAAGTAGAATTCCCCATATTTGTTACTTAAACTTGTACTCATCCTCGTGAAAAAGAAACGGTGTACCCAATGTACAAAACCTCTTGACAAATCCTCAACTGCGTGAGACACCGAAGTGATAGCAACGTTGTGGGTCAAGTGAGAAAGAATCACAAACGTAACTAAATAGCCAAGTCTTTTATCACTCTCTATAAATGCTCAAACAAGTCATCTTCGCTGAAGGGTAGAAAGAAAGAAGATGAAATAAGTAAACACGCCTGGAAAATCTCACAGCAAATCCAAATACGAAATACCGTATAAACAACCCCGTGATCAACTTTGTTCAATAACCAATTCAAGCATCAACATCACGGCACATAATTAAACTCTCATAGCCCAACAAGTCTCATTTTCAAATCACATCGACAAACTCATTCAAAATCACGAAGTCCATTTCACATGAAATTACACCCAAAATCATGTATCATAAACAATGAAAAAATTTCTCGTATCATAAAATTATACAAAGTCATGTATTACCAACTTCCATTCCAGCTGATAGCACATATCCGTTCCAACTGATCCAAATGAAACATATTAAACAATTTCACTTGACATGTTAAGAAGATCGTGATACCCAAGAAGCATATAATATGTCAAAGACGTGATATGTTATAAAAACATATTCAAGGAATATCACGTGAAAGACACCACAAATATCGACCACACTTTCACGGGTATTAAACAGATTTAATGTCAGGCCCATGAGTAAGCAGCATCATACACGGCCCATCCACCCTTAGTTCATTGAGGCCCTTTCATATCAAATTAAGTCCAGCACTAAGGATGCCCTAATATTCAGGGGTTATAAGAACACACTTAACTCATTCTTACCCTAAACTTCGAAACCCTAATCATCTCTGAAAACTAGTCCGCCCCCATCATCTCTGATATCACCCATTTCAAAAAGAAGAAAATACACATCAAACGTAGATCATGTTCACATATCCAGTCCGCTCCCACCTTCATATGCATCTCCAACAATCATTGCACAAGAGGATCGTCCTCTCATCAAACCTTGGATGAAGACGTGTTATATAGCCACAGCAAAAGGCTTGAGACGCCATCATAACCCCCACTTGACTCGCCACAGGGATGGTTTGAGTCCTTGGTGACATCCACGAGTTCAAACACAACATAACAAGGTAGGTTCTTTTCGGTTTATCAGGCTTTATAATATTAAACGAATCAAGAAAATGAATTAACAAAGTTGTTAAATTCATTTCTTAAATTCGAAAATTGTCACAAACCAATTGATCAATGATGTATTATCTCGTGTAAATGAATTATAGAGGACGGATATGGGTTCCAAAAATTTACACGTTGAATCTGAGATCACTGAAAAGTCTTTTCATTTTTCATTTTCCATCTATTCATGAATCGGATCTGTGAAGAGTAAATTCTTTCGTGATAATAACCTTCACTGTTAGACTTGTTTCAATTGATAAGTCAAAAAAAACATGAGATCCTCTTATTTTCATTATATTTTTCTTGTTAACCGAATAAGAGTGGATGATGAAATCAGACATTGTTTTGTCATAACTCCAAAACATTCGGATATTCACAAAAACTTATAGATCGATGATGACTTGAGGTGACACACAAAAGTAGTAGCTAGTCGGATTAAGGTGCACCCATTCTGAGATTGTTAGTCATTATGTTAATTAACTAAAATTATGGTCTTTGATCTTTTTCTTTCGATATATGGATCTATGTTGATGTTTTCAGTGGTAGAATGGATATTGAGATTTGTTGTAGAATTTGTGATGTAGGATTTGTATAGGATTTGTTTTACTGATGATGGGTTGAGGATACCTGAAGTCGTTTTGAGTCTTGTTGGTATTTGGTTTGTGGTCGTGTGGTTAAGTCTTCTCATTCATCATTTCTGTCTCTGTCAAGTCGCTACCATGTTATAACCAAGTCGCTAGCACCAAGTCGCTATGCCAACTCGCTACGTCTTGTTCAATAACAAGTCGCTACCGTTTTAAAGAGTCAAGTCGCTAGCAGTTTTTGATATAACTCGCTGTTGACTTTCAAAAAAGTCAACGATATCCAAGTCGCTACAGAGAACCAGTGAATCTGGACATGATACATTGACAAGTCGCTAGCAAGAAACAAATGACCAACTCGCTAGCATGAATATCAAAAAGTTTTCCGACCGTATTCATAGCATACCCAGTTTGACAGCATAAACTGATCATATGACCCATTTAAATCTTTTTGAGCTCACAATGAATCTGGACAGGGACCTCAAATCGCTAACAAGAAACTCTCATTGAATGACATGAAAGACTTTATGTTTTATCTGTTAAAGACCAAATCTGTTAAAAACCATATTTTGACAACACGCTAACTGGATACATAAGAAACAGATAGTGGAAACCTTTAACACCACATCACAAACTAAACCATATCCATTTAACAACAAAAAAACCAGTAAAGAATTGTTTACCCAAAGAATATATTCCGACCAAGACAAATACCACAACAGTAAATACAAAAACCATGAAACCACACAAAATTTTTCGACCAATCAAACGAACCAAAACTAGATACCAGGTAATACAATAACCATGAAACCACACAAATCAAGACAACACAAAAACCTGGCTCTGATACCAATTGTAGGATCGTTATTTTATTGTGTTTGATGATTCGAGTGGTCTTGGATGATCAAAATACATGTTAGCCATTAGAGAGAGAAAGTTAGAGAGTTGGGTGTTTTCTTGGTAGAGACTTGGTTCTCAAAAGTATGGAATATTAGATTGAAAAGCACCACCCCTTCCATGGATGGAAGGGGTATTTATACTTACGGACTCAACGACCTCCTATCGGCCTGTGGATCAGGGATACAGTGGGTAAAGACCCGTCCTTCCTCCACGGTGTTGCACTACGCTAAACTAAACTAATAACTAACTAATAAACTGATAAATAACGTAACTAACGACAAGTCTACGAGCTAACTTAAGCTAGATAACATTTGGGGTGACCGACTCTTCACTATGGAATTTTCTAATTCCTAACAGGCTCCCATCTTCCACTTTCTCTCTCTAGAACTTGAAACTCATTCGAACCATATTGTGTTATTTGATGTGTTTATAAAATCCAATATGTTACAATTGATATCAAGAGCCATGGTTTGATCATCTCTTTTACATGTCCTTGGATTTCTAGTGGTTTTATATGGTTTTTGGGTTTGAAAAAGTTTAGTGGTTTTTGCATCATTTGGATCATTTCTTGTGTTAAAGTTTGAATTTTGATTGTACTTTTGTGTTTAGAATCATTGTATGTGCTTGGGTTTTGATTTGGAAAGCTTGAATCACTGTGGTTGGGCTTGTTTTGGATTGAAAAGGGTTATGTTTAAGTTTTTCTAGCTAGCTACTTGACTCTCGGATAATTATTCTTGGTAGCGACTTGCTTCTTTAGTTTTCAGTGACTTGTAGTTGAAGTGGTAGCGACTTGAGCACTAGCGACTTGTCTATTGAGACAAGGCGACAAATAGTACAAAGTAGTGGAGGTACCACTTCGGCTAGCGACTTGTTCAACGTAGCGACTTGTCTTTACTATTTTCAGCGACTTGTGTTTATTGTGACTAGCGAGTTGCTCTTTAGCGACTTGGCCTCTTAGCAAGTTGTTCCTTAGCGACTTGCCCACTTAGCGAGTTGTTCTTTAGCGACTTGACAGCTTAGCGAGTTGTTGCTTTAGCGACTTGTGTCTAGCGACTTGGTTCACAGCGACTTGAGCTTTTAGCGAGTTGTTACTTAGCGACTTGTTCTCAAGGTTTATTCCTAGCGACTTGGTGAAAAGCAATTTGTCTAAAGGAGCGGTTTGACCAAAGTGGACTTTTTACGTCAAAACTTCAAACGGCCATAACTTTTGATCCGTAACTCCGTTTTCAGCGAGATACCTGTCAAAACGACCGGAACAGGCTGAATATTGTGAGGTTTCACGACGTTGTCGTGAAACGAATTTTTCGAGTCCCAAATCCCCTTCGAAAGTAAGTTATTGAGCTTTTAAGTTTTTAGACCTAAATTTCACCGTAAAAACGTGCATTAACAAAACCAATTCACAACCAAATAACACTTCAGCTAATCCTTCTATCAATCATCACTCCTTACACATAATCCTCTATCATTGTGTGGGTCCATCAGTTATCTTAACACGTTCTATTAGTCATTGTATCACGGTTTCTTCTTGATTTTGTAAAATCCCGCGAAAGAATCTATTTCTCGGTTTAAATCATAGACTTGTAAAATCCCGTGTATACTACAACATCATGTCTTAACACTATTGACCCAGTGATTTCGTAAGTACTTAAACTGTATGATGCTGTGGACAACAATGATAATGTATGCTACACTGAACGATTAAAGATGTTTGAATTAATCAATGAGGATGTGAGATCTTCATGTTCTGAGTACAATGAGAATGAATTGCACCTGCTAATGCTACAGAATGCCATGCAAAAGGAATGCTGCATTATACCCTATCAACAACTTCACTCTCACCTCATGTTACTTCTACCCACAACAACAGAACGAACATGTATTGCCCTCTTCCGTCAGGACTTATCTACATTAACAGGAACTTTGCTGTTAAACTTAGAGCAATTGGAGCTACAACTTGACAAAGAGAATGTTCAAAAGCATAGTTCCAGTGCTGCACTTCAAGTGATCTACAACCAATTTCAGTCATTCATCAGTGGGGAATTTACATCAGATTATGATCAAGACATGACTGAAATGTCTTTCTAAAGACACACTGGAATGGAAACTAGCGTGTTCATAGAGACACTTATCCATCTCATGGATAATGTGGAGAAGTATATTGAGGAAGTTACTCAGAAAGATGAAAACGTGGATGAGTGTCTAGTGCAGTTAAGTGATAGTTGTGATAAGTTGGGTAATGTATCAGTTGAAGAATCGAGTGTTGCTGAATGCAGAATGTCAGAGACATCAAATAATGATGTAAACAACTATTCAGTTACTCCTAACACACAAGAAGTTGATGCAGAAATCAGAAAAGGGAATGAATATCGGGAAAAATTAAAAGATTATAGTGTTGAGTTGGGCAAAGCACCAGATGATGGATCAGTTGACACTGAATACAGAGGCTCAGAGATAGATAAGCTTGACACAGCCAGCGGTCCAGTGACTCTTGTTACACATGATGTGGATGCAGATATCATACCAGAAATTGAGCAGGTGTCATGTAATGAGGTACCCTTTACTGTTCAACATAGTGCATCTGCTAAAGTACTTAAACAAACTGATCATGATGCTGAGTCTGAGATTAAGTGTTTCAAAACAAATGATATGGTTGATAAAAAGGCTTTTGATGAACTTTCAAACAAATTCTCAAAACTTGAAAAACATTGCATTTCACTTGAAATTACGATACAGAGTAAAGAAGAAAGTTTTCAACTTAACAAACCATGTAAAAATCCGGAACTTCCTGAATTCTGTGAACTTTTTGAAATTAACACTTTGAAAGCTCAGCTTTAAGACAAAGAGTCAACTATCAAAATTTTGATGAAACATATTTCTAATATGCATGTGAAAAGTAATTTGGTTACAAGTAATTCTGATGTTAATGCTATTGATGATATTCAAATGAGAAATGATGAATTAGCGGTTTGTGTGGAAAAATTACTAAAGGAAAATGAGTCATTGATAAAGCATCATATAGAACTAAGTGACTCTGTCAAAGAATCTAAAATAAATTCAATGGAACAAACAAACTCTTTGATAGCAAAAATTGATGAACTCAAAGCTCAACTTCAGGAAAAGAGTATCGCTATTGTTGCCCTAAAAAATGAGCTTAGGAAAACTGTAGGGAAAAGTGTGAACACTAAGTTTACAAAACCATCTACCTTGGGGAAACCAGTTTCTCATCCCATTAGAAACCGGTCCGTTGTTAGGCAGCCTACTGCGTTTATATCCGAAAGACCAAAATTTTCAAAAACACGGTTTGCCTCCCAAGTTGATGAGAAACAAGTTTTGTCAAAACCAGTTACTTCAACTGAGTTACCTAAGAATAAGGCTTCTAGCTCCGTTAACACTCAACAAGTAGCCACTTCTACTCCCAGCACCTCTAGGATTAGTTCGAAAACAGTGTCAAAACCAAGCATTAAAACCCAGAATTCATATGATATGAATGACTTGTGGAAGAACTATTATCTAGAAGAAGCTAGGAAAAAGGCACAAATTCAAAAAGACGGACTTTTAGGTGCAATACCTAGGGTGATGAATTTCTCGAGATTTCAAGGCAATGATAGTAGTAGTAAACCATTACCTAGGAACTCTCAAAAGACTAGGGGTTGGCTTGCATCTAAGAGTAGTTATATGAAGAACAATGCTAAGCAAGTAGAAAATGAAACTAGAAATTCTGAGTCTTTTCCGAATAAGAAACATTTTCCTAATTCACATGCTAAGGTACAATCCACTAAGGCTACTAACAGTGCTAAGGCTCAACCTGTTAAGTCTAGGACTTTCAGTAAGTCATCTTCAATGCATAAGAAGCTTAACAATCCTAGACCTTGCCAGAAGTGGATACCGTCTGGTAGAATGTTTAAGGATGCTGGACTTAAGTGGATTCCTACCGGAAAGATGTTTACCGATGGCAATCTCAAAGTTGATCGTGAAACCCCAAAGGGTTTGGATATTGATGTCACTAACCAAAATATCTGCAATCAAGTTTGTAATATTAGTGCAGGTAGTCCTTACTCAGTTGTAGATACTTCGATCCTTCAATACATGGACTGGCTTAAAGTATGGATAACAAATGGATTGATATCTCATAACTCACGGGTTCAAGTAATTCAACCTTGATATTCTATCTGCTATGACGTCTGTTCACATCAGTTCAGGCCTCGTACTTCATCATTATGGTGTCTGTAGATAACACTTCAGGCCCCGTTCTTCAAAGAAAAGAAAAGTGTACGCTCTTCTGTGCGCTTAATCTTCAGCTTAAGAGAAATTCTCTCGTGAATGGCCATTCTTATCTACATTCTCCATCTTCGAGCTTCATTCCTTTCTCCATGTTCGTTTCATCATCAAGTGGATCTACATTCATTGGAGTTTACTCTTATTCACTTGTTCATATCAAAAATGGCAACTTCGGATGCAATTTTTGAGGAGGGAAGTGGATCTACATATTGATGGACGTTTGTATAATGGCCAGACTACTCAAGAAACCTAATCTCTAGTTATTCCTCAAGGCGTTGTTAATGACTATCATTGCAGTTGCACTCATGAATAGTGATGGATCTGGACACACTCCTTGTGTCAATGATATTTTGTATGATATTATTAAGTACGCGGAATTTACTTAGTAATACTTAGAAGATGAATTGTATGATGTATTGTAAGTAAACACAGATTAAACACAAAACTTAAGCTCCAATATTATTGATGAATAATACGAGTGATCTTAGCTTATCACTAGGGTTACACCTTGAAGCCTTTGTGAGTAATACGTAGGTAAATTTACAAGTACCTAAGACAATGACCTAGGACCTCCTTTTATACAACAAGGAGTCCTTTACATGATAAGTATAAAGCTAACATAATAGAATATACACAAGATCTATTCTATACTTATCTAGACGCTGTTAGGAATTGGAAATTCCATGTTAGAGTGTCGGTCACCCCAATTATAGTCTAGCATATGTTTGCTCGTAGACTTGTAGTTATTTACGTTGTTTAGTAGTTAATTAGTTAGTTTGTAGCGTAGTTTAGTTTAGAGCAACACCGTGGAGGAAGGACGGGTCTTTACCCACTGTATGCCTGATCCACAGTCCGATAGGAGGACGTATTGTTTGTAAGTATAAATACCCCTTCCATCCATGGAAGGGGTGTGGCTTGGCAATCTAACCTTTTACATTTTATTGAAGCAACTCTCTACCAAGAACACCATCTCTCTACTTTCTCTCTTTAAAATGTCTAACATGTATTTTGATCATCCAAGACCACCCGAATCATCAAACACAATAATATTCAGTCCTACAAATGGTACCAAAGCCAAGGTTATTGTGTTGTGTTGATTTGTTGTGGTTTTTTTGTATCCTATCTAATCTGTTTTGGTACTGTTTATGGTTTGGGTTTCGTGTTTTTGTGGTTAACTATTTTTAACAAGTATTTGGATTCATCTTTTTGGTCAATATCTCTCATGGTCCATCAAGTCTACATAATCTGTCTTTTATTAGTCCAAGTCATTATTTCTGTAATCGTGTTTGTACCAAACGTAATATCTGCGTATTTTATTAAAGTCCAAACAGTGGTCAAAATGGGTTAAAACTTAAAAGGTGTATCTTTTTTATATTTTTTGGGTTACCCTTGAAGATGGTCGGAAATATTGTCGAAAAACTCGCCGGAAAAACTCAAACATCTTACTAGCGACTTGTACAAGAGTTCTAGTTAGCGAGTTGGATGTTTATGTTGTCCAGGTTCATTGTACCTTATACATAGCGACTTGTTTCATGAAAAAGGGTAGCGACTTGTCACTATTTAGCGACTTGTTCTGAAAATGTGTAGCGAGTTGGTCTAAGACTGCCTAGCAACTTGAAATTTATCATGTAGCGACTTGTTGACACACTCTTAACAGTTATGCTAGCGACTTGGTTTGAATGCTAGCGACTTGTGGTTTAAAAGGATGTAGCGACTTGTGTACGAAAAGGTTATAGCGACTTGACATATATGAATGAGATGAAGAAGAAAACTCAGACTTAAGCATGACCTCAAACCAAATACCTACTTCAATTAAAACTTTCATTGGATACCATTTACAACATCAGACTCACAAATAAATCATCCATCAGTCACGACTCATTCATTATACACCTAATATTATCTGATCTCAGCTTCATATTTGTGTGTGGTTATCAAACACATAGATTCTTTAAGATCTACACACAAAAGAAGAATCATCACAGATCTTTAAAAGGATAAGCTTCTCTTTAATTTTTGAACTTTGTTAAAGAAATTAACAAAACAAAGTTGTTTCATTAATCTTTTGTTCGGATTCTGAAAAGAAATGCCACGTTTCAATCATCTCATCTAATACAAGATTCATCTATCTACTATGACTCAAGACACACGAAAAGAAAAACGATCTCAGTTTTTTTGTAGGATAAAGATTACTATTTGACCATTTTTCAGATCCATAACACCACAAAGATTAACATCATTGATCACATGGGTTCTTGATAATATCCGAAACTCTAAGAAAGGATGATAACAAGAATATTATTTCCTTTTCTTGGTTCGTACATAAGCTTACTCTTATTCAATTCGTGGTCTTATGAGTTGGATCATATCAAATCCTTTTCTGATTTTAATAAATATCCGAATAGATTAAAAGAATAACAATTTAACCATTATGTTAATTGTTTTATTTGCATTCGTTCAAGCACAAGTCGAGTATTTGGATTATTTACCTAGATCTTACGGATTGATCTCAAAGCCGTCTCCATCTTTTTGCCATCCCTGTGGCAAGGTCAATTGGTTCCCTTGTTGAAACCATTCTCGTGACCGGTGAAGATGTGAGAAGCTGCGTCTGAGGAAAAAGAAAAGGAGGCGTGTGATATGTGAAATGTATTTTAGGGTTTTAGTGATTTTTCAGGAGAGAGAGGCGGACTAAAATTTGTGAGTAAAATTAGGGTTCTGTGGTATTAGTGGTCTTATATAATCCCCAATAATAGGGTTTTACAAGGATTTTAACCGGTTTCAAACTACTACTGGATCGGTATTATCAATTCGTGGGCTGCATTGAGAAACATGGCCTTGGGCCTTAGGTGTTATCATGTTGTGTTTTGTTTGGACTTGGGCCTGTGATTTTTATACATGTTCGTAAGGACGATTTTGACGTTAGTTGTGTATATTGGACTAATCATCTACTTTAACATCATGACCCGTCTAATGCTCAAAGGTTTTATGGACATACATTTTATGATGTACTGGGCTTGTGTTAATTTTGGTCGGATTGTAAGTCAATAATTGTGAGTGAATTGTGGATCAAATTTATTTAAGAAAAGGATATGAATCGGGTCTCAAGTAGTATTGTATTCATGGGTCGATTACACTTATTAGGAGATTTGAGCTTCAATGTGGGAAGAATAATTAATCTTATGAATCAAATATTTTCGTGTTGCGATTTATATTCTGTTGGTGCATCTTGATTAAGAGATGTGTTGGGTTATTTGTTGGGTTATGAGATTTGATCATGAGTATTCATGATGTGATTTGTTAAAAAGATTTGATGATGATGAGATGTGTTGAGATTTGGTATGATAATAAGAGTTGTTGTGCTCATGACAGTTTGGTGTATACATTCTCACGAAGAATATTGCGTCACGGCTTGAAGTGTTTATTGAAAATGTTGACTACGGGTTGTTTGTTCGGTATTTCTTATATGGATTTGAAGTGACGTTTTCCGGGCGCGTTTACTTATTTCGTCTTCATTCTTTCTACCCTTCCGAGAAGATGACTTGTTTGGGCATTTACAGAGTGTGATAAAGGCTTGGCTATTAGTTACGGTTGTGATTCTTCCTCACTTAACCCACAACGTAACTATCAGTTTGGTGTCTCACGCAGTTGAGGATACGTCAAGAGGTTTTGTACATTGGGTACACCGTTTCTTCTTCACAAGGATTAGTACAAGTTTAAGTAACAAATCTGGGGAATTTTACTTCATGCTCAAGTCTGGCATATCAGGTTTACTTCACCATGATGTCACTACAATAGCCGACAGAATGCGTGAATGATGTGTTTACCAAAGTGTTTATTGAATGGTTGATGATGTTGATGTTGGATAATGAACCGTTGATGAACCGCTGCATGTTCCCCTAAAAACAGATATTCACCAAAACCAAAGATGTCATAACATATTCAAGCTGACATTGTTCACGGTTTTGTCTTGATTTTGTAAAATCCCGCGAAAGAACCTATTTCTCGGTTTAAATCATAGACTTGTAAAATCCTGTGACAATGGAAACATCCGGGTAATAATAAAGTGCATTTCCGGATCTATATTACGGTTTATTCTTGGTTTTGTAAAATCCCGCGAAAGAAACTATTTCTCGGTTTAATCCATAGAATTTTAAAATCCCGTTTTAATGGAACCATCCTGGAGAAAGGAAAGTGTGTTTCGGGATCTTATTTGATGCTGGTGCTACGGTTTCTACTTCAAAGAAGGGATAAAAGGGTGTACTTCATAAATTGGGTGTGTGTTTGGATTGTCCTCATGGCAGTTTGGCTATTACAAGGTTTTACGGGGTTATGTATGTTTAACCATGGTCAGGATGAAAACCATTATCATAGTTCACTTATAACATCAAAGAAGGCTAGATTTGGGCTTTTAATCAGAAGATGTGACAACGGGGTTAATTCATTATTATTTTTTTGAGGTTGAAGTGAAATATCACGGGCAAGTGTACTTAGTATCTAAAGGTATCGGGGATGGATGGACGAAGATTCTTCATGATCCTTGTTCAATCTTATTATCAAAAACGAAGACTTGGAAATCTAGTTATTTTTTGGAGTTTTTTTTTTCTTTTACCACGAGGGGAAATTGGGCTCGTATCACCACAAAATAACTATCACTTTAAGAAGTTACATTGTAGTGCTCAGTGTCACATTCAATTGTGGATTTTCAAGAGGTGATGTACGTCAATTACTTGATGGTTGGTTGGATGAAGAGTATAGAGTACTTAGAGAGTACTTAGAGATGCTAATGGAAATCGGCACCACTCTTTGTTACATATGTGCAAGTATAAGTCACGAGTTCGGGATTAGTTTACTTCAGGGTCAAATTCATCATATTGGGTTTTCTCCATCAGTTGTCACGACTAAGAGCCTACTGAATGATAATGGGGATGATTACATGTTTTGCTAAGAGAGCTGAAAAGAGAGAGATTATGACGTATGAACACATCAGTTCATGCCTCGTACTCTAAAGAAAAGAAATGTGTACGTTTCAGTGAGCATTATCTTCGAAAGAAGAGAAATCTTCTTATGAAGTTTGAACACAACAGTTCAAGCCTCGTTCCTCAAAGAAAAGAAAAGTGTACGCTTCAGTGCGCTTTATCTTCTGAAGAAGAGAAATCTTCTTATTTATGACCATTCTCATCAACATGCTTCATACTTTTTCCATGCGCTTTCAGTCATCAAGTGAACCGGGCTACTGTTGATTGTTTTCTTATTCCACTTGCTCAACTATAATGAAGATGGAGACATCATGTGCTAATATTGCGGGGGAGAAGTGTGAATAGACTACATTTGGTTAAGATATTCACTTATTCAATCAAGAATGGCAACTCCGTATGCAATTCTTGAGGGGGAGAAAAAGTATGAATTTACTGCATGGTTGATTGATTTCTGAGATAAAATGGTCAAACGGCTCCAAACTCATGTAAGAACCGAGCTTCTTCTTATCGGGTCATCTTTACATGGAGTTTTCTTCTATGAGTCGTTGGTTGACATCTTCACACTGGCTGATATGATTATCAACAAAGTGCTTCCGGTTAATGCTTCACGTACACATCAACATGATGATTCCGAACGATCTCTCTGTTCTTGTTTGATGTGATTGGTAGTTTGGTGTTACTATCTTATGTGTTCGTTGCGGCCTGATTGCTGATTTCCTTGATGAACATCTTTCTGTTCTTGTTTGATTGGGAGGGATTTTAGTTAAGGGGATTTGCAAGATGTAAGTTGATTGGGATGCTTTTTGGTGATGTTCTTGTTTTTGGTGAGATGAAGATGTTAACTATCTATTCCCCAACTGGACAATCTTGAAGAAGGTCGAGTCTACAGTCGGTTCTACATTCTCTACTACATGTTAGAAGACTAAAGACGAGTTGCATTTAATTATAAAGACTTCTTCTTAATCTGAGCATTTATCAAACAGATTGTCGGTTTAGGGGAGAGCACTAATTGGGGGAGAGTGAAATGTCAAATTTAATCCCCAATTAGACTTGCTCATATTCTTCAGCAAGTTGATTCCCACAAAGAGTTCAAGTGTTCTTCTCAACAAATTTCAAGTATTTGGGCTGATAATATGTTGCTGATTCTGAAGTGTCAAAACCAGCAAGGGGGAAGGAGACACGTATCTAAACGCGAGTAAAACTTGATGAACTTAATACTTCTAAGTAATTGAAGATATCTCGGGAAGACAAATGTTATTACCGCAGAGAAACTCAAGGTTTGACTCATGGCGAGTAAACTTGATGAACTTAATTCTTCTAAGTGATTGAAGATATCCCGGGAAGACATATGTCATGACCGCAGAGAAACTCAAGGTTTACTCATCAAGGCGTTTAGTGTTCTTATTCCAACTACGTGGGTGTAAGAGATGTAAGAGTTAGTTTCTAAAGATAAAAGAGGTACACAAGTATGACATATTCAGGGGAGATAAATGTGTAACATGAGGGAGGTGTTATCAGTTATTCTCTCGTTGGGAATGTGTGTACTTCGGATTCTTGAGCTTCATACACATTCATCAGGGACGAAAGATGTGAACATAGGGGAGGTGTTCTTCATTACCCTCATGATGTGTATTCGGGAGATTTCTTGTATATTGGTGTACTTCGGATTCTTGAGCTTCATACACATTCATTAGGGACGAAAGATGTGAACATAGGGGAGGTGTTCTTCATTACCCTCATGATGTGTATTCGGGAGAGTTCTTGAGCATTATACAAAGAGACTGACTGCATCAATTCAACTACTTGGGGGAATTGTTCTCTTGACACCTTTTGGAATGGATCGCTCCAGACTTCAGTGGAAAAGGAAGTTGAGAAGAAATTTAAAAGAGTGGGATGATACGTTGTTGTTCTATTGGATGATATAACCTCGAACGATGAATCACGGTGATTATTCTTAAAAGGAGCAGCATGTTCGATGATAATGGTGTGCTTCTTTGTGCACCTGACTAAGAGAAGCTTGAAAGAAAGCTTTGAATCTGCTCTGCTAAAGGATTTTCGGTTTGGGGGGAAGCTGCCAAAGTCTCACTTTCAAGTGGTTCAATTTCTTTCTTCGATTCAAGAGCCCTGGAAGCTTTGGTGGTGAATGTTTAAGAGTTGATGACTTCTATCTTCTACGACGTGCTGCTCGATATCCTTATCTCGGTACTCGTATCATCATCTTCTTTTACTATATCATCTACTCTATCTTTGTATATATTCTTCAGAAAAACAAAATACAAAAATATAAAACCAACAAAAAGAAAATAGAAAAATATAAAACCAACAAAAACCCATAAAAATCAGAAAATTTGAAAAAGACCAAAAATATGTTTTTCTCAAGACATGTCTTCTGGTATCGATAACATCTACGGTCTTAGAAATGTCATTCAATAATGGCACGGGACTATAGATGAAGTTCGAGCAGGAAGTGTAAATATTCTTTCCAAAACATGTCACAAAATATGGCTTACAGTTATTTCAGACTGTAACCCGCGCTTAAACTATGGTTTGCTATTATTTCAGATAGCAACCCGTTTTTCAAAGAAGGAAAGTGCTGCGCTAAACCAATTTTCTATAATTTTGTGCACTTATCCTAAAAACAAAATGAGGAAAGTATGTCGAAGGACTGCTGTTCCTACTCAAATATTTTTCCGTCTAAAATTCTTCAGAAAAATATTTGTTTTAACAAAATGGTGGTAAATGAGTTGCTTTAAAAAAATAATCAGTTTTAGAGTTTTAGTAAAAATTTGCAAACTCAATCAATGACTTCAGCGCTTTTAACTTTTCAGTAAATGAGTCATTGATTGAGGGGGAGAATGTTTTCAAATCTATATCATCTAACGAGCTTTCTTAATTATCCTACGTGCTTAATTAAAAAAATGATATTTGCCTGTGTCGAAGGACTAGGAATTGAGGATATGATTGTTAGGTTTAGATGATTAGAGTTTGATGAACATATAAACCCCATGCCATATATGAACTGATTGATATGTTGGATTGACTTGTATTAGTCGATTGTTGTTTGGGTGTTGTCGACCACCATATATCTGTATGTGTCTTCACTAACGTATGCAGGTATATTGGTATATAAGAATGTTCCCGATCCGGATCCCACAATTGAAGATCACTTTAACTCAAAACGATCCGGATCCCACAATCGAAGCACATATTGAGGGGGAGCAAATAAACTATCGAGGTACGAAAGCTTTTTAAAGTTATTTATAAAGTACTTTGATTGAGTGTTCAAATGGTTTCTTAATGGCTCTTGTGATTGTGGATGTGCTTCAAATTAACTCTTGCCTCTATGTGATAAAATGATTTTAAATATCCTATGCACATACTGAGGGGGAGAATTTACCAAGAAAATCAAATGGCTTTTTCTATGAAAATTGTGATCAAAAAAAATATTTCAAAGTCCTCTTGCCTCCATGTGCTAAACAATTTCTATATATGATGCACATGTTGAGGGGGAGGTTTTCTAAATGATCAAAACTATTAAGGTACAAAATGCTTTGAGCTCATATCACAAGTACCTTGATTGTTTTTCCAAATGATTTTTCAATTGGTTTCAAGGAAGAATGAGCTGTACCAAAAGACTGACCATTTTACTTTATGTATGGAGTTATAAGGATGGTTAGGTTAGGTATTCGTTCCCACGATCCGCCAGAACCGGAGGGATCTACCCAGGGACAATCCACTAGATAGTGTAGAGTCCTTAGGTATGATGAAAAAGGAGAAAAGTGAGATATGGGAAGAGTGCGGACTGAGACAGAGCTAGTAATGGAATAAACCCAACAAGGTTCTAGTTATGAAGTCTCGGTAAGCACTGAAGAGGTTGAAGAATGAAAAAGAATTGAATGTGAAAAGCGGTGAAAAGAAATAGCCATCCAATAATTCAACCTTAGGGCAGTAACCGGGTTCAATACATATGCTACTGGTGCTTACTAAGGTAACATCGGTATTGAAGACAAGACGTCATGGACCCAGTGACGCATTGCACTACAACTTCCCAAACCACTCAAGTTCCTCTTAAAAGGGCTTGTTTCATTCTCACGGGGAACCGACATTATCTATCGACTTTCTCTTAGAGATTGTTGATATTGAAGAAGGAGACCCTCTCCCTAGTCTCCGGCATAGGAACCAAATATGCACAATTGAGTCTAGAGCCAAGAGATCATCTACAATATCTCATTAGGACACAAAATTAATGAAGACTTGCTGTTTCACACTATGTGGAAAGTGAGAATATAATTAAGAGTCCTACGCATTATCCTTGTGGTATTTCCAGAACATCCGAGTGATACGTAAAAGTATTCATGATGAAGATGGAAATCCTTCTAGAGCCAACATCAAACAAGCTCTTGGTGGGTGACATGTGAGATCTTGCAAAAGATCAATCTTGTGACAACTGGATAGAAACGATGGGGCGATTCATTCGTGAATCAAACTTGGTCCAGGAAATGAATTGACGAATACTTTTGGAAAAACTGTTCGATGTGCAAATCTTCTTTTCTCTAGCGCATCGAATGTGTATTCATGTTTTCAAACACAAAAAGTATATCTGATTGAAAAATACTTTTGGAAAAAACCGTTCGATGTGTGAATCTCTTCTTTTATCTAGCACATCGAATGCGTACTCATTTTCTAATACAAATAGTATTTTGATTGAAAATTGATCTTTCTCATAAAACCTTCGTCGTATTGCAAAACTCTTTCTTCTAAGCAATACGCGATTGTTTTTCAAATCATTGTTCATCAATCAGTGAATCTCAATTCGCTGGTTCACTCACTCCGTGTTGTCTTCTTTGAGACGTTCTGGTTTGAGAACAGCTAGAATAGCTGCGAAACCCTGTCAAGGAGATTCTTAGGAATCCTACCTGATCACAGGCAGTACTTGTACTGATCAACGGGGAACCGTTGGCCGTGTACCTCAATTCAACAAAAGTGATCAAAGACACTTTCGTGTGTTTTATTGCTAACTATTGTTTGCAGGTACATTTTGACGGTTGCAGCTGATCAGAATTGAGACGTCAATCCAAAGCCGCATGCTCACAACATCCACACTTAATTTGAAGAAATCATGACTGGTGCATATCTACATAACCTGGCTCTGATATTTCATACTATGCTTCTGCTTCGCTGCTGCAAATATCATGAACCAGTAAGGCTTCCGCTACTCTGATGGAAATATGTCATGATTCAAAAGTGTGAGCATGTCGGTCCAAAAGTCACAACATCACATGATGGCAACACAATAAAGGGTGATCCAGAGATTTACTGTGGCTGATGATCTCAAAGAAAGCTCAAAGATTATCAATGATGTGGATCAGTTAAAGGCCTCCACTTAAAGTACAATTCAATGCGGACTTTAAAGAATTGCTACAAAAGCACAAAGATGCAGATGTTGAAGAATTCAAGTCTACGAGCTCAAGAACAAAGACAAAGAAAGAATGCTAGGATGCAAAATGTATTTCATGGGGTGACCTCCCTTAGGGAGAGATTGTTAGGAATTGAAAATTCCATGTTAAAGTGTCGGTCACCCCAATTATAGTCTAGCATATGTTTTCACGTAGACTTGTAGTTATTTACGTTGTTTAGTAGTTAATTAGTTAGTTTGTAGCGTAGTTTAGTTTAGAGCAACACCGTGGAGGAAGGACGGGTCTTTACCCACTGTATGGCTGATCCACAGTCCGATAGAAGGACGTATTGTTTGTAAGTATAAATACCCCTTCCATCCATGGAAGGGGTGTGGCTTGGGAATCTAACCTTTTACATTTTATTAAAGCAACTCTCTACCAAGAACACCATCTCTCTACTTTCTCTCTCTAAAATGTCTAACATGTATTTTGATCATCCAAGACCACCCGAATCATCAAACACAATAATATTCGATCCTACAGACGCGTTAAACTAAACATAAACTGATAGCAGTGGTAACAAAGTACTGGCAGTGGGAATACGTTTCCACTGCTAGTGTTAATTCAAGCAGTGTAAACCACAACTATCCGTGGTAACGGATTATTCCCAACAATCCTCCCCTAAACTTATGATTTCTCTGCAAATCAATAAGTTTCTTCAATATGCATTATCTTCAAGGATTTGGGGAATTCAACCAAACAGTTCACTTCTTCCTTAACTTCTATATAGCTCTTGAACATTGATCTTGAAGCCTTTGTAACAATGCTCTGACCTTCTCATTGTCTTCGTGATCTCTTATTGTTAAGCTTAACATCACTGTAAGAGCTCCAGCTCTGAGTGGATATTCTTTCTCAGCAAGCATGAAAAAATCTTCTCCATTAGCTGTATAGACATGATGAACTTCACATAAATCATAGTAAAACCATTTAGTACCAAAACATGTGAATAAGATTTTCCAGAATTCATCATCAACATTTGGTTCATAGAGCCTTCTAAGATTCACCCATAACTGCATCTCCTTGGTATCTTTGAGATCTTGAGCATTAAACCTTTCTTGAACTAACCTCCATAATGTATTAAGGTCATCTCTGTCAAAAGCTTTAATAAGATCTTCAAATGTCATGAATGATGAAGTTTCACCTCCCAGCCTTGTGATCTTCCATGATGGAGCAAAATTGCTAGCAGTGAAAACTTCCCAATCAATAATAGGATGTCGAACTTGCAGTGGTTCTGGATAAAAATCTCTTTCTTCAATCACAATCATTCCAGTCAATTGATCTTCAGTGAATTTCTCAGTAGGAATTTCCTTCTCAGTAGACATTGTTTGATCTTCATCAACCTTAGTCTTCTTAACAGTTTGAGAATCACTTACTTTGGCCTTCCTCTTCAATCTAGGAAATCTTCTTGCTTCTTCTTCACAGCCCATTGCAATAAAATCTTTATCTTGTTTTTGAGTTCTGTAGTAAGCCTTTTCAACTTGATCATCAGACATTCCTTTGAATTGATGCATCTTCGAACCACCAACATGACAACAATAAGTTTTCATATATGAAAGGATTTGTCTCTTGGTAGGTTGTCTTGATTTCTTTTGACCCTTTTTGACAGTACTAATCACATCTTCAAGTGCTTGATTGTTCTTCATTTGAATGAAATCCTTCAACTGAGCAGTTCTTTGTTCCTCAGTTAAGGATGCATCAGCTACCAAGTCAATTGCCTTTTTCTTGATTTCTGCATTATTAGCAATCAAGAATTCAATATCTTCTTCAGTAGGAACATAACTAAACTCTGGAGTCTTCTCTCTAAGAACTGTAGGTTGAACAGTGGAAAGTGGATCTTCTTCCATTCTATCCAATCTTTTAGCTTCCATAAAGCTTGCAACTTCCAATTCTTCAAGCTTTTTCTTTTCAGCCATTTGTTCTTCAGAGATCTTTACAACAATTTCTCTATAAAGAACAATTTGTGCTTGTCTTTTCTTTGAAATCTTTCTTCCAGTTTGCTTTACATCTTCCATAACTACTTTACCCTTGTCTTTCTTCAATTTATCAAATTCTTCACTTGCAGTGGCAAAAGTTGGCTCTGTAGTGGAAATAAAATCGGTGGTAAAATCAGTTGCAGTTTGAAAAATGTCTTGATCTTCAAGTTGCTCTCCATGAGTTTCAGCTTCCTTTGCTCCTTTACTTGTATCTCCTTCATCTTCAAAATCAATTGTCCTCCCCTCAGTGTCAGCACCTGTTTTCCTCCCCTGTTTGGGAGAATTTCTCAAATCATGATCAGCTGAATCACCATCAGTAGGTGAGGATGAAGATGAAATCACCAGCTTTGCAGACCTCTTGTGCTTGTTCAACCCCTATATCTCTTCCTTTAAGGTCTGAATCTCTTCCTTTAAATGTTTAACATCCTTGGCATGCTGCTTCTTAACATATGCCAAATCCTTCTGTAGAGATTCAACCTGATTGGCTAATTTTGTACACATAACCATCAATTTCAATTGGTTCCCACTGCCCTCATCACTTCCAACTGTGTTACCTGTTAGGAGAGGTGAATCATGGGGCAAAGGTTCAGATTCCTCCCTAGTTGGACTAGGTTGAAGTCTAGAACCACCACTGCTTGTTCCTAGACCATAAGGTTCAGAAACTTGATGTGTTGTCATGAGAGGAGTTGACTGTTTAGGCCTTCTCTCATAGATTATTGAAACTGGTGGGGTATAATCAATGTTTAGAACATTAATTATGGGTGTGTTTTGTTCAGTTGTAATTTTAGCAAGCATTCGGGGTAGAAGAGGTGTAAAAATCATATTGCCATCTTTGTTCAAATTTTGAAAAACTTTAGGCTTGAGGCAACTGATTTGATAAACATTTGTGTGGGGTTGCAGTTGAAACTCATTTAGCACTGCTTGCACAAACCTTGGATACATTAAAAATTTGGTTTTACTCTGTACATTTACTTGTAAAAATATAATTTGACTAGTTGAAAATCTTATCAGTGACTAGACAATCCAAAGGGTAAGCCATGGTTGAACTAAATTGCTCATAAGATGTTTTCTTTGGACTGAGACAATGTAACAGAGTATGAATCAAAAATCTCCATTGGGGACAAAAACCACTCTTTTTGAAAGTAGCCTTTTTGTCAGTGGTATCATACCCCATGGATGATAAAGTATCATAAATGTCAGGCATAGGTAATGTGATGAGACCATTGAGATCACCCAAGTGGAGTACGCTCCTCAAGGATGCCTCAGTAACATCAATAGTTACCCCATCCACAGTGGCTCGTAGAGCATCCACTGTTTCATGTGTATCTCCAATCTCAAGTGTTATGGACGTAGCAGAAGTCCAAAACTGTTTGATTTGAGAGATATAGATTGTGGGTTTTAAAAGCAAAGCATACCTTATATGAGTGATATTGAGAAAGTCTGATGAAAAACAAGGCCGCTCTTCTCATTAGAATTTTGTAGGTAGGCCACTAGGTTGTGCTCATCTGCAAATTTCAAAGATGCCATATAAATTTTTGATGAAAAATGATATTATGTCAGTAAGAATGGAAAGAATAACTAGCCAATTGAGAGAGAAAGATATATAGGGTTAGAGTTTAGAATTATTGCACAAGCAAAATTATCTTTAGAAAGTGTTTATTATAATATGGAAAGAAGATAATTTCCTTAAAATTTTAACCCTATAGATATGGCAATCAGTGGTTACTTTCAACGGCTAGTAAAAAATTAGTTACTGACACAATCAGTTGTAAGGGCTAGAACAACAGTGGAAAATAACACTGTCAGTGGAAACTGTGAACTAGCAGTGGTAATTTTTCACAAAAATTTCAAAGAGCAGTGGTAAATAAAATCATGTGATAACAAGACTGCTCTTATCATAGTTTTTAGCAAACTACCAGCTATCAACGAATTTGATATGTCTTTACCATGAGCCATTTGCTATGGACTAGCCAACTCTTAATCTTAAAGAATATGGTGAGTTGATAACCATATAGTTTTTGGTAAACTATCAACCATAAACGGATTTGTCAAGTCTTTACCAGTAGCCGTTTGCTCTGGACTAGTTGATTCTTATGTGTGTAAGACATGGTGAATCAATAACCATTTGTTGTGTATCTCAGATATACACCTTTTAAACTCAACTCCCATCAAGCAAGCATATACAAACTCATACAACAATGTCAGTACCCAACAGCCTCCCCTCAACACCAGAGAACATTTTGACAAAAAGGTTATGGATTAAGCATCCCAATACTTGTCACCAAGTACTGAAATCTCCCCACATCAAGGCCTTTTGTTAACAAATCATCATAGTTGTCATTAGTATGAATTTTGACAACTTGAATTAGGCCCTTTTCATAGCAATCTCTAATGAAATGGTGTCTATTTTCAATATGTTTGGTCTTTGTGTGTTGAACAGGATTCTTAATGATGCAAATGGTACTACTATTGTCAATATGAATGATGGTATTCATGAAATTGTACCCATAGTCCAAAAGTTGATTCTAAAGCCATAGAACTTGAGCATATCAACTAGCAGCAGCCACATACTCTGCCTCAGTTGAAGAATTTGCCACCATAGTTTGTTTCTTGCACTGCCATGACATAATCTGTTGCCAAGAAATTGGCATCCACCTGTTGTAGATTTTCTATCCAAGCTAGCGCCAGCATAGTCACTATCTGAATAAGTAACCAGATCTAAAGGAGAATCTCTAGAGTACCACAATCCAAGAGTAGGAAATGCTTTAAGATATCTGAAAATCTTCTTCACAGCAGTCTAGTGAGAGATCTTGGGAGTAACTTGAAACCTTGCACAGGCACGTACTGCAAACATGATATCTGGTCTAGATGATGTAAGATACATCAAAGAACCAATCATAGACCTGTACATGTGCACATCAATAGCTTCACCACTATTTTCCTTCAGAAGTAGATGTGTAGTCTTGTCTGCAGAGGTGCTGGATGACTTTGCATCAGTGAATTTAAACTTCCTAAGTATCTCAGCCACATATTTATCTTGATTAATAAAAATACCATCTGGCCTCTGTAGTACTTGAAGTCCCAAAAAGAATGTGAGTTCACCCATAGAACTCATCTGAAATTCTTCTTTCATTAATTTCTCAAATTCTTTGCACATCTCGGTCTTGGTAGATCCAAAAATGATATCATCAACATACACTTGAACAAGAAAGATATCATTCTTGTCTTTCTTGATGAACAAAGTTTGATCCACTCTGCCTCTATGAAACCCATTAGTGAGAAGATAAGTGGTTAAGGTTTCATACCATTTCCTTGGTGCCTGATGCAAGCCATACAAAGCTTTAACTACCTTGTATGCTTTGTTAGGATATTCAGGGTCTTCAAAGCCTGGAGGTTGTGAGACATAAACCTCCTCATCAATCTGCTCATATAGAAAAGCACTCTTTATCTCCATTTGATAGACTTTAAAACCCATAAAGGATGCATAAGCTAAGAATAGCCTAATTGCTTCAATTCGTGCAACTGGGGCAAACACTTCTTCATAGTCAATACTCTCCTCTTGAGTGTATCCTTGAGCTACAAGCCTAGCCTTGTTCCTGATAACTATTCCTCTTTCATCCTTCTTGTTTCTGAACACCCACTTAGTACCTATTACCTTCTTGCCAGAAGGCAAATCACAAAGCACCCAAACCTTTTGAAGCTTAAATTGGAGCAATTCTTCTTGCATTGCTTCCACCCAACTTTCATCTTCAAGTGCCTTGTAAACATTCTTTGGCTCCATTTGTGACAGAAAACACATGAAGAGACATTCATTCTTGCCTTCATGAGTCTTAGATTCATATATTTTACTAATGAATCCATGGACATCAGGCAGCTTAGTTTGTTTTCTAGTCTTCACAGGTGAATAGACATCCCCAATCACATTTTCAAGAGGATGTGATTTATGAATAGAAGTGCGGGGAGTCTGAGGAACTGCAATCTCATTTGGCATATTTGAGATTTCAACATCATTCGCTTGAGCTTCCTCAGTAACTGGAGTTGTGGTTTCCACATCTGATGTTGCAGTGGAAACATTTTGCCTAACGGTGGAATCTGAATTTCCACTACTTTCAGAATTTTCAACATTCAAATTACTATCTCCTTCCTTTCCCAAATCACTAGAAGGATGAGCATCTCCAGTTTTTGATATATCATCATTATCTGCATAGTCCCAAAGAGGTGGACTGAATTCATCTTGATCATCTGCATGATCTTTGCTTGGTTCATCATCATCAAGAAACTCTTCTGAACCTGCAAAATCAAAAGAAGATGTTCCTGTAGAAACAGGTACATAATTCATAGTATTGGTTAGAGTATCAAGATCAAACAGCCTTTCTGGTCCAGTTCCTTTGAGATTGATTTTGTTTTCCAGGAATTCCACATGCAGATTCTCTTCAATATTTTGGGTTCTTAAGTTGAATACTCTAAAAGCTTTACTGACCATGGAATACCCAATAAAATACCCTTCATCAGCTTTTTCATTAAACTTGCCCAAATAATCTATGGTATTGAGAATAGATACATGACACCCAAATGGTCTTATGAAGTCAAGGATAGGTGATCTACCCCTAAACAATTCATAAGGTGTCTTGTTCTTTGTCTTAACCACTAAAACCCTGTTTTGCACATAACATGCAGTGTTAACTGCTTCAGCCCAAAAAGTGATTGGCAATTTAGAATCGGCCAACATGGTTCTAGCAGCCTCTATCAGTGTTATGTTCCTCCTCTCAGCAACACCATTTTGTTGAGGAGTTCTAGCCACACTAAATTCTCTTTTAATACCTTTATCTCTGCACAACTCATCCATAACTCTATTCTTGAATTATGTTCCATTGTCACACCTAATGAATTTAACTTTCATATCATATTGGTTTTCTACTTCTGTGATAAAGATCTTTAGGATGCCAGTTGTTTCATCCTTGGTTCCAAGAAAGAAAGCCCATGTAAACCTGCTAAAATCATCAGTCACCACTAGACAATATTTCTTGAGATTCAAGCTGCTCACTGATGTAGGACCAAATAAGTCCATATGTAACATTTGAAGTGGGTGAGCAATAGAGTTAACCAACTTTGACCTGCAAGAAGCTCTGTGTTGTTTGCCTTTAAGACAAGCCACACAGGTTTGATCATTTTCAAATCTTTTCTGATGTAATCCTCTCACCAAACCATCTTTGACAATCTTATTGATGGTTTTGAAGTTAACATGACCAAGTCTTCTATGCCATAACATGGATTCATCCACTGTGGCCTTTGCAAGCAAGCAAGTATAATCATCTTTAGCTACAATGTTGTTCATATCAAAGCTATAGAGATTTCCTTTTCTAGGAATTTTAAGAAGGATCTGACTGTCATCAGGCATCTTAAAATCCTTAGAGAGAATAAAGCACATATCTTTCGTAAAAAGAACATTGTTTATCTTGTCACACATTTGTGACACACTAAAAAGATTGTACTTTAGCTCTTTTACATAGTACACAGGTTCAAAGTCCAAGTTACCAGTTTTAATAACTCCTTTACCAGCAACTTTTCCATTTACTCCACCTCCAAAGCTGACATACTGTCCATCATAATGCTCAAAATCTTAAAGATAGGACTTGTTGCCAGTCATGTGCCTTGAACACCCACTATCTGTATATCCTTGATCTGATCTTTTTGTCCTTGGATGTTCCTGCACATAAGAGTAAATAGTTAGTTTCTTTTGGGGACCCAAGCCATGATTGACTTGGATCTGTCTCGTGTATCAATATAGTTAAATCTATCAAAGGTCATTGATACACCATTGGGATTGGTAGTAGAGGAATTTCCTTTAGGTTTCCATTCCCAACGTGTTGAGGCCTTCACAGCATTGCCCATGTCCCCCCTTTTCTTTTTCAAAACCCTTGCAGTGGTAACTTTTGAATGAGCAGTGGAAACTGCTGGTTTCTTTTTAGGCACCCACAGTTGGTTATAATTAACCTTTTTAGCTTGAAAGGTTCCTTTCCCTGTTTGCGCAGATTTTTCAAAAGTTGTTTTGAAGTTTTCACTTTTAACAGGTGACTTAGGGTGAGCAGTGTTAACAGTTTTTGCAGTGGCAAAAGTTTTGAGGCCACTTCTAAGTTGAACTGCTCTTGGGACCATTTTGCAATGTGAATTAGGGTGTACATTATTTTGAAACCTGTTAGTCTCCACCCTTTTATTCCCATGGACTTCCCTTCTCCCAACATGATAGTCACAATAAGCATGTAAATGATCAAAACTACCACAGATATAGCATGCCTTATTGTACATTACAAAATCACAACTTAGTTGTTGATATTTGACATGATTCCAACTCCTCTGGTTACCCCTAGGAGCTGAAGGCTTGTTCCTATACATCTCAGCATACCTTACAGTTGGTCTAGGTTTATTAACTAGTTTCCTAGGTTCCTGTGTAACAGTATTAACAACTTTTGGGATAGAAGCCTCTACATTCTATTTAACATTCTCATCAACAGATGAGTCACTAGCACTCTTAAAAACATCATTATCAAGCTTAATCTCTTCCTCACTTTTCACCACTGTGTCCTTTAAAGGACAATATTCTCTTTCAAGATCCTTAAAATCTTCTAAGCCTGTATGAGCTAAGTCTATACCTGGAGGTGAATGAACACCCCTTAGTGGTGGAGGCACAGTATTATAACCCATACCAGACTTAGCTTTATTATATATTTGAGCATTCCAAATTTTATCAATTGACTTAGACTGATGATAACATGTATCTAAAGTTAAATTGACATTTTCAATTTTCTTTTGAAGTTTTTCAAGCTCTTTTTGGTATGCTTCATTCACAGCAGTTGTATGTTCTACCTCTCTTCTAAGAAGAATCATATCATCATTATATTTTGACTCATTTTCCTGATAGTGCTCTATTTGCTTTTCTAACACTGCCATAGCTCTTCTAAGATTAGACACAGTATAATTAGCAGTATATAACTCTTGTCTTTCATTAGAATATAGATCATTAATCCTTTCAACTTCTTTAGCAGCCCTACATGTTTTAGAACAACTATCAAAGTTTTGTACCTCAGAGTCAGAGAAAGCCATGAGAGCAAATTCAGTAGCAACAAGAGCAGCATCAGAATGCTCTTCTTCTTGTTCATCAGCCATGAAACTCCAATCATAGCTCACACCATCAATAGCCAGCATTGCCTTTGGTTCTTCCACAGTTGGTCCCTTCTTTTGCTTGTACCAAGTAGACCTGTTGTCCTTGGTCTTTGGTCTTCTGCACTCTCTAGAAAAGTGTCCAAACTTGTGGCAGTTAAAGCACCCCACTTTCTTCTTATCAAAGCCTGCAGTTTCATCACCATTGATGTGAATAGGCTTGCCAGTCTTCTTGTAGAATTTCCTAGCCCTCATGCTAAGAAGAGCTATCTGCCATTTAATATCCATCTCCTCCAAGTCATCTTCATCAATTTGCTCTATGTCTTCATGAGTTAAGACAGAGCCATCAACTTGTGTGGATATGAAAGCATAAAAGGTAGGATCTCCAATACTAGCAACCTTCTTCTTTGAACCTGCAGTGGTAACATTTACATTACCAGTGGAAACTTTAGAACCAGCAATGGCAACTTCATCATCACTTTCATCTTCAGTGTCATCACTGTCAACAGAGGTTGACAACAATGCCAAGCTACTAGAGCTTGTGCCAAGTTTCCCTGCCTTCTTTAACCTTTGCTCAATAAGTTTGAAGTTGTTGTAAAGGTCATTGAGCTTCATTGTTTCTATGTCTGATTTGTTTTCCCAGACATTAAAATTGGTTTGAAACTCTGAAGGCAAACTTCTTAGAAACTTCAAATTGAGGTCTTCCTTTTATACCTCAATGCCAAGCACAGTCAGTTGTGTAACAATCTTCTGGAGTTTGGTGAAGATGCTATCAAGTGAGTCATTGCTTGAAGCAGAGAAATTTTCATAGCCTTGCTTCAATAATGTCTTTTGTGTCTTCTTTGTAGCATCATTACCACCAAACACTGAGCAGATCTCTTCAAACAGTTCCTTTGCAGTTGTGTACTTGCTAAATGCAATGATCTAATCTCTAGGAAGAGTCATCAGCAACAAACTTCTAGCTTTAAGATGATTCTTCTTGCAAGCCTTTTCAATACTAGATTCAGGCACAGAAACTTTCACAACATCTGTGTCACCAACCTTCACAGTACTAGTCACAGGCTTGAAAGAATCACCAGTTTGAATGATCTCCCATAGAGCATAGTCTTGAATGAGAAAGTATTGCTCTATCAGTATCCTCCACATCTCAAACTCATTAAGTTTGAGCTTAGGTAGCCTTGGTGTAGAAGAGTTTGATTGGTTGTTTTCCATCTCCATTGAATTCAGTGAGTAGGTTAAGCTAATTCCTTGGATCTTCTAAAACAAAATATCAGAACATTCGCTCTGATAACACTTGATGGATCTGGACACACTCCTTGTGTCAATGATATTTTGTATGATATTATTAAGCACGCGGAATTTACTTAGTAATACTTAGAAGATGAATTATATGATGTATTGTAAGTAAACACAGATTAAACACAAAACTTAAGCTCCAATATTATTGATGAATAATACGAGTGATCTTAGCTTATCACTAGGGTTACACCTTGAAGCCTTTGTGAGTAATACGTAGGTAAATTTACAAGTACCTAAGACAATGACCTAGGACCTCCTTTTATACAACAAGGAGTCCTTTACAAGATAAGTATAAAGCTAACATAATAGAATATACACAAGATCTATTCTATACTTATCTAGACGCGTTAAACTAAACATAAACTGATAGCAGTGGTAACAAAGTACTGGCAGTGGGAATACGTTTCCACTGCTAGTGTTAATTCAAGCAGTGTAAACCACAACTATCCGTGGTAACAGATTATTCCCAACAAATAGTGATCCGCTCTTTGGTATTCCTTTGCCAAATCTTCACGGATCATTGTTTCATTGTTCTTTCCTAAATGTGCACTCTGTAAATCAACCACATGAACATTAAGGAAAATGACTTCCTCATCCGCTTAAAAAACATTATTGGTGAATCTTCCAGATCTGTTTCGACATGTATACCTTAAGGAAGAATGCATTGATGTTGAGGAATCATTTGCTCTGGTTCATTTAGTGGGTCAATGTACATTCGATTGTATGTCTACTCACGTGTTGGATATTTGACACAAGTTGATTACTTCGAAGTTACTCATTTATCAGTTATTTGGGGTTGAAGTTGACGTTCACAAAGGTGTGTTCTTATTTGATAACTTGCTTGGGCTTAATAATTTGAGTTGAAGACTTGGGTTATCTAGTTACCAGCAGTGGAGGTGGATGGTTGAAGACCTGGTTAACTATCACTTTAAAGGAGTTACATAGTTTTACTCAGTGACACACGCAAATGTCGTTGTGGATAATCGCAAGAGATGTTAATGTCTCATACTTTGGTTGAGTATTGAATATTTGGAGATTTGCTTGGAGCATAAATTCTCGACACCGTTCTTCCAACATTAGTGCAAGATTAAGATACAAATGCGGGGAATTATACTTCAGCTTCAAGTTTGGTATATCGGGTTTGCTTCATCTGTGGTTACTTCAAATTGTCTACATCTGGGTTGGTTATGGTAGTCAAGGAGAGTTTCTGAAGCAGTTGATTCTCACAGGATTCAGTTGAGCTAATTGTTTGGTCTTCTCTATTTCAAGAGTATTTGGCATGTATAATGTGTTGCTGATTCTGAGGTATCAAAACCAGCAAGGGGGAACGAGATATACATCTAAACACATAACGAGTACACATGATGAACCTAATACTTCTTCTCTATTGAAGTAATCCCGGGAAAGACAAATGTCATAACCGTAGAGAAAATCAGTGTTTACTCATAGCTTCTGGTGTATTATTCCAACTATTTGGGGGAAGGATATATTATTCCAACTATTTGGGGGAAGGATGTATTATTCCAAGCCTTTGGGGGAAGTGGTCTCTGGATACTTTTGGTATGTGTTATCTCAGCTTTCAGTAGGAAGAAATATGAGAAGAATATGTGGAGCGTGAGATGATATTGCTTATCGACATCTTCTATATGATTTATGATAAAGTGCTTCCGGTTAGTACACAATGTAATGATGATTCCGATCAGATCGCAACCATCAAGGGAGAGATATGTGTACATCTGGGTCGCACAACATATTCACATGATCGAGCTTAATCAGTTATTCCGGAGTTGACATCCGCAGAGAAGATCAGTGATTCAACCAGTTATTGTAATGTCGTTGTCTCTTCTCTTGTTGGGTACATGTGTACGTTATGGGCTGATTGGTTATATGTTAGATAACTGGAATGCATTTGGTGAAAGGAAGGTGTTGATATACTGTTCTCCTGAATTAAAAACTGCTCAAACTCGAAGAGTTATGTGTACATCGGGGACGCACAACAAGTTCATGTGATCGGGCTTAATCATTTATTTTGGGTTTAATAACCACAAAAATGATCCGTGTTAACTTGTTACTTTGGTGTTATCGTCTTCTTCGGGTTCTTGAGCTTCATACAATTAGACTGTGTGCTTCACTTCTTCTTCTTGGGGGAAATGGTCTTTTTAGGTGGATTGTCGGTTTGGGGGGAAGCTACCAAAGATTCACTTTTTGAAGGCTCATGTTCAGACGATTTTCTTAGAAGCCTCGAATGCTTTGGTGGTAAAAGTTTAAGAGATGTTGATTTCTTTCTTCTACAAAGTGCTGAACGATTTCCTTATCTCGGTACTTGTATCATCATCTTCTTAAACTATTACTCTATCTGTACATATTTTATCGAAAAACAAAATACAAAAATATAAAACCAACAAAAACAAAATAGAAAAATATAAAATCAACAAAAGCCCATAAAAATCAGAAAATTAAAAAATACAAAAAATATGTTTTCTCAACACATGTCTTCTGGTATCGATAACATCTACGGTCTTAGAAATGTCATTCAATAATGGCACGGGACTTCAGATGAAGTTCGAGCAGGAGGTGTAAATATTTCTTTCTAAACATGTCTCTAAATATGGCTTGCAGTTATTTCAGACTGTAACCCGTGCTTAACTATGGCTTGCTATTATTTCCGATAGCAACCCGTTTTTCAAGAAAGGAAAGTGCTGCGCTAAACCAATTTTCAAATATTTCGTGCACTTATCCTAAAACAAACAAGGAAAGCATGTCGTCAAAAATACTGTTGTTCCTACACAAATGTTTTTCTGTCTAAAATTCTTTAGAAAAAATATTTGGTGTATTCAAAAATTGGTGTTAAATGAGTTGCTTGAAAATCAATCAGATTCAGAGTTTTCATAAAAATTGAAAACTCAATCAATGACTTCAGCGCTTTTAATCTTTTCAGAAAATAAGTCATTGATTGAGGGGGAGAATGTTTTTCATATTTACATCATCTAACAGGCTTTCTTAATCATCCTAAGTGCTTATCTGAAAAATATAATTGCCTGTGTTGAAGGACTAGGTTTCTAGGATGTGACTGTTAGGTTTAGATGATTATAGATTGATGAACATATAATTCCCATGCCCATGTATGATCTGATTGATATGTTGAATTGACTTTTATTAGTCGATTGCTGTTTGGGTGATGTCAACCACCATATATTTGTATGTGTGTTCACTAACGTATGCAGGTATATTGGTATATAAGAATGTTCCCGATCTGGATCCCACAATAGAATATGATTGGATGCTGAAAGGAAAGCGTAACTATATCTTGGGTTGACAATTGAAGAAACGAAGCTTAAATTTGACTTTTATGGGGAGTTGGCATGAAAAAATGCAACGTAAGAGGTCTCACTGCATCAGCAGTTGGTTTTGTTCATCATCAAATGAAGAAACGGAGCTTAATTTGACCTCAGTTGGCATGAAAAAATGCAACGTAAGAAGTCTCACTGCTTCAGCAGATGGTTTTCTTCCAAACCTCCAGCAACAACAACAAAAGCAGCACAACCACCTAACGTATCTTTGTGCAGGATAATTGTGATGATACCATTTTTTAAACAATTTTTAAATAATATTGTTTTGAAAAATGGAAAAATATTGGTTTTGAAAATAAACTGAACTCAAATTTTGGAAATCACCGGACTTCATTTTATCAAAACTTAAGTCACTCAATCATCGACTATGGCCATCGATTGAGGGGGAGAGTGATTTAAAATAAAATATTTTCAATCGATATTTCTTCATAAAAGGTCCGGTTGTACAATAATAAGTGGTGATCTAAAGATTTAATGTTATGTCATGGTATAATTTTCTTTAAAACTCAAAGATCTTACAAAATGAAATTTTTTATGTTCTTGTTTGATTGTGAAATTGTTTTATTTTACTTAAAGATCTCTTAAAATAATCATACCTGAGACTAACAATCTTTAATGTCTAAATCTGTTCCTTATCTGTCATTTTTCAAAACTAAACCAGGCCACAAGTTCTCCCATGTTTTCTAAACCTAATTAAATCACTTGGGATCCAAAATCTCAAATGGTTTGATATATTTGATCGGGGGAGAATTTGTGATTTAATTATGAAACTTGATATAAGATGATCGTTTTGATTCAAAGTGCAAGTTCTCTCTAATATGTGCCAAACTATTTCGTATATCAACGCACATATTGAGGGGGAGCAAATGGTTTCTTAATGGCATTTGTGATCGTGGATGCATTTCAAAAGAACTCTTTCCTTTATGTGATAAAATAATTTCAAATATCCTATGCACATATTGAGGGGAGAATTTACCAAGAAAATCAAATGGCTTTTTTCCACGGAAATTGTGATCAAAAAATTATTTCAAAGAACTCTTGCCTCCATGTCCTAAACAATTTCAAAATCATATGGACATGTAGAGGGGGGGCATTTCTAAATGATCAAAACAATTAAGGTACAAACTGCTTTGATTTTATATCACAAGTACCTTGATTGATTTTCCAAATGATTTTTCAATTGGTTTCAAGAAGGAAAGAACAATACCAAAAGACCGACCAATTTACTTTATGCATGGTGTTATAAGGATGGTTAGATTAGGTATTCGTTCCCATGATCCCGCCAGTGCCAGAGGGATCTACCCAGGGACAATCCACTAGATTGTGTAGAAGTCCTTTGGTATGATGAAAAAAGGAGAAAAGTGAGATATGGGAAGAGTGCGGATTGAGATAGAGCTAGAACTAGAATAAACCCAACAAGGTTCTAGTTATGAAGTCTCGGTAAGCACTGAAGGGGTTGAAGAATGAAAAACAAATGAATGAGAAAAGGGTGAAAAGAAATAGCCCTCCAATAATTCAACCTTAGGGCAGTAACTGGGTTCAATACATATGCTACTGGTGGTTACTAAGGTAACACTGGTATTGAAAACAAGACATCATGGACCCAGTGACGCACTGCACTAAACTTCCCAAGCTACTCAAGTTCCTCTTAAAAGGACTTGTTTCATTCTTACGGGGAACCTACATAATCTATCGACTTTCTCTTAGAGATTGTTGATATTAAATAAGGAGACCCTCTCCCTAGTCTCCGACATAGGAACCAAAATGCACAATTGAGTCTAGAACCAAGAGATCATCCACAATATCTCATTAGGACACAAAATTAATGAAGACTTGCTGTTTCACACAATGTGGAAAGTAAGTATATATTGAGAGTCCTACGCATTATCCTTGTGGTATTGCCAAAACATCCAAGTGATATGTAAAAGTATTCACGATGAAGATGGAAATCCTTCTAGAGCCAACATCAAACAAGCTCTTGGTGGGTGACATGTGAGATCTTGCAAAATATCAAGCTTGTGACAACTGGATAGAAACAATGAGGCGATTCATTCGTGAATCAACCTTGGTCAAGGAAATGAATTGACGAATACTTTTGGAAAAACCATTCGATGTGCAAATCTTCTTTTCTCTAGCACATCGAATGTGTATTCATATTTCAAACACAAAAAGTATCTCTGATTGAAAAAATTACTTTTGGAAAAACCGTTCGATGTGCAAATTTCCTTTCTCTAGCACATCGAATGTGTATTCTTTTCAAATACAAAAAGTATTTTAAATTGAAAATTGATTTCTTCTTCTAAACCTTCGTCGTATTGCAAAACTCTTTCTTCAAGCAATACACGATTGTTTTTCAAATCACTTTTTCATCAATCAGTGAATCTCAATTCCCTGGTTCACTCACTCCGTGTTGTCTTCTTTGAGACGTTCCGGTTTGAGAACAGCTAGAACAGCTGCGAAACCCTGTCAAGGAGATTCTTCGGAATTATACCTGATCACAGGCAGTACTTGTACTGATCAACGGGGAACCGTGGGCCCTGTACCTCAATTCAACGAAAGTGATCAAAGACACTTTCGTGTGTTTTATTGCTAACTGTTGTTTGCAGGTACATTTGGACTGTTGCAGCTGATCAGAATTGAGAAGTCAATCCAAAGCCGCATGCTCACAGCATCCACACTTAATTTGAAGAAATCATGACAAGTGCTTATCTACATAACCTGGCTCAGATATTTTTATACTATGCTTCTGCTACGCTGCTGCAAATATCTTGAACCAGTAAAAGCTTCCGCTACTCTGATGAAAAGATGTCATGATCCAGAAAGTGTGAGCATGTCGGTGCAAAAGTCACATTATCACATGAAGGCAACACTACAGAGGGTGATCCAGAGATTTACTGTGGCTGATGATCTCAATGAAAGCTCGAAGATCATCAAAGATGTGGATCAGTTCAAAGACCTCCACTTAAAGTACAAAGCAGTCGGACTTTGAAGAATCACTGCTCAAGCACAAAGAATGCGAAAATTGAAGAATTGAAGTCTACGAGCTCAAGACTGAAGATTAAATAGAATGCTAGGATTTGAAATGTAAATCATGGAGTGACCTCCCTTAGGGGGAGATTGTTAGGAATTAGAAATTCCATGGTGAAGTGTCGGTCACCCCAACTATAGTCTAGCACAAGTTAGCTCATAGACATATCGTTATTTACTGTTTATTAGCTTAGTTATTAGCTGCAGCACCGTGGAGGACGGACGGGTCTTTACCCACTGTATGCCTGATCCACAGTCCGAAGGAGGACGTTTAGTTAGTTAGTATAAATACCCTCTACCTCCCAAGGTAGAGGGTTGGACCTTTCACTCAATCTAACCTTCTTTCTTTTGTTTACTTTCTCTCTTTAGAAAGGCTTTCATCTTCCACTTTCTCTCTCTAGAACTTGAAACTCATTCGAACCATATTGTGTTATTTGATGTGTTTATGAAATACAATATGTTACAATTTTACTTTTAAACATTCCATTTAAATTTAGTTCAATTACAAACCAGTGTTAATGTGTTATTATCATCTTATTAAATATGAGCATTCCACATCACTGATAGGATGGATGAAACAAACACAAATCAGAGGATGGATGAAATGATGAAAAGAGTATAGGATGAGTTTATATATGGGCAAAATAGTCATTTTCAAAAATAACGGGATTTGACAACATATAACGGGACGTTGACTAACGGAAAATGGGTCAAGGGACTGTTTTAGCCTCAAAAACCCATAGTTTGGACTACTGGCAATGAAAACGCCATGTTTTGGTTCAGGACGACATTTTTGGCCAAGTTTAGGGACCAACGATGTATTTTAGTATATATTTTTTTAGTTTGTCATGTTTAACACAATACATCCTTAATCAATAAGTTGGAATATTTACATTCATTCGTTAATAAAGTTAGCCACTATACATCCCTCCGTTAGTAAAGTCAGCCAATGAAGATTAACGGTGCAAATTATTTATCCGTTATCTCTTAACACGAGAGAAAATATTTGTATCGCTAGTCCTCAAGACTAATAGTGCAATTTTGTTTTTTGAAATAAACTAAAAAGGGGCTAGTTGGGCTCGAACTCGGGTGGGTCTGGTGCCTCACGAAACAACGCCACAACCACTGACTAGGCGTCCAATGGTATAAATACCAAATTAAATTTGTTTTAACATTTTTTTTTCGAATTTATAATATATTAACCGATTTAAGTTTGGGTCGGCCGCTTCATGGTGAATCGGGCCGGTCTTTTGGGCGGGGCCAAATCCATCGAACTCCTTTTTTCATGCTATTTCTTCCGATATCATTGAGGATTCATTTGAACTTTGATAAAAATATATACGTGATCGATACTTGTCCAAAACTTCACGTTGTTGCTCCAATTTCGATTCTTCATACCTACAAAGTAAAATACTCGTCCGAAAAGACATTATTTTACTTTGTAGGTATGAAATTTTGAAACCGGGCGAAAAACATCAAATTTCAGAGTAGTATCGGTCACAATATACTATTTTGAAGTCTAAGCAGCTACATGGGCCCCTTCCTTTCTGTTGTTGACGAAGGGGTCAAAGGTAGTGCTTGCGACAACCCGAAGGTTGCGCAAGACCCTTTCAACCTTGCTTGCACTAGCAGGGAATCTGGTTCAGCAAGATCCATAGGGTGAGCTCGTTGTCCAAATGAATCCCCGATGATACCTGAAGAGAGAGAACGAAAAAACGAGTCCAATGGATCATCGGGGATTCATTTTGAATTCATTTGGACTTCGATAAAAATAAATACGTGATCGATACTTGTCCGAAATTTCACGTTTTGCTCCGTTTTCAATTCTTTATACCTAGAAAGTACAATAATATCTTTTCGAAGAAGTATTTTACTTTGTATGTATGAAGAATTGAAAATGGAGCAAAAACGTGAAGTTTCGGACAAGTATCGATCACGTATATATTTTTATAGAAGTCCAAATGAATCTCTGATGATAACACAAGAAAGAGCACGAAAAAACAAGTCTAGTGGATTTGGCCCCACCCCAAGAACTAGGCCGGTTCACCATGAACCGGCCGACCCAAACTTAAATCGGTTAATATACTATAAATTCAGAAAGGAAAAAAAAAGTTAAAACAATTTAATTGGTATATTTACACCACTGGACACCTAGTCCAGTGGTTGGGGCGTTGTTTCTTGAGGCAGCGGACCCGAGTTTGAGCTCAGCATGCCCCTTTTTAGTTTATTTCAAAAAGAAATTTGCATACGCTAGTCCTGAAGATTAACGGTGCAAGTAATTTCTCTCGCGTTTGGAGATAACGGAGAAATAATTTGCATTGTTAGTCCTTATTGGCTGAATTTACTAACGGAGGGATGTATGATGTTTAACTTTACTAACGAAGAGAGGTAAATGTTCCAACTTATCGACCAGGGATGTATCGTGTTACACATCTCAAACCACATGGATATATTTTGGACTTTATACTAATTTAAATGACGCATTACTGATACAAGATATACAAATCTTTAATGAAATGCATTTTTCTCCTAATTATTCATACGATATATTGTGTATTTGTGTAATTAATCTTTGAACAAAATATAATATGTTGTGAATCCCATCGATCTTTAACTTTTTGGCCATCAACAACTTTCAGCAACATATTATTGATGTTAATGGCTATCTTCTTATTTAATGGATGAACCCATTCAACTTCATTGTTTCTTCCAGTAAAAACAAGAAAATCAAATATTTTTGTATGTTATGTTGAAAACATATGAAAATATCAATTTTCTAAGTTAAATATTTTGTGGATATTGGAATATCTTGAATAATGGATTCGTGATGCATGATAAACCACCATCGATAAACATATTTTGTCCGCAGATGCACTTAGCCTCTCGCTTATTAGGAAAGAGCAACTTTAGCAATATCATCTGTTTTAAGTGTCACACCCATAAGGTTTGCGATACCATTCATTAGGAAAGAGCAGCTTTAGCAACACTTTGCTTTAGGGAACTAAAGATTGAAGGAAAAATTGTGAATTTGAAAGGATGTAATTTAGAAAAAAAAACATGAAAACTAAAGGAATGAAAAAGATGAAAAAGAGAGAATAATTTGTTTTAGTTATTGATTTAAGAAAAGGTAAATATAAAAATATCAGTAATAGGATGCAAATATAATGGATGAAATGCATTTAATTTTTTCAATAGGATGAAAGGAAAACAAAAATCAGAAGATAAAGAGTAAATGCAATAGTAACTAAACTTAATGCTTGGTAATTGATTGGTGGCTAATAAAACATAAGGAAAGAAATAGTGGAAAAATTGTTTTTATTAGCAAGAAAAATATATTAGCTTTGCAATTGGTAATCAAAACCAGAAATGAAAAAAAAAGAAAAAGAAAAAGAAAACATGCACAAGATATGATAGAAGATGATGGGGTGGTGTTAATTGACGGAGTGATAAAGAGACGATGACTCAACATAGTCGATTAGGTCTCATGATCAAACCTGCTCTGATACCATGTTAGATATATATATATATATATAGAGAGAGAGAGAATCTAAATCAAATAAGATCAAACTTGAAGTTGTTAAAATGAGATCCAACTAAAATTTGACAAGCGACACTTTCCTTATAACAAAAATAAATTTTTTATTAACTACAACTGAAATTGTTAAAGTTTTGATATATTTCTTTTTAAAATTTACGAAACCTAGGTGATACACTTTGATTAGAAGTTTAATGTGTATCAGGTTTTTGTACGTGTATCAGATTTTAGAATATTAATTAGTGTAATGTGTATCAAGTGTATCACTAATCCAAACTCATGTATCATTTGGCTATTAGTTGCTAAAATGTTAATTTGTATTAAAATATTATTTTTATATGTATTATTGCTAAAATGGTTATTTATAAATGTTTCAGTGATTTTTTAGACTTGATCTTATTTTTACAACTTTAAGTTTGATCTCACGTTAACTCTCCCCTATATATCTATATCTATACTACTTATAATGGAGGGATGACCCTCTCTCTTCTAATTTTTTTAAGATTTCCATATATATATTTTAAGCAAATACAACTATTTAAGGTATATGTACAATTACTTTATGCATAAACACCTACACATATTGACTGGTCAACATTTGTAATTAATGTCATATTTAAAACACCCATTTGATAAAAAGTATAATTTATAAAACACAATGTACAAACTATTTGAAGCACAAATACAACTAAAAAATAATATTCAACACATACAATTAATACATTATTTAATTTACCCCTTCACTAAAATAAACAACAATGTACAATCTAATCAAACTACTAAGCAAAGCATTTAAAAATAAAGCCATTAGGCTGCCCGTAGTGGTTGGTCGACTGGTTCGGTCGCTGCTGCGCCGACCAAGTCGCCACCGGCTCCAAAATTGACGAAGGGTGATTGTGCTAAAGGAAAGAATCAAGATTTTGTTTGTGGTGGCTTCGGTTAACATGAGATGAATTATTTCCACGGTCATAACTAGTGTTCTAAAAGGCGCGCCTAGGCGCCGCCAAGGCGCGAGGCGTGGCCTCGACACCAAGAAATGGACCAAGGCGCGAGGTCAAGGCGTCGTGTGAAAAAGCGTGGGATAAGGCACGAAAAGGCGTGAAAAGGCGCGCCTTTTGGTAAGGCGTGGCGCCATTTTTAGAAGCATTTAGTGGATTTACGGATTTGGGCTTGAATTTCTAGTATTTAGGCTATTTCATTCTTGGGCCTCGTAATTTCAAAACTTAATTCCTGCTTGGGCCTCGTATTTTGGCCTGGCTATTTGGGATTTGGGATTTAGTATTTTGAAATTGCTCTTAAGAAATGATAAAAATTATAAATACATAAATCTATAAAATTTTCATTGCCGCATTATGCACGCCTTAAGAAACGCAAAGGCTCATAAGGCTTGAGGCGTGGCTATGCCGCCAAGCCACGCCTTACAACTTTTAGAACATTAAAGTTATTGTTATTTGTAATTTAATTGTTTAATAAAAGTATGGCCGCATAACATTACATTGTTAGAAATTATAGTCATAGGGTACCCGTCGTCGCATCGCGCAGATATATATATATATATATATATATATATATATATATATATATATATATATATATATATATATATATATATATATATCTGTGTGTGTGTGTGTGTGTGTGTATTATAGATTTGGGTATATATATATATATATATATATATATATATATATATATATATATATATATATATATATATATATATATATATATATATATATATCTGTGTGTGTGTGTGTGTGTGTGTGTATTATAGATTTGGGTTAAAATAAAAAGAATAGGAAGGCATGTGGAGGTGACATATGTCACCTTGCCACATCACTATACCCCCCCCCCTCCCCGCCGAAAAAAATATTTCTCGCCAAAAAAAAATTGGCAATTTTTTTACTACATCACAGTTATAAATTTACTACATCACAATCATGATTTTAGTGTATTAAGGTTATAAATTACTGCATCAGAATTATGATTTTAGTGCATCAATGTTATAAGTTATTGCATCATGCATCATAGTTGATGCACTTAACTATTAACTATGATGCAGTAACGTATAATAAAGATGCACCAAAACTTATTAGTGCATTAAGGTTATAAATTACTGCATCACAATTACGATTTTAGTGCATCATGGTTATAAGTTACTGCATCATTCTTTATAGTTGATGCACTTAACTATATTAACTATATTGCAGTAACTTATAATAAAGATGCATCAAAACTTATTCGTGCATTAAGGTTATAAGTAACTGCATCACGGTGATAAAGTTACTGCATCACAATCATGATTTTAGTGCAATAAGATTATAAGTTACTGCATCACAATTATAATTGTGATGCACTAAATTATAACTGTGATGCAGTAATAAATTTTGGCGAAAAATTTTTGGCGGGAAAAAAAATTGCCCAATAAAGCATTTGGGATATTCTTAAAAATGAAGGCTTAAAAAACTAAGATTCAAGACTTAAAAAAAAGGTAATTTAATATAAGAAAAAACGTCTATAACAAAAAATACTTAATAAATGTTATTTTTAAAAAACCTCTAATATGAAAAATACTTGTTATTATACATATTGTACAAACTAATAAAACACACAAATCTTCATACAATTTATATGTAAACAAGTTGACAGTACACATGCTTTTAAAAAACTGACCGGACCAACGGCTTCAACCAGAACCAGAGTCACTACCGGTTCGGCCAACCCACAAAAATCGTTCGAAAACGATATCATTAAATCAATAGAGTTTAAAAATGCATACTAAATTACAATGTTCAAAAAATATTATTAAATCGCAAGAGTGACTCGAGAATCAACATATATACCTTTTAGAATTTTTTTGAAAAAACTTACCATAAAAACTAAAAACTTTGTTTTATAAAAGTCGGACGATTTTTTCAAAGCAAAGCATGCAAAGGTGCAAAGTCATAATTATATGATTATACAAATTTACATATTATAAAGCATTTGGGACATTTTTAAAAAGAAAGGCTTAAAAAATTAAAATTCAACACTTGCTTATAATGACAAATTTTAATAAGTACATCTATAAAACCATTTGTTTTAACACTTTAAAGCACTTTTTGTAGACATGTTTTAAAAAAAATACAAAGTAATTTAATATAAGAAAAAAACATCTATAACAATAAATATATAATAAATGTTATTTTTAAAACACCCCTAATATGAAAAATACGTGTTATTATACATATTGTACAAACTAATAAAACACACAAATCTTCATACAATTTATATGTAAACAAGTTGATGGTACATATGGTTTTAATAAACTGATCGGACCAACGGCTTCAACCGGTAACCGAAGTCACTACCGATTCGGCCAACCCATAAAAATCGTTCGTAAACGATATCATTAAATCAATAGAGTTTAAAAATGCAAACTACATTACAATGTTCAAAAAATATTATTAAATCACAAAAGTGCTTCGAGAATCTAGATATACACCTTTTAGAAATTTTTTTGATAAATCTTACCGTAAAAACTAAAAACTTTATTTTATAAAAATCAGAAGATTTTCTCAATACAAAAAATGCAAAGGTGCAAAGTCCTAATTATATGATTATACAAATTTACACATATCTATATTACATTTTAAAGCATTTGAAACCTTCTTAAAAAGGAAAAATTAAAAAATTAAAATTCAACACGTGATTATATTGGCCAATTTTAATAAGTACATCTATAATAGCATTAGTTGCAACAAATTAAAACACTTTTTGTGAATATGTTTTTAGAAAAAATACAAAGTAATTTAATATAAGAAAAAAAGGTCTATAACAATAAATATTTAATAAATGTTATTTTTAAAACACCCCTAATATGAAAAATAGTTATTATTATACATATTATACAAACTAATAAAACATCTAAATCATCATACAATTAATATGTAAACAAATTGATGGTACATATGGTTTTAAAAAACTGACCGAACCAACGGCTTCAACCAGGAACCGGAGTCACTACCGGTTCGACCAACCCATAAAAATCATTCGAAAACAATATTATTAATTCAATAGAGTTTAAAAATGCATACTACATTAAAATATTCAAAAAATGTTATTAAATAGCCAGAGTGCCTCGAGAATCAACATATACACCTTTTAGAATTTTTTTGATAAAACTTGCCGTAAAAACTAAAAACTTTGTTTTATAAAAATCAGACAATTTTTTCAAAGCAAAAGATGCAAAGGTGCAAATTCCTAATTATATGATTAAACAAATTTACATATATCTATATCTATACTACACTATAAAGCATTTGGGACCCTCTTAAAAAGGGAGACTTCAAAAAATTAAGATTCAACACTTGCATATAATGGCAAATTTTAATTAGTGCATTTATAATAGCATTTGTTGCAACACTTTAAAACACTTTTTGTAGACACGTTTTAAAAAAAATACAAAGTAATTTAATATAAGAAAAAACGTCTATAACAATAAATACCTAACAAATGTTATTTTCAAAACACCCCTAATATGAAAAATACTTGTTATTATACATATTTTATAAACTAATAAAACACACAAATCTTCATACAATTTATATGTAAACAAGTTGATGGTACATATGGTTTTAAAACACTGACCGGACCAATAGCTTCAACCGGAAAGCGGAGTCACTACCGGTTCGGTCAACCCATAAAATCGTTCGAAAAAGATATCATTAAATCAATAGAGTTTAAAAAAATGCATACTACATTACAATGTTCAAAGTGTATTATTAAATCGCAAGAGTGCCTCGAGAATCAACGTGTACACCTTTTAGAATTTTTTTGATAAAACTTACCGAAAAAACTAAAAACTTAATTTTATAAAAATCGGATGATTTTTTCAAAGCAAAGAATGCAAAGGCGCAAAGTCCTAATTATATGATTATACAAATTTACACATATCTATACTACATGATATTACATTTGGGACATTCTTAAAAATAAAGGCTTCAAAAATTAAGATTTAACATTTGTTTATTATGGCAAATTTTAATAAGTACATATATAATAGCATGTTTTGCAACACTTTAAAACATTTATTGTAGACATGTTTTAAAAAAAATATAAAGTAATTTAATATAAGAAAAAAACATCTATAACAATAAATACCTAATATATGAAGAAAAAAAATACTTGTTATTATACAAATTTTATAAACTAATAAAACACACAAATCTTGATACAATTTATATATAAGCAAGTTGATGGTAAAAATGGTTTTAAAAACTGACCAGACCAACGGCTTCAACAGAGAACCGGAGTCACTACCGGTTCGGCCAACCCATAAAAATCTTTCGAAAACGATACCAATAAATCAATAGAGTTTAAAAATGCGTACTAAATTACAATGTTCACAAAATATTATTAAATCGCAAGAGTCACTCGAAATCAACACATACACCTTTTAGAATTTTTTTGAAAAAACTTACCATAAAAACTAAAAACTTTGTTTTATAAAAATCGGACGATTTTTTCAAATAAAATGATGCAAAGGTGTAAAGTCATAATTATATGACTATACAAATTTACATATATCTATACTATATGATAAAGCAATTGGGATTTTCTTAAAAAGGAAGGCTTAAAAAATTAAGATCTAACACTTTCTTATAATGGCAAATTTTATTAAGTACATCTATAATAGCATTTGTTTTAAGAGTTTAAAGCACTTTTTGTAGACATGTTTAAAAAAAATACAAAGTAATTTAATATAAAAAAAAACATCTATAACAATAAATACCTAATAAATGTTATTTTTAAAAGACCCATAAATACATGCTATTATACATATTATACAAACTAATAAAGCACATAAATCTTCATACAATTTATATGTAAACAAGTTGATGGTACATACGGTTTAAAATACTGACCGGACCAACTAGAGCTGGCAATCTAGACCCGACGGGTCTAGATTGGAATATATGGAAAAGTGAAACTTATGCGTTAATGTTCGTCTAAACACCTCATGGGTTAAATTGGGTAACTTGTAAAGTTGTTAGAATAAGTATGTTGGGTCTACCCGGTTTGTTAGACTAACGTCAATGTACAAGTTATCACTTTTTTGTTTATACCCATCTAGACTTGTTGGGTCTAGATTGTCAGCACTAGGACCAACGACTTCAAACGGGAACCAGAATCACTACCGGTTCGGCCAATCCATAAAAATCGTTCGAAACCGATATCATTAAATCAATCGAGTTTAAAAATGCATTCTACATTACAATGTTCAAAAAATGTTATTAAATCGAAAGAGTGCCTCGAGAATCAACATATACACATTTTAGAATTTTTTGATAAAACTTACCGTAAAAACTAAATACTTTGTTTTACAAAAATCGTAAAATTTTTTCAAAGCAACAAATGCAAAGGTGCAAAGTCCTAATTATATGGTTATACACATTTACATATATCTATACTACACTATAAAGCATTTGAGACATTCATAAAAGGAAGGCTTAAAAAATTAAGATTCAACACTTGCTTATAATGACAAATTTTAATAAGTACATCTATAATAGCATTTGTTGCAACACTTTAAAACATTTTTTTTTAGATATGTTTAAAAAAATTACAAAGTAATTTAATACAAGAAAAAAAGCCTTTTACAATAAATACCTGATAAATGAAACTTTTAAAACACCACTAATATGTAAAATACTTGTTATTATACATATTGTGCAAACTAATAAAACATACAAATCTTCATACAATTTATATGTAAACAAGTTGATGGTACATATGGTTTTAAAAAACTGATCGGACCAACGGCTTCAACCGGGAACCGAAGTCACTACCGATTCGGCCAACCCATAAAAATCGTTTGTAAACGATATCATTAAATCAATAGAGTTTAAAAATGCAAACTACATTACAATGTTCAAAAAATATTATTAAATCACAAAAGTACTTCGAGAATCAACATATACACCTTTTAGAATTTTTTGATAAAACTTACCGTAAAAACTAAAAACTTTGTTTTATAAAAATCGGAAGATTTTCTCAATGCAAATGTGCAAAGTCTTATATATATGATTATATAAATTTACACATATTTATACTACATTGTAAAACATTTGAGACATTCTTAAAAAGCAAGGCTTGAAAAATTAAGATTCAACATTTTCTTATAATGGCAAATTTTAATAAGTATATTTTTAATAGCATTTGTTTGAACACTTTAAAACACTTTTTATTTACATGTTTAAAAAAAAATACAAAGTAATTTAATATAAGAAAAAAACGTCTATAACAATAAACACCTAATCAATGTTATTTTTAAAACACCTTAATATTAAAAATTCTTGTTATTATTGATGCAGGTTTTACTGAGCAGGTTTTAATATTTATAAGGTCTCGTTATACCTATAGTCTACCCTAGTGCACTAACCAGGCAGTGTACCCGGTCGTATGTAGAGTAGTAATCGGTAAAGCCGAGGTCGTCCCAAAAGCTATGTGTGTTGGATTATTACTAAGTATAGGTGTCACAGATTAATAATGGTTTCTAAAGGGAATTAATTAATTAAACTACTAAAGCAGAATAAAGCAAATAAAAGGGAAAGGGTAAATCAATAGACGAGAGTGGTCCTAACCTAGTTAATCCTCCTAGCTAGTTATGTCTACGTCTACTTACCTCCAATTACTTCAGGTGGGGTCAAAGTCGAGAGGACAGCATTTGGTCAATTCGCCCTAACCTATCAGCAAAGATGCCACCACAGGAGAAGTCAGGTTTCCCCTCATAAGTCCTGTTGTTCCTGGTCCCCTAAGCCAAGTGATTAAGTACCGCTACATACTAGATCTATAATAGTGAGTGCCCGGGCGTTAGCAACTTAAACACTCACCCTCTAATTCTTAAGTTCATCCAAACGGTAGGTGATTAGTTGGTCAAGTCGCACAAGTAGAAAGGGTCGTCAGTTGGTCATATCTTACCCTTCCCATCTCAGTCCGCTCACCTAGGGTCAGTTGGTCATATCTCCTATGCAATTGGCCTCTACCGCCATTCAAAACTGCCGAACCAAAAGTAGCTACCAATAAACTATGCATGCATACACTTAGAAATAATTGTACGGAAGTAAAGTAAACGCAAACAAAACAATTAAGGAATCATAACTAGGCCAGCACCAAGAGGTGCTTAGCCGCTCATATTAATCATACAAACCAATTCAATATTCAAAGGTACGCAATACATGAATTGAAAGTAAAGAAAATATAAAATGCTAATGCTTATCGTAGGGGAGTGATTTCTCCCTTGGAGACAGCTCCGTATGCTCCTCTAGACCTGCCTTGAGCTTTTTCCCACGTTCTCTGGTTATTTTGTGTGGAATGGGATGATTGGAAATTCTGGAATTCGTGGGGTATTTATAGGCCATATCTGGGTTACGGCGTAACCTTAACAAGATATACACCGTAACCATCAATTCCTCCGTATTTGCACTAGATCTGCTAGTTACGGCGTAACCTTATAAGTGGTTACGTCGTAATCTTCAATAAACTTGGTTATGCCGTAATTGATGAAATAGTTACGGCGTAAGTATCAGCGGCGTGGAACCTCATTTGACCTAATATAGTTACGTTGTAGCCTTTGGGAAAAGTTACGCCGTAACCTTCTGATAAGTTGGTTTTCTGAGTCACGCAATAGTTACGGCGTAATGTGAGAGACGAGTTACGCCGTAACTTCTTCAAAGTAGCATACTGTGATAAATCTTTTTATATTTCTCCAGTTCCGCGTCTCTTTAGCTCCAATGCTCGTAATTTACCTGAAAGTGGAAAACAATGGAAAACAAGCGAAAATCCATATAAATGATATAAATTACAAGCATTATCGAAGGAAATTGACACTTAATATTCAGGAGTATTTGATGTCATCAAATATCCCCCCACTTGAACTCTACTTGCCCTCAAGTAGACCTTATTAGAAAGATTCCTAAAAAGATATCTCCCATAACCTGGAAAATATAAGTTTACAAATCCCTTATGCTAGAATAAAACAAAGCCGAACACCTCACGAAAGGGGAACAAAACACTCAAATCTCTCAACTATTCTAAGTCTCAATTTCGGGGTAATCACTCAATCGCACAGTCATAGCATGTATAATATCATAAGCTTGGCGGTTACACAAATCTCCACCATTAGAGTTAAGGGCTAAACAATTCTCGAAGGTAATATGGGTAGACACGACAAAGGTTAAGGGGTGACTCGTCATTACTAACATGTCACGGCGAAGTGGAAAAAATCAATGATACATGACCAAATCCATGGCCAAGACACCAAAGATTGCTCGCTGCATCGCCTAGACATGCTTCATGACTAAAGGGTAGGATAAGACATGGGATGTATAAATGGTGTAAAAAAAAAAAAAAAAAAAAAAAAAAAACAAGCATGTAGTCTAAATCTATAACCAAGTCATCACCACTTACCGTCCGCCCAAAGTTCAAGCTTTGAAGTCAACAAACCGGATCATGAAATATAAGGTAGATGTGTGATTAGAGGACGTCGTGATGGGCACACTACCTTTTCTCCAACTGTTGGCATAATTACCAACTCCAATCTTCAAATGTGACCGATGTGGCCTCCTCGATACTAAATCTATAAAGCTCATAACATAGTGCTTATAACATCGCACTTTACAATAACATAACAATTTTTTTTTTCAACATAACAATAATAACTAAACATAATATCCCCCCCACTTGAGATGAACAATGGGATGATTGCACTTATACTGCTTAACCAGTCCCTTAATGATTTTTGAGTTTCCAAATTTTATTTTGTACCAATCTTCCAATGCTAACTCAACATCATCTTCCTCTCCCTTATGAGGGTATATCCATTCATCACATTTTTTAGGATGAGTAAACGGTGGCCATGTTGTCATTGATTCGCTATCTTTGGTTGACATCGAGTTGCAAAAATGTTTGTTTGGATCCGGAGTTTCCTCAATGCTTTGGACAACTTCATCCTGTTTCTGCTTACAATTATCACTATTCTCTCTACTATCATTAGTAATAGGATTAGAGTGTAGAGTTTGGTCCATCGATTGAACATTAACAATGTCAACTTTATTAGAAATTTCAATTTTTGGTTTTAAATGTTCTTTCATACTAAAAGTTATTCGTTCATTTTTAGTTCCCAAAGAAATTTGTTTTTCAAAAACCTTAATCTAAGCTCTACAAGTGGCCAGAAAAGGTCTTCCAACAATTAAGTTGTAAGCCTCCCGCTTTCCCATGTCAATAACCACAAAATCGGTAGGGAATAAAAAATTTCCAATTTTTAAAAGCACATTGTTCACAATTCCCCTCGGTACAGCTTTAGAGGAATCAGCCATTTCAATCATAATAGTTGTTTCTTTTAAATTAGTAAGTTTGATTTTTTCAAATAAAGTAGTAGAGATAGGGTTTACCCCGGTCCCTAAATCAGCTAATGCGGGAAACTTAATGTTACCAATAGTGCATGGGAGAAGAAAACGTTCCTGGTATTGTTCTTTTTCAGGAAGTTGGCTTGGCAGGACCTCGTCGTCTTTTGATTTATCATCCTCTCTTAGGTAGTTAATCCCGGAAAGATCATTAGTGATAGAGGATGTGCACTGCTCTTTCTTTGCTTTATCTTGCGCAAATATGGCTTTGCAGACAATGGCTTTAGCATTACTTGTTTCAAGATTTTTAGCCAATTGCCCAATTTGTGTTACGAGGTTCTTAATCGCAGCATCTTGGTTACGTAGGTTCATATTGGTGTCCTCCTTTACTTTGACCATCCACTCCTTGAGTCTATCTCCCTTTTTTGTAGATTCTTCGATGTGCCGATGCATTATTTCCTCAAGGCTAGGTTTAGGAGGATAATTGTTGATTCTTGTGTAGAACCTAGGGGATTTTTCTCGATATCTGGGCCCGTTGTAGTTGTTAAAAAGGGATTCTCTTCCATATTTAACTTCTCCGATCCTTTTAACCTCTTCGTTGGTGGAACATTCTTTAGAAGGTGGAGTCCCGTTTCGCTCTACTTGAGTGGAATGCACATTTTCCTTGAGCTTCTTCATCTCTCTCCCCAGGCTTTCTAATTTGTTGTTTATAGCTGCAAGGCCTTCCATATCTCCATTCTTGCTTCGGTTGCTCCCTCCATTATGCCATTTGTGAGAGTGGTCTGCCATTTTTTGAATAGTTTCTAAAGCCAGAATGGGTGTCATACTAGGAATTGGTCCTTGAGAATCAATCATTTGTCTTGAGGAGATGTTCAGACCCTTGTAGAAGACGTTCACCTTTTGTTGGCTGTTGAGATCATGAGTAGGGCATTTGTATAACAATTCGTTATATCTTACCCATGCTTGGTATAACGTTTCATCCCCATCTTGCTTGAAGTTATGGATCTCTTCCAATTGCTTAGCCGTCTTTGATGGAGGGCAGTATCTCTGAATGAAATTTTTTTTTAAGATAGGCCAAGTGTTGACAGTCCCAGCAGGTAATCGATCAACCCATCTTTTTGCGGCTCCCGTAAGAGAGATAGGGAATACTCGTAACATTATAGCATCGTGTGAGACTCTGGGAATCTTGAAGAGGCTGACAATGTACTCGACTTTGTCTACATGTTCATTGGCATCATCGGTGATGCTTAGGGATTTGCACGCAATTCCCTCATAAATTGAGGTTTGATTTCGAATTGAGCATCTTCTGCTATAGCTGGCCTAACAATCCCTGGTCCTTGTTCTTCTCTTGTCAACGCCAAATATTCCTCAAGAGTGAGGTCATTGATGTTAATAACTTCCATGGTACCTGAAAACTTGAAATATGATCGTGAGAAAAGTTTAAAACGAAATTAAAGACTTAATATCAATCCTAATATAACTCTCCGGCAGTGGCGCCAAAACTTGATGCAGGTTTTACTGACCAGGTCTTAATATTTATAGTGTCTCGCAATACCTATGGTCTACCTTAGTGCACTAACGGGCAGTGTACCCGGTCGTGTGTAGTGTAGTAATCGGTAAAGCCGAGGTCGTCCCAAGAGCTATGTGTGTTGGATTATTACTAATTCTAGTGTCACAGATTTAATAAAGGTTTCGATAGGGATTTAATTAATTAAACTACTAATGCAGAATAAAGTAAACTAAAGCAGATAAATGGTAAAGGGAAATCAATAGAGGAGAGTAGTGCCAACCTACTTAATCCTCCTAGCTAGTTATGTCTACGTCTACCTACTTCCAATTACTTCAGGTAGGGTCAAATTCGAGAGAACAGTATTTGGTCAATTCGCCCTAACCTATCAGCAAAGATGCCACCACAAGAGAAATCAGGGGCACCGTCATAAGTCCTGTTGTTCCTGGTCCCCTAAGCCAAGTCATTAAGTACCGCTACATGCTAGATTCATAATAGTGAGTGCCCGGCCGTTAGGAACTTAGATACTACACCACCCAATTCTTAAGTTCATCCAAACGATAGGTGATCAGATAGTCAAATCGCACAAGTAGAAAGGGTCGTCAGTTGGTCATATCTTACCCTTCCCGTCTCAGTCCGCTCACCTAGGGTCAGTTGGTCATATCTCCTAGGCAATTGGCCTCTACTGCCATTCAAAACTACCGAACCAAGGGTGGTTACCAATAAACTATGCATGCATACACTTAGAAATAATTGTACGGAAGTAAAGGTAAATGCAAACAAAACAAATAAGGAATCATAACTAGGCTAGCACCAAGAGGTGCTTAGCCGCTCATATTAATCATGCAAATCAATTCAATATTCAAAGGTATGAAATACATGAATTGAAAGTAAAATAAATATAAAACGCTAATGCTTATCGTAATGGAGTGACTTCTCCTTTGGAAACAGCTCCGTATGCTCCTCTAGACCTGCCTTGAGCTTTTTTCCACGTTCTCAGAGTGTTGTGTGTGTGAATGGGATCATTAGAAATGCTAGAATTCGTGGGTATTTATAGGCCAGATCTGGGTTACGACATAACCCACATAGGAGTTACGCCGTAACCTTCTATTCCTTCGTAAAATGCACTAGATCTGTTGGTTACGGCGTAACCTTATTAGTGGTTACACCATAGTCTTCAATAAACTCGGTTACGTCGTAAGTGATGCAGTAGTTACGGCGTAAGTATCAGCGGCGTGGAACCTCATTTGACCTAATGTGGTTACGTCGTAACCTTTGGGAAGAGTTACGCCGTAACCTTCTGATAAGTTGGCATACTGAGTCACGCAATAGTTACGGCGTAATGTGAGAGACGAGTTACGCCGTAACTTCTTCAAAATAGCATACTGTGATAAATCTTTAGATATGTTTCCAGTTCCGCGTCTCTTTAGCTCCAATGCTCGTAATTTACCTGAAAGTGTAAAACAATGGAAAACAAGCGAAAATCCATATAAATGATATAAATAACGAGCATTATCCGGGGAAATTGACACTTAATATTCAGGACTATTTGATGTTATCAAATATCCCCCCACTTGAACTCTACTTGCCCTCAAGTAGACCTTATTAGATAGATTCCTAAAAAGATATCTCCCATAACCTGGAAAATATGAGTTTACAAATCCCTTATGCTAGAATAAAACAAAGCCAAACACCTCACGAAAGGGGAACAAACACTCAAATCTCTCAACTATTCTAAGTGTCAATTTCGGGGTGATCACTTAATCGCACAGTCATAGCATGTATTCTATCATAAGCTTGGCGGTTACACAAATCTCCACCACTAGAGTTAAGGGCTAAACAATTCTCGAAGGCAATATGGGTAGACACGACAAAGGTTAAGGGGTGACTCGTCATTACTAACATGTCACGGCGAAGTGGACAAAATCATTGGTACATGACCAAATCCATGGCCAAGACACCAAAGATTTCTCGCTGCATCACCTACACACGCTTCATGACTAAAAGGGTAGGATAAGACATGGGATATATAATTGATGTAAAATAAAAAACAAGCATGTTGTCTAAATCTATAACCAAGTCATCACCACTTACCGTTCGCTCAAATTTCAAGCTTAGAAGTCAAGAAACCGGATCATGAAATGCAAGGTAGATGCGTCATTAGAGGACGTCGTGATGGGCACACTACCTTTTTCTTCAACTACTGGCATAACTACCAACTCCAATCTTCAAATGTGACCGAGGTGGCCTCCTTGATACTAATCAATAAAGCTCATACTACAGTGCTTATAACATCGCACTTTACAATAACATAATCATAACAATTTTTTTTTATCATAACATAACCTAACATAATATCCCCCCACTTTAGATGAACAATGGGAATTCGGGGGGTCTTCAATGATCTTCAGAAATTTTGTCAATGAAAGTGTGATTTCCGAACCTTTCCACTCGAACTTGAACTTAGGAAAATGATGACTTCCCAATTACAAATTAAGACTACAAGGGAGGCTAAGGTGTATAGGTGTATCGAAACAATATATTGGGTGAACAAAATGAAAGGAATGGCTCAAAAGGGTGTATCTAGGGGTATCTTTCACTAAAGATGAGTGCAACAAAAAGGGTTTCACATGGGGGTCGAAAATTCGAGGTGACTAATCGATAGACTCACAATGGTAGGTTGTTTGGGTGATAATCCTATAATATTTCCTTCTAAAATTGAAAAGTCCAAATACATCAAGCTAACTCAACATACCTCGTCTATGGTCTCGAAATGATGCAAAGGCCAAGTTCTAAAGTTTACAAGCTACCGGCACACTCATAATTTGGTGGATTTGGGGTAAAATATTGGAAACAGATAAGGCTAATCTCACCATATAATATCAAAGGTTGTATGTGCTCGGCTAAGGTCTAATCTAGTTAGGTTAAGAAAAACATGTCAAAATTTAAAAATGGCATAATTTTTCAAAATAAACTAAAAAAATGAGGGCGAAATAAAGTTCAAGAGATAATTCTACTCCCTTCCCCCCACTTGAATTGTACAAAGTCCCTTTTGTACTAGGAATTAAATAAAGGTGAAGAGCAAGGTAGAATTAGAGCAAGAACTTCCCTGAAATTTGCTCCATAAAGAAGGAAGGCTCACGAACAAGAGACGTGCCTTCATATAAGCGTCATGAACAAACTTCAATCCCTGAAATCACAATACCGACAAGCATAATTCTGAAAAGAAAAAATGAAAAAAAAAGAAAAAAAAAAACTAACTCACTTTCGTAGGAATCACGGTTGCATTTAGCGAATGCAACAAGCCTTTTAAACCACTTGGTGTCCCAAGTGGACGAGTGAAGTCTTGTAAGGGTTTACAGGGAACAAACCCACAAAGTTCATTTAAAAAAACTAATACAAGGTTATTGTGTTTTAAAATGAAAGAATTAAAGCAGAGGAAAGTTACGTCGTAACTCTTTTGAGGGAGTTACGCCGTAACTGGCAAAACCTGGAATGAGCTGCAAAGCGAGTAGTTACGGCGTAACCACTGAGATGGTATTACGCCATAATTGGTGATGCGTCAGGAATTCTGCTGCTAAAATGTTGGTTACGGCGTAATCACTAAGATGAGTTACGCCGTAACTCTGTATAGATCAGTATACTGCAACAGTAATTACTTCCTCGTTTCCTGTAAAAATAGTTAGAAAACACAAAACCCAACCGAAAATTAAATAAAATAAAAGAACGGGATAATTCGGGTTGTCTCCTGAAAGAGCAATTTTCTTTATTTACGAGTCTTTAAGTTAGACTCAGAGCCGCTGGCCTTCTAAGGGGGCCTTTGGACTTGGCCCACTTCCGCCATTCGTTGGCACTCAATCATCCAATTGTCGAGCCTTTTTTTCCTTGTAGAATTGATGCCATCTGTTCCAAACTTATGTGAAAGCCATTTATCACATGATTTTCCTCGGTCATCATCTTCAGTAAAAATACTAACAGTAATGCTGATGTTGGATCTTGTACCGTCTATTGTGTCAATGAGATGATTGCACATATACTGCTTAACCAGTCCCTTAATGATTTTTGAGTTTCCAAAATTTATTTTGTACCAATCTTCCAATGCTAACTCAAAATCATGTTCCTCTCCTTTATGAGGATATATCTATTCATCACATTTTTGAGGATGAGTAAACGGTGGCCATGTTGTCATTGATTCGCTATCTTTGGTTGACATCGAGTTGCAAAAATATTTGTTTGGATACGGAGTTTCCTCAATGCTTTGGACAACTTCATCCTGTTTCTGCTTACAATTATCACTATTCTCTCTATTATCATTAGTAATAGGATTAGAGTGTAGAGTTTGGTCCAGCGATTGAACATTAACAATGTCAACTTTATTAGAAATTTCAATTTTTGGTTTTAATTGCTCTTTCATACAAAAAGTTATTCGTTCATTTTCAGTTCCCAAAGAAATTTGTTTTTCAAAAACCTTAATATGAGCTCTACAAGTGGCCAAAAAAGGTCTTCCAACAATTAAGTTGTAAGCCTCCCGCTTTCCCATGTCAATAACCACAAAATCGGTAGGGAAGAAAAATTTTCCAATTTTAAAAAGCACATTGTTCACAATTCCCCTCGGTACAACCTTAGAGGAATCAGCCATTTCAATCATAATAGTTGTTTCTTTTAAATTGGTAATTTTGATTTTTTCAAATAAAGTAGTAGAGATAAGGTTTACACCGGCCCCTAAATCAGCTAATGCGGGAATCTTAATGTTACCAATAGTGCATCGGAGAAGAAAACTTTCCTGGTATTGTTGTTTTTTAGGAAGTTGGCTTGGCAAGACCTCGTCGTCTTTTGATTTATCATCCTCTCTTAGGTAGTTAATCCCGGAAAGATCATTAGTGATAGAGGATGTGCACTGCTCTTTCTTTGCTTTATCTTGCGCAAATATGGCCTTGCAGGCAATGGCTTTAGCATTACTTGTTTCAAGGTTTTTAACCAATTGCCCAATTTGTGTTTCGAGGTTCTTAATCACAGCATCTTGGTTACGTAGGTTCATATTGGTGTCCTCCTTTACTTTGACCATCCACTCCTTGAGTCTATCTCCCTTTTTTGTAGATTCTTCGATGTGCCGATGCATTATTTCCTCAAGGCTAGGTTTAGGAGGATAATGGTTGATTCTTGTGTAGAACCCAAGGGATTTTTCTCGATATCTGGGCCCGTTGTAGTTGTTGAAAAGGGATTCTCTTCCATATTTAACTTCTCCGATCCTTTTAACCTCTTCGTTGGAGGAACATTCTTTAGAAGGTGGAGTCCCGTTTCACTTAACTTGAATCGAATGCACATTTTCCTTGAGCTTCTTCATCTCTCTCCCCAGGCTTTCTAATTTGTTGTTTATAGCTTCAAGGCCTTTCATATCTCCATTCTTGCTTCGGTTGTTCTCTCCATTGTGCCATTTGTGAGAGTGGTCTGCCATTTTTTGAATAGTTTCTAAAGCCAGAATGGGTGTCATACTAGGAATTGGTCCTTGAGAATCAATCATTTGTCTTGAGGAGATGTTCAGACCCTTGTAGAAGACGTTCACCTTTTGTTGGCTGTTGAGATCATGAGTAGGGCATTTGTATAACAATTCGTTATATCTTTCCCATGCTTGGTATAATGTTTCATCCCCCTCTTGCTTGAAGTTATGGATCTCTTCCAATTGCTTAGCCATCTTTGATGGAGGGAAGTATCTCTGAATGAAACATTTTTTTAAGATAGGTCAAGTGTTGACATTCCTAGCAGGTAATCGATCAACCCATCTTTTTGCGGCTCCCGTAAGAGAGATAGGGAATACTCGTAACATTATAGCATCGTGTGAGACTCTGGGTATCTTGAAGAGGCTGACAATGTACTCGACGTTTTCTACATGTTCATGGGCATCATCGATGATGCTTCAACAGAAGGGATTTGCAAGCAATTCCCTCATAAATTGAGGTTTGATTTCGAATTGAGCATCTTCTGCTATAGCTGGCCTAACAATCCCTGGTCCTTGTTCTTCTCTTGTCAACGCCAAATATTCCTCAAGAGTGAGGTCATTAATGTTAACAACTTCCATGGTACCTGAAAACTTGAAATATGATCGTGAGAAAAGTTTAAAACGAAATTAAAGATTTAATATCAATCCTAATATAAATCCCCGGCAGCGGCGCTAAAAACTTGATGCAGGTTTTACTGACCAGGTCTTAATATTTATAGTGTCTCGTAATACCTATGGTCTACCCTAGTGCACTAACGGGCAGTGTACCCGGTCGTGTGTAGTGTAGTAATCGGTAAAGCCGAGGTCGTCCCAAGAGCTATGTGTGTTGGATTATTACTAAGTCTAGTGTCACAGATTTAATAAAGGTTTTGATGGGGATTTAATTAATTAAACTACTAATGCAGAATAAAGTAAATAAAAGCATATAAATGGTAAAGGGAAATCAATAGAGGAGACTGGTTCCAACCTAGTTAATCCTCCTAGCTAGTTATGTTTACGTCTACCTACTTCCAATTACTTCAGGTGGGGTCAAATTCGAGAGGACAGCATTTGGTCAATTCGCCCTAACCTATTAGCAAAGATGCTACCATAGGAGAAATCAGGCGCACCGTCATAAGTCTTGTTGTTCCAGATCCCCTAAGCCAAGTCATTAAGTACCGCTACATGCTAGATTCATAATAGTGAGTGCCCGGCCGTTAGGAACTTAGACACTACACCCCCCTCCCCCAATTCTTAAGTTCATCCAAACGATAGGTGATCAGTTGGTCAAATCGCACAAGTAGAAAGGGTCGTCAGTTGGTCATATCTTTCCCTTCCCGTCTCAGTCCGCTCACCTAGGGTCAGTTGGTCATTACTCCTAGGCAATTGGCCTCTACCGCCATTCAAAATTACTGAACCAAGGGTGGCTACCAATAAACTATGCATGCATACACTTAGAAATAATTATACAGAAGTAAAGGTAAACGCAAACAAAACAATTAAGGAATCATAACTAGGCTAGCACCAAGAGGTGCTTAGCCGCTTAAATTAATCATGCAAATCAATTCAATATTCAAAGGTACGAAATACATGATTTGAAAGTAAAAGAAATATAAAACGCTATTGCTTATCGTAATGGAGTGACTTCTCCCTTGGAAACAGCTCCGTATGCTCCTCTAGACCTGCCTTGAGCTTTTTCCCATGTTCTCAGAGTGTTGTGTGTGGAATGGGATCATTAGAAATGCTGGAATTCTAGGGTATTTATAGGCCAGATCTGGGTTACGGCGTAACCCATATAGGAGTTACGCCGTAACCTTCTATTCCTTCGTAAAATGCACTAGATCTGCTGGTTACGGCGTAACCTTATTAGTGGTTACGCCATAGTCTTCAATAAACTTAGTTACGTCGTAAGTGATGCAGTAGTTACGGCGTAAGTATCAGCGGCGTGGAACCTCATTTGACCTAATGTGGTTACGTCGTAACCTTTGGGAAGAGTTACGCCGTAACCTTCTGATAAGTTGGCATACTGAGTCATGCAATAGTTACGGCGTAATGTGAGAGACGAGTTACGCCGTAACTTCTTCAAAATAGCATAATGTGATAAATCTTTAGATATGTTTCCAGTTCCGCGTCTCTTTAGCTCCAATGCTCGTAATTTACCTAAAAGTGGAAAACAATGGAAAACAAGCGAAAATCCATATAAATGATATAAATAACGAGCATTATCGGGGGAAATTGACACTTAATATTTAGTACTATTTGATGTTATCACCTTCTTTGACTGTAGCATGATTATGGAGATTGGAAGCAGTTCTGAGATGATTTTTGGTGTGTGGAGTGAAGTTCAATTTTTGCTTAACCATTAGAGCCAGTTGATTAACAAGATGTTCCATGAATGTGTCTGAATCTGGAGGCTTATACCCTGGATCTGGAATGAGTTTATGATTGCCATTTCCAGTTGGTATGACTTGTGATGCTTTGGTGGTTATTCCTACATTAGTGTAGAATGCAGTTGAATCATTTGACGAGCTTGCATTTCCAGAATTGGTCTTGAACTTTTCCAAGATCATTCGTTCAAACACAGCATGTTTCCCATTTTGAAGCAAGTAAGCATACAATTTCTTGTAATTTGTGTTCCTCAATCCTTTGTTTAGCTTGACTGCAGTGACAAATTTGTGTCATTCGGGATTCATGTTGTTCACAAACTTTGAATTGAGCTGGATATTTGGCATGGTCATTTTGATATTCCTCATGTCATTCACAAGCTTGTGGAATCTCACATAATATTCAGTAACAGTTTCCCCTGGATTCATCTTAAAGTTCTCAAAGTTATCATACAGCTGAGATTCCCTGTCTTCTTTAGTCAATTCAGAACCAGAGAGAAGCATCTTAACATTGTCTCATACTGCCTTCGCTTCAGTTTTGTGATTGATCAACTTGTAAATGTCCTTAGGTAAACCCTGAAGTATGATGTTTGAAGCCCTGATGTCTGCATCGTATCTCTTCTTCTCCTTATCAGTAAGTTCATCATACGTCTTTGGTCTATCCAATCCTAATATAACTGAACCATCAGCAGCAGTTTCAAGATTGTCTCTGGTAGTCTCAACTTGATATGGTCCTTCATCAATTAATTTGAGGATATTAACCCCATTTTCCTTTCCTAAGCAGTATAGTCTGATTCTTTGAGCCCAAGAGTCATAATCGGTTCTATCCAGCATGGGAGGACGAGTATCAGATCCTGCAGCTTAAACATCATCAGCAACGGAAGAAGTGATTGTTGACATGATTACAAGTTCCACGGGATTTTACAAAATCAAGAGAAAACCGTAAAACGTAACACGAAGAAACAATAAGCCTAAGAAAACAATTAGTCTCAAAAGACAAATCGCAAAATTGACAAGTCGCACCCTTGACAAATCACTCTAACAGACAAACCTCACCTTCAGACAAGTCGCTCGTTTGACAAAATGCACTCCAGACAAGTCGCACCCTAATTATCAAAACGCTTAAACGACAAATCGCTTTAGCAGAAAAATCGCATAGAAGACAAATCGCATAATCTGACAAATCGCATAGTACACAAGTACACCTACTACTTCCACTACTTTGTCCTTTTTTTTTGTCGTTTTGTCTCAATAGACAAATCGCTTAATGCACAAGTCGCTTCTCTGAAACAAACAAATCGCACAAAAATAGTGACAAATCGCTTCAATAAGCAATCATGAAAGGGACAAATCGCATGGATTTTGAGACAAATCGCATAGAAGAAATTTTGTCTGAGACTCAAATCGCTTCAAGGAAACTTTCTAAAACACCACTTTACAATCCAAAAACAACCCAACCACGCTGATTCAAGCCTTCCAAATCAAAACCTAAACACTTATAAAGATTCTAAACACAAAAGTACTATCAAAATCCAAACTTTAACACTAGAAATGATCCAAATGATGCAAACTACTCTAAACTCATTCAAACCCAAAAGTCTTATGAAAACCAATAGAAATCCAAGAACATGAAATATGAGTGATCAAACCATGGCTCTTGATACCAATTGTTAGATATTGGTTTTCACAAACACACAAATGCACAATCACAAGGGGCGTATAATATGAGTTTAGAGAGAGAACGTGGAAGAGTTTTGGGAACTTAGTGAGACAAAGAAAAATGATATTATCAAGCTCCAACCCTTTGCCTTGCTACGCAAAGGGTATTTAGAGTTACAAGCCTAGACGCCCTCCTTCGGGCTGTGGATCAGGCATATAGTGGGTAAAGACCCGTCCGTCCTCCACGGTGTTACTTAACAGACTAATTACTAACACTAAATGACTACGACTACGAGCTTTCTAACGATTACATATACTTGAGGTGACCGACTTTTTAACTACCGGATTTTCTAAATCCTAACAATGTTTAAAAAAAATACAAAGTAATTTAATATAAGAAAAAAACGTTTATAACAATAAATACCTAATAAATGTTATTTTTAGAACACACCTAATATGAAAAATACATGTTATTATATACGAGGCTTCCCTCAACCCATGCGATGCCCGGTCTAGTGGTTGAGGGGTCATGTTTTTATCAATAATGTTGTATATGATGGTATTTAGATACCTATTAGATAAGTTGCATTGTATTTATTATTTAGATGGCTAATAATGTTATTATTACTTTAGGTTATATTATTTTAGTGGAATATATATTTAGATGCCTAATAATGTTATAATTACTTTTGTATTTATATTATTTTATTTTCATTAAAAGTTTTTATTAACATAGTCTTTTCATATGTAGTATTTTAATTTGAGTAAGTTACATAAGTGTTTTGTTGCTTATTTATTTGTGACTTTTGTTATTTGGAATTATATAACTATTTGTACTCTTCAATGGCAAATTTTGAGTTGTTAGAGAATTTACTGAATATTTCAGGATCATCTAAATTGCATGATCGTATGCGTTTGTGGTTTGTGCAACAGGCATGTGAAGATGATGCATTATCAAAGTTTACAAATTTGCACCCTCAAAAGAATATGGATCAATCTAAGTAAATCACTTTACGTATAGTGTGTTATTGTATAAACATATCAATGTTAGCGACTTATTATATAAACATATTCATATTTTAGTTATCTCTTTTCCATCTATAAAAAATCATCGGTTTTGCAAGGGTTATGCGTAATTAATTATTATAATCTTAGTTTTGGAAGGTTTAAATGGAAGTCCCATCAAATAGTTATAACATATATTATAATCAACCAAAAAACTTATAATTAAAAAGATGCATCTTTTTGACTTTATAAAATATGAGAATAAAATGGAATTAACGCCAAAAAGTATGGTAGCAATTAATTGACTGTTTAGCTCCTCTGAATTGAATTAGGCCTATTAACCTTCTTGTTTTAATCTTCCAAGTTATAAGTAGTTGGTTGAAATTTCCTTAATCTAAGTTTTTCGTCAGTAGTATTTCTGTTTAAACCTGCATATGACATTCAAAAATAATATCAAGAAAGCCATGTCAAGCATGTAACAACCCAATGCTAATCTTACGCCAAAGGGTAATTGCGCCTGTGCATAAGATAATTGAAAACTTTATATTGATAGGTGGGTCCGAGAGGTAATTTGTCCAACAGGTAAGTTATTGCACTACATGTAATAAATGGAAATTTAATAACTTTCCTTCAGCCACCTTTCCAGTTGGTTATGTACTTCTGTTATATACTTGTAGCAAAGGCAGATCATTGACCGACTTCGGTATTAGAATATAAAAATATAGCGTTTAGATAGGTAGAACACCTTTGAGAGTTTACATCGCTCATTAACTCTAATCGCTTATCCTTTTAGTACACTGAAATATATATATAAACTAAACGCCGAAGAAATGGACCCTTGAAGAATACTATACTATCCAAAATAATAACTTGCTTATATTCCACCTGTCATTAACTTTTGAGACTCCTTACATACAGCTTGTAACAGGGTGCACCCTGGATGAAACACCTAAAACCATGCAACTTTGACAACACTTCCAGCTTTTGACCACACCACAGATAAAGGCATTAACTTTGGTATGATACACACTATTATTCAGTTTTGATCGTCGACGTGATCGAAAGAACATGTATATCACCGCAAAACAAACACAAATCTGAAGGCATATATTATAACCCGATGCTTGGTCATAAATCAAAATATCATGTTTCACATTGGAGACGTAAAGGATCAAGGGTAGGAGTCGTCACAACAAAAGGGTTTGCACCGGAACCGACTTCGAAGAGGTAATGTCTTGGATGAAAGGGTGTGGACAGTATAGATCTTCCTGCATAATATGTAATTAAATGTGAAGAATGGTGAAAATAAATCGCAAGACACCAAGAATTAAAAAGTATACTAATTAACCTTTGCGCACATACTCCTTGCTTCATTCCAATATGTGCTCCCATTCTGGCATAAATAGAATGGTGTATCATTTTATAAGATGATAATGATAGTAACATGCAATTCATAATATCATAAGATAGCATAAGGGGGTTATATGGGGAAGCAAACTTAAAGTTATTAGTTACAAACAAACACCGGATAATTGTTGTATGTGATTACAGCATAGCACAAATTTTAGTATAGATGACGTCATTGGTATCCCTCCCGATAGGACATTTGCTATGCTTAAACACAGATAAATGACAACAGTTACAACAATGTTAGTTTCTTGTCCTTTTCACTTTCACATAATTCTGCGCCCAGAAGTCACAGATGCTAAAACTTCTTCATACATATCAGTTATTGCTTTCGCATAGTATGCCTTTGCTTGTGCCCTCTTGACCTACACCAGAAAATGAGAAATGTCACTTGGCCTGCTTATTTGGTTGTTATTAGGTCCATTTGGATTGTATTTTATCTCAAATGGGTAAAATGGCATAAACTGTTATTTACCTTAAACGTTGGAGTGAGTAAACCATTCTCCATGGTGAATGGTTCGGTTACTAAAGTGATAGATCTTATAAACTCAAAACCTCTCGGCTGCATGATAATAGCATTATTTAATACCACTACAATATGCCTTCATTATGGTCTTAATTGGTTTATCTTACGATAAGAATTCAAATGTGCATGCATGCATGTGTTTGCCATGCAAAAATAAATCAAAATTTATATGCATGCATGGATACAGAAGGTTAAATAATTACCAGCTTCAGCAGATAATGAACGCCAACTGCTTTTTCTTCTCCATGGTGTGGAAAGTTTAAGAAATGCTTGTGTTATTTATAGGCTCCTTAAGATGAATATGAAGTGTTGCAACAACTAAATGCAGTGTTTCTTTGCATACCTCCAAGTAATGATCACAATGTAACTTCATGCCTCTTCGTATACCTCCGATTAATGACGACTTCATTGAATTTTACAGTTGTAGTTATTTCGGTATGCATAGACATGTATGTACCGTACTTTCGGTTGTGCACAACCCCCCTTGCACATTAAATTAAGGGGGATAAGCTTTAAGTAGTATAGATATTGTACAAACTAATAAATCACATAAATCTTCATACAATTTATATGTAAACAAGTTGATGGTACATATGGTTTTAAAAAACTTACCGGAACAATGGCTTCAACCGGAAACCGGAGTCACTATCGGTTCGACCAACCCATAAAAATCGTTCGAATCCGATATCATTAAATCAATGGAGTTTAAAAATGCGTACTGCATTACAATTTTCAAAAAATATTATTAAATCGCAGTAATGCCTCGAGAATCAACATATACACATTTTAGAATTTTTTTGATAAAAAGTTACTGTAAAAACTAAAAACTTTGTTCTATAAAAGTCCGACGATTTTTTCAAAGCAAAGGATGCAAAGGTGCGAAGTCATAATTATATGATTATACAACTTTACATATATCTATATTATATTATAAAGCATTTGGTACATTCTTAAAAAGGAATGCTTAAAAAATTAAGATTCAACACTTGTTTATAATGGCAAATTTTAATAAGTACATCTATAATACCATTTGTTTTAACACTAAACATTTTTTGTAGACATGTTTAAAAAAAATACATAGTAATTTAATATAAGAAAAAAGCGTCTATAACAATAAATCTATCTATACTACTTAAAGCTTATCCCCCTTAATTTAATGTGCAAGGGGGGTTGTGCACAAAATCATGTACGGTACAACATACTTGAAGCCATCTCTTAGAGCTCTTTTCAATACAATCGAGCCTTTAATTCTCAGAAGGCAAAGGGGTTGCTGTAATTAGTTTATGCCTTTTAGTTTGTTCACAATTATTAGTTAATCTTTAATGTGAACCTTTTCGTATCTTACATAATAGAAAAGGTCTCTTCAATTCAAGCACACATGTCCACAATCATGCAGTTATGGAAAACAAAAGGGTTAAAGTATGACAAACCATATTCATTGTTTAACTCCTTCAACTTCTTCTTTGAGCTATATATACTCCTTCACACAAGTTGAAGACACTCCACTGTCTATTTCAGTAGTATGTTTACAACTGAAGCCAACCTCCATGCATTAATACAGTATTTTACGTGTAATAAAATTATGCAATATATGTCTATTAACTAAACTATCTTTTGAATTCCTGTAGGTGGTCCCAGATTGCCGCACGATTACCAGGTCTTTTGATTAAGCTGGCTTATCCTAAATATGATGTTATTGAAAGGTATTTAAAGACTCTCTTTGTATCACCTTAATTTATATTTTTGTTATAGTGTAATGTAACTACTTGGATCAAAGAAAGAAATCCCAATGAATAAATTATGACAGTCTGAATCAAAACTTCTGGTATGATTCTTTTACGAATTGTAACATGAAAGTACTTCTCTGACCACCGAATACAGTCACTAAGATATGTGTGAACATTTTAAATCAATAGAATAATGTTTGTGTTCTCGCATGTTAGTGAAAAAGATAACATTGAAATAAAGATATTCAATATAGAAGAAGATGTTGAATATACAATCTGGATTTAAGGAAGTTCCATGTTTTAATGATTATTTACTTTTGTTTGTGTAGAATTTAAAGAAGTTCCATGCTGTGGCGATTTCTTATTTGGATAGCAATGGTGGTGTTGCTGCTAATCATGATGAGTTGTAAGCTTTTGGTCATATTACTTGAGCGCAAAGCCATTTAGGTGTGTATTTCCTACCTGTATAACATATATAGAGGGATGCGATGAGGAACAAGTATCCTGAGCATGTTTTATGTTCTGTTTGTAGCATGATTAAGTAGATTATTGTATAGTTGTTTATAATGCGTTAATTGTATGATATTGGTTTCTGTTTCCATGTTACAGCTACAGTGGAAGAAGAGAAGACATAAGGCGGGGACAAAGGAAAAGGAGAGGGAAAGAAGGAAGTTGTAGAGAGAATGGACTGTTTAGACTGAAGAAACAATATTATATAAGTTCCATTTAGACTTAAGGAAGATTTACTACCACAACACTATAATGTGGTCATCAACTGTTTGTTATTAGTGCGCAGGTCAAAGAATGCTCTTTCCCATTTTTTATATGTTTTCTTGCACATTAGATATTTGCATAGGTGGGAGTTGGATGCTGCTGTGGATGTTCTCACCATGTGTCACTGTCACTTGCTTGAACCTTCTAAGAACGAGGTATCTATTTTTGTGTTTACTGTATTTCATTATCGTATGTTTACATTGATATTAGTCATATTACAGTATTAATCCTCACATGCATGTTGTCTACAGATTGTTCTTAGAAGACAAGTTTTGATGCGGTACAGTCACATATTGCAGAAAATTCATCGGCGACTTATGAATGCTATCAAAAGGCAGTGGATATACAGCGTTGCACTGATCATTAATTACCATTGTTCGACGCTAATATTAGTTGGTGCCAAAAGTTGTAATTACGAGTGATCAGAAGAAATGCAATAAAAGAATATGTCGAGCATATTTCCTTGATATGTGAGAGTGTGAGAGTACAATCAACAATTAGATGCTTACTATAAATGGTGTTGTATGGTAGATACTAGGAATGCCCCATGTTGGGAAATACTTCACATACTTTTCCATGAGTGTCAGCATCTTCGATTCTATATCCATCTCATTGCATATTTCAAAGCATAAATTTGCTATACCACACAATCACTTTTTGTTACCACAATGGAATTTAAAACTGGATGAGTCTTTCCCTGTTAGCACCTCCATGAATAATTCTATAAGAGTGGAGAGATTGCTCAGTAGTGTAAAGTTCTTTGATAGAGTGATCCACGTCCAGATTTATGTAATTGCGTCATCACAAGAAAAACCAATTGAATGCAAGGTTGAAGCTACTTACCGATCACATAACCCACTTGATAAAATAATCCCAATATTACCCCACTTAATTAATTTTCTTATGGTTCGTTAAATGCATCGTGTGAACAGAAAAACTTAGTAGACTTTACTTTAACAAAGAGTTTATTACTTTTCAATTAGCGAGAAAAATTATATTCACTTAAAGCTGATTGTAGGTTAATTACGGGTTATCTTCTAATCTTCTATGTCTAAAATTTTTGTATGACATTTATTTACTCATCTAAAAGTCATGCTTCAAGGGATATAGGTAGATGCTTGAGGTAATTTTAAAGTCATGAAATTATACATAGTATTGGTATTATCTCAATTTAATCTAATCCCTAAAATCAACTTTAGTTTATTTGATGATATGTTGTTATTTCACAATGCATAAGATTACCATAAGAAAACCTACATAAACATTACGCGATACGTTTACAACAACATTACGCAACATGCATTTACATAAAACCTATTGTAGCACCATAATTAGTGCCGCACGAAACATGTAAAAAAAGTAAAGAAACAAAACTACAAGAACTAAACTATAAATCAACAAAATAATTACCGCTGACCGAAATAGTTGATGCCAGATTTATAACAGCTCTTCATGGTTATAAGGTTTGAAGCAAAGCCCGATGGCTCGAAGAGTTGAGATATCCATAACTTACACAAATAATAACTATCTAAAATAATAGGAACCTAATGACCAAACATTTAGTTATGAAAAATTAGTCACAATCCGTGCATCACACGGGTTGAATACAATACAACCTCTCTCTATTAGCCATCTAAATACCGTCATATACAAACAAGTGCATCAACGTTACGAAAAAATAGTTAATTATTCGACCAATAGCACGTTTATCGCACATGTTGTATAAAATACCATGAAAATAACACACACATAAAAAACAAACAAAAAAAAAACAAAAAACCAAAAAAAAAAAAAAAAAAAAAAAACAAAAACAAAAACAAAAAAAACAAAAAGCAATTTTGATAATACATCATCTTCACGTGCCTATTGCACAAACCATAAACGCATAAAATCGTGCAATTTATAAGAGCAAAAAACATAACAAAAGTGACAAATAAATATGGAAAATAACGAATATATACATAATTCATATTAAAATATTAAATAAATTACTTTAAATATAAAATTTATGATAACATTAGTTGCAATACCTTACATGTAGCTACTTGCATACAATATTACGTAAAAAACACGTATATATTCAAAATCATCGTGTTGTTTTTTGCCATGTTCAAAATCCATATGATGACCTAACGCTTCCATATCCATATGATGACCTAACGCTTCCATGTTCAAAATCATCGTGTTGTTTTTTGCCATTACACGCCTCAAACGATGACAAAAATCAAAAAGCAACTTTGATAATGCATCATCTTCACATGCCTGTTGCACAAACCACAAGCGCATACAATCATGCAATTTAGATGATCCTGAAATATTCATCAAATTCTCTAACAACTCAAAATTTGCCATTGAAGAGTACAAATAGTTATATAATTCCAAATAACAAAAGTCATAAATAAATAAGCAACAAAACACTTATGTAACTTACTCAAATTAAAATACTACATGTGAAAAGACTATGTTAATAAAAACTTTTAATAAAAATAAAATTTACAAAAGTAATTATAACATTATTAGGCATCTAAATATAGATTCCACAAAAATAATATAAACTAAAGTAATAATAACATTATTAGCCATCTAAATAATAAATACATTGCAACTTCTCTAATAGGTATCTAAATACCATCATATACAACGTTATGGATAAAAACATTACCCCTCAACCACTAGACCGGGCATCGCACGGGTTGAGGGAAGCCTCGTACCTAATATATGAAAAATACTTGTTATCACACATATTGTATAAACTAATAAAACACACAAATCTTCATACAATTTATATATAAGCAAGTTGATGGTAAAAATGGTTTTAAAAACTGACCGGACCAATGGCTTCAACAGAGATCCGGAGTCACTACCGGTTCGGCCAACCCATAAAAATCGTTTAAAAACGATATCAATAAATAAATAGAGTTTAAAAATGTGTACTAAATTACAATGTTCAAAAAATATTATTAAATCGCAAGCGTTACTCGAGAATCAACATATACACCTTTTAGAAGTTTTTCAAAAAAACTTACCATAAAAACTAAAAACTTTGTTTTATAAAAATTGAACGATTTTTTTAATGCAAAGGTGTAAAGTCATAATTATATGACTAAACAAATTTACATATATGTATACTATATTATAAAGTATTTGGGAAATTCTTAAAAATAAAGGACTTAAAAAATTAAGATTTAACACTTGCTTATAATGGTAAATTTTAATAAGTACATCTATAATAACATTTGTTGCAAAACTTTAAAACACTTTTTGTAGACACGTTTTTAAAAAAATACAAAGTAATTTAATATAAGAAAAAACGTCTATAACAATAAATACCTAATAAATGTTATTTTTAAAACACCCCTAAATACATGTTCTTATACATATTGTACAAACTAATAAAGCACATAAATATTCATACAATTTATATGTAAACAAGTTAATGGTACATACTGTTTAAAATACAGACCGGACCAACAGGAGCTGGCAATCTAGACCCAACGGGTCTAGATGGGAATATATGGAAAAGTGAAACTTATGTATTAATGTTCGTCTAAACACCTCATGGGTCTAATTGGGTCACTTGTAAAGTTGTTAGAATAAGTAGGTTGGGTCTACCCGGTTTGTTAGACTAACGTCAATGTACAAGTTATCACTTTTTGTATATACCCATCTAGACCCGTTGGGTCTAGATTGCCAGCTCTAGGACCAACGGCTTCAACCGGGAACCGGAATCACTACCGGTTCGGCCAACCCATAAAAAGCTTTCGAAACCGATATCATTAAATCAATCGAGTTTAAAAATGCATTCTAAATTACAATGTTCAAAAATTATTATTAAATCGAAAGAGTGCCTCGAGAATCAACATATACACATTTTAGATTTTTTTTGTTAAAACTTACCGTAAAAACTAAAAACTTTGTTTTATAAAAATCATACGATAACGTATTTGGGACATTCTTAAAAAGGAAGGCTTAAAAAATCAAGATTCAACACTTGCTTATAATGGCAAATTTTAATAAGTATATCTATAATAGCATTTGTTGCAACACTTTAAAACACTATTTTTAGATGTAATTTTTAAAAAATACAAAGTAATTTAATACAAGAAAAAAATGCCTTTTACAATAAATACCTGATAAATGATATTTTTAAAACACCACTAATATGTAAAATATTTGTTATTATATATATTGTGCAAACTAATAAAACACACAAATATTCATACAATTTATATGTAAACAAGTTGATGGTACATATGGTTTTAAAAAACTGATCGGACTAATGGCTTCAACCGGGAACCGAAGTTACTACCGATTCGGCCAGCCCATAAAAAATTAAGATTTAACACTTGCTTATAATGTCAAATTTTAATAAGTACATCTATAATAGCATTTGTTGCAACATTTTGAAATACTTTTGTATACATGTTTTAAAAAATTACAAAGTAATTTAATATAAGAAAAAAATGTCTATAACAATAAATACCTAATAAATGGTATTTTTTAAAACACACCTAATTTGAAAAATACATGTTATTGTACATATTGTACAAACAAATAAAGCATATAAATCTTCATACAATTTATATGTAAACAAGTTGATGGTACATATGGTTTTAAAAAACTGATCGGACCAACGACTTAAATCGGGAACCGGAGTCACTACCACTTCGGCCAACCCATAAAAATCTTTCGAAACCGATATCATTAAACCAATAGAGTTTAAAAATGCATTCTACATTACCATGTTCAAAAAATATTATTAAATCGAAATAGTGCCTCGAGAATCAACATATACACCTTTTAGAACTTTTTTGATAAAACTTACCGTAAAAACTACAAACTTTGTTTTATAAAAATCAGACACTTTTTTCAAAGCAACAAATGCAAAGGTGTAAAGTCATATTTATATGATTATACACATTTACATACATCTATACTACATTATAAAGCATATGGGACATTCTCAAAAAAGAAGGCTTAAAAAATTAAGATTCAACACTTGCTTATAATATCAAATTTTAATAAGTATATCTATAATAGCATTTGTTGCAACACTTTAAAACACTTTTTTTTAGATATGTTTTAAAAAAATACAAAGTAATTAAATATAAGAAAAAAACATTTTTAACAATAAATACCTGATAAATGTTATTTTTAAAACACCACCAATATGTAAAATACTTGTTATTATACATATTGTGCAAATTAATAAAATACACAAATCTTTATACAATTTATATGTAAAAAAGTTGATGGGACATATGGTTTTAAAAAATTGATCGGACCAACGGCTTCAACCGAGAACCGGAGTCACTACCGGTTCGGCCAACCCATAAAAATAGTTCGAAAACGATATTATTAAATCAATAGAGTTTAAAAATGCATACTACATTACAATGTTCAAAAACTACTATTAAATCGCAAGAGTGCCTCGAGAATCAACATATACACCTTTTAGAATTTTTTTGATAAAACTTGCCGTAAAAACAAAAAACTTAGTTTTATAAAAATCGGACTATTTTTTCAAATCAAAGGATGCAAATGTGCAAAGTCCTAATTATATGATTATACAAATTAACATATATTTATACTACATTATAAAGTATTTGAGACTTTTTAAAAAGGAAGACTTCAAAAAATTAAGATTCAACACTTGCTTATAATGGCAAATTTTAATAAGTTCATTTATAATAGCATTTGTTGCAACACTTTAAAACACTTTTTGTAGACACGTTTTAAAAAAATACAAAGTAATTTAATATAAGAAAAATAACGTCTATAACAATTAATACCTAATAAATATTATTTTCAAAACACCCATAATATGAAAAATATTTGTTATTATACATATTGTGCAAACTAATAAAACACATAAATCTTCATACAATTTATATGTAAACAAGTTGATGGTACATATGGTTTTAAAACACTGACCGGACCAACAACTTCAACCAGAAACCGGAGTCACTGCCGGTTCGGCCAACCCATAAAAATCGCTCGAAAACAATATAATTAAATCAGTAGAGTTTACAAGTGCATACTATATTACAATGTTCAAAATATATTATTAAATCACAAAGAGTGCCTCAAGAATCAACGTATACACGTTTTAGAATTTTTTTGATAAAACTTACCGAAAAAACTAAAAAAATTATTTTATAAAAATCGGACGATTTTTTCAAAGCAAAAAATGCAAAGGTGCAAAGTCCTAATTATATGATTATACAAATTTACACATATCTATACTGCATTATAAAACATTTGGGATATTCTTAAAAATAAAGACTTAAAAAATTAAGATTTAACATTTATTTATAATGACAATTTTAATAAGTACATCTATAATAGCATTTTTTGCAACACTTTAAAACATTTTTTGTAGACATGTTTAAAAAAAAATACAAAGTAATTTAATATAAGAAAAAAGCGTCTATAACAATAAATACCTAATATATGAAAAATACTTGTTATTATACATATTGTATAAATTAATAAATCTTTATACAATTTATATATAAGCAAGTTGGTGGTAAAAATGGTTTTAAAACACTGACCGGACCAACGGTTTCAACAGAGAACCGGAGTCACTACCGGTTCGGCCAACCCATAAAAATCGTTTGAAAACAATGTCAATAAATAAATAGAGTTTAAAAATGCGTACTAAATTACAAGGTTCAAAAAATATTATTAAATCGCAAAAGTGACTCGAGAATCAATATATACACCTTTTAGAATTTTTTTATAAAACTTACTATAAAACTAAAAACTTTGTTTTATAAAAACCGGACAATTTTTTCAAAGCAAATAATGCAAAGGTGCAAAGTCCTAATTATATGATTATACAAATTTACACAAATCTATACTACTTAAAAGCATTTGGGACATTGCTGATGCGCGCAAAACCGTCAAGTTCTCTCACGCAAGCGTACGAAAACCTAAAACAGCTCAAGCACGAAATCAATGAAGATCTGAGGAGTATAGAGTCTCCCCGGGTCGTTATGTCCCAGCGAGCTATGCAATGGATTATCAAACGTTTAGTGATCGAGGAGTTTGAACGGAAAAAGGATCAGATTATGATTATAACTACGGAATAAGCCAACAAATTAAAACGGCTTAAATGCAAATTAGAGAAAGTTAAAAAGATAAAATCTATTAAATAAATGCTATCACTGAAATTAAAATGATGTTTTTGTTTTTACGTTTTTATAAATCTGCAATTAAAATCTACGCGACGTACAAATTAAAAAGTGAAACTAATTCAATATTAACCCTAAAAATATGAAAATGATGTTTTTACAATCCTAATGATAAAAGAAAATTTATAGAAAAATAAAATTATTTTTAAGACTAATTATCTAATTAAAAACTCTTTTTAACTATTAATTAATTGCCTAAAATACAAGAAAATAGGAAATTAGACTAGAAAAATAAGATTAAGACTTGGAAAAGTCTAAAATAACAAACTAGAATTTTCAAAACTATTTTTGTATTTTTCTGATTATTTTTCTATTTTTTATGAATTTTAAAATATTTAAAACTAATTAAATTACTAAAAATTACCAAATAAACTATGAAAAATCTGGAAAATTACTTTTTTCACTTCTTATATTTATCTAAACTTAATAAAATTGAAAAATTATTTTTTGGAACCTTTTTTGAATTTTTTATATTAAAGGCTAATTAAAAATGATTAAAAACTACTTTAAATTAAGAAAAATAGCTAAACAACTTGGAAAAATCTGAAAATTTCAGGAAAAGTCTAAAATTATACTAGGAATCTGAGAAAAATGGAAAAACAGGCACTTGTGTGGTGAAATATGAAACTGCTATTCAAGTGCTTATTATTAAGCAATTCCAATAAGCCAAATGGATAAAATAAGCTACCAACTGTTTACCAAAGCCTTATTATGCTAAAATAACTTTAATACAACTTGAAACAACAGTTTATAACTACAGATTAGCAAGCTAGATCAGATTTGGCTTATTTGATTTTTTAAACTAGAACAGATTGGGTGCCCTCTTTGAACACATGCACAAGCTCAAGAATAAGCTCAAATGGAAAACTACCAATTGGGACTCAAAGAAGACCTGGGTGAGATTAAATGTTCCAAAAATCAGACCATGCTAAGCTCTTGAGAGCACTGTGCACTAGCTGCACTTTCTGAGAAAAAGTCAGTATTCACTGACTTTTGGTGCAGGGCAGATTTGGCCAGAAAGAACAGCTTATTTGAAGCTTGTAAATAAATCACAAAATTCTACAAAAATGCTTATAAGAAAGAGGACCAGCTGAGCTTTTTGAAACACCAAGATTCACTTGATAAGACCCAAACATGAACTCAAGAAAATTCCTTGTAACTGAGCCTAAAACAGATTTTCACACTTTTTTGACTTTTCAAGATATTGATGAACTTTGACTAATTTGAACTTTAGATCAAATTTTTGGCTTAACACTGATGTAATATGATAAAACAATTGTAATGCAAACAAACTTATGGATTTCTAAACACAAATTGATGATTTGCTAATCCCAAATCCCCAACAGGTAACAGTGAGACAGATTTAGGTTGAAATTTGACTTTGTGATGTTGCAGACCCAAAGTGTTGATGGAAATGAGTTCAAGTGATCTTAAGAAACATGAGAAAACAAAAGGTAATTACTGAACAAGTCTTAATGACAGTTAACCAAATCAATCCAAACACTCCTTTTAGTTACTGATTTAAGCTTAAAACAGAATTAAACAATGAAACAACTTATTTTATGATCAAACTAACTTAATAACACTTAATTACTTCTATTAGAACAGATTATGACAGATTTAAACTACAATTACTTATTATGCATAGAACTTGGATTTGACTTACAAATAGTCCAAACCACAATGGTTAGCAAAATGAGAACCATGAACCACTACCCTAATTCAATCCAACCCATAGCTTCCATTTCAACCTATGCTCATGTCTGAACCAACCCATTCCTTTCTGCATCAATTTTTGTACCCGTATTGACTTTTGTTGACCAAGGTCCAAAAGTGCTTGAAACTTGATTATAAGCTTACAAAAAGCTATTATCAGCTTAAGTAAGCTTATATAAGATTGAGAATGAACTGCTTAAAGCTTGGACAAATGAGTTTGCAAATTAAAATTTCAACAGTTGACACATAAAATGGAAATTGAACTAAACTTGGAATTATTGATTGAACAGAGTTGCAATAAGCTTACACAAGTTACTTTGATACAAAAGACTTGAAAAATTACAACTGAAAGCTACTTTTAAGCATAACAAGCTAAAACGACATATATTTAAAAAAAACTAAAAAACTAACTCTCTCCTTGTAGCTTCTCTTGGCTCTTTATACATCCCAAGTGTCTTCTCTCACCTCTATGAATAGTTCCCACCAATAAAACTGACCATAGGATCACTGAAATTGATCCTAGCCATTCAAAGTAATTTTGGCGCCAAATTCTTTTTAACAGCTGGGGAGGCAAGGGTAGGTACAAAGGGTGCATTTAATGATCCTTGGCTCTTTGTGTTTGGAGGGGGGGTGTAGGGGTGATGATGGTTGGGATGGAGTGTATTCAGAGGAGTTGCAGGCATGGAAATGATGGAGATGGTGCACATGTGAAGGAGAGAGGGAAATGGGTGGGTCAAACCCTATTTGACCGGTGTTTAATAACAAAGGGGGTTGGGTTCGGGTTTAAAACCGGGTAAAGGGTGTTGGGTTGGGCCAACAGTTGGGCCAAGGCAATTAAAAGGGGTCCAATTGGATAAGTTTAACAAATAAGGACCAAGTATGCAATTTCCACAAACTCAAGGGACCAATTCTGTAATTTTGCAAATGTGTTTCAGGGACAGAATTTGACAAGTGTTGATATTGCAAGGACCAAAATTGCCATTTTCAATTTTTCCAGGGGCCATTTCTGCCAATTTGCAAACTTGAAGGACCAATTTTGTAATTTTCTCAAACTTTTCACATTTTTCACCAAAGGACCAAATTTGACAAGTTATGATTTAAAAAGGACCTTTGATGATTTTTCTTTTGAAATTTTGACTCAGGGACTATTTTTGATAATTTTTGAAACTTGGGGGACTAAAACTGCAATTTTTGCAAATTTGATATGTTTTTCATCTGATTTTGATATTTTTGCTTTTAAAACACATAAAACACTGATTTGTGATATTTTGATCATTTTAATGTGTTTCTGAGTGTTTTCAGATGATTTTGCAGTTTATATTGTACAAAAATGATGAGTATTTAGACACTCATCAATCCCCCACACTGAGATATTGCTAGTCCCTAGCAATGATTTGAGAAAACATAATGGATTTTAATCTCTTTACCAAAAGCCATTACTTCTGGAGTAGCCAAATGTTTCAGTTCAAGTAAGAACCATGGTACACCGATAACCATGTGATTTTGAGCAAACCACCAGCTTTCAATGGATTTGATTTTGTCTTTACCAGAAGCCGTACCCTTCTGGACTAGCCAACTCTTAGATAAATTATCAATATTATCTTTGGTGAGCTGATTACCAATTATGGATTTTCCACTGCCTTTACCACAAGCCATAATCTTGCGGGCTAGCCAACTCTTCACTTTTTAGGATATGGTGAGTTGAGAACCATACAATTTTGGGCAAATTGCAAGCCATATAAACGGATTTGAGATATCTTTACCAAGAGCCGTTTGCTCCTGGATTAGCCAATCCTTTTGTCTTTCAGACATGGCGGACTGATAACCAAATGAGAAAGTGTAAAACACTTACTCCAAAAAAAAAATTTTGGCCAAAAACGGGGGGATTAGGCGGTATATTTACATGATAAAATTCGCGAGAATTCCCCCCCACACTTAGATATGAATATTGCCCTCAATATTCAAAGTACCGGTGGTTATGCCGAAACAAAGAACGTAAAAGGGAAATACTACGGCCATTATTTAGAAAGAAGATTTTTTTTTTTTTTTTTTTTTTTTTTTTTTTTTTTTTTTTTTTGAAACATGTGGGCAACCCCCCCACACTAGGGTGGTAGAAAGAGGTAAGAAGACAGAAATATGGGTGAGAACCCATATGGCATGCTACTGTTTTTGATTACCGAGTCGCTAGCTTGACTCGATCCCCGCATTCATTGGTTCATGGGGAAAGTTTGTAAATCTGGGACAACCATGGATGGAATGTCCTCTCCGAAGTAATGCTTCACTCGATGACCATTCACTTTAAAATTAGGACCATCAGGTTGAGATAACTCAATGGTACCATAAGGATAAACCTTAGCGATGGTAAATGGTCCAGACCAACGGGACTTGAGCTTTCCCGAGAAAATCTTCAATCTTGAATTGAAAAGAAGGACTCTATCACCAACGTTGAAAACGCGGTTTTTGATTTTTGAGTCATGAATCTTCTTTGTCTTTTGTTTATAGATCAAAGAGTTCTCGTAAGCTTGATCACGGAGTTCATTTAGTTCATTCATTTGAACTTTCCTATGATCACCCGCTGTCTGAATATCAAAGTTAGCATGCTTCAAGGCCCAGTATGCCTTGTGCTCGAGTTCTACCGGTAGATGGCACGCCTTCCCGTACACCAGCTTGTATGGAGTGCACCCGATGGGTGTTTTGTAAGCTGTGCGGAAGGCCCAGAGTGCGTCATCTAACCTATCCGACCAAGAGGCACGGTTTTCACCAACCGTCCTCTCAAGAATTCTTTTTATCCCCCGGTTAGAAACTTCCACTTGCCCACTTGTTTGTGGGTGATACGCAGTAGAGGTACGGTGAGTTACACCATACTTTTGCATGACTCTTGCAAATTGGTCATTGCAGAAATGCGTACCACGATCACTGATGATGGCTCGTGGAGTTCCAAACCTAGCAAATAAGGATTTCAAGAATTTCACCACAACTCGGGCATCATTGGTGGGTAAAGCCTTAGCTTCGACCCATTTTGACAAGTAGTCAACGGCCACGAGTATGTATTTGTTACCATGGGAAGAAGGAAATGGCCCCATAAAGTCAATGCCCCATATGTCAAAAATCTCACACACTTGAATGGCGTTTTGCGGCATTTCATTCTTTTGTGAAATATTCCCGTGACGTTGACAGGCGTCACAGGTTTTGACGAATTCATGGGCATCTTTGTAGATCGTGGGCCAATAGAATCCGGAATCAAACACCTTCTTGGCGGTGTAGTTGGGGCTATGATGTCCCCCAGTAGGTCCAGAATGGCAAGCCTTGAGAATGTCAACGGCTTCCTGACCATACACACATCGCCGGATGACTTGATCCGCACAGATTTTAAATAAGTAGGGGTCGTCCCAGAAATAATGTTTCACATCCTTAAAGAATTTGTTTTTCTGTTGGGACGACATCCCTTTCACCACAAAGTTACCCGCATGGTAATTTGCAAAGTCGGCAAACCATGGGGTAGAAGAATCTCCGCGAAAAGAAACCATATTGAGTGTTTCGAGAGGAAATGTTTCATTGATTTCCTTTTTCTCAAACACATTTTGATGAGGGTTCTCTAATCGGGACAGATGATCAGCAGCCAGGTTCTCAGCTCCTTTTTTATCACGAATAATGATATCAAATTCTTGTAGGAGGAGAACCCAACGGAGCAATCTTGGCTTTGCATCTTGTTTTGCAAAGAGATATTTGAGTGCCGAGTGATCCGTATACACCACGCATTTGGTCAAGATAAGATATGGCCGAAACTTCTCAAACGCTTACACCACAGCTAATAGTTCTTTTTCTGTAGTGGTGTAGTGGGTCTGAGCTTCAGTCATTGTTTTGCTCGCGTAGTGGATCGGCTGGAAATGCTTGGTTTTGCGTTGCCCCAAGACTGCGCCGATAGCAAAATCACTTGCATCGCACATAAGCTCGAAGGGTAAATCCCAGTCGGGGGCAACTAGAATGGGTGCTTCCGTAAGCTTTTTCTTAAGTGTTTCAAAAGCTTCGATGCACTCAGGAGAAAAGATAAAAGGAGCATCTTTTTCAAGAAGATGGGTCATTGGCCGGGCGATTTTAGAGAAATCTTGAATGAATCTACGATAAAACCCGGCATGACCTAGAAAACTCCTAATACCTTTGACGGTAGTAGGGTGAGGTAGTTTAGCGATAACATCAACTTTGGCTCTATCTACCTCAATCCCATTCTTGGAAATCTTATGGCCAAGGACTATGCCTTCTTTGACCATAAAGTGGCTCTTCTCCCAGTTTAGACATAGATTGGTGTCTTCACACCTTTTTAGCATTTTGTCTAAGTGGGAGAGACATGTCTGAAATGAATCCCCAATGACCGAGAAGTCATCCATAAACACCTCCATAGTTTCCCCGATCATGTCGTGGAAAATTGCCATCATACATCTTTGGAACGTGCCAGGAGCATTGCATAAGCCAAAAGGCATACGTCTGTAGGCAAACGTCCCGTATAGGCAGGTGAATGTGGTTTTCTCTTGATCCAGCGGATCAATGGGGATCTGAAAGTAACCCGAGAAACCATCAAGGAAACAATAGTACTCGTTCCCTGCTAATCTCTCAAGCATCTGGTCCATGAAGGGCAGAGGAAAATGGTCTTTATGGGTGGCTTCGTTTAACTTTCGATAGTCAATACACACACGCCATCCCGTAACCAATCGAGTCGGAATCAACTCGTTTTCTTCATTTGTGACAACAGTAATGCCACCCTTTTTTGGAACGCAATGAATTGGGCTAACCCAAGGACTATCAGAGATCGGGTAAATCAGGCCGGCATCAAGAAGTTTGAGAACCTCTTGTTTGATAACCTCGTGAATCTTAGGATTCACCCTTCTCTGACTTTGGACTGCTGGCTTGAAGTCATCCTCCATTAAGATTTTGTGGGTACAAAACTCAGGGTTGATACCCTTAATATCGGAGAGTTTCCAAGCAATTGCTTGCTTGTGTGACTTCAAGACCTTTATGAGAGCAGTTTTCTCCTCCTCAGTCAAGTCTTTAGCAATTATGACGGGTAATTTATCATCACCCTCCAAGAATGCATACTCTAGATGAGGAGGTAGGTCCTTTAGTTCAACCTCGGGAAATTCTTCAGTGGAAGATTGCACTGATTTGATTTCCTCCTTAGTGATCTCTTTCGGAGGGAGTGAAGGTAATGGATCTTCATTAAGCAATTGCTCAAGATAGAGAATATCCCCCTCCGAATCATAAATACCATCAATTCCAGGCGGAATTGATTCATCAACAGCCAGAAATTCATCGATCTCTTCCAGAAGGAAGTCACCTCCCTCAAATGGAGTGAGAGAGGGGGAAGAGTCGGCAATGATAGGTTGAGAAGATGTGGTGGAATTGGAATTTCCACCCACAGAATTATGAAGATAACCAAGAAACTCTTGAGAGTACTCCTCTGAAGCAATGTCAATTAAATCGACTCGATTAATTGATTCAGTATCATAGTTTGAGGAGTACCTCGAAGTCTGATCGAGGTTAAAAGTAACAGCTTCGTTACCCACACGTAGAGTGATCTCTTGCTCAAACACATCTATAAGAGCACGGCCCGTCCTCAAAAATCCCCGCCCAACAATGAGGGGAACTCGAGGATCAGCATCGAAATCAACGACCACAAAGTCAGCTGGGAAGTGGAACTTTCCTACTTTGACAAATACATCCTCGGCGATGCCAAGAGGACGCGATATAGATCGATCTGCAAGCTCCAGAGTCATGCAGGTAGGAATGAGTTCCGGAAGAGACAGTTTCTTCCACACTGAATACGGCATCAGATTGATGCTTGCACCAAGATCGGCAAGGGCAAAGCATTCAATCATCCCGGGAAAAACGCAAGGAAGAAGAAATTTTCCGGGATCTCCAAGCTTCTCGGGAAGCTTCTTTAACAAGACTGCTGAGCAATTTTCATTCAAAGGAGTCTTAGCCATCTCAAATAGCTTTTCTTTGTTGCTCAGCATATGTTTCAGAGTAGATGCAAACTTGGGCATTAAAATGATGGCATCCGCGAAGCTTATGTCAAAGTGAAGCTCTTGGAAAATTTGAAAGAACTTTTCCATCTGATGACTAGCTTTCTCGCGGAGCTTTTGCTCATGTAAACGTGAGGGGTAAGGAATAGAAGTTTTGGATTTAGGTTCAACAACTGGAGGTTCAAAAACAACTCCAGGTTTGGTTTTCGGGACAACCTGAGGATGGACATTGTTGTTACCCCCGTTATTAGTAGGGAGTTCCTTGTCCTTTGTCGCCTCAGGCTCACTTTCCACTACCTTCGGGAGAGAGGAAGAAGAGGTAGTAGGAATAGCGGGTCCAGCATATGAAGCACCACTACGGGTTGTGATCGCTTTAGCATCGCCCCTCGGATTAGCGATCGTGTTGCTAGGTAGAGTACCTGAGCCCGAGGGTCGATCATTTAAAGACTTCTTGATGTCAGAAATCTGGCTGACCAACAACCGATTCATTTCCTCTTGGGATTTCATGAATTGTTTCAACAACTCATCAGATGATGGGCCAGTTGGAATAATGGCTTGAGTTTGCACAGGGAAATTCTGGCCTCTATTGTTAGGATTAGGGCCTTGATTTTGAAAATTCCCTTGATTATTTCCATGAAAATACCCTGGGTTGAAATTTCCCTGACCTGGGTTTCTATTGAAATTTCCTTGTTGTTGGAAATTTTGATTTTGATTCTGAAAACCGTTGTTTGGATTGAAATGACCTTGGTTTTGATAACCTTGGTTCGGTCTGTTTTGATTCTGATTACGGTTTTGGTTTTGATTGAAACCGGGAGGTCCAGAGTAGTGGTTAGGACGGTGGTTCGGGTCTACAGGAGCACGATATTGATTGCCTCCTTGATTAGACATCCCGCCCACAGCATTGGCTTCAAAAGGGTTACCATCAGTGGCCATACAGTTGTAATAAGCATGGGGGCCACCACAGGTAACACAGACTTCCACTTTCTTAACTTCAGCAGGAGGTGAAGTTTGTGGAAAAGAGACTTTCTTCTGGTTGGAAAGAACCAAAGCTTGAATAGCTTCCGTGAGTTTATCAATCTTAGCATCGGTGCTAGATTGACTCACGGGCGATGAAGAAGAAGAAGAAGGACCAACACTGACTTGGGAAACAACCGGCTTGCTTCGTGCAGTGCGGACTTTAGACTTGTTTTCGATTATCGCTAAAGCTTCTTTGACAGTTTTGCTTAGGAAATTTCCTCCCGCGGAGGAATTGAGAGAATCTTGATCAGATTGACTCACTCCATTGTAGAAAGTGTCGAGTTGCATCAACTCGGAGAAACCGTGGTGAGGACATTTGCGAAGCAATTCCTTGAAACGATCCCACGATTCACTGAAGGATTCATCAAACTTCTGAGTGAACTTGATGATTTCATTTTTAAGACTCGTGGTCTTGGAAGGTGGATAGAATTCATTCACAAATTTCTTCACCAGATCTTCCCATGTCTCAATAGATTGAGGGGGTTGTTTTTCAAGCCAAATCCGGGCTTGCCCCTCAAGAGAAAATGGGAACAGAAGAAGCTTAACAGCATCAGAAGGGACATTCTTATACTTGATGGTAGATGCAATCTTGTTAAACCATCTTATATGAGCATGAGGATCATCCCGCTCAAAACCGTAGAACTGATTTGAAGTTACAAGATTCAGTAACCCGGTCTTGAGTTCAAAATTTTCAGCCACGATGGCTGGCACAACGATAGTATCTCCATACCCGTCGATGGGTGCCTGGAGAAGCTCGCACATAGGAATCTCATCCGCCATGATAACGGAAGTAGTGCGAACAGTCCGGATCAAAGATCCGACTGATGGAACAGAAAGTCTACGAACACGCCTTCTTGGAATCTTGACAAGCTCACGAAATGGGCTTACAGATCTAGAAGAGCGAGTGCGCATACACTAGAGTTAACTCTAAGGAATCTCGGAGTTAAGGAGAGAAAATGAATTATGAAAATCTTTCAGATGAGAATGAGAATTATGAAGACGTTTTATAAAATTCAGGTGAGAAGAATCTTTATGGGTTTTCTGGTTCTGAAACGTCGATATCACAACAAAATCAATTAACACAAGATCGAGGCAAAACAACAGTGAACTTAACCAATAATCCAAGATGAATGGCTTCTTTGAAAAAGGTACACCAATCACAAGGACACAAAGGCAAGTTTTATATCTTTAGTTCGGGAACTTATTATGGTCGCACCCCCAGTTAGGTAGTGCACTGCCTTGGTTTTCGGTGGTAATCTTTTAAGTTGTTTATTATTAAGAAAACGACGAATCTTTTTGTATTTTTATTATTTGATACATATATAGAAACAAAAGAAAAATATTTTTGTGTTTTATACGTTTTTGGATGTTTTTGGGTTTTTGGATTTTTTTAGAAGAAAATATGGATATATATATATATATATATATATATATACAGAGATGGATGATATAAACAAAGAGTGAGGATTCAAACAACTAATCTGCTACACGGAAGGTAGATCAGCACAGCTCCCCGGCAGCGGCGCCAAAAATTTGATGCGCGCAAAACCGTCAAGTTCTCTCACGCAAGCGTACGAAAACCTAAAACAGCTCAAGCACGAAATCAATGAAGATCTGAGGAGTATAGAGTCTCCCCGGGTCGTTATGTCCCAGCGAGCTATGCAATGGATTATCAAACGTTTAGTGATCGAGGAGTTTGAACGGAAAAAGGATCAGATTATGATTATAACTACGGAATAAGCCAACAAATTAAAACGGCTTAAATGCAAATTAGAGAAAGTTAAAAAGATAAAATCTATTAAATAAATGCTATCACTGAAATTAAAATGATGTTTTTGTTTTTACGTTTTTATAAATCTGCAATTAAAATCTACGCGACGTACAAATTAAAAAGTGAAACTAATTCAATATTAACCCTAAAAATATGAAAATGATGTTTTTACAATCCTAATGATAAAAGAAAATTTATAGAAAAAGAAAATTATTTTTAAGACTAATTATCTAATTAAAAACTCTTTTTAACTATTAATTAATTGCCTAAAATACAAGAAAATAGGAAATTAGACTAGAAAAATAAGATTAAGACTTGGAAAAGTCTAAAATAACAAACTAGAATTTTCAAAACTATTTTTGTATTTTTCTGATTATTTTTCTATTTTTTATGAATTTTAAAATATTTAAAACTAATTAAATTACTAAAAATTACCAAATAAACTATGAAAAATCTGGAAAATTACTTTTTTCACTTCTTATATTTATCTAAACTTAATAAAATTGAAAAATTATTTTTTGGAACCTTTTTTGAATTTTTTATATTAAAGGCTAATTAAAAATGATTAAAAACTACTTTAAATTAAGAAAAATAGCTAAACAACTTGGAAAAATCTGAAAATTTCAGGAAAAGTCTGAAATTATACTAGGAATCTGAGAAAAATGGAAAAACAGGCACTTGTGTGGTGAAATATGAAACTGCTATTCAAGTGCTTATTATTAAGCAATTCCAATAAGCCAAATGGATAAAATAAGCTACCAACTGTTTACCAAAGCCTTATTATGCTAAAATAACTTTAATACAACTTGAAACAACAGTTTATAACTACAGATTAGCAAGCTAGATCAGATTTGGCTTATTTGATTTTTTAAACTAGAACAGATTGGGTGCCCTCTTTGAACACATGCACAAGCTCAAGAATAAGCTCAAATGGAAAACTACCAATTGGGACTCAAAGAAGACCTGGGTGAGATTAAATGTTCCAAAAATCAGACCATGCTAAGCTCTTGAGAGAACTGTGCACTAGCTGCACTTTCTGAGAAAAAGTCAGTATTCACTGACTTTTGGTGCAGGGCAGATTTGGCCAGAAAGAACAGCTTATTTGAAGCTTGTAAATAAATCACAAAATTCTACAAAAATGCTTATAAGAAAGAGGACCAGCTGAGCTTTTTGAAACACCAAGATTCACTTGATAAGACCCAAACATGAACTCAAGAAAATTCCTTGTAACTGAGCCTAAAACAGATTTTCACACTTTTTTGACTTTTCAAGATATTGATGAACTTTGACTAATTTGAACTTTAGATCAAATTTTTGGCTTAACACTGATGTAATATGATAAAACAATTGTAATGCAAACAAACTTATGGATTTCTAAACACAAATTGATGATTTGCTAATCCCAAATCCCCAACAGGTAACAGTGAGACAGATTTAGGTTGAAATTTGACTTTGTGATGTTGCAGACCCAAAGTGTTGATGGAAATGAGTTCAAGTGATCTTAAGAAACATGAGACAACAAAAGGTAATTACTGAACAAGTCTTAATGACAGTTAACCAAATCAATCCAAACACTCCTTTTAGTTACTGATTTAAGCTTAAAACAGAATTAAACAATGAAACAACTTATTTTATGATCAAACTAACTTAATAACACTTAATTACTTCTATTAGAACAGATTATGACAGATTTAAACTACAATTACTTATTATGCATAGAACTTGGATTTGACTTACAAATAGTCCAAACCACAATGGTTAGCAAAATGAGAACCATGAACCACTACCCTAATTCAATCCAACCCATAGCTTCCATTTCAACCTATGCTCATGTCTGAACCAACCCATTCCTTTCTGCATCAATTTTTGTACCCGTATTGACTTTTGTTGACCAAGGTCCAAAAGTGCTTGAAACTTGATTATAAGCTTACAAAAAGCTATTATCAGCTTAAGTAAGCTTATATAAGATTGAGAATGAACTGCTTAAAGCTTGGACAAATGAGTTTGCAAATTAAAATTTCAACAGTTGACACATAAAATGGAAATTGAACTAAACTTGGAATTATTGATTGAACAGAGTTGCAATAAGCTTACACAAGTTACTTTGATACAAAAGACTTGAAAAATTACAACTGAAAGCTACTTTTAAGCATAACAAGCTAAAACGACATATATTTAAAAAAAACTAAAAAACTAACTCTCTCCTTGTAGCTTCTCTTGGCTCTTTATACATCCCAAGTGTCTTCTCTCACCTCTATGAATAGTTCCCACCAATAAAACTGACCATAGGATCACTGAAATTGATCCTAGCCATTCAAAGTAATTTTGGCGCCAAATTCTTTTTAACAGCTGGGGAGGCAAGGGTAGGTACAAAGGGTGCATTTAATGATCCTTGGCTCTTTGTGTTTGGAGGGGGGTGTAGGGGTGATGATGGTTGGGATGGAGTGTATTCAGAGGAGTTGCAGGCATGGAAATGATGGAGATGGTGCACATGTGAAGGAGAGAGGGAAATGGGTGGGTCAAACCCTATTTGACCGGTGTTTAATAACAAAGGGGGTTGGGTTCGGGTTTAAAACCGGGTAAAGGGTGTTGGGTTGGGCCAACAGTTGGGCCAAGGCAATTAAAAGGGGTCCAATTGGATAAGTTTAACAAATAAGGACCAAGTATGCAATTTCCACAAACTCAAGGGACCAATTCTGTAATTTTTCAAATGTGTTTCAGGGACAGAATTTGACAAGTGTTGATATTGCAAGGACCAAAATTGCCATTTTCAATTTTTCCAGGGGCCATTTCTGCCAATTTGCAAACTTGAAGGACCAATTTTGTAATTTTCTCAAACTTTTCACATTTTTCACCAAAGGACCAAATTTGACAAGTTATGATTTAAAAAGGACCTTTGATGATTTTTCTTTTGAAATTTTGACTCAGGGACTATTTTTGACAATTTTTGAAACTTGGGGGACTAAAACTGCAATTTTTGCAAATTTGATATGTTTTTCATCTGATTTTGATATTTTTGCTTTTAAAACACATAAAACACTGATTTGTGATATTTTGATCATTTTAATGTGTTTCTGAGTGTTTTCAGATAATTTTGCAGTTTATATTGTACAAAAATGATGAGTATTTAGACACTCATCAATTGCCTTTTCAAAAAAAAAAAAAAAAAAAAAAAAAAAAAAAAAAAAAAAAAAAAAACAAACATTTGGGACATTTTTAAAAAGGAATGCTTAGAAAATTAAGATTCAATATTTGCTTATAATGGCAAATTTTAATAAGTACATCTATAATAACATTTGTTGCAACACTTTAAAAAAAAATTTGTAGACATGTTTTAAAAAAGTACAAAGTGATTTATTATAAGAAAAAAAGGTCTATAACAATAAATACCTATTAAATGTTATTTTTAAAACACCCATAATATGAAAAATACTTGTTATTATACGTATTATACAAACTAATAAAACACACAAATCTTCATACAATTTATGTAAACAAGTTGATGGTACATATAGTTTTAAAAAACTGACTAGACCAACGGCTTCAACCGGGAACTGGAGTCACTAACGGTTCGGCCAACCCATAAAAGTCGTTCGAAAACGATATCGCTAAATCAATAGAATTTAAAAATGTATACTACATTACAATGTTCAAAATATATTATTAAATCGCAAGAGTGCCTCGAGAATCAACATATACACCTTTTAGATTTTTTTTGATAAAACTTACCGTAAAAATTAAAAACTTTGTTTTATAAAAATCGGATGATTTTTTCAAAGCAAAAAATGTAAAGGTGAAAAGTGCTAAGTGCTAATTATATGTATTATATTTATTTGTATAATAATAATTATACTCTTTAAAGTAACCCACATGATTTCTTGAATATTTAGTTTTTCTTTATCTTTATAAGTAATCTTTTACTTGTATCATCTATCTATGCGTGACAAATATAACATTATTTTGAGAGAACTCATTTTTCTTAATGTAATGTAAGTGATTTTTTAAAATTCGTTATGGTGTTATTATTTAATTATAATTACGACTAAATGCCATTGTCAACTACTTTAACCTCATACTTTTATAATATACATGCTACCAACTCGGTATTGTCCCAGCATCACGTGGATAATCTACAGTTTTTATATGAAAATTTTTTTTATTGCATAAAATTATTCAAAACTAAAATTGTCATCATCCGTATATCTATTGTGTTGTAAAACATATAACTAACAAAAAATCGTTCAATATTTTAATTGCATGGCACCCCGCCACTGCAACGCGCGAGTACCTTGCTAGTATATATATACATATATAGTTAGGATCAAGTAAGAAGTAATCTTAAAATAAGAAGTGGTAAGAAGTAACAATACCCGCATATTCGAGATGCACCAGCCTAAATTATGATGCATCTAGATGCATCTCTATTATCTTAGATGCATCATAATTTATTTTCAAGCGTTTAATCAGATACATATACGTATATTATATGCATTTCATGAATTCATTTTTATTTTGTTTATTTACATGTGACGAAATCATAAAAATCAATTTGCATCATTTTCACTTGAAAATAGCTTTCAAAACTTAAAGGTGTGCATCTAAATGAATAGAGATGCATCTAATTCAAGTCGCTGCATCTCAAATGTGTGGTTATATTCACTTCTTATTTTAATTTACTTCTTACTAGATTCCTTCTCTCTCTCTCTCTCTCTATATATATATATATATATATATATATATATATATATATATATATATATATATATATATATATATATATATATATATATATATATATATATATATATATATATATATATATATATAGTAGGGATCCAGTGAGAAGTAAATTAAAATAAGAAGTGGTGACAAGTGACTAAAACCACGCATTTGAGATGCAACGACTTGCATTAGATGTGTTTCTATTCATATAGATGCAACATTTTGAGTTTCGAAAGTTAATTTGATGTATAGATGGTGCAAATTGATTTTCATGATTTCGGCACCTTCAGAGGAACAAAAAACAAGAGAAATCATGAAATGCATCTAATATACGTATATGCATCCGATTAAAAGCTAGAAAACACACTATGGTGCGTTATAATGCATCTAAAATTATAGGGATGCATATAAATTAGTTCGGTGCATCTCGGATTTGCGGTTATAGTTATTCTTATTCCTTCTTATTTTAAGTAATCTTCTTATTTGATCCTAACTATATCTATACATTATATATAAGAGGAGGCATGCCACATAAAATGCCACTTGACATCCCATAATGCCATGTCATCATTGAATACATGTGGCATTTATGTGGCAAAATTCGGCTTTAATTATCTCAAAAAATGATGAAGCAAGGTTCGAACATGGGTCTTGACTAACACTGCCATATATATTTACCACTGCACTAACACAATTGTTTGGAATTAGTTTGCAGCTTATTATTGATAAAGGTATGTTATTAAATAACCCTTAAAATAAAGCCCAATCCAATCATTATACGGAGTATTTTTTTTTCCCAAAACCCTAATATCACTCATTCAATTCATTATCACATACACGGTATTTTTCTTCTTCTCTGATTTGATGTGCAGGTTGTTATGCAGGCGCCTGATGTGGAACTCGAAGCAGTCTATGAAGTTATCAAATCTTTGGTTATAGAGGTCAGTTATGTGGAAAACTAGAAGGGGGGTTGAATAGTTTTACCAATTTAAAACTTCCTTTTAAATATTTAGATCGACTTATGTCAATCTATTTGATTGTTTATGTTGGACGTTGATAGATAGATATATAAACGTGTAATGAAAGATAGAGAGTAAGAAACACATCACCACGACACAAGTATTTATAGTGGTTCGGCTACAAGGACACCTTCCTTGCCCTACTCCACTCCCCGAGTCACCTACTCGAGAGTTCGTAAACACTACACCAACTCCTTATGGCGGAGAAGCCTTCACAACGTCGCTTAACCTTTTTCCGGTACAAAGCTAAATACCGAGTTCTTTCACACCAAGGCGAACCACACCTAACACAACGTCACCTACCCTTTATTCGGTGCTAAGCTAACCACCGAGTTCTTTCACACCTTAGGATAACTAATCCGTCACAACGTCGCATACCGTTTATTAGGTACTAGGCTAAGTACCTAGTTCTTTCACACCTTAGGTGAACTACACCTTCACGACACAACACCTAATCTCAAGGAGATCTACTCCTTGTTACAACACCATCAAGGATATCACCATCCTTCTATATAAACAAATACATATATGTATAACGATGCACCTCATCGATTATACGACCTAGGCATTCTTCCCAAATGCTACTTGATTTGATTCTTTGGCATCCTTCACTAATGCCTTTGACACAACGCTTGGCACCCTTCACTAATGCCTTCGTCTTGACACCTTTAGCATCCTTCACTAATGCTTTGACACGGATGATGAGCACCTTTCACTAATGCTTTCATCTTGACACTTTCGGCATTTTTCACTAATGCCTTCAATCCAAACATCTATGGAGAAGGGAAGAACTATCAACAAGATAACCTTATTAGTCTTGATGATGACGAAGCATGGCAACTCATGGACTTTGAGCTTGCACGTCTTCAAGAGGTGGTGATCTTTCCTTTAAGAGGAACCTAGTAGATCACACAAAAACAAAAGACAAACTACATAGATCACTTAGATCTAAGGTTAGAGGGTTAGAATACTTTGGGGAAGTATATGTAAAAGCACACATAGAGAGGAAGAAATGGCTCTCTATTTATAGAGGAAATTCTCTTCTGTTTCCCCGGATCCCACGGATCCCTACCACAAGGGATCCGGCTAGCACAAAGCTAGGGATCCGTGGTCCGCTCCTCTTTGCCCATGGGTATTTTTGGTTATGGGTCATGGGTTATGGGTTGATCCATGGTTTTCTTTCTAGATACAATGTATCTTAAGGATACAATGAACTTGGTTAAGTGGTATATTTAAAACCATGGGTTATGAGTCAAAACCATTTGCTAGTATTTACCCATTTAGTATATACTTGTATTTACCCAATTTAGCATATACTTAGTTTTTACCCATTTTAGTATACTTAGTTTAAGTATATGTTTAACCCAATATGTAAACACTAGTTGTTGTACATATGTATCTAAATCATAAAATCACTTATACTTGTTTTAGTGTTTTATGTGAAAGCGTAAGTGTGTTAGAAAACTATTAACTCAAACTATTTACGTACTCTATTAGTTTCGTTAAAATGATTTTATATTTCTTATCGACAAAACATTAGAAGATCGTAAAATATAAATAAACGTTTTCACGGCTTATTTGTATTAACAATCTCCCCCTTTTTGTTGATGACAAAACATAAAATTATTTTAAGGAAAAATCTAAAATTCGTAAAAGTTTGAATTTGTAGTTTTTACTTTCTTCTCCCCCTTTTTGTCGAAACAAAAAGTGTTAAAAGAAACTAACACAATTTTTATAAGAGAAAAAAAATGTAAAAATGTAAAGAGAGCAAGTGACGGGAATGGTACTCGTCTTAACTCCCCCTTGACGAGTCCATCCCTTTGAAAGAGCGTCAAGGACATAACGTAAAATAAACTAATTGTGTTTGCAAATGGTTCGTCTAAGTGACGAGAACGTGCTCCCCCTTGAATATTGCAATGTTGCAATGGGGTGTCATGAAGTGTAACCCAAAATTGGATTAAGTTTGCAAATGATTTTGCAATGTCGTTTGACACAAAGCTCCCCCTAGCTTTATGGTGTCAATATCTTCATGTGTATTTTGAATAACTACAAAACAAAGGTTAGAAAAACAAGAGTATAGTGCATAATTTCCTGCAAAAGAGACTCAAGTTAGCATAAATTTGTGCTCCTGTACCACGGATCCCACGGTTCCCTTCCAGGAGGGATCCGTCTAGGTATTTGGGAGGGATCCGGCTATCTGTTGCAGTTTCTTCAGCAGTGAAGAAATGTCAAGGAATGCTATGTGAGAAAATGAGATATATGTACAATAGAACAAGCACAACACATAAAAAATCATAGCATATAAGTATTCATTCAATAAAACAAGAGATACACACCCAAATCTCTAGAAACTAAGAGAATGAACTAGCCAAACAAGTGCTACTAATGCTAAAGAGTTACCCAAATTTGAGGTTCAACTAAAACTAAATGATGATCAAGGATGAGAAAGGTTTCCTAAATGTTCTTAGTTTGACCTTTTGAATATGATACTCATTGTAGTTTAGGCTATTTAACCTCTTCGAAACGTTCGAGGAGGTGATAAAACATGAAACGTTGCTCTTCATGTATCAACTTTTCAACATGTTTACAATGATAGCAATCCTTGTCATGGTTTTGGGTTTCTTGAGGTGAAAGTTCAAGTGAAGTGGGTTGAGGATCTTCAAATGAAGGAGGATTTGGTGGAGGCTCATTAGGTGGTGGCTCTACAATGTTTGAGGGTAGAGGTAAAGAAGCATCAACTTCCATTTGATCGGGTGGTTGCTTTTGATGTCTTCTCATAATCCAAAATGGACTATTGGGAGGAATAATAGAGTTTGCTTTTGAATCAAGTGTTGATTCAACACTTTGATTTTGTTACTCAATCTTTTCAAGTGAATTAGTTGGTAATGGTGAAAGATGAGATGGCCAAGAAGGTAAATCTTCTACATTGTGAGAGTGTGGAGATGATTGGGAGGTGGCTCTAGGTATTAATGAAATAGGTTGAGTTGTGGAGGGTATGTTTGGTATAATAGAATTTGGTGATGAAATCTTAGTGAGAACACTCTTCTTGGGAATTAGTTTGATTGGTTTCCTTGGTGTAGGAGAAATCCTAGCATAGGTGGACTTAACCGGAGATGATTCGGTTGAGGAAACATCGTGTATGATTCTAGCAAGTTTCTTAGGTGGTTTTTGAGTGGATGAGTAAGCACTAGGAGCTTTTCTCATGATGAGATGACTAAGGAGGATGGTTGTAACTGCTGATAATTATGTTTGTGTTTGATGACTAAAGTGTTCTTGGCAATGTGGGTTATAAAGGGAAGAACTTTGCAATTGCATTTAAGACTTAATCCACTAATGTTCTTGGAAATGTGATGATTGACATGCACAAGGTTAAGATTCAGAGTTTCACTGATCTAGGAACTCATTTAAGATGAGATGAAGTGTTTGAGTTAGGAAGATGAGTTGAAATGATTGTTTTAGCTATGTTTGGCATAAACTGTCACCCGGATCCCACGGTTCCCTCCTTGAAGGGATCCGGCTAGGCTAATCCTAGGGATCCGGCTATCAGCAGTTATGACAGGTTTGTAATGAGGTTTCTGGGAGCTAAAGCTTATCTCATTTTGAATGTTTCAGTTCTCGTAAGGGTTTAGGATGAAGGGATACTTGAATGATTAAAGGTAATAAGTGTTATAGCAATTGATTGCTTTTTATGAAAGAAGGATGGGACAAGAGGACTACCAATGGATGTCCAAGGATAACACTAAGAGTTATGAGGGTGTCAAGTCATAATAAATGATCCTAGTGATCAGGTTTTAGCTTGAGGTGATATTAAGAAAAATTCTTAAAAATTTCAAGAATTGAAAAACTAATTTTTGTCTTACCTTGAGACGTAAAAGACTAGAAGCAATTTCCTAAAATTGTTTAGTTTGTTTTCTTAGGTGTTTTGAGAGGTGAGAAATAGTTTGTGAGTAGTTGAAGCGGAAATATGGTGAGTTTAGATGTGTTGATAAAATCAGACTAAGATCTTAAGTAAGCCTTTAGTGAGTCTAAGCCTTTCTCATCCTTGAAGTGGACTTAGTTGGGTTCTAAAAACATATGCCAAGCTAATGTGCTGTTATCTAGAGAGCAGTTTTTGATGAGTTGAATGCTGTATTGCTGATCTGATGACACAGATCCCACGGTTCCTTCAAGGGAAGGATCCGGCTAGGCTAATCCTAGGGATCCGGCATCTGCATATCAGAACCAACACAGAACCTAAACAGAAATGATGTGCAGATTTTGTACACTATTAAATCTATAAAACAAGCAATAGGAACAAGCAAGTCATCATAAAACATCACTTACAAGATAAAGTAACAATATCCAAAATACCATAAACTAAAAATGCTAAAGAGAAATCATTCAAACATAAAATAAATGAAAACTAAGCACATTCCTATTGTCTCTTTCGTCAATTCTTCCTTTTCCTTTTTGACGGCTTAGTGAGGTTGTAAGCGAGGTTTTGAATCATGCCTCTTATTTGTTTAAATTCCGCGGTCTCGTTTGGAATGGTTGGAAGTTGTTCGTGGTATTCAAGGATTTCCAATTTGATGTTGGATACGGGGTCGATGTCTTCCTCATCTTCTTCTTCTTCTTCTCCGGCCGAGGAGTCTGAGAGAGCTTCAGGTTTCTCTCCATTGACCATGAACCGTTTAGAGGTTTGTTTGGTAAGAGGTACCATGACGTGATCGAAGAGGTAATGATCATCGTTGATAGGGGATGGTTGCAATGCACTAACATACTTACAAAGTCATGTTAGGAGCATACCATATGGGAGTACCATGTTGGAAGCTTTGAATACCCCAGCCATTCTCCTTACCATGTAGTAGGCAAGATTAAATGGCCTTTGGTGGGTAAGACAATAGATCATTTGCACAAGACATGCGTTTGGATGATCTTTGTTTCCAACTAGGCTAATGATGTTTTCCCTAAGGATTTCTTCCCATTTTCTAAACATGGGATGCATTTCGAAAAGTTCCATTTTAAAAGGATCACGGTGAATGAGCTTTTTGTTACGATCGTAACGGGATTGGTCGGTCCTAATTTTAAAGATAGTATCACGAATGGTTTCGGGATCGTCGAGAGGAGTGTTATAGAGAGGCTTGGGATCAAGTGCATGGTTTTGAGAGTTAATTGCCCAATCTTGAGAGTACATACAAATTCCCTCACAAGGAACGCGAAGAATTTGAGCAAAGGTGTTGAGAGGAAAAATAAAGTTTTGTTTGTTGATGATGAAGGCGATTGAGATGCTATTGTCGGTATTTCTAATGATCCTAAAGATTTTGTAAAATTCAAAAATGAAGACCGGACAAATTTGTTCATCTATGTCAAGGAGACAATCAAAATTGATTGTCGAGAAAACTTGACGAATGTCGGTATCTTCAAGGAAACATTCCTTGACTACACGACCTTCGTGGATAAGTTGTTTTACAAGGCTTTTGAATATTTTACGGTCGGTTTTGGTCAATCCCCTTTTACGATAGTAGTGAGTAAGGTAATGGACGGTGTCATGGTGATCTTGTTGAGTGGCTTTGGGCATGGTTGTTCCTAGAAATACAAATTTTCAATTAAGATAAATTAGTTGGAATGGGTTTATGGTTTTGATTTGTATTAACAATGTTGTGAACACAAAGTGATTTTGTTAACATCCCCCTTTTCATGATTAGTTTAAAAAAAACCTAATTGAGTTAATTGATTAGATATTAAGAAACCATAAACCCTATGATGAGGATGATGAAAGTTACAACAAGTTAATGTAATTACTTACAATGGTGTTCTAGGAGGGGATACTTGAAAGTATGGAAGCCAATGAGGATGAATTTTGTAGCTTGGTCTTTTTTGTTTTTGTGTGAGTAGAGGGAAAAACAATCAGTGGTGAATTTTTGAAAGCGTATAGCTGAGTTCTGTTCCACGGTTCCGCTGGATCCTTTATGTTTGGGATCCGGCTAGTACAACTAGGGGGATCCGGCTACTGTGGACAGAAAAAGGGGTTGTTTGACAATATTTTTGTAGTAGACTTATAAATTAGCTTATTAAAAGATAGTTCGGAGGTATTAGATGAAGATTGTTTTTGGATGACGGCTTTTGATGAATCACATATCGAAGGTTCATATGTGATGACGGCGTTAGTTTGACGAATCAAAAGGAGTATTATTCCCGATGATGAAAAAGACGGAAAAGTGACGAAAGAGACTTCTAATGACGTTAGAGATAAATAAGCAAAGAAAACTTATGAAAAATAAATTGAACTCATGTAACCTATCTAATGAAAAGTAAAACATACCTCTATGCTTCTTGGTTTGGCATAATGCCAAAGATACTTCATGAGCTTTTAAAGTAATCTTTTGTACTTGATGTACGTGAGTTGTGATTACCTTTTAGATCCTTCCTTGAATGTTGACTTCATTATTCTTTGAATGAAGGTTTTGGAGAGATTCTAGCATGAAGATTTCTTAGGAACAAAAGTTGTTAGAGTCATCTATCAATGTCCAACAGAATGATTTTTAATAAAAATATGACCCAAAAAAAATCCTTCTTTGTAGTTTTCAAACATACACGGATCGTATCAAGTCTTTAAAGTACAACATACTTTAAGAAACTTGGTAATGAAGCTCTGATGCCAATTGTGGAAAACTAGAAGGGGGGTTGAATAGTTTTACCAATTTAAAACTTCCTTTTAAATATTTAGATCGACTTATGTCAATCTATTTGATTGTTTATGTTGGACGTTGATAGATAGATATATAAACGTGTAATGAAAGATAGAGAGTAAGAAACACATCACCACGACACAAGTATTTATAGTGGTTCGGCTACAAGGACACCTTCCTTGCCCTACTCCACTCCCCGAGTCACCTACTCGAGAGTTCGTAAACACTACACCAACTCCTTATGGCGGAGAAGCCTTCACAACATCGCTTAACCTTTTTCCGGTACAAAGCTAAATACCGAGTTCTTTCACACCAAGGCGAACCACACCTAATACAACGTCACCTACCCTTTATACGGTGCTAGGCTAACCACCGAGTTCTTTCACACCTTAGGAGAACTAATCCTTCACAACGTCGCCTACCCTTTATTAGGTACTAGGCTAAGTACCTAGTTCTTTCACACCTTAGGTGAACTACACCTTCACGACACAACACCTAATCTCAAGGAGATCTACTCCTTGTTACAACACCATCAAGGATATCACCATCCTTGTTTATAAACAAATACATATATGTATAACGATGCACCTCATCGATTATACGACCTAGGCATTCTTCCCAAATGCTACTTGATTTGATTCTTTGGCATCCTTCACTAATGCCTTTGACACAATGCTTGGCACCCTTCACTAATGCCTTCGTCTTGACACCTTTAGCATCCTTCACTAATGCTTTGACACGGATGATGAGCACCTTTCACTAATGCTTTCATCTTGACACTTTCGGCATTCTTCACTAATGCCTTCAATCCAAACATCTATGGAGAAAGGAAGAACTATCAACAAGATAACCTTAGTAGTCTTGATGATGACGAAGCATGGCAACTCATGGACTTTGAGCTTGCACGTCTTCAAGAGGTGGTGATCTTTCCTTTAAGAGGAACCTAGTAGATCACACAAAAACAAAAGACAAACTACATAGATCACTTAGATCTAAGGTTAGAGGGTTAGAATACTTTGGGGAAGTATATGTAAAAGCACACATAGAGAGGAAGAAATGGCTCTCTATTTATAGAGGAAATTCTCTTTTGTTTCCCCGGATCCCACGGATCCCTACCACAAGGGATCCGGCTAGCACAAAGCTAGGGATCCGTGGTCCGCTTCTCTTTTCCCATGGGTATTTTTGGTTATGGGTCATGGGTTATGGGTTGATCCATGGTTTTCTTTCTAGATACAATGTATCTTAAGGATACAATGAACTTGGTTAAGTGGTATATGTAAAACCATGGGTTATGAGTCAAAACCATTTGCTAGTATTTACCCATTTAGTATATACTTGTATTTACCCAATTTAGCATATACTTAGTTTTTACCCATTTTAGTATACTTAGTTTAAGTATATGTTTAACCCAATATGTAAACACTAGTTGTTGTACATCTGTATCTAAATCATAAAATCACTTATACTTATTTTAGTGTTTTATGTGAAAGCGTAAGTGTGTTAGAAAACTATTAACTCAAACTATTTACGTACTCTATTAGTTTCGTTAAAATGATTTTATATTTGTTATTGACAAAACATTAGAAGATCGTAAAATATAAATAAACGTTTTCACGGCTTATTTGTATTAACAAGTTACATTCTTATTTATTTTATAAACATCTGTTTATATGCTTTGCAGGTCATTTTATCTACATACCTAAATCGTCTAAGAATCTTCAACAAAAGATTTTGGCAATCATCGCTCTAAGAAGCTTCATTAGTGATCCACGTAAAATTAGTCTCAGGCAAAATCAAGGTGAAAATTTCAATCCAATCTACCTGACCCTATAAGCTCCAGAATGACTATTTGTCAATCAAAAAATTCGTTTATTTACTATCAATTCAGGAGCACTTCTTGGACTTGGCAGTTACGGTAATTGCATGTAAAAACCTTGAAAAAGCTACATACCTGAGATGCCAAGAGCACAAGAGAATAAGAGGCAATAGTTTCTTGGGTTTTTAAATGGGTAACATTACTATCGGATTGTATTTTATGATACAAGATTGGGGTGGTTCCTAAGGTTACAAAAGTACTGCGGTTATATTTATTTCAGTAAATATCAGCAGTAATTACCTTTTTTTGACATGAATAGTTTTCGATAGCTATTATAAATTTGTAGGATGTGTTTCTTTATTGCTTTCTCACATGATTATCATTGTGTTTTAGGTAATGGAGGTTACGGTGGTGGATGTACATGGTACTTAAACTGCTAATTGTGTATAGTTGTTCAGGTATGTTTACTTAGAGCTTCTTCATCATCTAAGTATGTTGTTATGAGCAAGTACTAACTCAAAACAAGGAATTTCATAATGTGATTTTCAACCAATTCAGATTTTTATTATAATCAATTTCTGAGGTTGCTTATTATTAATGTGTTGCAGAATTTTGTTGCTAAAACGTCTCAGGAATAAGGCTTCCAGCTGGTTGATCAATTCAAAGGTTCTCCTTCTGGTGTCAACAATATAGGCGCACATAATTTTGGTGTTGCTAATCAGCTGGATTATTTTTCATTTGATCTGCCACAAGAAGATGCTTGTTTAAATAAGATGACTGACTATATGTCCGCCACTAGCCCTCCACCTTCTGCATTTCTGGGACCAAAGTGTGCCCTTTGGGATTTTCCAAGGCTCGCACAAGGCTGGTGTGCTGACAGTAGGCCCGTTCAAGGGTGGTTTTCTGATTATTGCAGTAGCTTGCAGGCTGCAATTGCACAAAATGAAGGACGATTTGGTATGACACCTGCCATATGACCTAAAGGTATCGAGCTAAAGGATACTCTGCTTTTTGCTGCCCTTAGTGCAAAGACACAGGGAAAGGATGTGGGTGTCCTAAAGTGTTAGGGGGTGCAACTGCAAAATCTCCATGGAATGCACCTGGTTAGTTTGCTTCTTTTTCTTTAACTTAGCATGCAATAAGGAGGTGGCAGTTTTGCATGTTTATTAAGCAATAATTGAAAATGCAAATTGCAATAATTGAATTGTGACATATATTATTTTTTGTTAAACGAACTATGCGATATTAATAGGAGCAGATGTTATGATATTGGTGATTCTCATAATCCGTTTATGGTTTTTGCCGACGGTCTGTACCACCTCTGCCCTCGGATAAATTAGCAGCAGCCTGTGGAAGAAAATAAGAAGGAGATCAGGTTACCGAGAAATAAATACATATAATAAACTTTTCATGCGAGATTAAACTCTAGACGAAGAACAAGCTAAAATGGAGCTTAGTATAATATGTCTATGCAGGTATAAATGTTTTGATAAGCAGTTTGAATAGCAATAGGCAATTGCACATCTACCATTTATAGTTTCATATGTTTCTTTACAGGCAATGTGGAGCGAAGCCTTCAATAAGCGGTTTGCTACTAAGGTCTGCTCTACTTTTGCTAGAATCAACATGTTCTTCGAGGGCGACACTCCATAACTCACGGTTGTGCTTCTATCACCTTTACGCTTTACATATTTCATACACGGGACTTGCTACGTTTCCAAATTATAGGCTGTATAAATTGTTCATTGTTCATAAAAAAAAAGTATATTAAAAAAATAGTATGCGTTGAAGCTTAAAATTGGCAGCCCCAATATTAAATAACATCAAAGTTTGCAAGATATTAAAAAAGTATACAGTTAGCATCGGCAGGTTCCAAGCTATTAAAAAAGTATATAGTTAGCATCGACAACCCCTGAGTTTGCTACATTTCAAGGTTGTGGGATTTTTTTTATCGACTGCTATAAAAATAGTTGTTAAGGTGTTCGGGGATGAGACTTACAGTTCAGGTAATATGCCCATGTCTGCTGGTCATGCCCAGATTTTATCTAAAATGGTTCTAAATTTGGTTCAGATTTTATCCTCAATATGTTAAGGTCGGTATTTCATGTCGTTTATTAAGTTAAACAAAGAGTTATGTAAGTTTTTCTTTACTGTTCCATAGACAATATGGACCTGATAACTAATGGTGTGTGTGGATTATGTGAAAATTTTTTGAGATTAGGCTTGATGCACGTAACAATTTAGACCACCATGGAGTAGACACACATAAAGCGCACTTTCAAAGGTCCAGTTCCAAGTAGAACTATAGATGTTTCAGATTATAGTCAATACAAATGTAAGTCTGCAAAAATTCTTAAATGTAATTTGATATAGTTCTTCGGTGCAGGAGTTGTGGTTGTAGTCATGGAGGTAGTGCACTTTATAAAAGCAAGAATTTTGGTAACAAGAATACTTTATTTCGTGCCTGTTGGCATGTGGGGCTTATGGGTAACTTATTTGAATTTTAAAACTCGCAGATAAATGATGCTGTCAATTTTGGAGAATGGGAAGGTCGTGATAAGCTTATCCGAATTCCATCTGAAGGACTGGTACTATTTGTGGGTTGCCACTATTATTTAGGAAGGCGTGCTTTAGATGATGACCGCTGATCGTTATTGGGAATGCTTTAGCAAGATCACAGGTTGATCTTGGTCAGCTGTAACAAGAAAACCTGAATGGTCCTTTATTTAGCAATGTTGCTGAGACTGGACATGTGGGATCATGTAGCGCTGAAAACCAAGGTAAATAGAATTTGTTGAATTTTTATACTATTGCCCTATGGTTATGTTAATGGAAATCTTTATATTCATAAAGCTCATACACTTATATATAAGCTTAAAAAGACGCCAATGGAAAGTTTTGGGTTTGCTATTTTTTTTAAACGAATGTTCACTCATCGAGGTGCAATATACAGGACTTGGTTCTCACACTGCAGTTGTTGTAAGTATACTTGCTCATCGTCAAGCATCATTTTATGCTCTGACTTAATTTCTAAATCAAGTATAATGTTTGTGTTGGGATTTTAGAACTAAGTTAACCAAGTAACGCAAACGAGTACGCAGCGGATACAACCCTATAACAAAAGAAACACACGTCAAGAGTATCGACCACAAACTGAAGGTAACAGCAGTTTTATATTCATAAATTTATGCTATTTCACAAGTATATAGGCCGTTTCAAGAGTCATATTAGCATACTACAAACATATTCAATGAAGCGATACCAACCTTCATTTAGTATATTTTATTATAATTTCTTTTTAATCATCTATATAGATTTTTATCAATAATTGGTTTTATGGATTGACGTATGCTGGTTAACTTGCTGCCACCAGCAGAGCGCTAACACCAGGTCTAGTAAATGAAGCGATACCAACTCTGGTAAATGAACCACTACCAGAAGCCCAACAACTTCTGTTAACAGGTTAGGGTCTGCCGTGTCTGATAGTATTGATGCAACAATCAAAGCTACACATGAAAATAAGAAAGCTTACTACCAAGTAAGGACTGAAATGCGAGCAGCTCTACGCAGTCACTTAAAGGTACTTTACATAACTAACTGAAAAAGCATATGATCATGTCAATAGTAGGCTTATTACTTATGGTATCACACATTTACACTGTTTGCTGCCAAATGGCAAGCCTAAAAGACCAAGGCTGTTGAGTAACTCCACGATATTTGACTTGCTATTTTAGTATTTTTGATAAAAAAAAAAAGGTTATGTTCTAATATTTTAATTATGTTGTTTCAGATTTGGTGTACAGCTTGGGTACCATTGCTAGATCCGGAACCAAGGAGTTCTTGGAAGCCATCATGTTCTGATATTTTTATTTATGTCGTTTCAAATTTGAGAGCTTGACCGACAAGAGCAAGCTAGATGGATAGCCTAAGCTTTTCATCCACATGTCACAATTGAATGTTATATCTGCTATGTTAAGTTTCATATCTGATGCACTATTATTTATCACATTGTTTGTACTTTGTCTTTTACGTCAATTGTCAAGCAAGTTTATATGGACTTGATAGTACATATATCCATGACTTAAGTTTTGCGTAATGGTACATAATGTGAAGTTTCTTGCTAATTTCATAACTTAGTCTAGAGTAATCCATAAGATAGAAGCAATAATGTGAGGCAAAGTGTTCCTAGATTGCGATTTTCAAGAGGTACAAGCATTTTAATAATGTACAGAATTTTACATTTTTTGTTTCGTGGTATGTTTATTAAAACTGAAGCTTTCGAAGTAGTGTGATTATGGGCTCTTTTTGATGTTATAGATGCAAAATGGAAGCATATGAAGGGTCATTGTTTGTTATACAATTGTGTTTGGATGAATGTACTGAATAATGGAGGGAGAAAAAGAAAAGAAATGGAAATAAACAAACATGCATTAAAGAAACTAGAAGGGTACCCGCGCAATGCGGCGGCGGGTACCCGGTGACTATTTTTGTGACGAGCAAATGTTTTTATTTTAAACTTCCTTATTATAAAGTAGTAGATAAATGTTTTTTCAAAAGTAAGTAGTCTAAAATATTAATAGTGTAAATAGTAACATTTTTATTTTTTAAATTTTAGCATTAAATTGGTGTTTTAACTATAGTGAGCTTTTCTTATAAATAATTACATTAAAATGTATCATTATTGGAGGGCGGTTACATATGGTTTTAATGAGACTTAAATTTTCAGATTTTACATTCATTTTCTACTTTTCCTTTTATAGTAATGTTTTTGGTCTTAAAATTTTAAGACTTCCTTTAATAGAAAGTCCCAAATGCTTTATAATGTAGTATAGATAGGAAATGGAATACAATGCACAAGTAAAGGCTTTTAATTTAAGAGGGTTGATAAAATACACAGGCTTGGTGCTCAAAGTACAGCTCCATATTTTGATTGGCAAACTATTGGTATGATGCACAACTTTAAACTCAGTGGACAACCACGAAATATTGTGAGGCTTTTAAGCTGTATAGAAGACTTGAAAAAGTATAAAGGTCATGATTTGGCTCCTAGACATTATGTCCCATCTATGAGCCGGCATCCATTAACATGTGATTGGTAACTATTAGCATCTAAAACTTGCATATATTTTTTAGCAGATTTAGACGTGTTGTTTATATATATACATGAAATTATCAGGTATCCAACCATAAATAAACCAGCTGCAGTGCTTCATTGGCTCAATCATGTCGAAACCGATGCATATTATATAGTAATCCTTGATGCTGACATGATCATGAAAGGACCGATTACACCATGAGAGTTCAAAACAGCACGTGGCAGACCGGTTTCAACTCCATATAACAAAACTTATAACCATTTTCCTATTTTGTATTATGTAGTGAAACTGATACCTTTTTTGTATAAATAGTGTTAGCTACCTTATTGGATGTGATAACGAGCTTGCAAAACTACATACTAGCCATCCTAAAGCTTGTGACAAGGTTGAATTCGAGCTAAATACATCTCAGGTTTGAGTTTTTCTTCTTACGCATCATAGTTTTCATCTTTGCTGGCAAAATACCATTACCACATTTTTAAAGCTCTTAAAAGCCTCGAATGAGTCGCTGCCATAAACTTTTAAATCATGTTGCTTCCAACTACATTCATTCTGTTAGTGGCGTTTGGATTACGCTTATCTATGGTATTTTAATTCTAACGTATAGTTATTTTTGGCTCATTTTATTAAATTTAATGTAAATAATGCTCCAGTATTCTCATTATATTTCTTCATATAAATGAAATGGCTGACAGTACATCACAGCGGAGTTTTTGCGGGGCAACTGGGCAAAAAAACGGGGCGCCCTTACATCAGAAAAGCCCCTTCCACGACATCAGGAAACACTGTTATGTACCATGTTTCTTTTATTGCAGAAACATTCATATTTCCGAATGTGGGAATGGATGCACTCGACTATGAGAAATGGAAAATGAGCACCTTAAGGTATTCGTTGTGTCCATGTAACGTTCATAGTATTTTCCTATTTCCAACTTTTTTTATTACTTATATGTTTGTAGTTTATTATATGTATGCTATTCAGTTTAGTGTATTTTTTTGCTTTTGATGTAGGCAATGGGAAAATCCAGTGGTATGCCTTCCATAGGGAACCACCAAGACGTAGTGATACTTCAGAAGGTGATTAATGAAATTATAGCTCTTTTAATATCTCAAGCAGATTATAAACACTACAAGAAATTTTTATTTACTAAGACACCCCTAAGTTCAGTAATAGTCAATAGAGGGTTCTATGTTCACATAAAGTAGCATGTCATGACAGATGACACAGACTAAATCCGAGGTAACATTTTTACAAATAATTTTTTTGATAATAATGAAAACTTGAACACAATGCATTCTCAGATGTAAGTTTTTCAGTCGTCTCACTCAGATCTTTGTTCACCACATTGTTGTTTAGAGTAGTAGTGTATGAACCCTCTGTTAAAACACGTTTTTTTACATCACGCTTAACTTTCATAAACCTTCTTTTCATTTCAGCAGAGGTAGTATAGAACTCGATTACGTCCAGTCATTTATGATTTACGAAGTGCCATTCCATTTTATTGATTCTACTGATATGGTATAAGAATTGACGTTCCTATTGATATATGATTACAACTCACTTTTGTATATAAGACTGATACTAACATCTGCATTTGTCTTATGTTATTGGCAGTGGCAAAAGAATGTTTGCCTAACAAAGGTACATGTCATTATACCAGCATTCACTTAAACTTATCATCTACCAATTTCTCTTATAATGTTAAAAGAGTCATGAACCCTTGCAACATTTTAGTGGAGAGCAACCAAAAGAGTTGTGTGATCACCTCACCAGGGAAATTAAATGTAATGGAAATTGACGCTAAATTCAGTGTGGATGACCAAGTTCTCAGTGGCACATTAGCTGCATGTGATAACCCATAGAATTACCCACTCACATACATTCCCGAAGCAGGAGATATGTCTTTTGTTAACAATAATTTCCAGGGCAAGGCATCAGGTGATCTTATATATTATAGTTGGCCTGATATTGGGAACTTCGAGGAACTGGACAAGATTTTAATGTAGATCTGAGTTTGAAAAGTAAAAGTAATATGTTATCCCTTTTGTCCCATTATTGTGAACTACGCAATACCTTACATATGATTTATCATTTATATACAGAAGTTGTGATTCATCATTTGGACTAGGTGTCACTAACAATGATGATAAACTTGGCTGGTTTACATCAGATCAAGTTGAGGATACTAAAGAAGCATTAAAGATTGATTTTAAATTTCCCATGTCCTAAGCTAAGTGGTTTTAAAAATATATTACCCGATAATGATTCTCCAGAATCAAATAATCAGAGGTCTAGATGCATCTCTGAAAGCAAAGATGAGTATCATACAGAAAAATTACGTTGGTTCAACTCAGCTTGATCCAGCCAGTTCGAGCTACACAATGAGTTAACATTTTGAGTCATACAAAATAATACGTACCTTTTTTGGCCCGAACCCATTCTACATGTGATTGAACTGCCCATTTTTTGCCACTTTATTCTCAAATTCCATAGTCATATAAGTACGCCTCCATTCCATCATCACTACCTAGGTAGCTTAATAGATAAAGACCACTTGTCCAAGAACCATATGCTCTCATGGATCTTGTCTCTTAATGTATCGTATACAATTTCCTGTTTAAACCTTTTTTTGTGGTAGTGCTTTGATAGGAGTATGGAACAGATGAAATCAATGAAGCAATCTGTGCTATTAGAGATAATAAATAACCCAAATGGGTTGAAATTGCAACATTTAAACATATACATACATACCTTGCAAAGATGCAGGTGGTGGCATCTCATCTTTGGAATGCCTTGGTTGTCTCCCCTTCTCTTCTTGTGCAGCCTTCTTCATATAATATTCCATCATAGCTATAGGATCTGAAGCTAATGGGGCAGTATATTCGCCTAGACCAAAAATTACAAAGGTCAGAATGAGTCATAAAAGTATAAAATTAATGATGAACGCAATGTTAGTTACTACTCATAACAGGAAAACTAATGTTGGTCATAAAACTATACTACCACAAAAGAACCTAACCAGATGGCAGGTTAGAGCCAGATTTCTGCTTAGTCTTTCTTTCTATCTTTTCTTTTTTCTTATATTTGCTTACTTTATTTTTTTATAATATCATATACCATATCAACCACAAACTATTGATGATTTTCTGCTTGCTTCAATTATAAACTTTCACTTGTCATTACATTACGAAACCATGAGCCACTCTGTCCTATGATAAGTAATAGGCTAATTGTTTCAGCGATGCTACCATAAGATGGGATTTCGTAATGAAGATTATGTCATGGATCTAGAGAGGGGTAAAGCTTATAAGAGAAGAGTCTGAGGATAACTTAGAAAAGATTGAATTAACTTACATAATATTCTATGTCTGTGTACATATATTAATTCAATTCAATATTAGAAATTCATGTATGCATGATTTTATTTCTTTATATCAATCCTTTTATTATGTCATGTATTGTATACATATCTGCACAATTTAATGGATTACTTCACTCAGGCCTTCGCGTTTTGGCACATCATGTATAAGTCCCTATGTTAAGTGGGTCGTCTCAAGTGCTCCATTAACTTATTGTATGCTTCAACCTATTAAATGTGTTCATATTCACTACGCAACTCTGAACTAAGAAAACATGTTGAAGAATAGAATAAAAGTATCTAATAGAAACTTAACATACTAACTAAAGTAGGAATATAGGATTAGAATATTTAAAACAGAAGATCTTATTTGGTCAAAATTTTAGCTTTTCTCATAGCAAAAAATCTAGCTACCATCAATGTTAGTTTCAACCTTTACGTAATTTGTATATGCAAATACAAGATACATATAATGCAACTAGCAGGGTACTCGCGTGTTGCATCGGTATAATTTATTTGGGTTCACATGTTATGCGAAAGCAGTTACAACATCAACGTGAGAGCATCTCTAATGCAATAAGTTTATGATATTATTAACTCATTTTTTAACAAAGCATGGTACCCACGCAAAGCAGTAGGGGTGAGTACTATATTTAGGGGTGATCTTTTTGCTTTTCTTATTTTCTTTTTGTAAACAATGTTTTTCGATGATAACATATAGTCTTTAGCGGTCGTGTGCTTGTGATGTAAGATGGTGAATAGGTTAATATGTAACATTATTATCTTCAAATTTTAGAGTTATAATTTCAAACTATGAATATATTAAATTTATTATAGTAGTTAAATCTTATCATAATAACATCTAATTTAATGTTGTTAAATAATGTGCAAATAGTAGAATTTAAAGTTTGGTTTTAAAATTGTTAAATGTAGCAACTTGTGCAAACTTAAAAAGTTTTAAGACTTTTATTTAACAGAATGAAAACTTTAAAAGTGTGTCTGGTGCAAAAGCAAAGTGACGAGATTATACTTCAGTTTGCATTGAAGGTTAGTTGTTGTTACAAAGATGACGAATGAGCAATTTGGAAGTGTTTGGACATGCAATGATTATTGCAGTTTCAGGAAGTAGAATCGTAAGCACTTACACAATTAGTTGTTTAAAGAAAAAGTTAGAACAATATTATTAGAAAGTGAGCTTTTGTAGTTCTGACAGCAACTTTATCAGAACGAGCACGATTTACTCCCAACAAGATGTAGAATGACGATATTGTTGTGACAATGACGGCTATTACATAAACTCGACAACCAACGTTTTTATTGTGATGTAAAAGTTCATTATCTCTCTTTATTCAAACGACAACATTGCTTTTATATAAATTTGGTTACATGCTATATATACCATGAATATTACCCCAATATTTATGCTTTTCAATGGTACTCCATGATTGTTTTACATGCACATGATATAGAAAGTTAGATTAGGGCTTGCAGAGTAAGATTGAAAGATTTAGCCTTTTTAGCTAGCAATAGTTTTAATTAAGTAGGATTCGCTATTGAAGAGTGAGATGTGGGTACTTTTACTTTTCCTTTTCAATACTCAGGAATTCTTAGTTACACACACTCAGTCCCTCTGTATTACTATAGCCTTAGGTTGCAATACTCAATTTAGGCGCACATTCAAATACCCTTTAAACATACGTTTAAATACCATGGGCCAAAGACAAATACTATATTTTATTTGAAATTAGAGAAAGGGATTTCTCTGGTCAGTGGTAAATCAGTAATGCCAGTTATGTTATTTTGTAGAAAACAGTTTTGTGCTAAAATTTTTTTTTATTATTAGTATCATTCGCACTTTATGGTTAGTTATTTTAGCCAACATATGTACTTTATTTCTTACATTTTTTCATAATCAGATAGTTGGTTTCCATGGACATCTAATTAACTAATCTTTTTGGGTTGGCAGGATTACAAAGATAAACTAAGTGTTGATAGGTTCCAAGGTGGTGATGACTTAATTCACTTAAAATTGTCATCTACCAATTTCTCTTATAATGTTAAAAGACTCTTGCACCCTTGCAACATTTCAGTGGAGAGCAACCGAAGAGTTGTATGATCACCTCACCAAGGAAATTAAATGTAACGGAAATTGACACATATGATGAGCACAGAATAGCCATGGCTTTTTCACTTGCGGCCTGTGCAAACAGTCTTAAATATGTACTATTTTTTATGCATAATGCCATAGTATATGAAAATAAGTTATCTAAATAACAGTTACAACAATGGTATTACTTTGATTACTGTCACTTTCATTGCAGGAATTCGTTACCCTTGGACTGATCGAGGACGCTACTAAGCAAAATCCCCGGTAGTAATTGGAGCACTATGGTATCTACTTTATTTCTTTCATTTTTTCATAATCAGATAGTTGGTTTCCATTGACATCTAATTTACTAATTTTTTTGGGATGGCAGGGTTATAAAGATAAACTAAGTGATGATAGGTTCCATGGTGGTGATGACTTGATAGAATGTATGGTTTGAGAGATGAAAAAGCTTAATTTAATTTGTAAGTTTATATCATGTGTTTAGGCTTAGGATTCAAGATCAAAATAGGTGGTGTTGTTGATTTAATTTTAGTGGGATATCATTTATCTTTTTGTGTGTATTTTCAGTTTATTATTTAATTTGGTCTACTTCCTTATCATTAATATATGATTTTAATCTGACTAACTTTAAAGAAACTTGGACAAAAAGGTATCCGGGTCAACTCGAGACACGCACAATGAACACAAATGTTACCCATTTTGACTGAACACTTTTTTACTTAGCACCTCTAAAAATTATGGTTAGTGGTTAACCAACTTAACTTGGTTCAATGAATTGCAACATCTTTTTCTTTTTGTACGCGGTTGAAGCAACCAGAATGTAGGATTGAGTAACAAGGAATTGACATAAGCCATAGAGCCAGTAACAAAACATTCAGTTTGCTTTTCCTAATTGTACTTACCTTTTATGTTCTCTTTCTTGATTAGTACAGCTAACATTCACACTAACCACTTGCATTCATACATGTATTCATTTTACTTCTTATGTATGTTAATCAAGAGTGGAAAAGACAGTTTTAGCTAAACAGCTAAGGATGATAGTTCACTTTTTTTCATTTTGTTCATATTACTTTTTAGTATATATTTGATCCAGTAAATAATAAAAATAAAAACCACAAGTCATACCCGTCCATCGGACGGGTTTTGATACTAGTATATATATCTATACTACTTATAAAGCATGCATATCCCCATCCTAACTCCGAGCCTCAATTTTAAGATTCAGCCATCCGACCCTTCGTCCGAGCCTAAATTTACACACACCAAACCAACATTCAATCCTAAAAAATTACCAAACCAACAAAACCTTATAAACCTACCATACAAACAAATACATCACACATTCTCATCTTCCCATCCCATTTACTTTTAAAAAAAACACACAAAACAATATAATCTCCCATCTCACACCCAAAATCAAATACTCTCCCAACTCAAACCCAAACAAATAATCTAACATACACCAATTTCCATCTCAATCTCTTCTCTACTACATTAAATGGAGGAATGGTCAAAAATTGTAGAAACACACACAAACCCACACATCTGATAACTCTCCCATCTCACAACTAATACCACCACACAAAAAATACTCTCTCATCTCTTAACTCATACCACCACAAACCCCTCGCCCACCATACGCCACCGTATCGGACGTCACCTCACCGGACCACCAAGGGACCACCATCGAACCCGATCATCCCCAAAACGAACCACTTTTTTTTTTAGGTAATTTTTGCGGTTTTTCTTTCAGAGATTTGGATATTTTATTTATAGATCTAAGTTTTTATAATTTTTTTTTGAGCTAAGAAGGAAAACTGGGGGACAGCTTCAACAAAGCAATCAAACAATAGCTCATTCTCAGTTACCTGTTCTGAAGGTTCTCGCCGGAAAAGTTTGTTGTTGCCGCTTGTGTATAGATCTAATGTTTTGTTAGATAGATATATCTTTATGTTTTATAAAATCTAAAGTTTTGACTTTTTTTTTTCAGTTTTGAAGGTTCTGACATTTACATAGATACCGCTGCCGGATCTTTCACTGTCGGATCTTTCGCTCCCGTCGCCGGAATCTTTCACTGCCGCCGCCGGAATGTGTATATTTTTTCAATTGTTAATTTTTGTATGGATATGTGTTGTGTTTATATAACCGAGCTTTCTATAATTTTTACTTTTATATGTGTTGTGTTTATATAACCGAGCTTTCTATAATTTTTTCGACATTTTTTTTCAGATTGGTCGCTACAGATCGTCGGAACCTTCTGTTGCGGTGGCCACAATTTGTGTTACTCATCGAACGTTTTTAGCGCCGGGATGTACTGCTCTTTTTGAATTTTGTTATAAAGTTTAACGTGTAAGTTTTATGTAAACTTATAGGTTTATTTTGTTAGGTAAATTTTTATTTATAAGTTCATTTATGAGTTTTTTTATTTTTTTATTTAATATTGTTTTGTATTGTTTGTAAATTTTATTATAATTTGTTGGTTTTTTAATTACTTTGTTGGTGACTTGATGATTATTTTTGCTAAATTGTAGGGCATAAATTTAAATTTGTTGTATAGATGGTTAAAACTAATGGTAGTAATATTTTGTATATAAATTTATATTAGTTAAAATCTTTTATTTTTTATACATTTTTGAAGATGTGGTTAGTTTTGTTATCTTATAAGATTGTTGATATTTAAGAATTACTCCGTATTTTTTATTTGAATTTATTGAAAAATTTCTTGAGTTGAGTTCGAAAGTTTGAACTTTTTTTTTTCTAAAATTCATGTATTCGAACTTTTTCTAAATAGAACTTTTTCTAAAATTCATCTACCTTTTTTTAATGTATTCGAACTCATTTTTTTTAACTTTTCCATAATTTTTATTTAAAAAAATAGAACTTTTTCTAAAATTCAATTTTGAAATTTTTGATATTCAAAACTTCTTGAAATTTTCAAATCTCAAAAACTTGATTTCGAAAATGTTGCATTGGGAAAGGTTTTCCAAAACGGTAGATGCCCCATGTGGCTTTTTCAGTATTCTGTGTCTCGAGACTCAAACTAGATTTATTGTTTGAATTTCATTGGTATGTATGAAAGATACTCCCAATAAAATAAATTTTGCAGAATAAAACAACTTTAATTTGAAAATATGTCCTTTTTATTGCTTTTGAAAAATATTCACGTGAAAGTTTAAAGTTTAAAGGATAGTTGTCTAAAAGTAAAACTAAAAGTAACTACTCAATAATTCAATATTGAAGGCGACACTTGCAAAAGAAAAACTAAAAGTAACCATGGCATTGTGAGTAGCATTAGAAAAGAGCTGTCTTTTAATTTTTTTTATTGTGTTTTTTGACTTTTTGGAATCTTGACAGCTACGGCCTAGATCTTGTGACCATAGCAAAATATGAGGCCATTAATACTTTTATTATCTACATCGATAGGAATATGGAAAAACTAGGCCATTCAACTTGCTATCATACGAGTTTTTATAAAAATATTCATACTGAGTTTTGATGAAATGTATAAAATCCACTGCTATCATACCATGTCATCACAAACGGGGAAGTGATTTGTACACCATTTATTTTTTCCATCCATCACTAAATCATGCATAGCAGTGTTGTACTGTGTGCATCACTGGTGTAATTAAGTGGTAGATGACAAAAAAATAATGATGTACAAATCACTTCCCATCACAAAAACCTCTTCTGTTGAAATATTGTTGAAAACTAGACACCGTTGCCGCTAGAGACGGATACTCGGTTAGAATAATTATTTAAGTTTTAATATAAACTTACGTCACTAACAATGTTTAAAAGATATCAGTTAAATATATAATTATTAAAATCGGCCAATGCAACTTAATATAATGACACGTAAATCAATGTTATATGTATCATGTTAAAATCATCTATAGTCGCCGCTGTGTGACTATGTCGTCTCGAAAAAACAATTTCTCGTAAAGTATTCCCTCACATTACAAATACAACGATATCGATATTTGTTAAAAACTATGTATAGTTTACCGCTATGCGACCATGGCGTCTGGAAAAAAACAATTTATTCGTAAACAATTCCCTAACACTGCAAACACAGTTTGTCTAAAGGAAATTATTTGCCGCCAAACTACTGTCGCAAAATAGATACCGCTGCAAAACTTCATAAAAGCTAACAAATTGATTACATATAGTTTTGAAAACCGGACCGGATTAAAGCCATCCAAAAACGAATCATAGAGGACCCGTTAAAACCGATACAAACTGGTGAATCGGGTCTCATCGAAATCTTTTCACGTTCTATTTTGAACGTTATATGAAACACTTACCAAAATATCGCATGCCATTAATTGTCTGCAGCTAGAAACCAATGCCGCTAGGCACGGGTACTCGTCTAGTATATATATATATATATATATATATATATATATATATATATATATATATATATATATATATATATATATATATATATATATATATATATATAGGGAAGGGTTCTTTTCAGAACCATAAAAAGGTCGAGAACTACGAGAACCGATCCTAGCCTTCCAATTTTATCATCAATGGTTGAGATTTACCATGGCATTTTTGTAAATACATTGGCAAAAAAAATCCCGGATTTAATTAATATAGGGGCATTTCAGGAATTTTAGATATCACTTGTATGGTAAGTGATCTCGTTCAAATAGTACTAGCTACAAAATAGGAGGGAGTTATTATCCCCCACTATCTCTGCTATCAAATCAAATCAAACTCCTCATTTATATCAATTTTTAAAATCAACCGTATTAATCTTATCCTTTTCATATCATCTACCTATAAATCACCCAAACAAACTAGGATTTCTGCATCACAACGATTAAAGAAAAACACATATATCACATCGGCTATTTCACACAACTCTGATCAATGGAAGGTATGTTTTATTAATTAATGTTCAGTATTGTTTTTTTTTTGGTGATTAATGTTAAGAGAAAGATCTGTTGTTATAGATACATTTGTGTTTTATCCATATTTTTTGAAAAAAACAGGGGGGGATGATGAGATTGATTATAGTGTAGTAAAAACTTTGAAATTAATTGGGTTTTTTGATCGATTTTATTAAATTAAAGTAGGGATACATCGATTAATATTCTAATTAACAAGATTGTATATTACACTTGTGTTTATGTATTTGTTAATAACTAAAAAAAAGTTGAAGTTACATATGTAAATTGTAGTAACTGAATATAGCCTACTATGCAGGTGTTTTATAAGTTGTTAATGAATTTTAGATAAATTTTTGTATAAAATACAAGTGTACATGAACTAAATATGTTCCAACAGGAAGTGCATTTTGGAAGATATGAGTATAGAAGTTCAGATTCACAAAAAATATGGTGTGTAAAAGATATAATCAGTTCTGAATACGTGTGTGTATCAAGTGTATTTGTGTAATCAGTTCTGAATACATGTGTGTAAACAAACTTATTTAGTAGTTGTGTAGATGAGTTACCTGTAGGCGTAACTTTAGTATATGACATTGTATTTAAATGATATGTCAATAACTTTAGTTCATGTATTTGTAGTGTAAATGATTCTAAATGCAATTGTATTGTTGATTTAATTTGGGATTACATGTGTATAACAAGTTAATTTGCCGTTAAAAATTTTTATTTTGTTATGTGAATAAAACTTCAATGGAAGTCCGGGTTTACTATAACAGATTATATAACATTTTTTGGTGTACATGCAACAGGGTATGAGTTGATAACTAAATAACATTTGTATTATTGTTTTCAATAACTTGGTCATAGATTTATGTTATATATAAATGGTCTAGCTACAATGTCATAGGTGTTCATTTGTGAATAACATGTTTGGTTTAATGAAAATACAGAATTGAGGAGGAGTAACAGAAATAAAGGGAAGGGTCCTGTTGTTGAAGAGAACACTTTTGAAGAAGCAATTGATGCTGACATTGAGAACAGTGAGGACGAGTTTGTACCTGTGCAGACTGGTTACCTTCACGCGTCTGGAAGCAGTGGTGAGTATAAGCTTTATAGTTATGAGATATATTTTGAAACTTGTTGTATACGTGTGATTTAATATATAATGTGCATATGTTGGTTGTAAAAATATTTATGAGTTTGTGATTATCAGGAACACCATTGAAGTGGAGTAGAGGTGTGATCATGTCCAGGTTACCTGCTTCCCCAGCTGTTGATAAAGGAAGGAAAAGGGCAGCCGTAAACAGGGGAAGCAACAATACAAAAAAGCAAAAAGGTATGGATTGAGTAATATATAGTTATATGATTGCAATAATCAAATTGACATTTGTATTTGCAGTTAGAATTGTTGTTTTGTATATGCTTGCAAGTTTAAATAGTTTTTGTGTAACAATAGTTTTTTGAATACATATGTAAAAAATACAATAACAGGGTAGTGAACAGGGGAATGAACAGGGGGTAGGTTTTTTGAATACATATGTATATCAATCTTAAGAATTCGATAGATGTTCAACAACTTCTGCTTAAGAATTCGGTAGGTGCTCAACAACTTATGCTTGTGCAGTTTATATTGATAAGGTTCTAAAATTGGGTAAAAAGTTTATGTTGATCAACTTATCCCGACACATTGGCAAATAGAAGGTCCGTTAACATGTTTAACCTGACACGATTCAATTTGACTCGTATAATTACGGCTAATAAAGTATACGACAGCAAATATTTATTCATATCAATGTGAAAAAAGCTGAAGTTACATATGTAAACTGTATTAAGTGAATAAAGCCTAGTAACTGAAAAAACTTGTTAATGAATTGTAGATAAATTTTTTTATAAAATACAAGTGTACATGAACTAAATATGTTCCAACAGGAAGTGCATTTTGGAATATATGGTGTGTAAAAGATATAATCAGTTCTGAATACATGTGTGTATCAAGTGTATTTCTGTAATCAGTTCTGAATACGTGTGTGTAAACAAACTTATTTAGTAGTTGTGTAGATGAGTTACGTATAGACTTAACTTTAGTATATAACATATATAACATATGTATTTAAAAAGTGGAAAAGGATGGATAGTAAGAGTGTATATATGTATTTAGTGTGGGTGTATGTATGGAAAATGTTTGGGATTTTGCATATATTAAACTTGATTGAAAGAAAAATTCTGTTTGAAATTGTTGTAACTAATGGTGTACATATGCAATATTGTTTGTGCAGGTGATAATGACGTGGAAGACATTGTGGGACCTTCCATAGTTATAGTCCCAAAAAAGAAAGGAAATAACAAAAAGAAATCCCCGAAAAGAAAGAGCGCCAACACTGTCTCTACGACCTTAAGAACAAGGTCAAGTCCAAAGCCCTTGTACCTTGCTATAGCAACGCTAAAGCCTAATCAACAGGCTTGCGTTGCTAAAATGGGCTTTGGAAATTTACTGGATGTCAAGCTTGATGGGATACCATCAAGAATAGGCTTTTATGTAGTCGAAAAATTTGACCGAGAAGATGGAGATTAAACTGAGGAATGGAGCATTACCGGTCAATAGACAAGTCATAAGTGAAATGGTTGGATTGAGAGACGAAGGTGTGAACATTATGGAAACTATAGTGGAAGGTAATGAAGAGGTGAAACAGAATTGGCTGGCTCAATATAACATGGATGAAAAAGAGATATCACCGTCTAAGGTTAAAGTAGAGATAAGGAAGTCTAGAGTGGTTGATTTTAACTTCAAGCTCAATTTTATTGTACTTTTTACTAACATCTTTGGATGTTGTCGTAAAAATGAGGCAGTTAACTTGGACATCCTTGATCACATAACCCCTGACACTAAGTTTGAAGAAATAAACTGGTGTGAATACATAATGCAAAGTCTCCCGGATTGCAAAAAACCATGGAAGAAACACATGAAAAATAACTTCTTTTGTGGACCAGTTGCTCTGTTGACGGTAAATATTATTATTTATAAAAATAGAATGTGTGTGCACTTGTATATAGTTTGTGATTGATATAATTTAATTTTATGATAGTTGATGTATGTGGATGGAACAAAATGCGAAGCACTACCAATGATCAGAAAACGTCCACCCACCTCCACATGGTGTTTGGAAGTACTAAGAGAAAGAGAAGAGGAGGAAATTGATGTTGGTGGGTTAGGTCTTGGTGAAAAGGAACCTCCATATGAGGAATCAGAGGATATGGGATTTCCCGAAGACTTGGAGGTATGTTTATACACATGTGTTATACATTAATTTAATATGAATAGGTGCGTAGAAAACATGTGTTTATACACATGTGTGTACAAAAATTGTTTTGTATGTTTTTTTTAAAGTCAGCATATGTTTATACAATGTGAGTATACACATGTATGTTTATACAAAGTTTGTGTATACACAGGTGATTGTAGGACTGTAAAGTGCAGATGTGTTAATATTATAGTGTGAGTTAATATGTATCTATAAGAATACATGTGCTATTAATATGCGCTTGTGTATGCAGGGGTTTGTATGGAAGATGGGTAAGTACGTAGAAACCATTAACAAGAGTAGGAATTTTTTTGAGAAGACTCTCTGGATGGCGAAGGAGGTTTTGCATGGGAATGAGGAGATTTTGGAGTTAGAACGTAAGTATGTGGAAGCGTTAAGGATGGAAGAAGAAGTCCCAGCGGCGGCTGATGGAAATACGGGGAACACTACAGGTGGAAATGTGAACATGGAAAGCGATGATTTCAGAACTCCTAACATATCAAAAGTTGTTGGTACGTCAATTGTTAAGTCTAATGTTGTAGAAGGATTAGACTTGCCTGAGTATGCATTAGGACCTGAAACACAAGCTATTGTTATACAAACAGTTGATCGAGTGCTGAGCACAACTGAAAAGGGCAAAGGGGTGGCTACAGATGATTTACCGAGCTATAGTTTGGGTTTGACACAAGAGTGGGCAGAAATGGAAGCTGAAAGGAGAAAGGAAGAAGCTGAAAAAAATACAATCTCCAGTTGCAGCAGTTCCTGTAAGTTTTGTTGAACCGGTTGTTGTAGAGAATGAACAAGCTTCAAATATAGGAAGACATGAACAAGATCCAACTGACCAAACCGGGAGACCATCGATTAGGCGAGTTATTGGTAATTTGACATCTAAACAAGCTGGAAAGAGAGAGCAAGTAGCATCCGCACATGCTAGGTCGCCGTTTGTTGTGAGGGCAGTTGATTTTGGTGCCTTCACAGCTGAGGAAAAAAGAATTAAACAAATGTTGTTCCAGTCATTCAGAGATGCCAAGTAAGAATACAATATTTTTAAGCTTACTTTATTATGTATGCATATGTACTTTAAGTACCTAATTTTGTCTATGTTAGTGAACTATTATATGTGGCAAAAAGTGGAGTAAGGGCCACAAGACTTCAGTTGGAGAGTTTGGGCCAATCAGAGCCTGTGGATAGTAGCATGTTATCTGCTTGGGGAAATGTTCTGAACTATAATGAAAGACAACGAAGCTCTAGTTCTCCGTTTAGATTTTTCCTACCAACTTTTGTGGTGGTAAGATGATATATTTACAATACTGTTGATACTTTTATGTTTGAATACAAATGTAACCCGATAAGTTTATTAATTTAAAAATATTGTTTATGAACAGACGGCAGCATTCCGTGCACAGTTGTATTCAGCAGAACAAAGGTTTGCCATGTTCAGAGAATATCTGGAAAAAGCAATGGAGAAAGAGGTGAAACTGAAGGGATTCAAAGGAGTTGATCTGGTAAGTTACGTAGACTTACATACGTTAATAACATGAAATTATAAAAATGATCAGGTTACATTTGTGCATATGTTTAATCAACTATTACAAAAATTGGATATGTGACGATTATGAGTAGTTAGTATTAACATTTATATTTACATAAATATGATAAAAAGCGTAGTAGATGTTTGATAATGTTCGTATGAATTTGACCGTATTGTACATGTATTTAGCAATTGGATATGTGACGATTATGAGTAGTTAGTATGAATTTGACCGTATTGTACATGTATTTAGCAATTGGATAGTTTTGCATATGAATTTAGGAATTTTAAAGCTTTTGTATAGTGGGCGAAGTGCAAAATATAGTTGGCATATGTATTTAGGATTAAGTAACTTATTGAGGATAGTTTTCAAAGTTCATAATAGGTTGCATATGTATTTAGAAGTTGGTACCTTATTTAAATGTTATTATAATAATGCATGTTTTTATCCCGGTTAGTAATGATGGACACCAATTTGTAGTTGTGTTCAATCTAAAGAGGGGAGAAGTTTGGATGTTGGACAGCAAAAGTAGCAAAAAAGCAGAAAGCAGGAAGGGTAAGAAAATAGGATATGAGCTTGCAACAGTAAAGAGTGTTGTTGACGTAGACGGAAAGGTTGCTGATGACAGCTTAGCTGTTATTATGGTATGTGTTTCCGGTATATATGTTGTACTTAAGTTTGAAATAGTTTATTTTTAATGACACTTGTGTAATAGTTATTTTATTTGGAAGTTGCAGCATGTTGATTTCGGCAGATACTTGACAATGATGCAACATCCCAGAGCAAGTGTTGTATTTACAGCTAATTTAAGAGCTCCAAGATTGAAATGGCAAACAGAATCAAAGGTGCCGAACTGTGGTGTTTTCGTTATGCGACATATGGAGACTTACATGGGTGAGCCACTTGAAAGGTACGAATGTGGGCTGTCTGATGATGCGAGAAAGCAGGTTGGTCAGCTAAACAAGTTAAGGCTCAAGTATGTAACAAAAATTCTGCTATGTGGATGCAACTTACTATCTGCAAAAGTTCAAGGAATCATGGATGGAAAGCCGCAACATGGAGTCTAAAAAGCAATGGTTATTCTATCTTTTTTGTTTAATGCAGTTCTAGACAATACATTTGAATAAGTTTTATGTTTTGGGATTATCAGTTTGTCGGAATGTTTTATACAGTTCAAGTATTTGTTTGGATTTATAAAATATTGTGTTTGTGTTTATTTGTTGGTGGTAATAATAGTTTAGATTAAATTTTGTTGTGTTTGGTTGGGTAAAAAATGGTTTTTATTTTCATAACAGCTGTAATGAGTTAGTAATATGTACAGGTGAAAAGATTTACATGCAAATACAAACAATTATTCTCATAACATATGTATAGAATGAAAGGGAAAATATGAATATCTATAATAACACATGTATTATAAGACACTTGAATAAAAACATGAATAAAAACATTTATTTTCAGAACATAAGTATTTGAATGGTATACATATGCAATGTATGGTCAAACACGAATATCTACATGGAACACATGTATTATAAGATTGAGATAACATATTATAAGGCAGGCTTAGCATTCAAGATGTATTAACGTATTGAAAAAACATGTATTATAAGGCGTACTTAGCATTCAATATGCAGTTAACAAATTTCGTTTTTTTTTTAAAACAACATATGTATTATAAGATTGAGAAAACATATTATGTATCATATCGTTGTAAAGCGACAACCCTTAAACATGCATGTAACCTTTAAAAATATAGTAAATGTTAGCTACCAATTAACCAAAAGACCCACAATAAAACTACCAAAATATGAACTATTGGTATTTGAGCACAAACATGTTAAAATGTTATAAGGAAATTATCGTAAGTTCAATATAAAGCACAAACATTCCGAAAAGTAGACAAGTTGTTTAAGTCAAATTGTATTAACACAGAATCATTTAAAAAACACATGTATTAACACAGAATCATTTAAAAAACACATGTATTGGGATCAATATAATAAGCTATCAAAAGAAATTAGCTAAAAAACACATGTATTAACACATAATCATTTAAAAAACACATGTATTAACACAGAATCATGTGTTAATACATGTATTAACACAGAATCATTTAAAAAAATTAGCTAAAAACACATGTATTGGGATCAATATAATAAGCTATCAAAAGAAAGGCAATTTTGATACACAAAAACGAATATATTATAAATGAGATGATAAAGGTTGAATGTTATGGAACTCCATACATTCAATTACAATGAGTATTAAACATTAAGCAACGTAACTAAACACAAGAACACTTATTTAAAAAAAGTCGATAACGCAACTAAATTAACTGAAAAGTAGAGTAAAATTTATTTTATGTGTTGTGATTTAATTAGTCTTCATCGAATATGTAATACTCATTGTCATTGTCTTCAACTACTCGTCCTGATTCCCTTCAACCTTTGTTTCCATCTCCTTGTTTTTCTTCAAGGTACAAGTACGGCTATTGTGACCAACCTCCCGACAAAGACCACACGTACGAACTTTTGAATACTTTGTTTTTGTTATTCCCTTTGATCCTGAACCCTTGTTTTTTATGCCTTTCGTAACAACAGTAACACCTTCCAAATTGTGGTATTTGCCTATGTTTTCAGAGTTTGAAGAAGACATGGTTTCAAATGAGAAGAATGGTGGAAAAATAAAGCTGTAATGTTTCAGAATGAGGTGAAGATGGAGTAGGGTTTTGCTAACAAATAGTGTATATATACATCATATGGGAGGGATAACTAACGTTGATAAAAATTAGGGATTTGAAAATCTCTTGATTTTTAAGATAATATTATGCTTTAAAAATAACCACAATTAGAGATTTGAGATATATTTGGTTTTTTTTAAATGATATGATAAAATCGTTTCTTTAAATATTCATGCGAAAATCTTTCAAAATTATTTTAAAATACGGTATTGTTAATAGATAAGAAATTGTTGTATCAATGAAAAATGTGTGTAACAGTTGTGTAATACATGTGTTATATAACTAATGCATATAGTTTTGCCAAAATGGATAACAGTTTACGTATTGTAATGTATAGTGAGACCAATATTTTAAATAAAAAAATAGTGAATAATTATGTAACAACATTATAAAATATGTATTTATAATATGCACGATACAAGTATATATAAAAAAGTGATGATATAAATAGAAAATGGATTGACAAAACAAATGTATCAGTAACATAAAAAAAAACCAATAATCCATATTCAAAATCCTGAAAAACATAAATGCAATGAATATGAAAATAGCAAATGTTTCAATGTAACTCGAAATGCAACAACTGATTTCCAACGAATGCCATGATCAGATTACTCATTATCGTAATCTTCATAATCATCCTCTTCATCCTCGAATGCTATGCCCTTTCCCTTTTTTTGTTTGCATGTGCGCATGTTGTGGCCAACCTCATCGCAAATACTACATGTACGTCCTTTCTTCTTCGTTTTAGACTTAGTCTTAGCTTTTTCACCGACCACCACCCGTTCCACAACCCTTATTCCTTATTCCTGGCGAAACTTTGACAATGACTTCTGAAGGCGTAGTAACGCCTAGGAGATTCTGATAAATTTCTTCATTGTTCGCCTTGTTATTTTCCTTGGGAAGGTCAGCATCTAAAGATTCTTTCAGCTCGTTAATCTTTGCCACAAACTCTTTTAACTTTTCCGTGTCATTCCATAATCGATCAAGACAATACTCTAACGTTGCATGCGCATCTGCAGCTAGATTTTCGGTTTCTTCAATGCATGGACCATATCGATGCCTCTTTTCTAGCAAATGAGGAGGCAACACATCTTTTTTCCATCTTTGGCTAATGTATAGATGAGGAATCTGGTCAATTCCATTGACACGGAATACACAGAAAACATGACGACACAAGTATCCATGTCGTCCAAAATGGTTACATGTGCACGTAACCGTTCCATCCAACTCGTTCCAAACGACCTGTAAAAAACATTTGAATGTGGTTTTAGTTGTTATCATATATATACAGTAAACAAAAAGAACAAATATGGATAAATCAAAGGTTCTAATAGTTGAGAAACAAAGTTTTTAAAAAATACATGTGCATTAATAATAGTTCCGGTGCTTTTACTTTTTTGCCGAATAAAACAAACTTTAGCCCCATCTTCCTGGTTAACACTTATCTGTGAACATGAGTATAACCCTTTGAGGATCTCTTTTTGCACCTATGCACAACATGAATTATGATCAACAACTAAGGGATTTGTCAAAATATATATTAAATTTAAAACTTTGATATGTGTATACATAAATATAAAATTACCTCTCTGAAAATGGAACGAGAATAAACTTGACAGGCATGCCTTTCAATAGGTAAATCAGTAAACATTACCGGGGTGGATTCAAAAGTACGGTTGTCCATAACACGTTGGGTATACCTCTGCTTTTCCATAGCAGCCTCAAAACAAAGCATAAATTGTACCAGCATGTTACCAGAATGAGAATAAATCCGGAAAAATGCGTTTGAGCTTTCAGACCGAGAGGTGGTCTTCATAAGACAACACATGGGCAAATCCTTAAAGTAACTAGGAATCCACCTATCCCTGATTTCAAACATTTTTGACAACCATTTGTTGCCAGTTAGGTTAAACATCCGAATAAGAGCGTGCCAGCGTTCTTCAAACTCTTCGGGTCCAATAAACACATTCCATATAAGTTTATGAAACATCTTCTTAAATTCTGCATCGGACTCTAGCTCACCACATATCTGAAAATAGTCACAGATGTACAAACAGTGAATGAAAGTTGTTGAAAGTTGTTTTATGTATGGTTAATACAACAATAAACTGGAAACACATGTGCAAAAAAAACTCTATAAAATATTATATGAAAAGCGTAATACAATAAAAACACATGTACAAAAACTATACCTTTCCAGGCAGTTTCTGGGTTATGTGCCACATACACAACCGATGATTTGATTCCGGTAAAACAGCCTCAACAGCCTTTCTCAAGGCAGCATCTTGGTCAGTAACAGCCAAAATGAGGGCTTTTCCATGAGCTTGTTTAAAGGCAGTAAGAATCCATTCATACGAAACAGTTGTTTCATCACTCATTAATGCAGCCCCAAAAGTAACACACTTTTGGTGGTGGTCTATGCCCGTGAAAGGGACAAATATCATCCGATACCTAAACAAATTATTTGAAAAATATGATTACAAAAAAAAGGAACAAACATATAAAAATTAGACACAAAATAAAGTACTATACAATATAACTAAACATTACCTGTTAGTACGGTATGTAGCGTCAAAGGAAACCACATCACCAAACGCATGATAATTGCATTTCATGGTATCATCCGCCCAGAACATACGATCAAGAACATCATTAACACAGTGATATTCAAAAGTGAAATTAGGGACATGTTTCTTCCTGTCATTCATTTTATCAACAAGCATTTGTGCATCCCTAGGCCCAATATATTTATTAAGCGAACGTTGAAAGTTCTTCCAATCGGATGGCTTACCACGTACCTTGTCGTAACCACCCATAAAAACTACTCTAAGACGATGAGCTTTGGTGGGTCCAATATTAGAAAGTGATGCTCGATGAATAAACAATTTATCACTAAAATCCAACTTGCGTTTTGCGGTTGAAAGATCCATATTATTCTCATCCAACAGTGGATGATTATGGTTCTCAGTAAACTCATACAACCTATAAGCAGGGTACCATGAATTCTTTTGAACTTAACACCCGCCTTGCAATCAGTTACAGTAAAGTTCGAGTTACGGTTTTCCCTAGTTTTTTTAGCATCTTCCTTTTGGTTATTTTCATTTAGTTTCTTATCAACCAAGGTATCCTTGACTACTGTTTTCCTAGGTAATCCAGCTTTGTTACATAGAATATACTTGTGAGTAATATCACCATTCTTACGCTTCGTGGTGGATTTCCTAATCGAAAACCTAGCCTTCTGAGCATATTCTAGGTACATGTTGTACACTTCATCAAAACTATCAAAAACATCATCTTCGGTTGGTTTTTCTTCAAATGAAACGTCTGGGATCCAGTACTTATGTCCTTTTAGAGTAGGAACTACTTCATCATCTGATTCACTACCTTCGAAGTCAGAACGATCTACACAAATAAATTTCAACGTGGTCAGCCTATATATATCATAAAATACATGTGCACATAGTGAAAAAATACCTCACATACACAAAAGCATATAATCTGTCCGTAAAAAGTGGCGTTTAATATGAAACATACCACAAACTAAATTTTGTATAATGTGAAATACAAATGCAAACTGATGTGACTCTACCATAAAATGTATATAGCATCTGAAAACAAAGTACAACATATAACATTTGTTTTGACAGTTAAATACATATGCAATATACAAAAATACGGGAAATATACAAATTATATAAAATAACACACAAAATAAACGTTTAATGTATAACATACTTCAAACTGAATTTTTAAACTATGAGTATAAAATAAAAAACCAACGTATCACATAAAATAAAAAAAACCCTAAAAGGATTCGTCAACATCATTATCTATAAACAAAAAATTAAAGAAACTCTACAACACATATTCATGTTTTGGTATTAAAACTTCGATTGTAAACATGAAAACTAAAATCTTTACAACAATAAAATAAAATAACTGTATGATATGGAAATTTATAAAAAAAAAAATAATAATAATTACCAGATTGATCATGTTCATCAGAGATAACAGCCTCCTCAACGTTTAAAGGTTGAATAACATCATGTGACGGAGTACCATGCTGAGTTTCGTCTGGAACTGTTCCAGTATGAACACCAGTCGCATTTTTTCCAGTATTGGAAGCCATTGTTGATTCTACAGGGTTTTTTTTTTTTGAATATAATGATAAAACCCTGGTGGTTAACGTGGGATTTGTGATGTTGATAGCGGTTTAATTGAATGATAATGATTATCTTGTAACCACTTCCAAAAATACAGGAAGATTTATTTATTTTCAATAAATATAGCAAATATATGTTACCTAAAATGCCCCTGATATAAAATAGATTTAATCATTAAATGATAATTAATTATCTTTATTCTGATTGGTCCTTGGCAGTTCTCGACCTTTTTGTGGTTCTGAAAATAACCCTACAATATATATATATATATATATATATATATATATATATATATATATATATATATATATATATATATATATATATATATATATATATATATATATATATATATATATATATATATATATATATATATATATACGGGAGGGTTAAAGTGAGAGATTTTTTAAAGTTCTAAAAGTGAGAACCAATCTAGACCGTCGGATTTATTGATTGGTGTTAGATGAGATTAGTATTAAATGAGTGCTATTATAGTAATTAAATAGAGTTACAAAGGTATTTTTGTACATTTCTTTTTACCATTAATGTTTGTGTGTATCTTTTCACTAACCAATTTAATGAGTCAAAAATTTAATGACATACAAATTTAATACTTTTCCATTATTTTTATTCTTTTTTAATTTCGAACTATAATTTCAATAATATGATACATTGATAGTCATACATACAACCACTAATTTCATATTTAAAACGCATTGATACATGGACATACATACAATATCTGATACATTGATACAAGGCCAGACAATATACAATATCTGATACATTGATACATGATCATACAATATATAATACATTGATACATGAGCAGTGACTCATACACTTTTAATGACACGCTATAGAATTTGTGTACATTTGTAGTGACACACTATGTTTATCACATAAATTTTCTTAACACATATGTAGTGGTACACAATTTTTTTAATAATTTTAAAGTGACACACTAATTATTTTGACCTATTTTTAGTGAAAAATTAAGTCTTTTAAGTTTTAACACATTTAATTTCATAATTAAATGACATTCTTGTTATGAAAATATTTAGTGAAAATTGTGTTTAAATAAACGAGACACCTTTTGTTTAAACTTAAATGAGTTGTAAAAGAACATTAAATGACTAGTTAAATGGTATGGTTTAGGTTTGTAGGTTAAAGTGAAGATGAGTTATAATATTAAATACTAGTAGTAGGTTAGAGAGAATTAAGGGATATGTAAATTCTCTATTTTACCCTTTTCATTTAGTTACTAATATTATTAATTGTAAAATCAGAATTTTCACATGTCATCTAGTGTATGGGTTCTTACTTTTAAAACTCTAAAAAATTTCTCATATGATCTCAATTCTATATATATATATATATATATATATATATATATATATATATATATATATATATATATATATATATATATATATATATATATGGAAGGGCTCGGGTGGGGATTGAGTTTTAAGTAGGGATGGTGCGGCAATATCACAGTAGCTTTTTTTTTATAAAAAAATCAAGAAAATCTGAAAAAAATTAAAAAAATAAAGAGGGTGATAAATTATTAAGAATCGCTGAAAAAAAATTTAAAAAAATCGTTTTCATGATTAAAGGTATTGTGATATTAAGGTCGATTTTGACTTTTTTACAAAAGTCAAGATCAGATCTTGACTTTTGTAAAAAGTTACAAAAGTCAAGATCTTATCTTAAGATCACGTAAACTTTTTTTTTTAAATACAAATTGTTAATATCACACTAACTTTTCTTTGATATCACATTACTTTTTTGTTTTTTTTACTAATATTATTAATATCACCGTTTCTTTTTTAATAAACAATGTTAATATCACGGTTCCTTTTAACTATCACAGGAACTTTTTTCTTTTTTTAATATAATTGTTAATATCACCATAACTATCATATGTTTTTTTTAATAAAATTGGTAATATCATAGTAACTATCATATGTTTCTTAATATCAAGGTTTATTTTTACATGTAAAAAACTTAATATCACAATTGGTTTTATACTATCATCAAATTATAATATCACAGTTTCATAATATCACACTAGGACTCATAATATCGTTAATATCACGGTAGGACTCATAATCAAGAAAACAAAAAGTGCTCAGAAAAATCTGAAAAAATAAAAAAATGAAAGAACATAACAATAGTAAGGATCGCTCAAAAGGGAAAAAATTAAAAAAATCGTTTACATTGTCAATTTGTACCGTGAAGTTAGCGCAGATCTTAACTTTTTTACAAAAAGTCAAGATCAGATCTTAAATAGACGGTCCAGATCTGTCCGTACGTCCGCACGAAAAATAAAAATTCGCACATGATCCTCACTCTATATATATATATATATATATATATATATACATGAATGTAAAAAAACTCGAATACACAATTGTAGAATGCTTTAAAAGCTTTGGAGATTTGGGCAGATAAAAGTATATTGCCAATCCAATGCAACAAACACTTGTGTATAGCAATCAAAGCTTGTTATCTTGTGCAGACATAATGCTTTAAAAGTAGTAAGTAGAGGCGACAATTTATGACAAAAATCAAAAATTGGGCTAATTTGTAAAAGATTTAGGCATATTTAATATTTTTTTTAAATAGGCATATATGGCCCATTTAAAAGTTAAATGACCATTAACGAACACATATTTTCTCTAACGTGGAGAACATTATAATTGTTTTTAGAGTAAAGTCCATAATACATCCCTGTGGTTTGCCCTTTGTCTCGCTTTACATCCCTAAACTTTTTTTTGGCACAAAATCATCCCTCCATTAGTAAAATTGGCACAAATACATCCCTCTGTTAGTAAATTCAGTTAATAAGGACTAACGGTGCAAATATTTCTCCATTATCTCCTAACGAAAGAGAAAATATTTGCACCGTTAGTCCTTAGGACTAACGACGTTAGTCCTAGGGACTAACGGTGCACTCCACCGCCACCTACCACCCACCGCCACCACCCACCACCACCCAACGCCACCACCCCCCACCTCCACCGTCGCCACCCACCGCCACCACTGCCACCACTACACCACCACCTCCACCCACCCACCACCACCTCCACCCACCCACCCACCACCCAAAGCCAAAAACCACCAAAAACCTCAACTTTCATTATCACTTCTCTTTACATTTGTCGGGTCACTCACAAAGCCCAAAAAAAGCATCTCACTTTCATTTTCTCACACCAATCTCTTTCAATTACACACATACACACACACAAAAATGCTTAATTTCACAACAAAATAATGACAAAATCACCATGGATTCCAACATTTTTAATTATAATCATTTCATTCCCATTAATCTTTTTTATAGCATCACATTTTATAAAACTCCCACTATCACCATATTCATCATCACCCTCAATTTCACTTTCAGATGAACTTGATGAATTAGCTTTATTTAACCGTGCTGTAAACAGTTTTCACCCGACCCATTTACCCAAATTAAGAACTGGATCCACTAATAAAAACCATAAGATTGCTTTTTTATTCTTGACTAATACTCAGTTTCATTTTGCTCCTTTATGGGAAGTGTTTTTTAAGGTTGATAATGTTAGTGATGTTAGTGTTTTTAAGGATTTGTTTAATGTTTATGTTAATGCTGACCCTGTTAGGATTTAGTAAATCCAGTTATTAAAGTGTCGGTCACCTCAAGTATATGTAATCGTTAGAAAGCTCGTAGTCGTAGTTATTTAATGTTTAGTAGTATTTAGTTATGTAACACCGTGGAGGACGGACGGGTCTTTACCCACTGTATGCCTGATCCACAGCCCGTAGGTGGCGATTTGTGTAAGACTATAAATACTCTCTACCTCCCAAGGTAGAGAGTTGGAGCTCATAATAATACTTTCACTTTCTCTCACTAAGTTCCCAAACCTCTATCTCTTTCTCTCTCTAAAACCATAAGTTATACGCCTACTTGTGATCATGTATTGATGTGTTTGTGAAATCCAATATGTTACAAATGATATCAAGAGCCATGGTTTGATCATCTCTTTTACTTATCCTTGGATTTCTAGTGGTTTTATATGGTTTTTGAGTTTGAAAAAGTTTAGTAGTTTTTGCATCATTTGGATCAATTCTTGTGTTAAAGTTTGAATTTTGAGTGTACTTTTGTGTTTAGAATCATTGTAAGTGCTTGGGTTTGGATTTGGAAAGCTTGAATCACTGTGTTTGAGCTTGTTTTGGATTGAAAAGTGTGTTTTTGAAGTTTTTCAAGGTAGCGACTTGAGTCTCGTTGTGAATTTCTTCGTAGCGACTTGCTTCAGTAACTTCTAGCGAGTTGTAGTGTTAGTCGTAGCGACTTGAGCTTAGCGACTTGTCTATTTAGAAAAGCCGACAAACAGTACAAGTTAGTGGATTCTCCACTACGGCTAGCGACTTGGTGGAGTTAGCGACTTGCTTTCATTATTTCTAGCGACTTGTACTTATTGTTCTCAGCGACTTGATCTTAGCGACTTGGATACTTAGTGAGTTGCTCTTTAGCGACTTGTATGCTTAGCGATTTGGTTCGTTAGCGACTTGTGTTCAGCGACTTGGGTTTTAGCGACTTGTGCTTAGCGACTTGATTCACAGCGACTTGAGGTTTAGCGAGTTGCTACTTAGCGACTTGGTGCTTAGCGACTTGGTTAATACTTGTTTCTAATACGGTTTTCTCTTGATTTAGTAAAATCTCGTGAAAGAATCTATTTCCCGTTTTAAATCATAGAGTTATAAAATCCCGTGAAATCTGTAAACATGTCTACCAACGTGCCTACAATCATCTCTACTGTAGCTGAGGACGTTCAAGCAGCTGGTTCAGACACTCGTCCACCCATGCTTGACAGAACTGACTATGACTCATGGGCTCAACGAATTAGGTTGTACTGTCTAGGAAAGGAAAATGGAATCAACATTCTCAAGTCAATCGATGAAGGACCTTATCAGATTGAAACTACAAGAGACATAATTGATACTGCTGTAGATGGAACCATGATCTTTGGATTGGACAGACCAAAGACGTATGATGAGCTCAGTGATAAGGAGAAAAAGAGATTCGATGCTGATATCAGGGCTTCAAACATTATACTTCAAGGTCTTCCAAAAGATATCTACAAGCTTATCAATCACAACACTGAAGCCAAGGCAGTTTGGGATAATGTCAAGATGCTTCTCTCAGGTTCTGAATTAACTAAGGAAGACAGAGAATCACAACTGTATGATGAATTTGAGCACTTCAAAATGAAACCAGAAGAGAGTATCTATGAATATTACGTGAGATTTCACAAACTTGTGAATGATATGAGGAATATCAAAATGACTATGCCAAATATTCAGCTGAACTCAAAGTTTGTGAACAACATGAATCCCGAATGGCACAAGTTTGTCACCTCTGTGAAGCTAACCAAAGGATTGAAGAACACCAACTATGAGCAACTATATGCCTTTCTTCTTCAGAATGAGAGACATGCTACGTTTTAACGAAGGATTCTTGAACAGTTCAAATCTAAGCAGGGAGAAACTAGTTCGTCAAATGACTCTATAGCTTTTTACACCAATGTTGGAATTACCACCAAAGCTTCTCAAGTCATACCCATGGGTAATGGTAATTACAAGCTCATCCCTGATCCAGCATATAAGCCTCCCGACTTAAACACACTCATGGAAAACCTCATCAATCAACTGTCTCTCATGGTTAGTCAAAACATGAACTCTCTCCCACACTCCAACAATAACCTCAGAACAACATCCAATCCATACAATCAAGCTACTGTCAGAGATGGGAAGGTTATGGTGCAACCAGTTCATGAAAGGCAGTATGAACAGGGAAGAGGCAGAGTTGGTAGAGGATATGTGGCAAATCAGAATCGTGGAAGGAATCCAAATCAAGGACAAGCAAAGCCGATCAAGTGCTACAACTGTGGTGGTGAGGGACATATTGCTAGGAACTGCACATCTCCAAAACGTCCACAGAATGCAGAATACTTCAGAGACAAGATGTTGCTTGTGCAAGCTCAGGATAATGGAGCAGCTTTGGATGAAGAGGAGTTGTTGTTTCTTGCTGAGGGAAATGCCAAAACCTATGATCCTGATGTTGATGAACAGCCAACTTAGGAAATAGGTCACAATCATCAAAATGCCTTTCAAGTAGATGACTGTGATGCATTTGACTCTGATGTCGATGATGAACCTACTGCTCAAACAATCTTCATGGCTAGCATCTCACCTATGGTCTCTCCAAAGGTCTCTTCACTACAATAGGCTGGTCCATCTAAAGATTCAATCATTTCAGAGGTATTAAAACTATATGATGAAGTTGATGAGCAAAAGATGCATAATAAAGTACAAACTCTTGAAACTTATGAATCAGATATTGATGATGAGGGTAATAGCAATATTGTCCCATATGATCAATATGTGAAGCAAAGTGAAAGTGAGATTGTACCAAGTAATGCATCTTCTGCAGTCAATGATGACTATGTTTTGATGAATACACTGCATGTGCCCCTGATGATTCTGTTATCTCTGAACTGAATGCCTATAAAGAACAAGTTGTTATTTATGAACAACGTGCTAAGTTTGAGTTAACTACCCGTGAGCAGGAAATGGATGACCAAATGCGTACAATTATTAGAAAAAGTAATTTTATAGAAGAAGTGTTAAAACAAGAGTTAAACTCCTTACAAGAAAAGCTTTCTAAAACTGTTAAGCAAAAGCAAGAGCTGCAAGATAATGTTAAAGTGCTTAAACAAGAATTCAGTGCTAAGGAATCAAAACTTTTGAATGATTTTTATAATCTAAAAACTTTGAAAAACAAGCTTGAAAATAAGTTGTACATATAAGGGAATACCATTCAGACAGCTCACATGATTACTAAGCATAAAGTTCTCAGCGATAAGCATAGTATTCCCATTGTAGAGAAACCTAATCCTGAGTATGGTAAAATAGCAAAAGCTGCTCAAAATGTGATCTATGATGGTAATGAAATCCTTAAGCCTAGGCAGAAACCTAGTTGCACTGAGTGCAAGGAAGAGGACAGAAAACTAGATGATGCGTCTAGGGAGAAAATGGATAAGAAGCTTAACGATCCTGCGTGTAAAAAGAATAACATAACTATCAAACCCCACGATTACACTAAGGAAAATTGGATCTCCCTGAACATGTTTAAGCCTCAAACTCAATTAACCCCAGAACAGATCTTTTGGAAGAAAGATATGGATAAGCTAAAAGTTAATGTACTTGTTGAAACAAACACTCCCTTTAGGAAAATGCCTGCAACTACTGTGTATCCTCCAAATACACCAATGCACTTAGTTCCTAGATCTATTTCCACTAATAGCAAGACCTTAATCAGCCTATATGTTGTTTATCAGTTGTTTGATGATTTTGAGAAAATGTGTAAGAAGAGAATCACACCTACAGGGATAACTGAGGGGGAAAGGGGTTTTGAGCAAACTAAAGAATGTTATTTAACTGAGGTCATGCCTTTCTTTAAAACAATTAAAAGGTCAATTTGAGAGTCTTCAAAAAGGAATAAATTCAGATATTAAAGAAATGGAAAAGGAATTTGATGCAATGATAGTTGAGGTCAATGATTATGAACAGGAACTCAAATATAATGAAGTTGAAAGGAAGAACTTGCATATCTTAAATGAGAATTTGATTTCGAGTTGTGTTGCTCAAGATGTGTTTTATATTGTTACTAAGCACTCTATTACTGCTTCTTGATTTCATGAATTATCTATTGCATTGAAAGTTTCCCATGATCGTGTCATTGAGCTTGAAAACAAAAACTCATAACTAAATGAGAAAATTGATCAGGATGATCACGATAATTTGGTAAAACATCTTTCTAAACTAGAAGTTGAACATTTTGATTTGCAACTAAAATATCAACATCTTAAAGAAAATTTCAAAACCTCAAATATCAAGACATCCTCAGATGTTCCATAGTTTGATGCAGTTTTTCAGATAAACAAACGTGACGAACAGATTCAAGCTCATTGTAACACGATCAGAAAGTTAAAAGCCCAAATTTCACAATTAAAGGCTGAAAAAAACAATGTGACTGGCTCCCAAATGCCTCCTCCTTTAGATTTTCAGTATTCTCAAACTTTTCATCTTCAAAACTTGGTTAATGTTTTACAAAAAGAAAACGAGATTTTTCTGGAAGAAAATGAAAAAGTTAAACGACACTTTAAAGAGTTATATGATTCAATGAAAGTCACTCGTGACAAGAACAACAAAAAAATAACATCTTTACAAAAAGAAATTAAGAATCTGAGGAGTCAGGAAAAAGGGAAATTGCCACTTGTCTTTAATGAGAATGTTGCATCAAAGTCATCCTCAGATTGCAAATATACTGTGACTGTTAAATAAATTCCTCCTCATCTTAGGAATAATGAAGTTGTGTTTCATAACTATTTTGCTCACCTTAAGGATAGTCTAGAATGTCTCTGTGAGATTGTGGAAGAGGATTTCATAAATAAGCCGCTTGATAGAGAAATTAGGTTTGCTTGCATTCAGGCCAAACGATCTCAGGAACTGCTAGAATGTTTAATAGCAACATGTCCTAAATCCTTAGGTGTGAAAGGTAAAGTTGTGATGCCTTGTTCTATGCCTAGTGCCAAGCATACAAACCATTCTATGCCCAGTATTAAGAAAGTGAACTCTAATGTGCCTTCAAGTAGTTCAGATCCCTGCACGTCTAGTTCAGGAATGCAAAAAGTAGATCAACCAACTAATATTCCTACAATTCCTTCTACAGGAGTAATCAGTGACATAAAAGCAAGCGAATCAAAGCCTCTAAGCAAGATAGGACTTCGCAAGCTAAGAATGTGCATTGGAAGAGAGTAGAAGATCACCCTAGGAATATTAAGTTTGAGTTGAATAAAACGAATCGTGTTGATTCTAGTATTAGCTATAAGCGTACTGTAATTAATTCGAATTCTGCTACTATCCGCAAACCATGTAATGATGACTGCTTGATTTCTGTTACTAATCATGAATGTGGTGTGAATGATTTGTCAAATGCTGTCAAATGCCCAGTTAAAACTGTTAATGTTAAAAAACAAGCGAAAAAGGCTAAAAGGCAAAGGCGAAAGAAAGTTAGAAAACAGTGGAAACCTACAGGAAGGAAATTTAGTAATATAGGTTATCAATGGATACCTACTGGCCGTAAGATTAATGAGCTGTGCCCTAAATTTGCTAAGTCAATACCCACTAGAAAATGGATGCCTACTGGTAGAACTATTCCCTTAAGGAGTGAACACACTTTGAATAGGTCAAATGCGGACACTAGAACTGCATCTATTTATGATGATTCTATTGTTTCTACTTCTGATGTGGGTGTTCCAATCACTGTTACTAACCAAATGGAACCCATTCTTGCATGGGGATCCCAATTATCCAGTTATTCATTCTTGTATGTGTTCAACTGCAGATCGTTCAACTCGTTCTGTGGTACCTGGACTCAGGCTATTCCAAGCATATGACTAGAGATCGCTCGCGGCTCATGAACTTCGTGAGTAAATTCATCGGGACTGTTAGATTCGGGAATAACCATTTTGGTGAAATTATGGGTTATGGAGATTATGTTGTTGGTAAAAGTGTAATCTCCAGGGTATATTATATGGAAGGTCTTGGTCATAACTTGTTCTCTGTTGGTCAATTCTGTGATTCCGATCTAGAATTTGCTTTTAGAAAACATACTTGTTTCGTTAGAGAACTCGATGGTGTGGAATTGCTAAGAGGAACTCGTGGTTCAAATCTATACACCATCTCTATCGAAGACATGATGGAGTCCTCTCCAATCTGCTTGTTGTCAAAGGCTTCGAAAACAAAGTCATGGTTATGGCATCGTCGGCTCAATCACTTGAACTTCGACACCATTAATAACCTTTCCAGAAAGGATCTTGTCAGAGGATTACCCAGATTAAAATATGAAAAAGATCATCTTTGTTCAGCTTGCCAATTGGGAAAAAGCACAAAATATGCCCACAAACCAAAACCCACAAACTCAGTAATGGAAGTTCTTCATACCCTTTATATGGATCTGTGCGGACCAATGAGAGTGCAAACGATAAATGGGAAGAAATACATTCTAGTAGTTGTTGATGACTACTCTCGATTTACTTGGGTAAAGTTTTTGAGGACAAAGGATGAAACTCCAGATGTCATCATCAAACTTATCAAACAGCTTAGGTTCGACTCAACAATACTGTTAGAATTGTTCGAACAGACAATGGCACAAAGTTTGTTAACAAAGACTTAATTAAGTTTTATGAAAGTGTTGGAATCAGTCATCAAAGAAGTGTTCCACGAACTCCTCAACATAACGATGTAGTTGAAAGTCGAAATCGAACTCTTGTGGAAGCCGCAAGAACAATGCTAATTTATTCAAAGGTTCCAATGTTTCTATGGGCTGACGCCATTGCCACTGCTTGCTACACCCAAAATCGTTCCCTTATTCACTCCTCTCATAGAAAAACTCCATATGAACTTGTCCATAAACGAAAACCTGATCTATCCTATCTTCGTGTGTTTGGTGCTTTGTGCTATCCAAAAAATGACGGTCAAGATTTAGGTAAATTAAGAGCTAAGGCGGACATTGGAGTTTTCGTAGGTTATGCATCAAACAAGAAGGGTTACAGAATTTACAACAAAAGAACTCGAGATATCATGGAAACTATTCACGTCACGTTCGATGAGCTGTCCGGGCAAATGGCTCCAGGAAAATCTAGTTCTGGACCCGCATTTCAACCTTCATCAAGTAGTCATATCAGTTCTACCCTTGTTTCTAATCCCTCACCAGCAACTCCTTATGTACCTCCTTCAGAAGATGACTTGAAGAAATTATTTGATCCAATGTTTGATGACCATTATGAGCCAAGTGCTAATGATATGTCAATTCCATCAACAGAGGCTGCTTCTATCCCTGTCAATGAAGTTAACCCTTCAGTTTCAATGTCATTAAGTCAAGAAGCGCCTGCTGCTGATCACTCTGTCTCATCAACAAATCATCAATCATCGAGTGTACATCATGGAATTGTTTCTGGCACCCATGATGAAGTTAATCCCTTTGCTACTCCTGAAGATGCCCCATTTGAGAACATATTTTCTCCTGAATCATCATCAGAACCATCTTCATCAGGAGATATCGACTCTGCTACTTCAGTTCCTCAACAACAACCACATGAACACCTTAGAAAATGGACACATGATCATCCATTGGACAACATCATTGGAAACCCCTCTCGTCCAGTATCCACGAGGAAACAACTTGCAACCGATGCCTTATAGTGCTTCTTCAACTCCGTACTCTCTAAGGTCGAACCAAAAGATGTTAAAACCGCCATGAATGAAGACAACTGGTTCAATGCCATGCAAGAAGAAATTCATGAGTTTGATCGACTAGATGTATAGGAATTAGTACCTGCTCCAGATTGTGCAATGATCATTGCTCTAAAGTGGATATTCAAAGTAAAACTTGATGAGCATGGTGATGTTTTTAAGAACAAGGCTCGATTGGTTGCAAAAGGATACCGTCAAGAGGAGGGTATTGACTTTGAAGAATCAGTTGCTCCAGTTGCTCGTATCGAGGCAATTAGAATCTTCTTGGCTAATGCTGCAAGTAAGAACATGGTAGTCTATCAGATGGATGTAAAGACGGCTTTTCTTAACGGAGATCTTAAAGAAGTCGTATACGTCAGCCAACCTGAAGGCTTTGTTAATCCAGAGCATCCTACTCACGTCTATCGTTTGAAGAAGGCTCTTTACGGTTTGAATCAAGCTCCAAGGGCATGGTATGATACGCTATCAAAGTTTCTTCTATCTACTGGATTCAGCAAAGGAGCTGTTGATTCGACATTGTTCACCAGAAAGTCAGGCAAACATTTAATTCACGTTCAAATATATGTTGATGATATTATTTTTGCCTCGACTGGCCCCAATGAATGTGACCGTTTTTCCAATGAAATGGGTTCCAAATTTCAAATGTCAATGATGGGACAAATGTCTTTTTTCCTAGGATTACAAATTTCACAAAGTCCCGGAGGCATTTTTATTAATCAATCTAAATATGCAAATGAGATCTTAAAGAAATTTGGATTTGATTCTTGTGACCCTGTTGACACTCCCATGATAGAGCGTACTAAACTGGATGAGGACCACTCAAGGATCATGGTAGACCAAACGAAATATCGTAGTATGATTGGATCCCTGATGTACCTCACAGCCAGTAGACCAGACATTCTGTTCGCTGTTTGCATGTGTGCTAGATATCAGGCTAAGCCTACCAAAAATCATCTTGAAGCGGTTAAACGGGTCTTTCGGTATCTCCAAGGAACCATTAATATGGGACTTTGGTACCCAAAGGACACCGGTATGTCACTAACAGCCTATGCAGATGCTGATCATGCAGGATGTCAAGATACACGTCGCGTCTGGAGGTGCTCAGTTTTTGGGTGATAAGCTTGTGAGCTGGTCTTCAAAGAAACAAATTAGTACTTCTATTTCCTCTACAGAGGCTGAATACATAGCCATGTCATCTTGTTGTGCTCAAATCCTATGGATGAGATCCCAATTATCTGACTATGGCTTTGAATTCAACAAAATTCCTCTGTACTGTGATAATAAAAGTGCTATTGCTCTCTCATGCAACAACGTTCAACACTCAAGAGCAAAGCACATCGACATTCGACATCATTTCATCAGGGAGCAAGTAGAAAACGGTGTGGTGGAACTCTATTTTGTGAGGACTGAATACCAGTTAGCAGACATCTTCACCAAAGCTCTTCCTAGAGAACGTTTTGAGTTTATTCTTCCACGACTTGGTCTAAAGAGTCTACAACCGGAAACACTTAAACGTCTTCAAGAGGAAGAAGAGGAGTAAAATGTCTTTCTTCATCCATCTCTTATATATATATTTATTCGAAAAGCAAAATACAAAATTACAAAACCTTCAAAAAGCAAATAGAAAAATATAAAACTTTCAAAAATCCATAAAAATTTGAAAATCTTGAAAATTTTCAAAAAATATTGTCATTTTATCATGCTTTTCTCGATTTGATAATATCTACGGTCTTTGTGCTGTCATTCAAAGAAATAAATAAATAAATTTAAGAGAAAATGAATCAAATGGTTTATAGTCATTTCAGTCTATAACCCGTTTTTAAAGAAAAAACAGAGCCATGCTTTAACGTATGTTTCAAATCTCATGCTCTGATTCTATAAACAATCAATTGATATCTAATGAAAACTAATAGCTTTGAAAAATAACTTGGACTCTATTTTTGAAAATCATATGGTCTTAACATTTGTCAAAATATCTATCTCTCAATCAATAACTTATGTCATTGATTGAGGGGGAGAATGATTTCAATTAAATCAAAAGGTTATTTGTCATTCAATTATTTTCAAAAGATAATCATGCATGTTTAATCAATGGAGTGTAAAGTCTCAAAATCCGATCCTTATCAGTTAAAATGTTTTCATAATCAAGTCACAATTCTTCTCGAAAGCTTTCAAAATCAATTTAAATCTACAGAGATCACAAATCTCAAATGATTTGAAAATTGTGATCGGGGGAGAATTTGTGATTTAAATTGGATTTAAACTGATAATTCGATAAATGGTTTCATAAGTGTTTAGCAAGCTTTCCTCCCCACATGTGCCAAACGATTTCAAATTTTCCATGCACATGTTGAGGGGGAGCATCCTTTTAAAACCACAAAGAATTGAAACGTGATTGATTTGTCTCTAAGTGCAGGATCCTTCTAATATGTGCAAAACTCTTTCAAACATCGAGGCACATATTGAGGGGGAGCAAACTTATGAAAACCTCATCCTTCCCCAATATGCTTTATCTACTTGATTTGATCAGGGAAGTGATGTTGATATCTTTTAGAAAATGGTAATCAAAGAAGTTAATTCTTCCTCTTGCCTCTGTGTGCCAAAACGATTTCAAATACACGATGCACATGTTGAGGGGGAGCTCTCTTTTTCTAAAAATATCAAAAACAATTCAGGTACAAAATGCTTTGATAATATATCACAAGTATCTGGATTGATTTTTCAAATGGTTTTCAATTGGTTTCAACGGCAGATGAACAATACCAAATAGACCAACCAAATTTACTTTATGTATGGTGATATAAGGATGGTTAGGTTAGGTATTCGTTCCCATGATCCGCCAGAACCGGAGGGATCTACCCACGGACAATCCACTAGATAGTGTAAAAGTCCTTAGGTATGATGAAAAAAGGAGAAAAATGAGAAATTGGAAGAGTGCGGACTGAGACAGAGCTAGTACTGGAATAAACCCAATAAGGTTCTAGTTATGAAGTCTCGGTAAGCACTGAAGGGGTTAAAGAATGAAAATGAATTGGAATGTGAAAAGGGTGAAAAGAAATAGCCCTCCAATAATTCAACCTTAGGGCAGAAACCGGGTTCAATACATATGCTACTGGTGTTTACTAAGGTAACACCGGTATTGAAGACAATACATCATGGACCCAGTGATGCACTGCACTACAACTTCCCAAGCTACTCAAGTTCCTCTTAAAAGGGCTTGTTTCATTCTCACATGGAACCGACATTATCTATCGACTTTCTCTTAGAGTTTGTTGATATTGAAGAAGGATACCCTCTCCCTAGTCTCCGGCATAGGAAACCAAATGTGCACTAATTGAGTCTAGAGCCACGAGATCATCAATAAATCTCATTAGGACACACAATTCTTGAAGACTCTCTGTTTCACACAATGTGGAAAGAGAGATTATATCTCATGAGTCCTACGCATTATCCTTGTGGTACTGCCAGAACATCTGAGTGATATGCTAACATATTCACAATGAAGATGGAAAGCCTTCTGGAGCCAACATCAAACAAGCTCCTGGTGGGTGGCATGTGAGATCTATCCAATAGATCAACCATGTGACAACTGAACAGAAACAATGGGGCGATTCATAATTATGAATCAATCCTGGTTCAGGTTATGGATTGACGGATACCTTTGAAAAAAACGGTCGTTGTGCTTAAAAATCTTTTCTCTAGCACATCGACTGTGTATTAATGTTTCAAAATTTAAAAGGTGTTTATGATTGATAATTGATTTCCCTTAAAACCTTAGTTGTATTGCTAAAACACTTTATTGAGCAGTACACGATTGTTTTTCAAATCATTTTCATCAATCAGTGAATCTCAATTCGCTGGTTCACTCACTACGTGTTGTCTTCTTTGAGACGTTCCGGTTTGAGAACAGCTAGAGCAGCTGTGAAACCCTGTCAAGGAAATTCTTCAGAATTATACCTGATCACAGGCAGTACTTGTACTGATCAACCGGGAACCGTGGGCCGTGTACCTCAATTCAACGAAAGTGATCAAAGACACTTTCGTGCGCTTTATTGCTAATTGTTGTATGCAGGTACACCCGATGTCTGCAGTTGATCAGAATGAAGCGGTCAATCCATAGCCGCATGCTCACTCAACACATTCATTTCTAAAAGAAATCATGATAAGTGCATCAACGACTCTGATATTTTTACTCCATGCTTCTGCTACGCTGCTGCAAATATCATGAATCAACTAAAGCTTCCGCTACTCTGATAAGAAAATCATGATCCAGAATGTGAGCATGTCGGTCCAAAATGTCACAACATCACATAATACCAACACTGCAACGGATGAGTCAGAGATTTATGGTAGCTGATAATCTCAAAGCTGGCTCAACACTCATTATCACGTGGACCAGTAAAAGACCTCCACTTGGATTATTCAAACATGCAAAAATGAAGAATCAAAGACTACGAGCTACTGAGCAAAGAACGTCAACGAGAATCCTAGAATAATCTAAATGTAATATTTGTTTGTATTCAATGTATTTTTGAGGTGACCTCCCTTAGGGGGAGATTGTTAGGATTTAGTAAATCCAGTTATTAAAGTGTCGGTCACCTCAAGTATATGTAATCGTTAGAAAGCTCGTAGTCGTAGTTATTTAATGTTTAGTAGTATTTAGTTATGTAACACCGTGGAGGACGGACGGGTCTTTACCCACTGTATGCCTGATCCACAGCCCGTAGGTGGCGATTTGTGTAAGACTATAAATACTCTCTACCTCCCAAGGTAGAGAGTTGGAGCTCATAATAATACTTTCACTTTCTCTCACTAAGTTCCCAAACCTCTAACTCTTTCTCTCTCTAAAACCATAAGTTATACGCCTACTTGTGATCATGTATTGATGTGTTTGTGAAATCCAATATGTTACAGACCCGAATGTGAGGCCAGAGATTAAGGCGCAAGGTTTCGTTTTTACGAAAGATAGGTTTATACCTGCCAAGGAGACACATTGTGGGAGTGCGAGTTTGATTGCGGCAGCTCGGAGATTAATTGCTAATGCAATTCTTGATGATCAACAAAATATGTTTTTTAGTTTGGTTTCGCAGCATTGTGTCCCGTTGCATTCGTTTAAGTATTTTTATGATACCTTTTTGGAAGTTGGGAAATACCAAGTTGGGGAAATGAAGAAGGTTAAGTTTAAGAGTTTTATTGGTGGTGGGTGGAGGTGGTGTTGGGTGGTGACGGTGGAAGTGGGGGGTGGCGTTGGGTGGTAGGTGGCGGTGGAGGTGATAGGTGGCAGTGGGTGGTGGCGTTGGGTGGTAGGTGGCGGTGGAGTGCACCGTTAGTCCTTAGGACTAACGATGCAATTTATTTTATTGCATCGTTAATCCTAAGGACTAACGGTGCAAATATTTTCTCTTCCGTTAGGAGATAACGGAGAAATATTTGCACCGTTAGTCCTTATTAACTGAATTTACTAACAGATGGATGTATTTGTGCCAACTTTACTAACGGGTGGATGGTTTTGTGTCAAAAAAAAGTTTAGGGATGTAAAGCGAGACAAAGGGCAAACCACAGGGATGTATTTTGGACTTTACTCTTGTTTTTAATTAAAAACTTATAAATATAATATATATTTTTTAAATATAATTGAGGTGTTACGTTTGAAGAATTTATTTTGTCGTATTAGGTACTCCCTCCGTCCCAAAATAATTGGCCTCATTTGACTTTTTAAAGTCTTAATTTCTCAACTTTGATCCTTAATATTTCTGTATGTGTTATGTAATATTTGATGAAAATTACACCAATGAAAAAATATTTAAAAGAACAATCCATTCATATATTTTGCATCAATTATTATATAACATAAATAAAAATATTTAAGATCAAAGTTGAGAAATTAAGACTTTAAAAAGTCAAATGAGGACAATTAATTTGGGACGGAGGTAGTATTTTCTAAGCAATTTGTATAACATGAGTCCGTTTAGTTTGTATCTGTGCCTGCTCGGGCCCATGCCAGTTTGGACCGTGGCCCGTGCTAGCTCGGCCCACCTATTTTGACACCTCTAGCAGCAAGTAAACATAATACATGAGCAAACCACTTGCGTGACATGTCATTTTTCTTTTATTGTTAAATAACTTTATGACTAAAATACACCGTTGGTCCCTAAACTTGGCAGGACTCTTCGCGATTGGACAAAACTCGGCCTTTTCATCGTGGGGAGTCTAAACCTTGGCCTTTAAATGCCAAATCAGTCCCTTTGACCAATTCTCTGTTAGTCAAAGTCCGTTAATGTCCCCATGTGCCTTGCACATGAGGGTAAGATCGTCATTTCATTGTGCAAGGCACATGGGGGGACATTAACAGACTTTGACTAACAGAGAATTGGTCAAAGGGACTGATTTGGCATTTAAAGGCTAAGGTTTGGACTCCTCACGATGAAAAGGCCGAGTTTTGTCCCATCGCGAAGCGTCCTGCCAAGTTTAGGGACCAACGGTGTATTTTAGTCTAACTTTATTTTAAACATAGTGGCGAGCAAAATGTATAAATAGCAAGCAAAGGTGGTGGCAGGCAAATGTATTTGCTTCTTATATCGATTTTGGTAATGTGAAAAAATAGTGTCGATTTTAATTATTTAATTTGGCAAAGATGTTGCCTTTCAAAAAAAAAAAAAAAAAAAAAAAAAATTGGCAAAGAGTAGATTTTGGTAACACTATATGTTTTAATAATAATATAAATATGACTTTAGAAAATGAGTTTGTAAAAAGACTAACCACACTTATCATATTTTTTAGACTCGTCTAGTTTTCAAAGAGATTTTCTTTATAAATTAGTTATTAGTTTGTGTTGTTTGATAAAGTAGTACTCCGTAATCTCTTTAACAAGATTAAAGATATAATAATCCCTTGCCGTTCATTGAAAAAAAAAAAAAAAAAAGTTGACAAAGACTAAAAAACACCAGCCTTCTTGTAGTGATATCCATTGGCACCGAGGTGCTCAGGTGCACAAGTGATATTGATTCTTGGTTGTATTAACATGGTATTTAAAAGATCGTAACATAAAATAATCACTACCTAACCCATTCGTTACCCAAATAGTGGTACAAGCACGTTACAATCCATGTGATACCATGAATTTTTTTTTTTTTTTTTTTTTTTTTTTTTTTTTTTAAGATAAATGTTGCAATTTTAATATTTGTTTACAAAAATGGGTACATTTTTTAACATGGGTCTATTTTTTGTTTTATGAACCACAAGACTTTTATTAAGTATATAAATTTTACAAATTTAATCTTTAACCTAAAAAGATGCTATTTATGTTAGCTCATATTTATTAGATGTGGCAATTTGAGACTCATTAGTTAAACTTGAATATAATTGGGTAAATATTTTTAGGGGATGCGTTTAGTTGAGTCTCCTTTAATACTATAGACTGGTCTAGTTGATTATTTAATATAAAGTGTTATTATATAACAATTATCCAATGGGTCTAGCGAATCAAACGTTTCTTTTTTTTGGTAAAAGACAAAAGCTAAGGATGCTCTATGTAATAACCAACTAACGAAATTTTTTGGGTTTATACATTTTCATCTGTTTTTATCCATTTTTGTATGTTTTCATATGTTTTTATCTTTTTTATACATTTTTATACATTTCTACGTTTTATCCATTTTTATACGTTTTCATCCGTTTTATACGTTTTGTACGTTTTTTGAAGAGGTCTATACGTTTAAGTATGTTTTGTACGTTTTATATGTTTTGTACATTTTATAAAGTTTTATTATTTATAAAGTGTTATTATATGTTTTGTACATTAGTTAAACTTGAATATAGTTGGGTAAATATTTTTAGAGGATGCGTCCAGTTGAGTCTCCCTTAATACTATAGATTGGTCTAGTTGATTATTTAATATAAAGTGTTATTATATAACAATTACCTAACGGGGTCTAGCGAATCAAACGTTTCTTTTTTTGGTAAAAGACTAAAGCTAAGGATGCTCTATGTACTTACCGAAGTGATTTATTATACATAACCAACTAACGAAATTTTTTGAGTTTATACATTTTCATCTGTTTTTATCCATTTTTGTATGTTTTCATACGTTTTTATCTTTTTTATACGTTTTTACATTTCTACCTTTTATCCATTATTATAAGTTTTCATCCGTTTTATACTTTTTGTACGTTTTTTTGAAGGTGTCTATACGTTTAAGTATGTTTTGTACGTTTTATATGTTTTGTACATTTTATACGTTTTTGTACGTTTTATACAGTTTTGAACGCTTTTGAACATTTTTATACGGTTTCTTACGTTTTTATCCGTTTTTGTACGTTTCGTACGCATGTATACATTTTTGTACGTTTTTATATGAAAACGTATCCAAACGTAAAAAAAAAAGAAGATGAAAACGTATAGAAACGGATGAAAGGTATAGAAACATATAATAACGTCAAAAAACATATAAAACGTATAAAATGTACAAAAGCGTATAAAAACGTATAACGTGACTATAATTTCACCGCAACTTACGTTTTTATATACTTTTGTACGTTTTATACGTTCTTATACGTTATTATATGTTTTTATACCTTTTCATCCGTTTTTAAACGTTTTTATCCCATTTTTTTTTACGTTTTTGGATACGTTTTTATATAAAAACGTGCAAAAATGTATACACACATATAAAAAGTATAAAACGTACACAAATATATAAAAATAGTTAAAACGGATGAAAGAAAAACGCATGAAAATGTATAAAAATGTACAAAAACCTACAAAACCATATGAATGCAAAAACGGATGAAAACGTATAAATCACAAAATTTTGTTAGTTGGGTATGTATAATAAATCACTTCGGTTGGTACATAAAACATCCTTAACTTTTAGTCTTTTACCAAAAAAAGGAAACTTTTGACTCGCTAGACCAGTTGGGTAATTATTATATACTAGTATTTTATATTAAATAACAAGCTGGACCAACCTATAGTATTAAAGGAGGCTCAACTAGATCCATCCCCTATTATAGAGTTAATTACACAAATGGTCACTGTGGTTTGTTGGATTTTTCACTTTCAGTCACTAAACTTTTTTTTGGACTAATTCAGTCATTGTGGTATCTTTTTATTACGGATCCAGTCCAATTCCGTATAAAATGACCAAAAAACCCTTGTCACATTCTTTTTCAAATGAGTTAATTACATAAATGGTCACTGTGATTTCAAATGACAATTAAGTAACGGCCGTTAGTCCTTTATACTAACGGTCGTTAGTAAATAACCGAAAATTTAGTTTTCTTACGTTTTCGTCCGTTTTTACATGTTTCGTCTGTTTTTACACGTTTTCGTCCGTTTTTACATATTTTCGTCCGTTTTTACATTTTTTCATCTGCTTTTACACATTTTCGTCCGTTTTTACTCGTTTTCGTCCGTTTTTACACGTTTTCGTCCGTTTTTACATGTGTTCGTCTGTTTTTACACGTTTTCGTCCGTTTTTGCACGTTTTCGTCCGTTTGTACTCCATTTCGTTCGTTTTTGCACGTTTCGTCCGTATTACACGTTTTCGTCTGTTTTTACATGTTTTTGTCTGTTTTTACACGTTTTCATCCGTTTTTACATAATTTCGTCCGTTTTTACATGTTTTCGTCTGTTTTTACACGTTTTCATCCGTTTTTACATGATTTCTTCTATTTTTACACATTTTCGTTTATTTTTGCACGTTTGTGTCCATTTTTGCACGTTTCGTCCATTTTTACACGTTTTCATTCGTTTTCGCACGTTTTCGTCCGTTTTTACATGTTTTCTTCCGTTTTTACTCATTTTCGTCCGGTTTTACACGTTTCCGTCCGTTTTTACACGTTTTCGTTCATTTTTACATGTTTTCGTCAATTTTTACACGTTTTTAAATGTTTTCGTCTATTTTCATTCGTTTTTGCACGTTCTCGTCCGTTTTACACGTTTTCTACCATTTTTACTCGTTTTCGTCCGTTTTTACACGTTTTCTTCCATTTTTACACATTTTCGTCCGTTTTTTCTCGTTTTCGTTTGTTTTACATGTTTTTGTCTGTTTTTACACGTTTTCATCCATTTTTACGTGTTTTCGTCTGTTTTATACGTTTTCGTCTGTTTTTACTCGTTTTCATCCGTTTTTACATGTTATCTTCCCTTTTTACACGTTTTCGTCCATTTTTACTCGTTTTCGTTCGTTTTTACACGTTTTCGTTCGTTTTTACACGTGTAAATACGGAATAAGACGTGTAAAAATGAGAGAAAACATGTAGAAATGGATGAAATACGTGCAAAAATGAATGAAAAGGTATAAAACAGACGAAAACATGTAAAAACGGACGAAAACGTGTAAAGATGGACGAAAACGTGTAAAAATGGACAAAAACGTGTCAAAACGATCGAAAACAAGTAAAAACGGACAAAATCGTGTAAACGGAAGAAAACGTGTAAAAACGAACGAAAACAAGTAAAAACGGTAGCAAACTTGTAAAAACAGACGCAAACGTGCAAAAACGAATGAAAATGCATAAAAACAGACGAAAACATGTAAAAACGGACGAAAACATGTAAAAATAGATGATAACATGTAAAAATGGATGAAAACGTGTAAAAACGGACGGAAATGAGTAAAAATGGAAGAAAACATGTAAAAGCGGACCAAAACATGAAAAAACGATTGAAAACATGTAAAAATGTACAAAACGTGCAAAAACGGACGAAAATGGGTAAATACATAAGAAATCATGTAAAAACAGACAAAAATGTGTAAAAACGGACGAAAACGTGCAAAAAAGGACGAAGACTAGTAACAACGGACGAAAACGTGCAAAAACGGATGAAAAGGAGTAAAAACAGACGAAAACATGCAAAAACGGACGAAAACGTGTAATAACAGACAAAAACATGTAAAACGGACGAAAACGTCTAAAAACGGACGAAAATGAGTAAAACAGACGAAAACGTGTAAAAACGGATGAAAACGTGTAAAAACGGACGAAAACGAGTAAAAACGGAAGAAAACGTGTAAAAACGGACGATAAGGTGTAAAAATGGACGAGAACGTAAGAAAACTAAATTTTCGGTTATTTACTAACGACCGTTAGTATAAAGGACTAACGGCCGTTACTTACTTGTCATTTGAAACCACAGTGACCATTTACGTAATTAACTTATTTGAAAAATAATGTGACAAGGGCTTTTTGGTCATTTTATACGAATTTGGACTGGACCCGTAATCAGTGTTGCAAAACAAGGCCTACAAGGCCGATTAATCACCGATTAGGTGCTACTGGGCCACCAACCTTGCCGATTTGTGTAATTGGGTCAAACAAATCGGTCAACAACAGTCAATGGCAGTCAGCGACTGTTAACGGTGGTCAAACTTGCCAGAAACTTGTAAATATCTGTTACAAGATGAGTTTCAAGGAAAGTCTTGCCTAGAATACCCAAATCTCGCCGAAAATATCCAAAATTTGCCGAAAATGTCAATCCAATTAATCATCGATTAATCCCGCCTTGACTGATTACAAGCTACAGGGGGTCGACCGCCCAACTACTGATTCACGATTTTTGCAACCTTGCCCGTAATAAAAAGATACCATAGTGACTGAATCAGTAAAAAAAAAAAAAGTTTAGTGACTGAAAGTGAAAAATCCAACAAACCACAGTGACCATTTGTGTAATTAACTCCCTATTATATTTACCTAACTAGACCAAAGTTTAACTAATAAGTCTCAAATTGACACCTCTAATATATATATAAGCTAGTGTATATGAGCAACTATATATAGCATCTTTTTAAGTTGAGGGTTAAATTTGTAAAGTTTATATATTTAATAAGAGTCTTATGGTCCACAAAACAAAAAATAAACCCATGTTTCCATCAAGAAAAAAAAAATACTCATTTTTGCAAACAAATGTTAAAATGACTCCTTTTATCTAAAAAAAACTCGATACCATTACCTTCATTTGGGAAGAAATAGTTGATGCCCAATTTGTCATGTAGCCAAATATACAAAGTTCACCAACCCACCTAATATATATCCCGTTCGCCCGTTCGGGATTAGTTCGTGTGAAAAGTGGGACAACAGGTCATCATACATGTTAATCTTTCACAATTTTTTTCTACATCATGACAATGTGTCTTTCTCTTTAAGAAAAATCCTTTGAATTTAACTATTCATTTTTGGCGGCTGCGAACAAATAATTATGAATAAACGTCACAAAAAAAAATGCAAACAAATAATAGCAGAATGAGGTATGACACGTTGAATTTAGGGCGCGGCTGGGAGTGGTACAAGTACAACTGGGGTGGCCAAAATCGGAGGCAGATTGAAGTGTAAGGGAAGAATTTTGATGATATTTAAACGAAAACTAACTTTCTCATTATATAATATATAGACTAAAATACACCGTTGGTCCCTAAACTTAGCACGGTGCATCATGATGAGACGAAACTCGCCCTTTTCATCGTCGGGGTCCCTATTTCAAGGTTTTCACTCGCTACAAGTCCTTTGACCAAGTCAAAGTGTGATTTTTGTTTTGTAGTCGAGGGTATTTTAGTTCATACACATTTATACTTTTATAACATATTTATATTTTACCCCTTCATCTTTCATCCTCTTCATCATCTACCCAAATCATTCATCTTCCCAACATTCATCATCATCTCCCCCAACATTTCAAGAGAGTAAAACCATGAGGAGCTTTTAGAGTTATCTCAATCATCCATAAAACATTGAAGTATAGTAATTAGTTTGTTATTTACATCCATACATCGTGGAAATGATGAGTGGTAGATTTTTTAAAAAACTTGTGGCCCAGTTCAATTATTAGATTGACATTCTCGAATGGAATGGAAAATGATTTGTATTCCAATAGGAACATATGTCTAACCGGACTTCGGGAATGCACGTGAATAATTTTGTTGAAAGTATCGTGTTTTATAAATCCACCTTAGCCTCTTGTAAGTTCTTGTGTTTCAAGTTTTGTTTTTGATTGAAGTCATAAAATTTAAACTGGGGAAAAGTAGCATGTCTTGCGCAAAGTATCTAAATTTACTTTTAACTCGTGTGCATCTTTGTTGAAAACTCTCAGACCTTGACAGATCTTTAGCACTCGTGGATCGTTAGTGTTGCCTATGTAATCATAAGCAAACTAATAGACAGTCTCTAACACTTGTGTTCTATAGCGGAAAGTAAATACAAGTTGTTATAACTAAGAACACTTAGATCCTCTATGGATCTTTTTATTCACTGAAACTCTATGTTTCGAATGAGTTGGTTGTCTATTACAAACTATGAGGTTCCTTTTATAAACAAGGAACCCTAATCTATTACTACCCAATCGACTACACATGTACGCATGCATTTAATGACTAATAAACTAAACTATATTGAGCAGTACAATTATGCCCATGCAACCTTGGGCAGTACAAGAATATGGAGAGTTAGCATTTAATACAGTAAGCGCATGCTGATCCTAGTCAGCTTTCACCCTTCAGCAGTAACACGGCAATGCTTGTACTCTTCAGCAGAATTACTTCTTCAGCAGATTCTGCTTCTACTTCGGCAGAAACCTTCGGCAGTAATGACAGCAGAAATCCTACTTCACATAATTCCCAACAATCCTCCCCTAAACTGGAATTTGACTTGGTTAAGTTCCAGTTTCCTGACCTTGAAAGATCTTTGGAGACTTCAGTACCAGAGGATTGTTTTCTCACATCATTAGCAAAGAACCACTAATAATCTCATATCTATGATGATCAAACTTTGAAACGCCAGGTCTTTACAGCAACAAATGACAGAATGTACATCAAAACTTATTAGTTGCATACTATTCTCATCACTTCCAGGTGTGTGAATTCCTGTGAGAGGTGAATCATTGAAAATAATGGATTTGATGTCTCTTTACCAATAGCCATCTCTACTGGATTAGCCAAATGTTTAAGTTCGAAAACTATGGTACATTGATAACCATCTGATTTATAGGCAAACCAGAAACCATATAAACGGATTTGACTTGTCTTTACCTGTAGCCGTTTGCTCAGGACTAGTCAATTCTTAGAATTGGTGAATTGATAACCAAATATGGAGATAGTTGCCTTTACCACAATCCATATACTTGTGGGCTAGCCAATTCTTGGATTCCAACAAGGAATAGACTATGGTGAATTGATGACCATGCAACACTCAGCAATTAAGCATGGGTGGTTGCAGACCCTATGATTTTGAGCAAATCATTACAGCTATCAACAGATTTGATGTGTCTTTACCAAAGCTGTACCCTTTGGACTAGCTAACTCTTTGATACACACAAGATATATCTAGTGAGTTAAAAACCATCAAAAAGGCAACAAACCTGCAAATGAAAGTTATTTTTTTTTTTTTTTTTATTTTTTTTATTTTTTAACTAAGAATCAAACAAACAAACAAATTCTCCCCTGAGGCCTATGCCTCCCCTTAAACTAAGCAGTTAAGGGTTAAGCATTCCTATATTGACCATAAGGTGTTGAAACCTTGGTCCATCAAAAGCTTTAGTTAACAGATCTGCCACATTATCATCTGTATGAATTTTAGCCACATTTATCAAATGTTTTTCATATGCATCTCTTATAAAGTGGTGTCTGATTTCAATATGTTTGGTTCTACTGTGAAAAACTGGATTTTTGACAATGCATATGGTACTCTGATTATCAATAAAAAGAGTTGTGTTCATGAAATTATACCCATAGTCCAGTAATTGGTTTTGAATCCAAAGCACCTGTCCACAGCAGTTTGCAGCAGCAACATACTCTGCTTCAGTAGTTGAGGTAGCCACAATCGTTTGTTTCTTGCACTGCCAAGAAATCAATCTTTTTCCAAGGAATTGACAGCCTCCAGTTGTGGATCTCCTATCCAAATTTGCACCAGCATAATCACTGTCACTATATGCTTCTAACTTAAAAGGAGACTCTTTTGGGTACCAAAGGCCTAAAAGAGGTTGGCCTTTGAGGTACTTAAAGATCTTCTTGACTGCATTGAGATGGGAAGTAAGTGGAGTGACTTGATGTCGAGAGCACACACTTACAGCAAAGGTAATATCAGGCCTTGAAGCCGTTAGATACATTAATGAACCAATCATAGATCTGTATAAGTAAACATTCACAGGTAGATCTGGATCATTGTTGGCTTTTGTTTTTGGATCTTCATAAGGTGTTGTGGCAGTCCTGACACCTTCCATGCCGAATTTCTTCAACATGTCCCTCACATATTTATCCTGACTGATAAATATCCCATCCTGTTTCTGCTGAACTTGGAGACCTAAAAAGAAAGTCAGCTCTCCCATAGCACTCATCTGAAATTCTCCCTTCATCAGATCCTCGAATTCCCTACACCAAGCTTCTTTAGTGGATCCGAAAATTATGTCATCCACATACACTTGCACAAGTATGATGTTTGTCGAGTTCTTCTTCAGAAAAAGAGACTTATCAATGGCACCTCTTCTGTAGCCATGCTTCAGTAGAAATGATGAAAGCCTAGCATACCAGGCCCTTGGTGCCTAATGAAGTCCATAGAGAGCTTTAACGACTTTGTAAACATGATTAGGATGATCTGGGTCTTCAAATCCTTTTGGTTGTGTGACATAAACTTCCTCTTCAATCTCACCATACAGAAAAGCACCTTTAACATCCATCTGATACAGCATGAAGCCCATGTATAATGCATATGCCAAGAAAATTCGAATGGCCTCTACTCTTGCAACAGGTGCAAACACTTCATCATAATCAATCCCTTCTTCTTGCCTGTAACCTTGAGCGACTAATCTTGCTTTGTTTTTAATAACCACACCCCTTGCATCTCTTTTGTTCTTCAGAATCCATTTAGTTCCAATGGCATATTTGCCATCTGGTAATGGTACCAAGATCCAAACTTGTTGGTTCTGAAACTGTTGCATTTCGTCTTGCATTGCCTCAATCCAACTTGAGTCTTCAAGAGCTTGAGTGACACTGGTTGGCTCTACTTGAGAAAGAAAACACGCAAACAGACAATGCTTGAAGTCTGTGTGATTCTCTCTTTGCTGATTAGAGACATAAGAGAGAAAAGCAACCTGTCCAAATTTAGGACTAGAGATAGCCCTTCGAGTTCTAACAGGAGCTAGAATGTCACCAATAATATTGGATTGAGGGTGAGTGACGTTGATTCTTTTAGTAGCAGTGGGGTTGACATCAATGGTAGGTTCAAGATTAGACACAGTTGGTACAAAAGTTGTGTCATAGGAAGGTGAGGTGAAAATGCCAGATTTGGGTTGATGATTACCAAGATCTGAAGGACTTAGAAAGCGAGTATATGGGTCACCAAAGTCTATGGACACTCTAGTAGGAATAGGAGTAGTAACAGACGAGCTTTCAGCAGATTGGATGACAATGGGAGAGACTGCATCAGTGTCAGCAGGAACAAGGTTTCCACTGACAGCCTCTTTTGCAAGTTCCCCATCCACCTTCTCAGCTTCAAGTTTAGCTGCAAACTCTTGAGTCTGAAGCCTAGCAAGGTCCTCATCATAGTGTGATTCATCTTCACTCTCAGCTGGGGTATCTCTTGAAGAGTTACCTGCAACATCGTTAGGGGAGAAAGAAGGCACAAGAATGGGTTGTTCATCATCTTCAAATTCACTTCCAGAGTCAGCATCCAAGGTACCTGCATTGTTAGTGGGAGTTTCTTGAGAGCCTGCACTTTGGTTAGTCATATGTCTAGTATAACCTAGATATTCAGTTAGGTAGTCAAGATCAAAAGACCACACATGACCCTGTCCTTGAACATTGGGCTTGTCTTCTAGGTATCTGAGGTTCAAAGTCTCCTCTATCTTCTTAGCTGATAAGTTGTACACTCTGTAAGCCTTGCTATTAGCCGAATAACCCACAATATAACCATCATCAGCCTTTTCATCAAACTTCCCCAAAGGATCACTTGTGTTCAGAATGGTCACTTGACAACCAAAAGGTTTGAAGTAGTGAATGATTGGAACCTTCCCAAAGAGAAGTTCATATGGTGTTTTGAGGTGAGGTCTAGTTATGGAGACTCTGTTAAGCACATAGCAAGCTGTGCCAACAGCTTCAGTCCAGAACATAGTGGGCAATTTAGAGTCTGCAAGCATTGATCTCGCAGCCTCTATCAAGGTCCTATTCTTTCTTTCAGCTACCCCATTTTGTTGCGGGGTTCTTGGATTGCTATAGTCCCTCTTTATCCCTTTAGACCTACAAAGTTCTATAATAATTGCATTCTTGAACTCTGTCCCATTATCACACCGAATTCCCTTAACCTTCTTGTTCAACTGATTTTCAACGAGGGTGATGAAGTCTTTCAGCACTGGAGTTGTTTCATCTTTAGTCCTTAGAAAGAACACCCAGCAAAATCTGCTATAACCATCAGTGATAACCAAGCAATAGTACTTGTGATCGATGCTTCTGACTTGAGTTGGACCAAATAGATCCATATGTAACAGCTGAAGAGGCTCAGAGATGATGCTCACTGCAGTGACAGCTTTGTAGGATGCTCTGTGTTGCTTCCCTTTGTTGCATGCAACACAATTATGATCATTGGAGAACACTTTGGTGGGAAGACCTTCAACAAGTCCCCTTTTGGAGAGAGTGTTTATAGTTTTGAAATTCACATGAGCCATTCTCTTATGCCATTTGTTGGACTCATCCAATGATGCTTTAGCCAGCAGACAAGTGAGGTCACCTTCAGGGTGAACTTCATTGAGGTTGAATGTGTATAAATTGTGAGTTCGAGGGACTCTCAGCAGAATTGAAGCATCTTCTGGAAGCTTGAACTCTTTAGACAGCACAAGACATTCATTTTCCAAGAATAGTACCTTGTTCTTGGTGTCACAAATTTGTGAGACTGAGAACAAGTTGAAGTTCTGAAGTTCCCTAACATAGTACACATTCTCAAAGTTCAGTAGAGGTGTCTTGATGGTGCCTTTCCCAGTAATTCTACCATCACTTCCACCAAAGGTCACATTCCCTCCTTTTTCAATAGGAACAAAATTGTGCATCATATCTCTATTTCCAGACATACTTCTAGAACAGCCACTATCAACAATACCAATATCTTTATGCTTAAGGGGATGATCCTACAGAAACAAACATATATACAAAAGAATGTTAGTATACTGAGGAGGCTCAAGTCATTGCTGACTTGAACCTGCCTTGTGGATCATTAGATTTAGGTTTAGCAAAAGAGTAAGATCCACCATTGTTCTTGGGTTTCCATTGATATTTAGGTCTCTTATTATTCCAAGAACAACCTGCTGAGGACTTGACAGCAGTGCCCCAACATCCTTTCCCATTTTTCATAGAGTCAACATATGCAGTCCAATAACCATGATTAAAGTATGGGCTAATAGGTTGCACATAAGGTCTATCAGCTGATCTCCTCCAAGGAGAGTCAGTTCTAGCTTGTGGGACATAAGGTGGAATATTGTTAACATTGGTCCACATAGGTCTTGGTTTCTGCTGATTAGCACAAACACCCAATCTTTGCTCATAAAAATCACAATCCTTAATCAAATGAAGTTTACTTCCACAAACAAAACATGTCTTCCTTTTGGAAGATGTATTCAACAAAGAAGATGTTTGATTACATGTAGAAGTACTTAAACCAGGAGCATTAAAGGAATTGTTTTTAACAGACAAATTATGCAAAGAATTGAAAGACAAGTCTTCAGGGGAAACAGGCTTGGGAGTGGATTCCTCAGCAGCTATCCTAGAAGGCTTGTAGAGAGTCTTGGGTGCAGGCTTGGGTGTAGGCTCAGGTGAGGGCTTGACAAGGTCTGACTTATCACTTGAATCACAGTTGTAAGTAGATCCTTGATCCGATGAATTGTCACTGTCAGAGAAAGAGACAAAGTCATAAGATGAAGCATCATTGTCTTGCAAGTCTTTTGACTTTCTGCCATATAGATGGTGTGATCCATCAAAGTCAACAGTAATGGATAAGTCAGTGGGCATGAATTCACCTCTAATAGGTCCAGGGACAACATGTAAATCACCTTCCTTTCTAAAGTGTTCTAAGCCTGCAGGTGTAGATTTACGCCCATCGTGCCTAGCTTCCAATCCTACATACTTCTGAAAACCTAAGCCTATTCCGGAGTTCACTGACTGACTATTATAGAGTTCTCTAGCTAGATTGTCACCAGATATCAACCATTGTTTATTTCTAGTTATTTCCTCTGCAATTTTCTCTTTAAGCTCTAGATTCTCAGTAATAGTATCAGCTCTTTCTTTTTCAGTGCGTTTAATGTTAATATTAGCAATATCTAGATCAAATTGAAGCACCTTAATCTTTTCTTCATAAGCTATCTGATTCTTCTGAAACCAAACCTTTTGTCTTTCTAATGTTTTTAACGAGAGTTTATAAGCTTCATTATCAACATAGCATGCATTGTACTTAGGTTTCATAGTATCATAAGCTTCTTTCAGTTCATTGTATCTTTCACTACAACCAAATATACAGTTGTGTACCTGAGAAAGTCCCATGAATGCAAACTGATCATGCCTATCTTCTGAGGTGCACCTTGTCAGCAATCCAAGCTTCTCTGTATCAGCAGCTTCCTCAGTCACAGGTTCATGTGCAGCCCAGTTGACCTGCTCATCCATGGTGACCAGAGTTGCTGAAGTGCTAGCTCCCTTCTGATTCTGCTGATATGAGTGGTAGCTAGCTCCCTCTCCACTCTTCCTGTCTTTGCACTCTCTAGAGAAATGACCCATCTGGTGACAAGAGAAACACTTGACCTTTCTCCTTTCAAACCGAGTTGGATCCTTTCCCTTGAACCCAAAATTCCTTCCTGCCTTCTCCTCAAACCTCTTGATATCTACTGAAAGCATGGGCACCTGCCATTTCAGCTTCATCTCCTCCATCTCAAGAGGGTCCACCTGGTCAAAATCTTCATACACAAGATGCTGCTGAGTATCATAATCAGCAACAAATGAATGAATCACATCCTCCAATACACTGCCAGATTTGGCTTGAGGATGTGATGGGGTGGGACGATAAGATGATGATGGCAAATAAGATGGACTTGAAGCATGCATCATCATATTGGAGTGAGATGTCCCAACAAAGGCTGTATGACCAGAAGAGGATGCACGGTAGGGAGATCTGACATCAGGTTCAAGAGATCTGAGTTTGTTGTACAACTCATCAAAAGTGAGCATGTCCAGCCCACCTTTAGCTTTAAGGGCTATGCTCACATGTAACCATGATGGCGGCAAAGATCTTAGAAACTTAGAGTTGCAATCATCATTGTCAGGCTTTGCATTCAGCTGGTTAAGCTGACTCAGAATATTGTGAAACTTGTCGTATCCCTTGTGGATACCCTCTTCTTCAGAGATATTGAAATCTTGGAAGTGTTGTCTCAGCATAGACTTCCTCATCCTCCTGGACTCTTCATTCCCACCAAACCTTTCTTTCAGAGCCATCCAGATGTCCTTTGCATCAACCATGTGGTGAAAATCACCTAAGTGATCTTCAGGAATAGATTGAAGAAGGATGGTTCTTACTTTGTGCTCCCTCTGTACTGCAAGAATCTCTTCAGCAGTTTTGGGAGGAGCAATGGTAAACTTACCATCAAGATCTGGGATGGTCTTCTTTAGACTGTTACCATTCTTCACTATCTCCCACAGATTCCAATCAATATTAGAGATCCAGTTCTGCATCTTCATGGTCCACAGATCATACTCTTCTTTCTTTAGGTAAGGAAACTTACCATTACTGTTGGAGAGACTCAGTTGCTGCATAGAGGTAGTGGTTTTGATGTTGTTGTTGGTGGTGACTTCTGATTCATCATCAGTTCCAGGCATGGTAAATATGTTATTGGTTGTATGGGGGTGAGGTAAATAAGGTTCTCAGTATCGTAGAGACTCTCCCGAGGCTCTGATACCACTTGTTGAAAACTCTCAGACCTTGACAGATCTTTAGCACTCGTGGATCGTTAGTGTTGCCTATGTAATCATAAGCAAACTAATAGACAGTCTCTAACACTTGTGTTCTATAGCGGAAAGTAAATACAAGTTGTTATAACTAAGAACACTTAGATCCTCTATGGATCTTTTTATTCACTGAAACTCTATGTTTCGAATGAGTTGGTTGTCTATTACAAACTATGAGGTTCCTTTTATAAACAAGGAACCCTAATCTATTACTACCCAATCGACTACACATGTACGCATGCATTTAATGACTAATACACTAAACTATATTGAGCAGTACAATTATGCCCATGCAACCTTGGGCAGTACAAGAATATGGAGAGTTAGCATTTAATACAGTAAGCGCATGCTGATCTTAGTCAGCTTTCACCCTTCAGCAGTAACACGGCAATGCTTGTACTCTTCAGCAGAATTACTTCTTCAGCAGATTCTGCTTCTACTTCGGCAGAAACCTTCGGCAGTAATGACAGCAGAAATCCTACTTCACATAATTCCCAACAATCTTAGTTTGTTAAACGAATAGGTGATACTGTTGAATGCACGAAAACCATTTGATGAAATGTTCATATCGTTTATTGGGAACTTGATAGCAGTCTGTCTTAAGCTCTTAGTTATAGTTGAATGCACGAAAGGTGTTCGATGAAATGCTTCAGTCTCTGCTGTATTGACTTCTAAGACATGTTAGTACTACTTATCATGTAACTTTGCATATAGTCTGGTTTAGTAGAGACATTGATCGAAAAACATTTGCTATTATAACCGAACGATACGTATCTGCTGGGAAACCTGATAAAGCGGTTAAAGTTTTTTTGTCGATGCATGAATATGGTTGCCAACAAGATTTGAGTAGTTTTAATATGTTTCTTGATGTCTTATGCAAGTCTAGACGAGTTGAAATGGCGTATAATTTGTTTAAGGTTTTGAGGAGAAGATTTAGAGCTGATACGATTAGTTATAACATAATAGCAAATGATTTTTGTTTGATTAAACGGACGCCTAGGGCGTTAGAGGTGTTTAGGGAGATGGTGGAAAGTGAGATGGATGTTCTTTTTGGAGATGAAAAGGCGAAAATGTGAGATGGATGTTGTAACCTACACGACGGTTGTTCATGGTTTTGGGGTTGCGGGTGAGATTCAAAAGGTACGTCAGGTATTTGATGAAATGATTGGAGTAGGGATACTTCCTTCTGTTGCTACTTACAACGCATTCATTCAAGTTTCATGCAAAAAAGACAATGTGGAAAACGCTATTGTTGTGTTTGACGATATGCTGAAGAAGGGGTATGCACCTAATTCGACAACTTACAATGTAGTGATTAGAGGCTTGTGTCATGTCGGGAAGATGGATACGGCAATGGAGTATTTGGATAGGATGAAACATGATGAGTGTGAACCGAATGTTCAAACTTGAAACGTGATCATTAGGTACTATTGTGACGAAGGTGAAATAAAAAAGAGTTTGGATGTTTTTGAAAGAATGGGTAGTGGTGAATGTTTGCCTAATTTGGATTCGTATAATATTTTGATAAGCAGAATGTTTGGGAGGAAGAGATCAGATGATCTAGTGATGGCTGGGAAGTTGTTGATAGAAATGGTTGATAGAGGATTTATTCCTCGAAAGTTTACCTTCAATCAAATATTGAATGGTCTTTTGCTTACTGGAAATCAAGATTTTGCCAAAGAGATACTGAGAGCACAAAGCAGATGTGGTCGTCTACCTCGTCATTTCAGATTATGATGAAAAATTTTGTTTAACATGATATACAGATTATGATGAAAAATTTCTTATACTCTTGATCTTATAAGAGCCTTCAGGAATTATAATCCTCTAGAACGTTTTGGTATTATTTCAGGAATTATAATCCTCTACTGTATTAATGCTAAGGAAATCTGTATAATATTTTAGTTGTATTTTTTGGTATTATTTCAGGAATTATAATCCTCTAGAACGTAGAAATAAGGTTGGTAAGGACCGTAATATCATGGCATCTCAAAAGAGTTCAAAGTCGCTGCAAACAAACAACTCCCAAAATCGTACTTCAGGGGACAAAATGAACCTTCCCAAAATAAATGGTGAGCTGATAACTAATACCATGCCAAGACAAAATATGCAATACTTTTCTTTGTACCCAAAATGGATTCTTTTTACATTTAATCTGGGATGAATGGAGCGATAGGCAAATTGCTGAAATTTGTAGAACTGTTGTTCCAAATCAAATACACCTCTTTAGCTATGTAATACTGTGCAGCATGCTGATCGATAACTAAATAATCTGGGGAGATGAATGATGAATGTTGGGGAGATGAATGATTTGGGTAGATGATGAAGAGGATGAAAGATGAAGGGGTAAAACATAAATGTGTTATAAAAGTATAAATGTGTATGGACTAAAATACCCTCGACTACAAAACAAAAATCAGACTTTGACTTGGTCAAAAGACTAATCTGGCATTTAATGGCCATGTTTTGGACCTATGGCGATGAATATGGCCAGTTTCGGTCGATCGCGATGCACCGTGCCAAGTTTAGGGACCAACGGTGTATTTTAGTCTAATATATATACATACAAATCGATCTCACAATATCCTAAACAAGACTTGAACCCACAACAATTTGATTAGAGAACATCCTCACAATAGGGTATCGATAGAACACAAGTAGGGATGACAAAAAAACCCGTATCCAATGAGGACCTGATTTGACTGGGAATCCCCGAGTTGAATGAGGATGATGGGGATGGGGAATTCGCAAATTCTGAAAACGGGGATAACATAAATCCCCGACCCCGAATTTTATAATGTATAAATATATATAAATTATAGTATTATACGGAGTATGTATTTAATACTACATGTACTTACATATATATATATATATATATATATATATATATATATATATATATATATATATATATATATATATATATATATATATAGAATCTAGATCAAATAAGATCAAACTTAAAGTTGTTAAAATGAGATCCAACTAAAATTTGACAAGCGACACTCTCCTTACAACAAAAGTAAATTTTGTATTAACAACAACTAAAATTGTTAAAGTTTCGATATATTTCTTTTTAAAATTTACGAAACCTAGGTGATACACTTTGATTAGAAGTGTAATGTGTATCTGGTTTTTGTATGTGTATCAGATTTTGGAATATTTATTAGTGTAATGTGTATCAGGTGTATCACTAATCCATACTCATGTATCAATTGGTTATTAGTTGCTAAAATGTTTATTTGTATTAAAATATTATTTTTATGTGTATTATTGCTAAAATTGTTATTTATAAATGTTTTAGTAGTTTTTTAGACTTGATCTTATTTTTACAACTTTAAGTTTGATCTCATGTTAACTCTCTCCTATATATATTTTATATGTGTGTGTGTGTGTGTGTGTGTGTGTGTGTGTGTTAGTGAATATTGACAAGTATTATACTTGAAGCATATTTGTATGTATATGTGATATTTAGTGGATCAAATACTTTTAAAATGTTAAGCACTAACCACATATTATTCAACAAATGTTTTTGTCCGAATACACACATTCGATGCAGTTTGTTGTTATATGATATGTGATGTTTCAATACTTACGATGCTTTAAAGTTGAATGACGTTTTAACTAATCCAACTATATACAATGTATGTTTTTTAAAACATTTTATAAGTCAATTATTTATATCTTTGATTAGTTATGTAATTATTACGTTGCAATTCATAAGGGCGGAAAATCCCTAAATCTCGGTGGAGATCCGATCCCCGTTGAGGATAAGGATGAGGATGTAAATCAATTTCTTGGCAGGAATGGGTATAGGGAGTGAGAAACGAGGATTGGGATAGTAAATATGATTCTCAATTTGGGGTGTTCATCGGTTCGGTTTTCGGTTTCGTGGGTTGTATGGTTCGGGTTAATCGGTTTGAAAATTTTAAAACTCTAAACCAAAACCAAACCAAACCAATTTTAGAACGGATAAAACCAAACCATACACCAAATTGGAATTCGGTTTGGGTTAGGTTAAAACCAAGAAAACCAAATTCAAGTAAACTTCAAAATATAATCTAAAAGTTACAAATAAAAACCTAAAAGTTCAAATAAAATTATCAAATCAAAAGGTCTCACAAAGTGCTTAAGTAAATCAACAAAACAAAAGTTTAAGAAACCAAAAGGTTTCATAACTTAATGGAAATAAATGAAAGCGAAATATGGGAGTAGTAGATACGATATATGTGAATTTATAGGAATCAAGTAGGTTAATTGCTTCTGGAGTCCTAGATATGCATCAATCCATGATTTAAGGAGTGGTTATTATATAAGATATTTTAAATTATTAGCATTTTTTGTTAGGAAGATAAACATATAAAATTTGTATATATATAATTTAAACCTTTTTGTGTGGATAGATATATATTCGGTTTTTTCGGTTTGGTTTGGTTTTGTATTTGTCAAACCCAAAACCAAACCAAACATCAGTTAAATACTTTGGTTTGGTTTTAAACCAAACCATACACCAATTAAAATTTTCGGTTCGGTTTTATTCAGTTTCGGTCCGGTTTATATTTCGGTTTGTTCGGTGCCAAACCAAACACTGAGCACCCCTATTCTCAATATTCTCCGTCCGTTGCCATCCTTAGACACAATCCCTTCGCAAGAATAATATTATATTAGCCATATGGTTTTGTTTTTGGCATAATCTATATATAAAAGTACATGGAGAGCCGGCCTAAGGTTATATATTAAGCCAATCAACCTCTCCTATATATATAACTCTTTGTTTCATCTTTCATTCATTCCACCTCTCTTCTTCCCTGTGTATTCTTGCAAGAAAATGACTAGCTCTACAAGAAGGTTAGTTTTTATATTGATCAATCTATTCATCATTGTGTCCAAACCTTTTATTATAAATAATTTGTATAGAACTATATAAATGTGAATAAGGGAAGAACAGAGAATACTGTAAACACTAAACAACTAACCTATTATCAAGTAAAATGAGCAGCCTTTTCTGTTTATGTTACGCTATTTCCATAACTTATTAAATTATATATGCTAGTGTTTACAACATGTTTATTGTGGATCTTTTTTGTTTTATAACTTTTATTGATTTATGTAAACATGCATGGCTTTGCTAGTAAGTTACTAAGGTTCTATAGGAAATGTATCCTCTCAAGTTAAAGTTAAGATGATCAACCTGACTCAAGTTGGGCATTTATGAGCCATTGGATTTGATCCAATGACTCAAATCAAAATAAGTTGTTTTGATTTGAGTCGTTTGATCAAATCTAATGGCTCATAAGTGCCCAACTTGAGTCAAATTGATCCTCTCAACTTGAGAGGATCTTCTTTCTTTGAACAGTCAGTATTCAAAGCCTATTTTACCAAGTCTAATACATCATGCGACTTAAGCAAAAAAAAAGTTCATGAAATCAGTAGATACATACTATGGAGTATAATATTTCTCCGGCTTAAAAATAAACGAATTAATTTGCACATATTGATTATTAATTGAGACACTCTAATTTATGTACTTGATACTTGTATAATATTGGCATCCCTTTTAACTATTTGTACATTAGAATGTGCATATAACCCTTCTCAATTTAATTATTCTTTTCTATAATTATATTACTAGATGCTTTTTTAACACTGTGAAATAAGATATATAATAATCTAGCAAAAGCCCTCAACATGTTGTCTTTTATTCTAACTTTTGATTTTGACGTTATTACATTTTAACAAGAAGTCTATCTACATGGAACCAACCCAGATTTAAGATATTGTGTTCTTTTATGTTGGTTATGCATCTTAAGTTATATATTCATGATTTTTATACACTACGTGTAGGCTGGAAGGTAAGGTAGCATTGATTACAGGAGCGGCAAGTGGTATTGGAGAGTGTACGGCAAAGCTCTTTGCTGAACATGGAGCAAAAATCGTTATCGCTGACATCCAAGAACAACTTGGTCAAGCGGTTTGTGAGGCCATAGGATCCTCAAATTCGATATATGTCCATTGTGATGTAACCAATGAAGAAGATGTAAAAAATGCTGTAGATGTTGCAGTCGCCACTTATGGAAAACTTGACATCATGTTTTGTAACGCAGGGATAGCAGATCCTAACAAACCACGCATCGTTGATAATGAGAAAAGTGACTTTGAACGTGTGCTTAGTGTCAATGTCACAGGTGTCTTTTTGAGCATGAAACATGCTGCAAGGGTTATGGTTCCCGCAAAATCCGGCTCAATAATATCAACAGCTAGCCTGTCTTCAAATATTGGTGGTGCAGCCTCACATGCTTATTGTTGTGCAAAACACGCTGTAGCCGGTCTAACCAAAAATCTAGCTGTGGAACTTGGTCAATTTGGTATTCGGGTCAATTGCCTGTCACCTTATGCAATGGTCACACCACTAGCCACAAGTTTCGTCGGGCTTGATGGGGAAGCGCTAGAAAATGTAATGAACTCACTTGGGAACCTTAAAGGAGTGACACTGAAAACAGATGATGTTGCCAAAGCCGCTCTTTTTTTGGTCAGTGACGAGGCAAAGTATATTAGCGGACAAAATTTGTTTATCGATGGTGGATTTGGCATTGTCAATCCATCATTTGGTATGTTTAAGTATCCTGAAAATGCTTAAAATAAGTGATTTCATCTTATTATACGATCTTAAGTTATAATAAGAGACACATGTATTCATTGGTTCGGAACCTATAAGCTTATTGTCTTATTTTAGCCATGAGTATCACGGAAGTAACTTATGTGTGTGTCATTTTTTATGGGTTTATGAGTGTGGCTTATGTTGTCCCACGATTCCTGCAGATGTATGCTTGTGTATATGGATCGAGTGTTTGGTTCTGGATTGAATAAGACTTTGCAAACTAAAAAACTAGATAACTTATATTAATAATCCAACTATTGAAATGTTACAAGTATGTACATATATATAGCCTGCGAATGGTTATGATGAACCATTGCAACTTTTCGTCTAAGGGTTGTAACCCTTGATCCTAATCGAACAGGCATGAAGCAAAGGTCATACCCCTTCGAAAATCTGCCAGGAAATATGGCAGTTACAAACTTTGTTTTGTACTAGTTTGGTCCTTGTAGTTTCTAGAAAGTAATAATGAAGATTAAAATTCGGTTCACATTCTCCTCCTTAATCTTGATCATTGCTTTCTCCAAGGTCTTGAACTCCGAGCATTTGTCTCATAGTTGTAAACTTGAGTCTTTGTAAAGCTTTCGTTAAGATGTCCGCTCTTTGTAGTTCTCCGCTAATGTGTTCAACTTTGATATGACCATTCTCTACGCATTCACGAATGAAATGATAGCGAATGTCTATATGCTTGCTCCTTCCATGAAATACTGGGTTCTTCACAAGTGCTATTGCTGATACGTTGTCAACCTTAAGCGTTATTCTTTTTTCTTCTTGTCCAGTCAATTCTCCGAGTAAGCGTTTTAGCCATAATGCCTGACATGCTGCTGCGGTTGCTGCCATAAATTCTGATTCACAAGATGATAGTGCCACTGTTGGTTGCTTCTGAGTACTCCAAGTGATGGGTGACTCTCCAAAGTAAAATACAATTCCAGTGGTTCCTTTTCCTTGATCTGTGTTGATTCCATAACTGCTATCACTGTAACCAGTTATCTTGCAGCCGCCTTCTTCCTTGTACATGATTCCATGTTCCTTTGTTCCTTTGATGTATCGAATTACTTGTTTTATTGCCTTCAGGTGATGTTCCTTTGGGTCTTGCATAAATCTGCTGAGTAATCCGACTGAGTAACTAAGATCTGGTCTTGTATGCAGTAAGTATCGTAAACTTCCAATTAAGCTTCGGTAGTAAGTTGCTTCAACTGAGTTTCCTTCTTCCGCCTTGACCAACTTGGTACCGGGTTCCATTGGTATCTTTGCGTCATTGCATTCTGTCATACTTGTTTCTTTTAAGATCTTGTTAATATATCCTGTCTGCTTGATTGTAATTGCTCCTCCTGTCTGTGTAACTTCTATCCCAAGGTAATATGCTAGCAATCCGAGATCGCTCATTTCAAATTTTCCTTCCATCTGGGATTTGAACAAGTCTATTTCTTTCTTTGGAGTGCCTGTGATGATTAAATCGTCTACATATACTCCAACTATAAGTGTGGAATTCTTGTTCCTCTTTGTATAAACAGCTTGTTCGAGATTACACTTCTTGAAATCGAGTGACTTCAAAGTTTTATCAAGCTTCACGTTCCAAGCTCTGGGTGCTTGTCTTAAACCATACAATGCTTTTGTTAGCTTGTATACTTTTTCTAGGTTTCCTTGTTGAATGAAACCTTCAGGTTGTGCGACATAGACTTCCTCCTTTAAGTCTCCATGTAAAAATGCTGATTTGACGTCCAAGTGGTGTACTTGCCATCCATGATATGCTGCTAGTGCTAATATTAATCGTACTGTTTCTATTCTAGCAACTGGTGCAAACACCTCGTCAAAGTCTATTCCTTGTTCTTGCACATATCCTTTTGCTACTAATCTTGCTTTGTATCTAATGATCTTTCCTTGTGCATCTCTTTTGGTTTTATAGACCCATTTGAGTCCTATTGCCTTTTGATCGGCTGGTAGAGTGGTAAGTGTCCATGTGTTGTTTTTGTTGATTGAATCTAGTTCAAGTTCCATGGCTTCAATCCACCTCCTATCTTTTGATGCTTCTTTGTAATTACGAGGTTCTTCTTCTGTGAAGAATAAGCTTGGTGCTTCTACTTCTTGTGTTTCTTGATAGATAGCTCTTATTCCTTTTAAACCTCGTACTGGTGTATGATCAAATCTTTGGTCTGAGCTATCTAATGAGCTAAGAGTAGCTTCTTCTTCAGAATCTGAGTTAGGGTTGTAAGTGTATGTTGGTGGTGTAACTGGTGAGTCTGGATCCGGTATTGGATCTGGTATAGGATCCGGTGTAGGATCTGGTGTAGGATACGGGTTATCATCTTCAATGTTGATTGGCGTAGCGATTCCATTGTCAACTTCTCCTTCTATAAAACTAGCCCAAAATGTGTCTAGTGTATCTGTATCCTTCTCGTTCTCATTCCAATTCCACGGTTTTGTTTCCATAAACTTCACATCCCTACTAACGTGTCTTTTCTTTTCTACTGGATCATATAGCCTACAAGCTTTTGATCCTTCCTCTACTCCTAAATAAACCATCGGTATGCTTCTATCATCCAACTTTTTCAAGTGGGGAATTGTTATCTTAGCATAAGTTGTGCATCCGAATATTCTAAGGTTTTCTAAGTTTGGTTTCCTTTTGTAGAGTGCTTCATATGGTGTTTTATTTTCCAAAGCTCGTGTTGGTACCCTATTTAGTATGTAAATGGCGTGTCTGACTGCTTCCGCCCAAAAAGTTAAGGGTAACTTCATTGCTTTCATCATACTCCTAGTAGTTGACAACACCGTTCTATTCTTTCTTTCAACTACTCCATTCTGTTGCGGTGAGTATGGTGCTGTTAACTGTCTTGCTATTCCATTCTCTTTACAATACTTAGTGAATTCATTTGATGTAAATTCACCACCTCTATCCGTTCTTAGCATTCTCAATTTCATTCTAAACTCCATCTCAACCTTCTGTCTAAATTCCTTAAATGTGTTGGACGCCTGATCTTTCGATGTAAGAAAGTAAGCCCACATGAAACGTGTACAGTCATCTACCAATAAGAAGATGAGCTTTTTTCCAGAGTGTGTTGATGGACTTATGGGACCACAGAGGTCACCATAAACTAAGTCCAATGGGTTCTGAGATCTGAATTTAGCTTGGTTTGGGAATGGGGTTCTGCTGTGTTTGCCTAATAAACATGCATCACAAACTTGTCCTACATGGTTTATTCTTGGTATTCCTTCCACTAGACCCTTTCTGGTCATCTTGTTGATGTCGTCAAAGTTTAGATGACCTAATCTAGCGTGCCACAGCCATGCTTGGCTTTCTACGTTTGCTAAGAGGCATATAGGTGTTTCTATTTGCAGTCTGATACTGTAAAGTCTATTCTTCGACCTTTCTACCTTTATCAACAACTTCTGATTCTTATCATACAAAGTCAGCTTGTTTCCATCCATGATGATTTTACAACCTATTTCGGTAAGTTGTCCTAGACTAAGTATGTTGCTTTTGAGGTTTGGAATATAGTAAACGTCTGAAACTATCTTTTGCTCCTTGTTTCTACATCCAAGTACTATAGAACCTCGGCCTTTTATTTCTACATATGATCCATCTCCAAAACGAACGCGTCCAGTGATGCTTTCGTCTATGTATTTAAAATGACTCTTCGTTCCTGACATATGGTTACTTGCTCCGTTATCTAAGTACCATATGCTAGTATCTGATGTTGCATATTTTCGGGGCTGTATTTGTCCTTCGTTTAACAACACTTCTTCATTTGTAGCCATTAACAGTGATGGTTCATCGTCTTCAAATATGAGGTTCGATTGTTCTTGAGTTGTTGATTTACTTCTACATTCTCTCTTAAAGTGTCCATGCTTCCCGCAATTGAAGCATTTTATGTTCATCTTATTCCACCCACCTCTGTTCTTGTCAGACTTGTCGTTGTGGGTTGAATTTTGTCCATTCGAGTTATCCTTATTTCCTTTGTTCTGCCAGTTTCCTCGTGTGTAGTTTGATCTACCCCTATTCTTGCTGAAGCGTTTCTTATGTCTAGAATGTTCGCCTTGTGCGAATAATAGGTTGTCCTGGCTTTCTAGTTGTCCTCCCTTTCGGAGTTTTATCCTTTCCTCGAATGTCTTAAGTTTTCCAATGATCTCGTCTAAGGTGATGTTATCAAGATCATTTATTTGTTCTATGGATGCTACAATCTGAATGAATCTGTCTGGTGTGGAATCTAGTAATTTTCGTACTAGAAGTGATTCTTCCAAGGTTTTTCCTAATTCTTTTGCTCTAGTGGCATAACTATTCAGTTTGTTCGTAAATGCATCCACCGTATCATCTTCCTTCATCTGAAGAGCGTTAAAACCTATCATAAGAGATTGAAATCGTGCTTGTTGCACTTTCTCTTCTCCAACGTGTCTCCTTTTTAGTGATTCCCATAATTCCTTAGCAGTTTTACAACTTGCTACTTGTAAAATCACATCTTCGGTCAGTGCTTGATATAAGAAGGCTAGTGTTGCCTTATCCTTCTTATCATCTGCTTGAGTGTTCTCTTTAGGTTCTATCGTTTCCCATAACCCTTGTGCTTCGAGTATAATCCTAATTTGGATAGTCCAAACTGTGTAGTTTGTGGTTTTAAGTTTAGGGCATTGATATTGAGCAATAGGTGTCGCGGGTTTTGGTATAGTGTTTGCATCGTCACCGGCCATGTTAAGTGAGTTTACAATCTTCACGATTAAGATTGTAAGGGAATTCTAACCTCAAATGTATACTTACTTCTACGGGGAACAGAAACAGTTATCCGGGAATCCTAGTAATACGGGATCAAATATAGTTCTCGGGATTTCCTAGTAATAAGATAAGTACCTATACTAAAATTGTAACTAGAAATCCAAAGTTTTGGAATTTGTGACCTCGTATATTATGCATTCCCACTTGTTTCCCGTTCACGTTGTTTCCTTGTCTCGACTTGGTTATCAAATATGTGCTTAGACCCTTGTTGTGTCTCGCAAATCTCCAAATCAACCCTTGGGTGTTTGGCCACATACAACCACGAAGTTGTTGTCGTTGTTTACTCCAAGTCTCCTCCAAAAAGTATCTCGGTAAAGTTTTTTTCTTTTACCGAAACAGATTTCTGGTTCTTTCTTTTTCGTTTTCTTTTCTACTCCTTCGATATTCCACGTCTAAACAAAAGTAACTTTTGTTTGTCGTTTACTGCTATTGCTTGTCACGCTGTTTCCGCAATACTCTTGTCCGTTCCTTTTTTGTCCACACCGTAATTCCTTCAACAACACTTAAACACCTCTCGGTATTTTATGCAACGAGTGATCAAGTCGTTTTTTTCGAAATTGTTGTTGTTTTCTTGTATTGCCAACGTCCTAGTTGTCCTTTATTGTATACCGGTATCTTTCTTTCCAAGCAATGCCAAATATCCGATTCGTCTTATGTTCTTGTGTATCTTGGTGGTACACAGAATCTCGACTTCTTTCTGTTCCTTTCTTCTTCTTTTTGCTGCGTACGCTTTTCTTCAGTAAGGGACACGCACCACTTCGTTTGGTGCGTCCTTGTTTGCAAAAATACGACACTAAGAAAAGATATACGTTATTTCTCGTGTCCTAAGTTATCTATGCAATCCTCCTTTTTCGGTAACAAGGTTCAAGGGATTGCTGCTATTCGTTGTTCCTGGAAACGCAGGTTTCCAACAGGGTTTTCTGTTTTGTTTTTTGGGTTTAAAGTTTTCTGTATCAAGGTTCTGGTTTAGTTTCTGTCTCGATACAGAGATTCTGTAAGGTTTCTGGTGTAACGAGATGTTTCCAAACGAGGGCTCTGATACCAATTGTTGTCCCACGATTCCTGCAGATGTATGCTTGTGTATATGGATCGAGTGTTTGGTTCTGGATTGAATAAGACTTTGCAAACTAAAAAACTAGATAACTTATATTAATAATCCAACTATTGAAATGTTACAAGTATGTACATATATATAGCCTGCGAATGGTTATGATGAACCATTGCAACTTTTCGTCTAAGGGTTGTAACCCTTGATCCTAATCGAACAGGCATGAAGCAAAGGTCATACCCCTTCGAAAATCTGCCAGGAAATATGGCAGTTACAAACTTTGTTTTGTACTAGTTTGGTCCTTGTAGTTTCTAGAAAGTAATAATGAAGATTAAAATTCGGTTCACAGCTTAATTATTGCTTTTACATACCTAAAACTGTGTTTATTTTTAAACATCTTAAGCACACTTATTCGGTTATTCCATGTAAAAAACTAAATAAAGGCCACACTTCTTAATCCGTGGATAAATAAACGTGTACATTTTAACTATTTTTGTAGTGTTATAAATATGCAACCCTACCAAATTATATCTTCTGAACACAAAGCTGAATAAAACACCCAAGCGGCTCTATATTCCTTTTTTGTGCTATGATGAAGCTTCATGTGGTTATGTAATTTTAGATCAACTTGGTAAAAATTTGGTGCTAGTTGAGTTAATGACCAATATGTTTTTTGTTTGTCAACTAGGATGTGAGCTCAAGTATGTTGTTATTGTGTTTGGGCTTTGGTTTGTTGCGTACATGCGTTTTATGAACTTCTTTTTCTCCGTTTATGGGTCCATTTTTGGGCGTATGATCTGCGGTCATTTATATTTGATGTAATTCTGATTTACTTGAGATCAAGGGCTTAATCAGATTCAGCTTATAGTCGAGTTAGGATGTGAAGAGTGCACACTTGCTCTAGCTAGCTTGATGCCGCCACGAATAAAGATGAGGTCAAGGGGGCCGTGCCCCTTGCTGGGGTCCCGTTTTACTTCCAAAACAGTTTTTCACACCAAAAGTCACTCATTTTCCCAACAGTTGCAACCCTTCCCGCCAACTGCTTTTAACCAATTTTAACTAACTTTCGGTTATGGTTTTTCCTTATTTATTGATCTTTTACAGAACATAACAGATATAACAACTTTCAATGTATTGTTTTGATTTCTCGTGCTTTAGAAACAAAATGTTGTTTTGTGTCTTTTCCAATCGAAGATTTCGTGATACCCAAGGCATATAGAGTCGAAATACTTCAATCTGAAAGTGATCTCAACACGATTCAGAAAACATATCAGAATTATTACCACCCACATACACCCAAATTCTACCATGATCGAGGCTCTAAAACTAGCGCAGAAGGAAGCTAGAATAATACGTATATAGACAAGTTAGGAGTTTTTTTTTGTCCTTCTTTATCACACTTGAGATTAGTTGAGAGTGTACTTATCAAATTTACAATGAAATGTGTTAAATCAGAAACTCTATACCAAGTTGCTAACTTTTATTCGAGATAAACAAACTATTAAATAGCCAAAAACTACAACGGTTCAGATGGGTAGTAATTTTGTTTGATGAAAACGTTTATATGCTTCATGCTTGTTAGGTGCTTTGCGAGCTACATAGTGGGTTAGGTAGGAACTTTCTAAGATAGGGGACTCTTGTCATTATTTTATTTTTTTGTTAAAAATTATAATAAATATAATAAATAATAATAAGCCTTTCATGATTATTAAAAAGCTTTTTTTTTTTTCTTTTTTTTTTTTTTTTTTTTTTTTTTTTTTCTAATCATAAAGTGGTTCAAAGCTTTGATAGTTTTTTATTCCTGTGAAGTTTTTATAATTGAGAGTCCGCTTGGATCAATTAAAAGAATGGGAAAGGGAAATGCAAAGAATATATTAAGGAATGCAAAAAGTAATGAATACCTTAATCTCAATTTGTAATACAATGAGTCATTACTTAGTTTAAGATAATGCTTCATTCCTTTACCTTCCACCAATTATAGTTAATAATTATTATTTTTTATTTCCCACCCTCCAACATCATTGCCCTGAGTAAACTAAATATTACACTTTAAACTTGGTTATATTTTACTTTTATTTTATTCTCAAAATTGCATGTCGTCACTTTAGATGGAACTTGATTTTTTCCCCTAAATATTAGCCAAGTTATAAATAGGGCTATGATAAATGAGCCTTAGGAACTATGGCAAAAGTTCAATATACATCTCAAATTTACCATAAATTCAATGAACTAATAATAGTCATTCATTTCTTTTTAAAATAAACTTTCACCCTTTTTTTAAAAATTAAATATCTCTCAAACCGTTAATTGTTACGCGATAAAAATCATACAATTGCGACGAGAATTAAATTATCTTTCAATAGATATGCACTACTATATATTTTTAATGATTTTTTTGTTCTAAATTTCGGCTCAGAAAAATTATATATGATTTGTGAAAATCATATATGATTCGATTTTTACAAATCATATATGATTTTTGAAAATCATATATGATTTTTCTGGGCGAAATTTTTGAAAAAAAAAAGTTTGTCGAAAATATAGAAAAGTGCATATTTAGAGAAAGATAATTTAATTATCGTCGCGATGGTGTATTTTTTATAGTTTGAAGATTTACCGTTTGCAAGATATGTTGTTTTTAAAAAAAAGAGAAAAATAATTTTTTATTAAATTTTATTAAAAATGGATTGCTAAGATTGATTTATTGAATATATGGTAAATATGAGATCTATATTGATCTCAACTCTAGGAACTATATGTTTAAAGGCATGTCTCACACACAAAATTATGAAGAAAAAAAAATATTATTTATATTTTCAATAAATTACTAAAAAGCTTTGTTTAATAGACATAACCTATAAAATATTATAAAAATAAGAGAAAAAAAAAGAAAAAAAAAGGAAAAAAACTGACATGATCTCTTTAAATCAAATAGTATTTCATGTAACATATAAATATAATTTTAAATTTTAATCTCCCGCTACATTTCTATTTACAACTACATTTCCAGTTCGAATATAAGTTACTTTCCCAAAACATAACCTAAGTATAAAAACACCAAAATTGAATCTCCTAAGAGTATCATAAGCCTTCGCAATGTCCACCTTGAAAATCATCGCTTTTTAGACCTATTACATTAATCCCCAAAATTGAATCTCCTATTGTAAATGATTTTAGACCTATTAGTCTGATCGACATTTTGTATAAGATCATAGCTAAAATCATTGCTGGTCGCATTGCTTTGATTATTGATGACATTGTCGATCCGGTGCAATCGGCTTTTATTAAGAATCGTCAGATTTTAGACGGTCCTATGATTTTGAATGAGGTGGTGCAAACTCTTAAAAGGAAGAAGAAAAAAGCGATGATTTTCAAGGTGGACATTGCGAAGGCTTATGATACTCTTAGTTGGGATTATCTCATCTCAGTAATCAAGTTTATGGGGTTTGGTAATAAATGTGTGAGATGGATCAAAGCATGTCTTGAATCTGCTAGACCTCTGTTCTTGTTAATGGAAGCCCTTCTATGGAATTTCAGTTAAAACGTGGAATTCGGCAAGGAGATCCTCTTGCTCCTTTTCTTTTCATTTTAGCTATGGAAGGTTTCCATATTGCCATGGAAGATGCGATACAGGCTAAGAAATTCTCTGGTATTAATATTGGTGATATATGTCTTTCGCATCTCATTTATGCGGATGATGTTATTGTTTTGGGCGAATGGTGTCAATCTAATTTGGTAAGCATTCTTGATATTCTTAATTGCTTCTACTTAGCTTCGGGCTTGCAAATTAGTGTTATGAAATCCAAGATTTATGGTATTGGTGTTACGGGAATAGAATTAAATCATTTTGCTGATCTGGCGGGTTGCAAGGGAGAAAAATTTTCCGTTTATGTACCTTGGTATCCCTATTGGTGCTAACATGTCCCGGGCTATTTCGTGGCAACCTGTTATTGATAAATTTACTAAAAGGTTGTCTAAATGGAGAGCTAATTGTCTCTCGTTTGGAGGTCGATCGGTCCTTATTACAGCAGTTCTTGGCTCGCTCCCTACTTACTATCTTTCTCTATACCGAATGCCTCAAACGGTTTGCAATAAACTGGAAGCTATGCGATCTAAATTCTTTGGGGGGGGGGGGGGCGAAGATATGAATAGGAAAATACACTGGGTTAAATGGGATTTGGTTTTGGCTAGCAAAGATCGTGCAGGTCTCGGATTTGGTAGCCTACATTCGCTTAACTTGGCTCTTTTATATAAATGGAGATGGAGATTCCATAATTACCCTAATGCTTTGTGGACTAAAATTATAAAAAAATTGTACCCTGTTTCTCGAGAAGCACAAGGTTGGGGCCAGGTAACGAAACATGGTGGGTCTTGGAATAATATTATTCAAATTGTGTCTGATCTTCAAAATGCAGGTCTGGTTCCGAGCTCTTCTTTGAAAAGGAAGATTGGAGATGGAATGAGTACTTTATTTTGGCATGATGTCTGGATTAATGATACCTCATTGGCGCAACAATTTCCTCGTCTTTTCTTACTAGAAGAGTTCAAAATGTTGTGGTTGGGGATCGTTGGAATGGCTCGAACTTCTCTTGGAATTGGAGACGTCCTTTACGTGGAGGTATTGAAGATGATCAATATAATAGGATTTGTGATATTGTCAAGCAGGTTACTATTGTTCAAACTGACGATTCTTGGAGATGGTGTTGTGATACAATGGATTCGTTTTCGGTTAACGGGTTACGTAAACACCTTGATTGTTTGTCTTTACCTAGTCATTACCTAGCGACTAGGTGGAACAAGATAGTTCCTCGAAAGGTTAATATTCATGTGTGGAGATTGATTAAGGATCGTTTGCCTACCCGTTTTAATTTATGGTTTCGTGGTATTGGCAATGTCTCTCTTATATGCCCTATGTGTAGTAATGGTTTTGGAATCTATCTATCATACGATGTCTGAATGCATTATCGCGATTAAGGTTTGGAAATCGGTTATTAAGTGGCTAGACCTGGATCTCCCTTTTCAGCTTCCTCCAATTGAGTTCCTAGACTCTATTTAATAGCCAGAGTAATTTGCATAAGGCTAAGGATGTTCTTTTCACTATCATTTATACGACTTGGTGGGAGCTTTGGAGATTCCGAAATGAATCTATATTTCGACCTGGGAAGAAGAGGGATGTTGGTAAGGTGGACTCTATTATTCATTTTTCATATATATGGTATCGGAATAGGTATAAGAAAGCGAGTATGTGCTGGGATGACTGGTTTAAAAATCCGACTTTGTTTATATAATCTTCTTGGGGGAGCCTATCGTATGAAGATTGTTTGCGTTTACATGATGGTTGATGTTGTGAATTGCTTTTCGTTGCTGAGAATATCGAGCAAATCAAGATTATCCGGATCTTTTGTTGATATGTCTTTTCTTGTTGTAACTTTCCCCGGGGCTTGTTTGGGACTACATCAAAAACACCGCGGAGTGAAAACCGGTAGCTTGGCCTCCGTGGGTGGGGATTTTTCTCTTGTCTTGGTTATCTGTAATTGGCAAGAGTTTTTTCATTCTTTTTGTAGTCCTCACAGTTAAAGCCTCGGGAAGAATCTAGATTGTGTAGCATTGTTTATTTCTAGATTTGTATTGGTACTTTTTAGCTTCTAGTGCCTTACTAGTAGCTATTTTTTATATATTTCTGCCGTTAAAAAAAAAAAAAAGTATAAAAACACCATGCGTAAGCATTTGTACACTAAGTTGGAATTTGTATTGATCAACTTTTTTACATACACGTAAACTTTGCATGTTTAAATGATCTATGTTTTAGCTATACTAGAAGGGTACCCGCGCAATGCGGCGACGAATACTCGGTGACTATTTTTGTGACAAGCCAAATTTGAATTTTAAACCTTTCTTGCTTAACATGTATCAAATACTTTATAGCGTAGTATATATATGTTTTTCTAAAGTAGAATGTCTAAATTATTAATAGTGTAAATAGCTAGCCCCTTTTTTTATTTTTATTTTTATTTTATTTTTTTATTTTTTTTCCAAATTTTAGCATTAAATTTGTGATTACAAGTTTAGTGACCTTTGTTTTTATAAACAATTACGGGAGATGGTTACAATATTATTTAAATATATTTTGCTTTTGTGAAATAGAATAGTATATTTTAGGTCATTTTCATGTCATTAGTAATCCTCTAAAACATTGGTAATGTTACGTTTAAGACTCGGAAAATGATAGATGGACCTAACTTAAGAGGCCTAAAAGGAGACCTAATGCATAAATGAATTGTACAGTAACATGTCTCTTTTTAGGCCTCTTTAGTTAGGCCCATGTATCAAAGCTGTTAAGACTCGCTTTAAAATTTTGAATTTTGGGTAGTTTCATTTCTGAAACAATCCCACCCCATTAATCACATAGTTAATTAATACACATCTTCAATTAAAACAAAATTCATTACTCAGTTACTCACTTACATAACATTATTTTCTTAAAAAATTTATAACATCCTATTTTTTACATTTATGTATTTACTTAAGCTATCAAATCTATTAAATGAGTAGTGAGTGTTTTAGGACATTGAAAACGAGAGAGGTATCAAAGTATTTGACTTTTTTAACGCGTAGTATCAGCGTGTTGCGACGGCGGGTACCTTATAATTAATTTTTTGCGATGATTAAATCTTTTTGGTTATATGTTTTTCGTGACAAATGCGGATAGTATTATGGAGTTAATAGGTACTCGACCATTGTTTCTTATTTTGATTATACGTGCCTCTTGTTACACTTATACAACTTTAATATGCGCATTTGTTATAACAATTTAACAATTTTGTGAAAAATATATTAAAAAGAGTACATCTTTATACAAAATGTGAACCCGAATCATCAAATTTTCATCATTTTCACCGCTAAGTCTCACGGTTTGTTTGACAAGCGAGTTAAACTTCCCGACCTCTCGGTTCATCGTAGTCTAGGGGTGTTCATCGGTTCAGTTCTCGGGTTAATCGGTTTATTCGGTTTGGTTTGTTCGGTTAATTTTTTTTGGGTCATAACCGAAAACCGAACCGAACCGAAAATATATGTGACCAAACCGAACCGAAGTTCGGTTCGGTTATGGGTCAAAACCGAAAACCGAAGTTATATATTTTTTTAATTTAATTAAATAGATTTTTGGCAAAAAAAAATTATTTCAAGCATAAAAAGTGTTTTTTATATTAGGATAAAATTTTAATGGTTTTTTTGTATATATAAATATATAAAAAAAATTATATATTAAATATAGAGTAAACTACACCGTTCGTCCTTGTGGTTTGCGTTGACCGACGAGTTTCGTCCTTTGACCGAAAAAATTGCGCCGTTCGTCCTTAAATGCGAAACGTTATCTATCGTTCGTCCCTCTCTTTAACAGCCCTCATTAACGCCTGTTAAGTCAACCCACACAAGGGTATAATAGTACTTTTAGTCATGTTTTTTTGCCTTTATCCCCACATAACCAAAAACAAAAACTTCTCTTTCTTCCTCAATCTTTATCTTCTCTGATTCTTTCTTCTTCCTCATCTATCATCTATACCACCATAAATTATCATCATTTGTCACCATCTCCATTACAATATTTCTTTCACTAACATCTCAAATAAAATGTATACAACACTAAATCTTCACTTTATTTATCAGTATACATATCAATAGAAACCCAAAACCCATATATTACTCAATACTAAATAAAAAAACCCATATATTATTAGTATACCATCTCTCTCCACCAACACAACCATATCTGCTGCCACCATCATGTAGATCCGACTCCACTTTTTGCAGAAACCGGACCCACCACCACCATGTAGATTGATGGTGGCTGTTTCTGGTATGGCCGACAATGGCGTCACCATTTTTGTTATTGAATTAGTTTTAAAATATCCCTTAAAGGCTAAGGAACAACACTATATGAATCATCATCAGATTCATTAACAGGTTGAGGATCCAACTTCATTAAAAATACATATTCCAAATCACATAAAAAGTTTAATAATTTTAAAACCCAATACCCACTCATTTTTACTTAAGTGTATAGACATGAAAATAAAACTTACCGTGCTACTCATTTTTTATTTCAATTTGTTGAGATAAATATAAAAACGAAAATAAAATAATTGAAGGAAAAGATGAAAAAGATTTATAAGGTTTGCAAAAACAGAAAACTGATGCGATTTGTGCGTAGGCCACGGTTTATTGATGATTTTGTTTTGGGTTTATTTTGATTTTGATTTATCCGAGAGTTTCTTTTTGAGATTTTGAATGAGTTTGAGAGTTTTTGATTATAGTTAATAGTTGGTTTCAATGGAGAAGATGATAAATAAAGAGAATGTTGGTGGTTGACTCGTGGTGGGATCTCCATGGGTTTCGGATGATTGTGTTTAATGATGAATAAAAATAAATTGGTTGTGTATTAATTTTTGAAAGATAGTGGTGATAAGATTATTGTGATGGAGATGATTACTAAAGAGATTATGAATTTATGATGGTGTGGATGAAAGTTTGGGAAGAAGGAAAGAGGTAGGGAGGAGAAATAGGTAGGAGAAAAGAGAAAATGGGGGTTTGTGGTTAGGTGTAGAAAAAACAAAAAATAAGGACTAAAATTACTATTTTACCCTCATGTGAGTATCACATGGGGTGAATTAACTGGCGTTAGTCAAATCCGTTAAAGCGAAGGACTAATGGCAGATAACGTTTCGCATTTAAGGACGGACGGCGCAATTTTTTCGGTCAAATGACGAAACTCATCGGTCAATGCAAACCACAAGGACGAACGGTGTAGTTTACCCTTAAATATATAAAGTGTTTTAATATATAATATATATATATAAAAATTCGGTTTTCGGTTCAGATAGCCTGTTAGGAATTAGAAATTCCAGGTATTAAAGAGTCGGTCACCTCAAGTATATGTAATCGTTAGAAAGCTCGTAGTCGTAGTTATTTTAAGCTAAGTAGTATTTAGTTAAGTAACACCGTGGAGGACGGACGGGTCTTTACCCACTGCATGCCTGATCCACAGCCCGTTGTGTGGTGTTTTATGTAAGACTATAAATACTCTCTACCTTGCAAGGTAGAGAGTTGGAGCTTATAATAAGAATTTTCTTTCTCTTACTAAAGTTCCCTAAACCTCTAACTTTCTCTCTCTAGAATTCCACTTATACGCCACCTTGCTGTTATGGTTTGATGTGTATGTGAAAACTAATATCTTACAATTGGTATCAAGAGCCATGGTTAGATCATATCTTGCACATATTTGGATTTCTAGTGGTTTTTAGGTGGTTTTTGAGTTTGAAAAAGTTTAGTGGTTTGTGCATCATTTGGTTGATTTCTTGTGTTAAAGCTTGGATTTTGTTAGTACTTTTATGTTTAGAATCATCACAAGTGTTTAGGTTTTCATTTGATATGCGTGAATCATCTTGGTTGGGTTGTTTTTGGATTGAAAAGTGTTTTTTTATGTTGTTTTCTTGCTAGCGACTTGACATACGGATTTGTTTCTTAGTAGCGACTTGCTTTACAATTTTGTAGCGAGTTGCAGTTTTTGGAGCTAGCGACTTAGGCCTAGCGACTTACAGTACAAGTAGTGGACTCTCCACTACGGGTAGCGACTTGGTGTTAGCGACTTGAGGCTTAGCGAGTTGCTATTTAGCGACTTGAATCTTTAGCGACTTGATTATCGAATTGCTGCCAAAATTTTGCTAGCGACTTGAGGCTTAGCGAGTTACTATTTAGCGACTTGCCTTTGTTTAGCGACTTGGGACTTTAGCGACTTGGTTGTATAGCGAATTAGGTGTTAGCGACTTGGTGCATTATCTTCTAGCGACTTGGGTGATTTTTTACGGTTTTCTCTTGATTTAGTAAAATCCCGTGAAAGAATCTATTTCCCGGTTTAATCATAAGAGTTATAAAATCCCGTATAATCTGTTAACATGTCTACCAACGTTCCTACTATCATCTCCACTGTTGCCGAGGATATTCAAGCAGCTGGTTCAGATACTCGTCCACCCTTGCTTGACAGAACTGACTATGATTCTTGGGCTCAACGAATCAGATTGTACTGTCTGGGAAAGGATAATGGTGTCAACATTCTCAAATCCATTGATGAAGGACCGTATCGAGTTGAGACGACTAGAGATGTACTTGATACTGCTGAAGATGGAACTCTGATTTACGGAATGGACAGACCAAAGATGTATGATGAGCTTGATGATAAGGAGAAAAAGAGATTCGATGCTGATATCAGGGCTTCTAACATTGTTCTTCAAGGTCTTCCTAAAGACATCTACAAGCTGATCAATCACAACACCGATGCAAAGGCAGTATGGGATAACGTCAATATGCTTCTCTCAGGTTCTGAATTAACTATGAAAGACAAAGAATCACAACTCTATGACGAATTTGAACACTTCAAGATGAAACCAGATGAGAGTGTCTATGAGTACTATGTGAGATTTCATAAGCTGGTGAATGATATGAGGAACATCAGAATGACTATGCCTAACATTCAGCTGAACTCAAAATTTGTGAACAACATGAATCCCGAATGGCACAAGTTTGTTACTTCTGTGAAGCTCACTAAAGGATTGAAGAATACGAATTATGAGCAACTCTATGCCTTCCTTCTTCAGAATGAGAGACATGCCATGTTTGAAAAGATGATTCTTAATCAGTTCAAAACCAACCAGGGAGAGACTAGCTCATCTAATGACTCAACTGCCTTCTACTCAAACATCAGAATCACAACCAAAGCCTCACAAGTCATACCCATGGGTAATGGTAATCACAAACTCATTCCTAATCCTATGTTCAAACAAGCTGATGCTGATGCACACGTGGGTAACATCATTAATCAACTAGCTCTTCTGATTAGTCAAAACATGAATTCTCTCCCACAAACCAACAACAACCTCAGAACAGCATCTAACCCACACAATCAAGCTACTGTTAAAGATGGGAGGATCGTGGTGCAACCAGTTTAGGAAAGACAGTATGAACAGGGAAGAGGTGGAGCTGGTAGAGGTTATGTTGGTAATCAGAATCGACGAAGGAATGGTAATCAAGGTCAAACTAAGCCGATCAAATGCTACAACTGTGGTGGTGAGGGACACATTGCAAGGAACTGCACATCTCCAAAACGTCCACAAAATGTTGATTATTTCAGAGATAAGATGCTGCTTGTACAAGCTCAGGATAATGGTGCTGCTTTGGATGAAGAGGAGTTGTTGTTTCTTGCTGAGGGCAATGCCAAGACCTATGATGCTAATGTGGATGAGCAGCCTATTCAGGAAATAGGTCACAATCATCAGAATGCCTTTCAAGTCGCTAATTGTGATGCATACGACTCTGATGTGGATGATGTACCTACTGCACATACAATTTTTATGGCTAGCATTTCTCCAATGGTTTCTCCCAAGGTCTCATCTTCACCACAAGCTGGCCCATCCAAAGGCAAACTCATCTCAGAGGTATTAAAACTATACGATGATGCTGATGTGCAAAAGATGCATGACAAAGTACAATTAACTGAAACTATTGAATCAAATATTGAAAATATGGATAATATCAATGTTGTCCCATATGATCAATATGTGAAACAAAGTGAAAGTGAAGCTGTACCAAGTGATGCATCTTCTGCAGTCAACAATAACTATGTTTTTGATGAATACACTGCATGTGCCCCTGATGATTCTGTAATTTCTGAACTAAATGCCTATAAAGAACGTGTTGCTATCTATGAACAACGTGCAAAATTTGAGTTGACCTCTCGTGAGCAGGAAATGGATGACCAAGTGCGTACAATCATTAGAAAAAGTAATTTTTGTTAAGAAGTATTAAAACAAGAGTTAAATTCCTTACAAGAAAAGCTTTCTAAAACTGCTAAGCAAAAACAAGAACTTCAAGAAAATGTGAAAATGCTTAACCAATAATTTAATGCAAAGGAATCAAAACTCTTGAAAGATTTTTCTAATCTGAAAACTTTGAAAAACAAACTTGAAAATAAGTTGTACATACAAGGGAACACTATTCAGACTGCTCACATGATCACTAAGTATAGAGTCTTAAGCGATAAGCATAGCATTCCCCTTATTGAGGAACCAAATCTAGAAGTTATTAAAAAGGCTAGAAATGCTCATAAGGTTCTTTATGATGGCAATGAAATCCTTAAACCTAGACAGAAACCTAGTTGCGTTGAGTGCACTGAGGAAGATAAGAAATCAGATGAAGTCACTAGGGAAAAGATGAACAAGAAATTAGATGATCCTAAATGTAAAGAGAAGAAAATAAAGATCACACCCCATGATTACAAGAAGGAAAACTGGATTTCCTTGAACAAGTTTAAGCCTCAGACATTGTTGACTCCCGAACAAGTTTTTTAGAAAATAGATCTAGATAAGCAGAAAGCTGAAAATATTGTTGAAACAAACCCTCCCTTTTGGAAAATGCCTAGAGCGACTGTGTATCCTCCTAATACACCAATGCATCTTGTTCCTAGAACAATTGCCACTAAAAGCAAGACCTTAATTAGCCAATATGTTATATTTCAACTATTTGTTGATTTTGAGAAAACTTGCAAGAAAAGGATCACACCCACTGGTATAACTGAAGGAGAAAGGGGTTTTGAGCAAATGAAAGAATGTTATTTAACTGAGGTCATGCCTTTCTTTAAACTTCTAAAAGATCACTTTGAGAGTCTTAAAAAGGGGATAGAAACTGATATTAAGGGAATGGAAAAGGAATTTGATGCAATGATAGTTGAAGTTAGTGACTATGAGCGAGCACTAAAATATAATGAGATTGAGAGGAATAACTTGCATACACTAAACGAGAACCTGATTTCTGAATGTATTGCTCAAGATGTGTTTTTCACTGCTACAAATTGTTCCATTAATGCTTCCAAATTTCATGAATTATCGGTTGCCCTGAAAGTCTCCCATGATCGTGTCATTGAGCTTGAAAAAACTAATTCTGAACTAAACGAGAAAATTGAACTGGATGATCACGACAATTTGGTTAAACATTTTTCTAAACTAGAAGTTGAGCATTTTAATTTACAACTAAAATATCAACATCTTAAAGAAAATGTCAAAACTTCAAATATCAAGACATCCTCAGATGCTCCAGAGTTTGATGCAGTTTTTCAAATTAACAAACGTGATGAACATATTCAAGCTCATTGCAACACGATCAGAAAGTTGAAAGCCCAAATCTCTCAATTAAAGGGTCAAACGAACAATATGACAGGCTCCCAAATACCTCCTCCTTTAGATTCTTAGAATTCTCAAACGTTTCATCTTCAAAACCTAGTTAATGCATTACAAAAGGAAAACGAAAGTTTTCTAGAAGAAAATGAAAAGGTTAAAAGTTATTTCAATGAGTTATTTGAATCAATAAAGGTCACTCGTAACAAAAATAACGAACAAATAGCTTCATTGCAAAAGGAAATTGAGAATCTGAAGAGTCAGGTAAAAGGGAAAATGCCTATGACCAATGGGGAGAATGGTGTATCAAAGGTTCACTCTTGTAATAAATATGCTATGTCTGTGAAATATGTCCCTCCTCATCTTAGGAACAACAAACTTGCTGTTCAAACATACTTCTCATCCCTTAAGGATTGCCTAGAATGTCTGCGTGAGATTGTTGAAGAGGATAAGTAAGAGAAACCTCATGATAATGCAATTGGACATGCATGCTTATATGCCAAACGATCTCAAAAAATCCTAGAATGCTTGATCACAATATGCCCAAAGTCCTTAGGTGAGAGAGTTAATCCTTTGATTCCATGTTCGATGCCTAATGCCAAGTATGATATTCATTCGATGCCCAATGTCTTGAATGTGAACCTTAGTGTGCCTTTAAGTAGTTCAGATTCCAGATCTGTCAATGCTATGAAAGAGAACTCAAGTGTGCCTTCTAGGAGTACAAATCCCAGCACTTCTAGTTTTAAGAAAGTGAACCTTAGTGTGCCTGCATGTAGTTCAGATCCCAGCAAATCTAAACAGGTGATGCAAAGAATAGTAAAACTAAATAATGTTCCCATTCCCTCTACAGGAGTAATCAGTGACATTAAAGGGAGTAGGTCAAAGTCTCAAGACAATACAAGGAATGATAGGACCTCGCAAGCTAAGAATGTGCACTGGAAAAGAGTAGAAGAACAATCTAGGAACTTTAAGCTTGAATCGAATAAAACGAATCGTGTTGATTCTAGTATTAGCCATAGGCGTACTGTAATTAATTCGAATTCTGATACTATTTGCAAACCTTGTATTGATGTCTGCTTGAATTCTGTTTCTAATCATGAATGTGGTGTTAATGTTTTGCCTAATGATGTTAATTGTCCAGTTAATATGGTTAATGCTAAAATTCATGCTAAAAAGGCAAAAAGGCAAAAACGAAAGAAAGTTAGAAAACAGTGGAAACCCATAGGAAGAACATTTAGTAAGATAGGCTATTATTGGATACCTGTTGGTCATAAGAATAATCAGACAATGCCCACTAGAAAATGGATGCCTACTGGTAGAACTATTCCCTTAAGAAGTGAGCACACTGTGAACAGGGCTAATACAGACACTAGTACTGCATCTATTCACAATGATTCCAGTGCCTTAATTTCTGATATGAATGCTTCTTTTTCTGATGTGGGTGTTCCAACCATTGCTACTAACCAAATGGAACCCATTCTTGCATGGGGATCCCAATTATCCAGTTATCCATTCTTGTCTGTGTTCAACTGCAGATCGTTCAAATCGTTCTGTGGTACCTGGACTCAGGCTGTTCCAAGCATATGACTGGCGACCGGTCACGGCTCATGAACTTCATGAGCAAATTCATCGGGACAGTTAGATTCGGGAATGATCATTTCGGTGCTATCATGGGTTATGGAGACTATGTTGTTGGCAAAAGTGTTATCTCCTGGGTTTACTATGTAGAAGGTCTTGGTCACAACTTGTTCTCTGTTGGTCAATTCTGCGATTCAGATCTAGAAGTAGCCTTCAGAAAACATACATGCTTCGTTAGAGAACTTGATGGTAAGGAACTTTTAAGAGGTTCACGTGGTTCAAATCTATACACCATCTCTATCGAAGATATGATGAAGTCTTCTCCAATTTGCTTGCTGTCAAAGGCTTCTAAAACAAAGTCATGGTTATGGCATCGTCGTCTCAATCACCTGAACTTCGGCACCATCAATGATCTCACCAGAAAGGACTTAGTTGTAGGTTTACCTAGACTCAAGTACGAAAAGGATCATCTTTGTTCAGCATGTCAATTGGGAAAAAGCAAGAAGTATGCCCATAAACCCAAACCTACTAACTCTGTCATAGAAGTTCTTCATATGATTCATATGGATTTATGTGGACCAATGAGGGTGCAGAATATCTTTGGGAAGAAATATGTGTTAGTTGTGGTTGATGATTACTCCAGATTCACCTGGGTCAAGTTCTTAAGGACAAAGGATGAAACTCCTGATATCATCATCAAACTCATCAAACAGCTGCAGGTTCGACTTAACAAAACCGTCAGAATTATCAGAACAGACAATGGAACTGAGTTTGTCAACAAAAAACTTAGTGAATTTTATGAAAGTGTTGGAATCAGCCATCAAAGAAGTGTTCCACGAACTCCTCAACAGAACGGTGTAGTTGAAAGACGAAATCGAACTCTTGTTGAAGCCGCTAGAACAATGTTGATTTACTCAAAGGTTCTAATGTTTCTCTGGGCTGAAGCTATTGCCACTGCATGCTACACACAAAATCGTTCCCTGATTCACACTGTTCATGGAAAAACTCCATATGAACTTGTCCACAACAGAAAACCTAATCTTTCTTTCCTTCGCGTGTTTGGTGCTTTATGTTATCCAACTAATGAGGGTCAAGACTTAGGCAAGCTTAGAGCTAAACCAGACATTGGAGTATTTGTAGGATATGCACCAAACAAAAAGGGATACCGAATCTACAACAAAAGAACCCGAAATATCATGGAAACAATTCACGTTACGTTTGATGAGCTGACCGGTCAAATGGCTCCTGGAAAATCCAGTTCATGACCCGCACTTCAAAACAGTCCCATTGGTTCATCTCTTGTTCCAAACTCCTCTCATGAAACTCCATATGTATCTCCATCTGAAGATGATTTAAAGAAATTGTTTGATCCTATGTTTGATGAACTTTATGATCCAAGTACTAATGAGGTATCAATCTCTACAACAGAGGCTGCTCATATTCCTGTGAATGAAGTAAATCCCTCAGTCTTAATATTTTTAAGTCAAGAAGCGCCTACTGCTGATCCTTCAGTCTCATCAACAAATCATCATTCTTTAAATGTACATCATGGAACTGCTTCTGGCATCAATGATGAAGTTAATCCCTTTGGTACTCCTGAAGATGCTCCATTTGAAAACATATTTGCTCCTGAATCATCATCAGAACCATCTTCTTCAGGAGACATCGACTCTGCTACTTCAGTCCCTCAACTACTGCCACATGAACACATTAGAAAATGGACTCACGATTACCCACTAGACAACATCATTGGAAATACCTCTCGTCCTGTATCAACACGGAAACAACTTACAACCGATGCCTTATGGTGCTTCTTCAACTCCGTACTATCTAAGATCGAACCAAAAGATGTTAAAACCGCCATGAATGAAGATAGCTGGTTCAATGCCATGCAAGATGAAATTCATGAGTTTGATCGACTTGATGTATGGGAGTTAGTACCTGCTCCAGACTGTGCTATGATTATTGCTCTTAAATGGATCTTCAAAGTGAAACTTGATGAGCATGGTGATGTGTTGAAGAACAAGGCTCGATTAGTTGCTAAAGGATACCGTCAAGAGGAGGGTATTGACTTTGAAGAATCTTAAGAACATGGTAGTCTATCAGATGGATGTAAAGACAGCATTTCTGAACGGAGATCTTAAAGAAGTCGTCTACGTCAGCCAACCTGAAGGATTTGTGAATCAAGAGCATCCTACTCACGTTTATCGTTTTAAGAAGGCTCTTTACGGTTTAAAGCAAGCTCCAAGGGCATGGTATGATACACTGTCAAAGTTTCTTCTATCTACCGGATTTAGCAAAGGAGCAGTTGATCCAAAATTGTTCACCAGGAAGTCAGGCAAACATTTAATTCATGTTCAAATTTTTGCCTCGACAGACCCAATGGAATGTGATCGTTTTTCAAATGAAATGAGTTCAAAATTTCAAATGTCAATGATGGGACAAATGTCATTTTTCTTGGGATTACAAATTTCGCAAAGTCCCGGAGGCATTTTTATAAATCAATCCAAATATGCAACTGAGACCTTAAAGAAATTTGGTTTTGATTCAAGTGACCCTGTTGACACTCCCATGATTGATCGAACCAAACTAGATGAGGACCACTCAGGGATCATGATTGACCAAACAAAATATCGTAGTATGATTGGATCCCTGATGTACCTCACAGCTAGTAGACCAGACATATTGTTCGCTGTTTGCATGTGTGCTAGATACCAGGCTAAGCCTACTAAAAAGCACCTTGAAGCGGTTAAACGGGTCTTTTGGTATCTCCAAGGAACCATCAATATGGGTCTTTGGTACCCGAAGGACACCGGTATGTCACTAACAGCATATGCAGATGCTGATCATGCAGGGTGTCAAGATACTCGTCGAAGTACATCTGGAGGTGCTCAGTTTTTGGGTGATAAACTTGTGAGCTGGTCTTCAAAGAAGCAAATGAGTACTTTTATTTCCTCTACAGAGGCTGAATACATAGCCATGTCATCCTGTTGTGCTCAAATCTTATGGATGAGATCTCAATTATCTGACTATGGCTTTGAATTCAACAAAATCCCTCTGTACTGTGACAATAAAAGTGCTATTGCTCTCTCATGCAACAACGTTCAACACTCAAGAGCAAAGCATATCGACATTCGACATCATTTTATCAGGGAACAAGTGGAAAAAGGTGTGGTAGAACTCTATTTTGTGAGGTCTGAATATTAGTTAGCAGACATCTTCACCAAAGCTCTTCCAAGAGAACGTTTTGAGTTTATTCTTCCACGTCTTGGCTTGAAAAGCCTTCAACCAGAAACACTCAAACGTCTTCAGGAGGAAGAGGAGGAGTAAAGGTTTATCTTCATCTATCTCTTGTAAATACTTATTCGAAAAAATCAAATAGAAAAATATAAAACTTTCAAAATCCATAAAAATTTGAAAAATTCAAAAAATCTTCAAAAAATATTGTCTTTTTTTTTCATGTTTCTCTCGATTCGATAATATCTACGGTCTTGATGTTGTCATTCAAAGAATGACACGGGACTTTAGATGTTGTTCGAATTTTTTTATATAAAAAAAAAAAATTGAGAGAAAGAGAAAAATGGTTTATTGTCATTTCAGGCAGTAACCCGCTTTTCAAAGAAAGAATAGAGCCATGCTTTACCATGTTTTCAAATTCCATGCTCTGATTCTATAAACATTTATCTGCTGAAAATTAACTGCTTTGAAAAATAACTCAATCTCTATTTTTGATAATCATCTGGACTTATTTGTCAAAATATCAATCTCTCAATCAACAACCTATGTCATTGATTGAGGGGGAGAATGATTTCAATTAAATTAAAAAGTTATTTGGCATTCAATTGTTTTCAAAAGATATTCATGCATGTTTTATCAATGGAGTTTAAAGTCTTAAAATCCGATCCTTATCAGTTAAAACGCTTTCATAATCAAGTTACAATTCTCCTTAAAAGCTTTCAAAATCAATTTAAATCTATAAGAGATCACAAATCTCAAATGATTTGATAATTGTGATCAGGGGGAGAATGTGTGATTTAAATTGGATTTAAACTGATAATTCGGTAAATGGAAAAATGATTTTATAAGGATGAACATGCTCTCCTTCCCACATGTGACAAACGATTTCAAATTTTCCATGCACATGTTGAGGGGGAGCATCTATCTTAAACCTATGATGTATAACGTGATCACTTATCTCAATGTGCAGGTTCCCTCTAGTATGTGCAAAAACTCTTTTCAAATCTCGAGGCACATATTGAGGGGGAGCAAACTTATGAAAACCTCATCCTTCCCTAAAATGCTTTATCTACTTGTCTTGATTAGGGAAGTGATGTTGATATTTTTTTGAAAATACTAATCAAAGAAGTAATTTCTTCCTCTTGTCTCCGTGTGCAAAACGATTTCAAACAATTCATGCACATGTTGAGGGGGAGCACTTATTCCAAAAAAAAAATATCAAAAACAATTCAGGTACAAAATGTTTTGATATTATATCACAAGTATCTGGATTGATTTTCAAATGGTTTTCAATTGGTTCCAATGGCAGATGAACAATACCAAATAGACCGACCAACTTTACTTTATGTACGGTGATATAAGGATGATAAGGTTAGGTATGTGTTCCCATGATCCGCCAGAACCGGAGGGATCTACCCAGGGACTATCCACTAGTTAGTGTAGAGTTCTTAGGTATGATGATAAAAGGAGAAAAATGAGATATGGGAAGAGTGCGGACTGAGACTGAGCTAGTATTGGAACAAACCCAACAAGGTTCTAGCTATGAAGTCTCGGTAAGCACTGAAGGGGTTGAAGAATTAAAAAGAATTGAATGAGAAAAGGGTGAAAACAAATAGCCCTCCATTTATTCAACCTTAGGGCAGAAACCGGGTTCAATTCATATGCTACTGATGGTAACATCGGAATTGAAGACAAGACGTCATGGACCCAGTGACGCACTGCACTTCAACTTTCCAAACCACTCAAGTTCCTCTTAAAAGGACTTGTTTCATTCTCACGGGGAACCGATATTATCTATCGACTTTCTCTTAGAGATTGTTGATATTGAAAAAGGAGACCCTCTCCCTAGTCTCCGGCACAGGATCCAAATATGCACAAATTGAGTCTAGAGCCACGAGATCATCAATAAATCTCATTAGGACACTTTCAATGAAGACTCTCTGTTTCACACAATGTGGAAAGAGATATTATATCTTGAGTCCTACACATTATCCTTGTGGTTTTGCCAGAACATCCGAGTGATATGTGAACATATTCACAGTGAAGATGGAAAACCTTCTGGAGCCAACATCAAACAAGCTCCTGGTAGGTGGCATGTGAGATCTATTATATAGATCAACCATGTGACAACTGAACAGAAGCAATGGGGCGATTCAATCTCTTGAATCAATCCTGGTTCAGGTTATGGATTGACGGATACCTTTGAAAAACCGGTCTTTGTGCTTAAAAACTATTTTCTTTAGCACTTAGACTGTGTACAAATATTTCAAATCAAAAGGCGTTTATGATTGGTACTTGATTTTCACTAAAACCTTCGTTGTATTGCAAAAACAATTTCTATTGAGCAATATACGATTGTTTTTCAAATCTCATTTCATCAATCAGTAAATCTCTATTCGCTGGTTCACTCACTCCGTGTTGTCTTCTTTGAGACGCTCCGGTTTGAGAACAGCTAGAGCAGCTGCGAAACCCTGTCAAGGAAATTCTTTGGAATTATACCTGATCACAGGCAGTACTTGTACTGATCAACGGGGAACCGTGGGCTGTGTACCTCAATTCAACGAAAGTGATCAAAGACACTTTCGTGCGCTTTATTGCTAAATGTTTTATGCAGGTACTCCCTACGTTTGCAGCTGATCAGAATGAAGCGAGCAATTCATAGCTGCATGCTCACTCTACACATTCATCTCAAGAAATCATGATAAGTGCATCAATGACTCTGATATTTTCACTCCATGCTTCTGCTACGCTGCTGCCAATATCATGAATCAACGAAAGCTTCCGCTACTCTGATGAGAAGATATCATGATCCAGAATGTGAGCATGTCGGTCCGAAAGTCACAACATCACATAATACCAACACCATAATGGATGTCTCAGAGATTTTTGTTAGCTGATGGTCTCAAAAGCTGGCTCAAAATTATTATAACGTGGATCAGTAAAAGACCTCCACTTGGATTAATCAAACATGCAATGAGAAGAATCAATGACTACGAGCTTCGGAGCAAAGTACTACATCAAGAATGCAAGAACAATTTTTTTGAAATATCTGTTTGTATTCTATGTAATTTTAGTACATGATTGAGGTGACCTCCCTTAGGGGGAGATTGTTAGGAATTAGTAATTCCAGGTATTAAAGAGTCGGTCACCTCAAGTATATGTAATCTTTAGAAAGCTCGTAGTCGTAGTTATTTTAAGCTAAGTAGTATTTAGTTAAGTAACACCGTGGAGGATGGACGGGTCTTTACCCACTGCATGCCTGATCCACAGCCCGTTGTGTGGCGTTTTATGTAAGACTATAAATACTCTCTACCTTGCAAGGTAGAGAGTTGGAGCTTATAATAAGAATTTTCTTTCTCTCACTAAAGTTCCCTAAACCTCTAACTTTCTCTCTCTAGAATTCCACTTATACGCCACCTTGTTGTTATGGTTTGATGTGTATGTGAAAACTAATATCTTACATAGCCAAAACCATATTCAAACCGAAAACCGAATTTTTAGTTCGGTTCGGTTTTGACAAATTCGGTTTGGTTTTTTTCGGTTTGGTTCGGTTCGGGTTTGGCTTTCGATTTATTCGGTTATTACCCGATCCACGAACACCCCTATCGTAGTCCCCTTTACCGTAAAATTCGTATACCCCTTTCATAGCCCAAAATATGGATAGAGGCCCAAATTATCAAAAGAAATGCACAACTCAAATTAATCATCCAAATGCCATTGGTAATAACCTAAAATTTCGGATAGAGGCCCAAGTTAACAATTATCATATATAAAGCCATTATACCCTAAAGCTTCTCACTTGTTCTACCCTGATTTCACGCCTACCACATCACAACAACACTTGTCTTTCAAACAAAATATGTGGCAATCATAAACACAAATCCACCCTTGTACTCACAAACACCTTTTTGTCTTCTCTAATTTCATTCGAAACACTTTTTTGTTCTTATGTTTCTTTGACCGAAAGGAAGAAAGGATATTAACAAATTTGTTATTATTCTTTCTTTATATCTTTCGATTATAAGAAAAAAGTTATGTTTATGGATCTGGTTATTTTCATAGATCGATGATGGGTTATGGAGATCTTTAAAAATATGTTCTTCAATTGAAACGAACCTAAGATCTCATATATTGTTTTTTTGTTGACTTGTATGACGATGGGATATGGGATAGACGTGTGTTATGAAGTTGTTTGTTAATGCCGTGAGGTTCGGTGATGGTTTGGTTTCTGTGGTTGTGGTGTTCGAAGGTGGCGTCGAATTTAGTGTGGGTTAATGGCTGTCAAAATTCAGAATAAAAATTGAGCGTGTGTTTTTGAAGAGAGAAAAAAGAAACTAAATTGGTGTAATGTGTTATGTTTTTGAGTTCATCATATATGCATTTTATCTTTTCCTAAAATTAAATGGCAAAATTAATAGGGAGTAACATAGTAAATGGAAGACAGTTTTATTTTTCAAATTATACATAAATGTTACAACTCAATAAGTGTTCAATATTCAATTTTTCAGTAAATTTATTAAAATGGTAAATGGTGGTTACAAGTTTAGTGTGTTGCTTTTATTAGTAAGTGTGTAGGCTTAATTTTTTAAGACTTCCTTTTATAGAAAGTCCTAAATACATTATAAAGTAGTATAAAGTATTATAGATATATAGTGTTACTAAGGCTACCCACAGGGGGTCGGTCGAGCCGAACGGTCGAGGTCGGTCATGATCGGTCGTCCCCATTGTGCGGAATTGGTCGTGGTCGGTGGTCGATCACAAAATGAAGGAACTAATTCGTTGAAGCGACCGAGTTTTATAAACACAAGCTTTCAAATATTTGTTACTGTTTGGAATTAAAAAAAAAAAAACTTTTTTTTAAAAAACTTTACCACTTTGACAACTTTATAAATACCAACCTCAAACACACTTCTAAACACACAATTCAAACAACTTCTCTTCAATATTCATCAATATTCATTATTTCAAACACAATTATGTCTTACGAGCTATTTTTTAATTCTTCGCCTTCCAATGATGAAGAAGAAGTTATGAGCGAGCTTGCGGAGTTTACGCAGTTTGCTTGAGACTAGTACCAAGCGTCACTGCCAAAAGTTCGACCAAACTATGTATATAGGGATCATGAGAGTGCTCATAATCGTTTAGTAGCGGCTTATTCTCCGAAGACCCGGTGTATGACGAAAGAACATTCAGTCGACGGTTTCGAATGAGCCGAGAACTATTCTTACAAATTGTTCAAGAGGTAACCGATTATTCTCCTTATTATCAACAAACTCGTGATTATAAGGGTGTACTTGGTATTTCCATGATAACATCAAATAGTCCTAAATATTAAGTGTCAATTTCCCCCGATAATGCTCGTTATTTATATCATTTATATGGATTTACGCTTGTTTTCCATTGTTTTCCACTTTCAGGTAAATTACGAGCATTGGAGCTAAAGAGACGCGGAAATGGAAACATATCTAAAGATTTATCACAATATGCTTTTTTGAAGAAGTTACGGCGTAACTCATCTCTCACATTACGCCGTAACTATTGCGTGACTCAGTATGCCAACTTATCAGAAGATTACGGCGTAACTCCTTCCAGAGGTTACGACGTAACTACATTAGGTCAAAAGAGGTTCCACGCCGCTGATACTTACGCCGTAACTGCTGCATCACTTACGACGTAACTGAGTTTATTGAAGACTACGGCGTAACCACTAATAAGGTTATGCCGTAACCAGCAGATCTAGTGCATTTTACGAAGGAATAGAAGGTTACGGCGTAACTCCTATTATGGTTACGCCGTAACCCAGATCTGGCCTATAAATACCCCATGAATTCCAGCATTTCTAATCATCCCATTCCACACACACAACACTATGAGAACGTGAGAAAAAGTTCAAGGCAGGTCTTGGGGAGCATACGGAGTTGTTTCCAAGGGATAAGTCACTCCATTACGATAAGCATTAGCGTTTTATATTTCTTTTACTTTCAATTCATGTATTTCGTACCTTTGAATATTGAATTGATTTGCATGATTAATATGAGCGGCTAAGCACCTTTTGGTGCTAGCCTAGTTATGATTCCTTAATTTTTTTGTTTACGTTTACCTTTACTTTCGTACACTTATTTCTAAGTGTATGCATGCATAGTTCATTGGTAGTCACCCTTGGTTCGGTAGTTTTGAATGGCGGTAGAGGCAAATTGCCTAGGAGATATGACCAACTGACCCTAGGTGAGCGGACTGAGATGGGAAGGGTAAGATATGACCAACTGACGACCCTTTCTACTTGTGCGATTTGACCAACTGATCACCTATCGTTTGGATGAACTTAAGAATTGAGGGGTGTAGTGTCTAAGTTCCTAACGGTCGGGCACTCACTATTACGAATCTAGCATGTAGCGGTACTTAATGACTTGGCTTAGGGGACCAGGAACAACAGGACTTACGACGGTACGCCTGATTTCTCCTGTGGTGGCATCTTTGCTGATAGGTTAGGGCGAATTGACCAAATGATGTCCTCTCGAATTTGACCTCACCTAAAGTAATTGGAAGTAAGTAGACGTAGACATAACTAGCTAGGATGATTAACTAGGTTATCACCACTTCTCTCTATTGATTTCTCTTTACCATTTATCTGCTTTCATTTATTTTATTCTACATTAGTAGTTTAGTTAAATAAATCCCTATTGAAACCATCATTATTCTGTGATACTAGACTTAGTAATAATCCAACACACATAGCTCTTGGGACGACCTCGACTTTACCATTTACTACACTACACACGACCGGGTACACTGCCCGTTAGTGCACTAGGGTAGAGCATAGGTATTGCGAGACACTATAAATTTAAGACCTGGTCAGTAAAACCTGCATCAAGTTTTTGGCGCCGCTGCCGGGGAGTTATATTAGGATTGATATTAAGTCTTTAATTTCATTTTAAACTTTTCTCACGATCATATTTCAAGTTTTCAGGTACCATGGAAGTTGTTAACATCGATGACCTCACTCTTGAGGAATACTTAGCGTTGACAAGAGTGGAACAAGGGCCGGGTCTCATAAGACCCGCAATTGGAGCGGATGTCCGTTTCGAAATCAAAGACCAATTTATGAGGGAGCTTCGCGCTAACCCTTTTTCAGGAAACAGGGACGAAGATGCATATAAGCACGTTGAAAATATCCTTTACATTGCAAGCCTTTTCAACATTCCAGGCGTGTCTCATGATGCTGTTATGCTAAGGGTATTCCCTATGACTCTTACTGGAGCTGCCAGAAGATGGATCGAAAGATTACCCGCGGGGGCAATTATTACTTGGGCACTACTAAATAAACACTTTATTCAAAGATATTGCCCGCCATCGAAGATTTCTAACCAGCTTTTGGAGATCCGTAATTTCAAACAGGAAGACGACGATGAAAGGTTAGCCAAGTTCTTAATTAACGAAGTGGAAGGGCCACCCATTAAGCATTACTGCAAACCCTCATCATGGAAGATGAGATTACTCACGCTTGGCCAACGTGTAATCCTTTTCGTGATTATTGCAACGGAGGAGGTAATGAGAAGAACGAAGTTTGGATATGCCCACACGAATCTGGAAGGCACGACGTTGATTTTGGAAATCTATCATTCAGTGATTGGTATTCGATAAGATTCGGGGACGCGATAATTAATTCAGCTTTGTTCAGAAATCTGGAACTAAAATATGAGAAACATATTCTTCGAGGCAAAACCATTAAGCCCCTCGATGATATTCCTTCTGAAGATGACAATGACGAAGGAGTTCAGAATCATTGGTGTGAACAAATTAAAACCAACGACGGAAAAGTTTGGGCTTCCTGAAACCCTTTTGAATATGAATGTGACGGAGGAAGCAGCATTGAGAGAGTTGGGGAAGATGAATTCCTTTGGACTTCAACTAATGATTCTGAAAGAACAGAATTGCCTTGGCCAGATGATCCGGATTCAACGATTGGGTTAGAATAAAATACGGAAAAATTGACGCGTTAACTAAAAAGAAAATCTGGAATGGTTGTATGAGTAAAGATCAACCTAACAACGAAGTTCCTTATGAAAAACCAGAAGATGACACCAAGGGCTCATCTAAGGTAGAAAATGAAGAGTGCAAGCAAATACTCAACCAACTTGATGATACCGATTCCGACGATGATTTCGATTATCTAGAGTTACAAGGAGAAGATGGTTTCATTGACCCAGATGATGAAGTACACGAGAAAAGAAGATGCAAGCTTCTTGGCATCCCATTTAAGAGGCCACCACCTATTATAGCCGAAAAATTTGAGTTTATGCGATACCATTTGGGGCCTGAAGAAAAATTTTGCAAGATCCGGAAAATTGAAACCAAAGAATATCTCCCCACTGCCACAAATGTCGTGTGGGTTAGGCGCAACTTAATGAAAGACATGGAAGAGGACGGGGAAATCCTAAGGCCCCCATAGAAGCCCCGCGGCTCTGAGTCTAACTTAAAGACTCGTAAATAAATAAAAGTGCTCTTTCGGGAGACAACCCGAATTATCCCTTTCTTTTATTTTATGTCCTTTTCTGTTGGGTTTTTTGTTTTCTAACTATTTTTGCAGGAAACGAGGAACTAATTGCTGCTGCAGTTGCTGATATGAACAGAGTTACGGCGTAACTCATCTTGGTGATTACGTCGTAACCAACCTTATAACAGCAGAATTCTTGACGCATTACCAATTACGGCGTAATACCATCTCAGTGGTTACGCCGTAACTACTCGCTTTGCAGCTCATTCCAAGTTTTGCCAGTTACGGCGTAACTCCCTCATAGGAGTTACGACGTAACTTTCCTCTGCTTTAATTCTTTCATTTTAAAACGCAGTAACCTTGTATTATTTTTTAAATGAAATTTGTGGGTGTGTTCCCTGTAAACCCTCACGAGACTTCACTCGTCCACTTGGGACACCAAGTGGTTTAAAAGGCTTGTTGCATGCGCTAAATGCAACCGTGATTCCTACGAAAGTGAGTTCGGTTAGTTTTTAGTTTTTCATTTTTTTTTCTTTTTAGAATTATGCTTGTCGGTATTGTGATTTCAGGGATTGAAGTTTGTTCATGACGCTTATACGAAGGCACGTTTCTTTTTCGTGGGACTTCTTTTTATGGAGCAAATTCCAGGGAAGTTCTCGCTCTAATTCTACCTTTCTCTTCACCTTTATTTTAACGCCTAGTACAAAAGGGACTTTGTACAATTCAAGTGGGGGGACGGGAGTAGAATTATCTCTTGAACTTTATTTCGCCCTCATTTTTCTAGTTTATTTTGAAAAATTATGCCATTTTTAAAATTTTGACATGTTTTTCTTAACCTACCTAGATTAGACCTTAGCCGAGCACATACAACCCTTGATATTATATGGTGAGATTAGCCTTATCCGTTTCCAATATTTTACCCCAAATCCACCAAATTATGAGTATGCCAGTAGCTTGTAAACTTTAGAACTTGGCCTTTGAATCATTTCGAGACCATAGACGAGGTATGTTGAGTTAGCTCGATGTATTTGGACTTTTTAATTTTAGAAGGCAATATTATAGGATTATCACCCAAACAACCTATCATTGTGAGTCTATCGATTAGTCACCTCGACTTTTCGACCCCCATGTGAAACCCTTTTGTTACACTCATCTTTAGTGCATGATACCCCTAGATACACCCTTCTGAGCCATTTATTTCATTTTGTTAACCCGATATATTGTTTCGATACACCTATACACCTTAGCCTGCCCTGTAGTCTTTATTTGTAATTGGGAATTCATCGTTTGCCTAAGTTCAAGGTTCGAGTGGAAAGGTTCGGAATTCACGCTTTCACTGACAACATTTTTGAAGATCATTGAAGACCCCCCGAATTCCTATTGTTCATTTCAAGTGGGGGATATTATGTTATGTTATTGTTATGTTGAAAAAAAAAAGTGCTTCGAAAAAAAGAAAAAAAAAGAATTTTTTTTTGTTATGATTATGTTATTGTAAAGTGCGTTGTTATAAGCACTGTAGTATGAGCTTTATGGATTTAGTATCGAGGAGGCCACCTCGGTCACATTTGAAGATTGGAGTTGGTAGTTATGCCAACAGTTGGAGAAAAGGTAGTGTGCCCATCACGACGTCCTCTAATGACACATCTACCTTGCATTTCATGATCAGGTTTCTTGGCTTCTAAGCTTGAACTTTGGGCGGACGGTAAGTGGTGATGACTTGGTTATAGGTTTAGACTACCTGTTTGTTTTTTATTTTACACCAATTATATATCCCATGTCTTATCCTACCCTTTTAGTCATGAAGCGTATCTAGGTGATGCAGCGAGCAATCTTTGGTGTCTTGGCCATGGATTTGGTCATGTATCATTGATTTTGTCCACTTCGCCGTGACATGTTAATAATGACGAGTCACCTCTTAACCTTTGTCGTGTCTACCCATATTGCCTTCGAGAATTGTTTAGCCCTTAACTCTAGTGGTGGAGATTTGTGTAACCGCCAAGCTTATGATAGAATACATGCTATGACTGTGCAATTGAGTGATCACCCCGAAATTGACACTTAGAATAGTTGAGAGATTTGAGTGTTTGTTCCCCTTTCATGAGGTGTTCGGCTTTGTTTTATTCTAGCATAAGGGATTTGTAAACTCATATTTTCCAGGTTATGGGAGATATCTTTTTAGGAATCTATCTAATAAGGTCTACTTGAGGGCAAGTAGAGTTCAAGTGAGGGGATATTTGATAACATCAAATAGTCCTGAATATTAAGTGTCAATTTCCCCCGATAATGCTCGTTATTTATATCATTTATATGGATTTACGCTTGTTTTCCATTGTTTTCCACTTTCAGATAAATTACGAGCATTGGAGCTAAAGAGACGCGGAAATGGAAACATATCTAAAGATTTATCACAGTATGCTTTTTTGAAGAAGTTACGGCGTAACTCATCTCTCACATTACGCCGTAACTATTGCGTGACTCAGTATGCCAACTTATCAGAAGATTACGGCGTAATTCCTTCCAGAGGTTACGACGTAACTACATTAGGTCAAAAGAGGTTCCACGCAGCTGATACTTACGCCGTAACTGCTGCATCACTTACAACATAACCGAGTTTATTGAAGATTACGGCGTAACCACTCATAAGGTTACGCCGTAACCAGCATATCTAGTGCATTTTACGAAGGAATAGAAGGTTACGGCGTAACTCCTATTATGGTTATGCCGTAACCCAGATCTGGCATATAAATACCCCACGAATTCCAGCATTTCTAATCATCCCATTCCACACACAACACTCTGAGAACGTGGAAAAAGCTCAAGGCAGGTCTTGAGGAGCATACAGAGCTGTTTCCAAGGGAGAAGTCACTCAATTACGATAAGCATTAGCGTTTTATATTTCTTTTACTTTCAATTCTTGTATTTCATACCTTTGAATATTGAATTGATTTGCATGATTAATATGAGCGGCTAAGCACCTTTTGGTACTAGCCTAGTTATGATTCCTTAATTGTTTTGTTTACGTTTAACTTTACTTCCGTACAATTATTTCTAAGTGTATGCATGCATAGTTCATTGGTAGTCACCCTTGGTTCGGTAGTTTTGAATGGCGGTAGAGGCCAATTGCCTAGGAGATATGACCAACTGACCCTAGGTGAGCGGACTGAGATGGGAAGGGTAAGATATGACCAACTGACGACCCTTTCTACTTGTGCGATTTGACCAACTGATCACATATCGTTTGGATGAACTTAAGAATTGGGGGGGTGTAGTGTCTAAGTTCCTAACGGCCGGGCACTCACTATTGTGAATCTAGCATGTAGCGGTACTTAATGACTTAGCTTAAGGGACCAGGAACAACAGGACTTATGACAGTGCGCCTGGTTTTTCCTGTGGTGGCATCTTTGCTGATAGGTTAGGGCGAATTGACCAAATACTGTCCTCTCGAATTTGACCCCACCTGAAGTAATTGGAAGTATGTAGACGTAGACATAACTAGCTAGGATGATTAACTAGGTTAGCACCACTTCTCTCTATTGAATTCTCTTTACCATTTATCTGCTTTCATTTATTTTATTCTGCATTAGTAGTTTAATTAATTAAATCCCTATTGAAACCATCATTATTCTGTGACACTAGACTTAGTAATAATCCAACACACATAGCTCTTGGGACGACCTCAGCTTTACCATTTACTACACTACACACGACCGGGTACACTACCCGTTAGTGTATTAGGGTAGACCATAGGTATTGCGAGACACTATAAATTTAAGACCTGGTCAGTAAAACCTGCATCATTCCCCATTGGTCAAGTATACTGCCGCAATTCATCAATTGGGATACGCAGTCGTTCCTGATTCTCTGGATGAGTATCTGCAAGTGTCTACAACAACCGCCCGTGAATCTCTTCGTAAGTTTTGTAAGGCTATCATGGAGTTATATGGTGCTGAGTTTTTGAGAAAGCCCACGTATTCTTACCTTCAAAGAATATATGCTCATCACGAGTATAAGCATGGGTTTCCTGATGTAACAACTCGTAAATTTCCATACTGGTTTTCGTAGCTATATTTTTTTCTTATCGAACTATAATCACGACAAGTTACAGATTATTCTTGAAACTTACCTCGACCTCGATAATAAAAATTATATAAAATAAATATACAATAAACTTTTATATTTTTATTTCTTACCGGGCCTCTAAGCCCAACCCGACCCGATCCATTTCATTTTATTTTTCTTTAGGCTCGTGTTCTAGTATCCAATCCAACCCAACAACTCTAATATACCTTGGGCCTAGCTCTTTTTATTTCTCAGCCTAATCGCACCATCAATATGCTTTGGTAACAAAAATAACACATGTATTTTGGTAACATATGGTTCTTTGGCTTCTGTGACCCCAGCATACTCCAAGCAAACAAAAACAAAACATCACTTGGTCATGTATATCATGCAAGTTGGCATGTAATATTTGAAACATGTGTTTCCAATGTTTCTGTGACCAACGAGCAAGTAACCAAAGCAAACAACATCAACCCTTGGTCTAAATATTTCCATACGTGCATGTGTATCAAAAGAGGAGACAAAGCCTAAGCAAGCCACCCTAAATACAATATTAAACTAAGCCTAACCCTCTTTGACTACTTTAAATTCATTATCCAAAGGTTCCTATGTCCCTCCATGCTCATTGTGATGAGACTACACAAAGCGTGCCCCAAATATTGTGTACTGGTCGAGCATGCTTGAGCCAACACAACAAACTTTTATCATTCCTTGAAAACTAGAAAAGAAGCACATAAAATATTAAAAGACCATGCATGAGTTCTGTTGAATAATGTGGAGGACTAAAGTTGTCAAGTTTCAAAGTCTAAAAGAAGTTTATGCCCAAAGTATAGAAAAGAGAATTCCAGGGGCTAAAGTGAAATATGTTTGAGTATATAATATCTCATTCATCTTTAGGGTTTTCTATCTCTCTCATTTGTCTGGTTTTAGTCTCTCTCTAAGTTTCACACAGTTGTAATTTCGTCTTTGATATCAGTCTTGATATCTTGTAGTTCTTTGTATCAAGATCAATCTCTTTTGATCTTGTTAAGTCTGAGTGTAGAGTGATCTTTTGTGGTGAGGTTACTGGTGTCTTCCTAGAAGAGATCAGTGTGATTTTCTTTGTATTTGTACCGGTAAGCACCTGTTTGGGGACTTATCTTATTGCATTCTTGTTAATAAAGATACACCAAGGGGTGGTTGGCTGGTTGTATTTGATAGTTGTTGTGTGCTCTTGATCATTTTTACATGGTATCAGAGCGCACTGTTCTGATCTGGTGGATTTAAGATTCTAGGGTTTCCAGGGTTTCGAAGGATTTTTGGGGTTTTTTGCAATTGACGGTGTTATTGGTTAATTGAGGCTGTTTTCTTAACGGCCGTTGTTGATTTGGTCTAATCAGGCTAGATCTGGTGATTCTTGTGGGAGTCTTGATTAGGGTTTCTTGAAACCCTAATTTCTGGTCCCCAGTCTTCTGGCTGCTTTGTTGTTGATCTTGGGTGTGAGTAATGTTTACTTTATTCTGTTATCTTTGTTTTTTAGTTTCTTGTTGAGTCTAAGTCGAAGGAGGATAGGTTTTGGGAAGTCTTAGAAGTTGATTGTGCTGTTTAGGTCTGGTTATTTGTTGATCTTGTTGTTATTGTTTCTTGTGATTATTTCTGTTAGTTCTTGTTATTTGTTGTTTTGTTGGTTATTATGGCTATTGGTAGTGATCCTAGTGGTAGTAATACTCAAGTGTTAATTAGTAATCTTGATGCTGGTAATCCTCTTCATATTCAAACTAATGACAATAGTGGTACTGTTCTTATTCCATTCAAACTTCTTGGAACTAAAAATTATAGAATCTGGTTTGGTGCTATGAAATTGGCTTTGCAAGCTAGGAATAAATATAGCTTTGTTGATGGTACCTGTCTTAAGGAAACATGTGCTACTAGTGATGTCTTATCTGCTCAATGGGATAGATGCAATGCTATTGTCTTGACTTGGATTATGAATTCTGTTTCTCATGATGTTTATATGGGATTGGTTTATTCTGAAAATGCTGCTTCTGTTTGGCAAAAATTAAAAGAAACATATGATAAAGTTGATGGTTCTGTTATATACAATTTATTGCAAAAGATTAATTATGTTAAGCAAGGTGGTAGTTCTGTTGCTGATTATTATCATAGGCTTAATTCTTTATGGAGAGAATTTGATTCTCTAACTAAATTGCCTAAATGTACTTGTGAGCATAAGTGTGCTTGTGAGGCTAACACTGAGTTAGTTTTGCATCAGCAGTTGATGAAACTGATGCAATTTCTTATGGGTCTTGATGACTGTTATCAACCTGTGAGAACTGCATTGTTAACAAGAGATCCTCTACCTGAGGTTAAATATGCTTATGCTGTTATGTCTAGGGAGGAGTCCCACAGAGGGATTCCTGAGTTCTCTAGTGTTTCTGAATCAAAACTTAATGCATCTTCTTTTGCTGCTAAGTCTTTTAATAACAATAGAAGAATGTTTAACAACAGTAATAACACTAGAGGTACCAATTCTAATACTAATACTGTTAATAGAGGTCCTAATCCTAATCTGAATTGTAAAAACTATGGTAAGATTGGACATACTATTGATAGATTCTATGAACTCATTGGTTTTCCACCTTGCTTTGTGAAAAATAACAATCCAGCTAAACAAAGTGGTTTTAGACAAAACTATAGTGCTAACATTGAGAATAAAGTGTCTGAAAAACCATCTACTACTTCATCTGCAAATACATCTTCTGGTTTTACTTCTGAGCAGATGAAGAAACTCTTGTCTTTGATCAATGATAATTCTTCTGGAAGTATACATGCTAATATGGCAGGTAGGGCTTCATTCTTTAATGGAAATGTTTGGTTTAATATTAATTTTTCTAAGTATTTCTTTGGGAATTCTAGTCTGTCTGTTAAAACTATATCTTTGGGATGGATTATTGATTCAGGTGCTAATCAGCACTTGACTGTTTCTACTGTTGGTATGTTTAATGTTGTGGATATTTCTAGTCTTAAGATTACTTTTGGACATCCCAATGGTACTCTTGCTACTATAAGTCATGTTGGAAATTTAAAATTGACCAATAATGTGACTCTCTATGATGTTTTAGTGGTTCCTGGTTACTGTGTGAGCTTGTTATCTGTTAATAAACTGATTAGAGATAGCAAAATGTTTGTTGGTTTTGATGAAGATACTTGTTATATTCAGGATTTGAAAAGGGAGAATGTTCTGGGGACTGGTAGTCAGTCTGATGGATTGTATCTGTTTGATATGCAGTCTAATAATACTTTGGGTGAGTGCAATGTGGTCTTGTCTTATAATATGTCTAAGCTTGTTTGGCATAATAGATTGGGTCACCCTACTGATCCAGTCTTGTTTGTTCTTTAAAAGGATCTTGGTATTTCTAATAATTCCTCTATGTCTGTTTGTGAGATATGTCATAGGGCTAAGCAGACAAGGGAACCTTTCCCTTTGTCTGATCATAAGTCTAAGAATCTAGGTGAACTTATTCACCTTGACTTATGGGGTCCTTACAGAGTAACAATCAGAGAAGGATATAAGTATTTTCTCACTGTTGTTGATAATTATTCTAGATCTGTGTGGGCTTACTTGATTAAAACTAAAGATGAGGTATTTGATGTGTTCTGCTCTTTTATTAACTTAATTTCTAATCAATTTGGTATTAAAATTAAAACTGTTAGATCTGATAATGGTACTGAATTTGTAAATAAGAAAATGAGTGAAATGTTTTCTGATCTTGGTATAATACATCAAACATCTTGTGCTCATACACCTCAGCAAAATGGGATTGTTGAGAGGAAACATAGACACCTTCTCAATGTGGCTAGGAGTCTTATGTTTCAAGGGGGGATTCCTTTAAGGTTTTGGTCTGATTGTGTTCTAACTACTGTATATCTTATAAACAGGCCGCCATCTTCAGTTCTAAGTGGTAAATGTCCCTATGAGTTGTTGTATAAAACTAAACCAAATCTTTCCCATTTGAGGTCTTTTGGCTGTCTATGTTTCGCTACCATTTTAAATAATCATGATAAGTTGTCTTATAGGTCTGAAAAATGTGTTCTTATTGGTTTTTCTTCTACTAAGAAAGCATATAAACTTTTGAGTTTAGATACAAGGAATGTGTTTTTTGCCAGAGATGTGAAGTTTTATGAAAATGTTTTTCCTTTAAAAATGAAAACCTGTGAGTCAACTGATACAAAAACTGTAAATGTAGTTGAACACTTGAAGTTTTTTGATAGTCCAAAGTCTCAAAGTCCCAATGATGAAGGGGAAGATGCACCAGTTGAGGATGGTAGTATGCCATCTTCACATGATTCTAGTGATAATGAAATAGATACTACTTATATGCATCATGAAGATGGGCAATCTGCAACCCACTTTGGTGACCAACACTGGTCTGAGGGAATTCAAAATTTGAAAATACTGGTTTAGTTTTTAATCAAACTAATAATGTAAATGAAGATGTGCAGACACCTGTATTAAGAAGGTGTGTTAGAGAGTCTAAAACTCCTATTAGATTTAATGATTATGTGATGATTCTAAAGTGTGCAAACTTAATAAATCTTTATATGGACTTAAGCAAGCCCCTAGGCAATGGAATGCTAAACTTACTAATGCTCTGGTTGAGCATGGTTTTGAGCAAAGTAAACTGGATTATTCTTTGTTTGTTAAACAAAAAGGTTCTATGTTTGTAGCTTTGCTTGTATATGTTGATGATATTGTTATTACTGGTAATGATGAAGTTGAAATCAATAACTTTAAAAGGTTTTTGAGTTCTAAGTTCACGATTAAGGATTTGGGAGAGTTGAAATATTTTCTTGGTATTGAAGTGTTGAAAAATGATAATGGTATTTGTATGACACAAAGAAAGTATTGTATGAAGTTATTACATGAGTATGGATTGGTTGTTGTTAAACCTGTTGATACACCCTTGCCTGAGAATTATGTTTTGAGTTGTATTGAAACTAAAAATGATAAAGTGTTGAACAATGTGAATAACTATCAAAAGCTGGTTGGTAAGTTAATATACTTAACCAATACTAGACCTGATATTAGTTATGTTGTTCACTGTTTAAGTCAACACATGCATAAACCTTTACAATCTCATCTTAAGGCAGAGTTTTGAAATATTTGAAAGGGTCTCCAGGTTCTGGGTTACAATTTGATAAAGAGTCTAACCTTAAGCTTAAAGCTTATGCTGACTCTTACTGGGCTAAGTGTCCTTTAACAAGGAAATCTGTTACTGGTTTTTGTGTATTCTTGGGTAATGCTCTTATCTCATGGAAAAGTAAGAAACAGACTACCTTATCTAGAAGTTCAACTGAGGCTGAGTACAGAAGCATGGCTTCTACTACATGTGAAGTAATATGGTTGAGTAATCTGTTGTACAGTCTTGGTCTTAAAGAGTTATTACCTATTGATATATTCTGTGACAATAGTGCTGCAATTCAGATTGCAGCTAATCCTGTTTTTCATGAAAAAACTAAGCATTTTGAGTTAGATGTGCATTTGGTTAGAGAAAAAGTTTCTGATGGAGTAATCAAAACTGTTAAGATTCATACACATATGCAAGTTGCAAACATTTTTACTAAGTGTCTTGGTCAAATACAACATACTTTGTTTTGCAAATGTCTTTGTATGTTTGATTTGTTTGCAGGTGTTAACAATAGTGATAAGAGTAGCAGTCAGGTGAAAGGTGGGAGCAGCTTAAAAGGTGAATACTTATCAACTTGAGGAAGGGTGTTGAATAATGTGGAGGACTAAAGTTTTCAAGTTTCAAAGTCTAAAAGATGTTTGTTGATACGCTTACACAGCGCGTTCGGGGTCAAAGGAACTTCCTTTTCGTCGAGCAAGTTTTTCAACACCCTAGGCAGTGAACCTAATCGTTGTAGTGTAGTATTAGGGTAAGCCACGGGAATTGATATCGTTCTCTAGGGGAATAGGAATGCTAGTGAGAAGTTACTACGCTAAGGTTGGGGTTGAGGAAGATTATTTTTTATCTTTTTGTGTTTTTTAGAAAAGGAAAAGTACGAATCTCGGGGTTTGAATTTGGGGGGGTTGGTATTTCTACCGATTACTCTACTATTATCTAATTATCTAAACTAAGGTGGTGGTAGTCTATGTCTAATTATTGTGTGCTCGTATGATAGTTTAAAGATGTGTTTACTTAGGTTTTACTACTCCTTAATTATCTTCTATTGGTGGTTGAATTGTCACGTCCTTATTCCTAATTGCGTTGTGTGTCTAAAGTTGTAGGGTATGCGTTTCTCCCTACTCTTTGAAGTTACCAAAGGGTCTCATCTACAAAACCTACAAGGGATGATAAACTCTAACTCTAAGGCCTCTTTGGATAGTTTAGCTTACAACAACTCAAGGTGCTATAACCTAAGGTTCACAAAGATTAATCAAGCATTAAGTACACAACGAATGACCTATCGCATTACTAGATCATTAATCAACTAAGATAAGAAACAACCAATCAATATTCAATAACTAAGTTTCATATTCCCTAAGCAAACACACAAGTAAATTAGCCAGACATGGAGAACATGCAAGCATACACACAAATAATTGAAGACATAATTAAATTAATGAAGTAAACAACTTATCTTGGTGTAAGATAGGGTTTAAAACCCTAAAATACGACCTTGGTTCGGTTTAGGTTTTACTCCAAAAGTTCACCCAAAAGACTACTCTCTAAAACTGAAAAATTCGGATTCTATATATAAGATTACATGTGTGACGGCGTCACCTTATGATTTGTGACGCCGTCGTGTCGCCGTCATTAGGGTTTCGTCTTGGCCAAGTTAATCTTGCGACGGCATCACCTTATGCTTGTGACGCCGTCCTCTTTAGCTTCTGACGCCTTCTGGATTGAATCTAGGCCGTCTGAGTATCGACGGCCTACTCTTTTAAAGCCCAACGTCGTCACTTGAAAATAGGGTTTTTGGCTTCTGTATCGTCACAAAAATCCTTCGACGGCGTCGCAGATAAACAGTGACGTCGTCCCCTTGTAATTTAGCAGCTTGAGTGTCTCGATTCTTGACTTTGGCCATTTTCTTCATATATCCGCGCCTTTTCGTCCAAATAAGTGCCATTACAGCAGTTTGCCTTCAAGAGACCTAAAAAGTGAAAAGGAACGATATTAAGCAATAACGAATACAAAAGTGATCAAATAAGGGCTTAAATGACCCCTCAAAAAGGTACATTTTAAAACCTTATCAAATATCCCTACACTTGATATTTGCTTGTCCTCAAGCAAATGTGCTTTTAGCCAATTAATTTATAAGTTAGGGGTCATGAAGCATTGGTTTAAAACAGTCCACAACACATATAAGCCCCGCAAAAGTTATAACAAGCACGGAAATTACATACTAGCACCTCACATGGGGTGTTTGGATACTCACATCTCTCGGGTGTATATGAAATATAGCAAATTGGAAATGGAAGATAAACACTCATTAACCGGTTCTAGTACATAGATTACCATAGGCTTGAGAATAGATCAAACCTCCATTGCTTTGGCGTAAGCACCTAGGAAAGACTATCAAAGAGGTCTTTAAAGGGTTGTAACGTTAGACTTAGGGTAGGGAAACAAAGGGTTTGGTGGGATAGGCTATTTAGTGGTGGCAAGTCAAAAATCTCTATGTTAAATGCATACGAAGAATGGCATTGCTAAGCCAAGACTCGACACTCTAAACTCTAGATAACTAAAATAAACAAACATAAATTTAAAGATAGATGTAGGATGGTAGCCCGTATGTTTTTTTTTTTTTTTTTTTTTTTTGAACACTCTATTTTTTCTCTTTTTCTCTTTTTCTTTTTTTTCGATTTTTTTTTCATACACTTTTACTCTACCATCCTCTACGGTAACATCAAAATGATAGGGATTTATAGCACATCCCTACACTTGAGTTTTTATTACTCTAACACTAATATGACCCGATTTGAAAAGATCAAAACACTTGGAGTACGTTATTACGCAAATAAGGGAATTGGCGTTCCCTTTTAGTCATTTAAAACTTTAACTTTTCCCATGAGTCCCAATCGTCCCAAAACTGTATACAAAGGATATGACTCGACTTAGCAACTCATGCAAGCAACCAGATAATTGAACTAAGGGTTTAGGGTGATAACAATAATGCACTAAAAGTGAGTGCATACAAGGTAGGCTAAGGCGATTTGGGTGTACATTTGTGGGTGGGGTGTAAACAATGCTCTTCATTGATATTCCGGAAAACCGAAACATCATGAGAACCGCGAAAAGGATAGGCTCTGAGGGGTTAACTAGGGGTATCGTGTACTAAAGATGAGTACAACGCAAAGGTGTGGGGGAATTACTCAACCGATGTGGAAGAAGTAATTATATTACGGGTATCAAACAAGGGTTATCCTAATGCCTCTTATCATTTAGTTTTTCCTAACTACACAAGTGTAGTCTTACTAGCGATCTCGGAATGCATCACAAAACAAGTTCTAGAATCTAATATACTACCGGTTCACACTCTAAGCATTGAAGATGAATGCTTTAATTCCTACTAATCTAAGGGCGATCCTCACATTTTTGGTGGAATTTAAGTGGTAAAGGGTTTTGTGCTAGTCATATAACTTCCTATCCGTGAGACGCTTTTGTTAAGACTAATGGCCCACTCCTATATATCATGAAAAATTTTAAATTTGGTGCCAAAATTACCCTAACCGACATTTTCTCATGGTTTATTACAAAAGTGCAATTAGACAAAGCAAATAATCAAGGATAAGCATAGTTTCAAAGTTCCCGTTTTATTTTCCCTCCCTACACTTAAACTGAACATTGTCCCCAATGTTCCCCGAAAGTATCAAAGTTATGATAAAAGAAGGTAATTAAAAACGAAAGAAACTAGTACTCCCCTGATTAGCTCGGTAGGATCCGTGTGTGAAGTAGTGGTTAAATCCTTTCCAAGAAGAATGTATGCGTGAAAAACTCCTCCAACTTTATGTATCTTCTTCTTGATAAACAAAACCTGCACACTTGAAGAAAACAAACGAAACCTTCGTGTAAAATCGGCGGTAATAATATATAAGACTCGATTTAAACTAGGATATAATGCTTGTGGAATGGACGTTTACAGAATTTTTAAGAAAATTAAGACCTGGAAAATTCCAAAAAGTTATAAGAAGCTCAGAAAATGAGAAAAAGTAATCTGATGTTTTTATTCCTTCCTGACGCCGTCAGGTTGCAATCCTGACGCCGTCAGGTTATCCTGACAAAAACTGGTCTGCGATTTTCTGGAAAAAATTCTGGAAAATTTACATCTTTAGAATCTGGAAAAATTTCTGCAAAACATCCATTATGACTCGATACAAGCATTTGACTCGAACAAACACACAAATATACCTTTTGACCAATTGTTATTCTCATGTTTACGTTTCTTATGAAAACGTGTGTAATCCTTCCTACACTTATCCTTTATGTAAAATACCTTTATATGCAATTAAGACGAGGTTAAAAACAAAATAAAGCATTTTTACAAATTTAAACATGAGAATAAACAATTAATAAAAGATATATGACACAAACAAGCAAACAATTAAGCATGGGTTGCCTCCCACGAAGCGCTTTTCTTTATTTATGAGTCTTGTAGCTAGACTCGTAGTCGTGTCCCTACGTTACTTCATTACCGCCACTTTCTTCCTTCTGACGGTCTCTATTGGGAGATTCCATGTTGTAGAAATGCCCCATGATGCACTTCTCTAAGAGTTCATCCTCTCCCCAATTGGTCCTATATTCCGGTCCTAGGTTCAAGCAATTCTTATAGAATCCAAAAATCTTAGCCATAACATAATCCACTCCTTTTTCCCTATCCTCATCATTCCTATAATAGACCAACAGTTTAAGTTCCTTTTCATCATTAGAGAGTGATGAAAACTTCTCAATCTTAAACGGCATTTGGTAAGCTATGTCATCGGTCTCATCCTTGTATCGCACTACTCCTAATGAGGGATCATAGGTCATCCCGGTGCTTTCTATGAAAGGTTTTCCTAGAATAACGTGGCACAAGCTAGAGTCTATGGCCGTGCTAATATCATCCACAATTATGAAGTCCGTAGGAAACGTGAAACTACCTACATAAATGGGCAATCCCTTAATTCTACCGAGAAAATTGCAACTAACATTAGGATCATTGGGGTCTTGCCTAGTTGGAATAGGCTTCTTCATTACCCAATTGTAGTAGGTGCTAGTCATTATGTTGATTGGGGACTTGCGATCAATGTAGGCCTTTGCCACGAAAAGGTGTCCTATGCAACATGGTATGTTAAGATTCCAAGGGTTCCCAAACTTGATTCTAGGGCTTTTCCTAACATACATGTGACGGAGGTCACGTACTAAGTGAGGGTGGCGAGATAATTCTTCTTCCGTAGGAAACTTATTGAAATAGTCATTGTCTACTTCATCTATTTCCTTGGTTGTTTCATTATTCTCAAGTGTATGGTCCTCTTCGTCATTAGGTTTCACTAAGGCGATGGTATTGACGAATTGAACGTGCTTAGCTAGCTTACTTGGGTCCTTAATCTCTACACCGGAAGGCTCGGGAGTTGAGATAGCACTAACCTTCCTATCACTATTGGTTATGGCTTTCAAAAGGTTGTCTATCTTCCTATCCATATCGGCTTGTTGTTGGTTGAAACGGTCCGAGAGCTTAGCTATTTGGGCCTCTTGGGATGCGACAAGTTGTTGCAACATTCCTTCAATGTTTTGGCTAGGGCCATGAGATAGGGGTAATGAGAAATCATTAGAAGTGAATTCTTTGGTTTGTCCCCAATAGAAGTCGGGCTTGCCCTTCCATGCTTCTCGGGTGTCATTAAAAGTCCTAGGTCCGGGTGTTGCAGGGAATCTTCCTCCCGTTCCATTAACACGCGAGGATGCGTAGTCAATGGAAGCATGTTCGGGGGATCGGGTGTAAGTGCGCATGTTATGAGGATCATTACACGGCTGACACGAGGAGGAAACTTTTTTCACATGGCGTGAAGACTTAGGATTTTCGTAAGAGCTCATAAGGAATTTTACTTGATCTTCAAGTTCAAGCATCTTACGTCGGAAGGTTGTGAGTCAATTGGAGGCAAGGAGATTGCCTTAACGGTTTTGGGCAACTCACGGGGGTCATTCCAACTTTCGTTGTCATAGAGAGCAAGGTCCTCTATTATACCCCATGATTCTTCCGCGGTGAGATCACTAAGTTTTCCACCGGCCGCTTGGTCAATGGATTGCTTGGTGGGGAAGTTGACATGATCATAAAAGATTTGGACTTGGAGCCAAAGATCAATGCCGTGATGAGGGACTTTATGGAGTAAGTCCTTGAATCGAGTCCATGCTTCGTAGAGAGATTCACCTTGACGTTGTTGGAACATCAAGATGTCATTCCTAAGTTTTGTGGTTCTCCCCGGTGGGAAAAATTGAGCAAGGAAACGAGTGGTGAGATCATCCCAACTTGAGATGGAGCCGGCGGGAAGTCGCTCAAGCCAATTACTAGCTTGGTCCTGTAGAGAGAATTGGAAGAGACGCAGACGCGTGGTCTCCCGAGTATTAGCATCAAGGTTGATGGAATCGACAATTTTGAGGAAATCCCTCAGATGCTGATTAGGATCTTCGGAACGAAGTCCATGGAATGCACATCCATTTTGCACTAACCGGATGGTGTCGGATCGCAGGGCCGTAATTTGGGCTTGGTCGGGAAGCTCAATGGTGTTCTTATAGCCTAGGTGGCTAGGTCTCGAGTATTCACCAAGAGTACGGTCTCTTGGCGGGACAATGATTTGAGGGGGGTTTTCACCTTCCATGATGAAAAGTGATGGGGTTACGAACAAAGGTCACGAAGAAGGGGGATAGACTAAAAGGAAGCTAAAAATGAGAAAAAAGTTTACTTGATAGGAATCAAGCAAAGAAACCTAAACAAGGTGGACTACTAACTAGCTATTCTATTCCCCGGCAGCGGCGCCAAAAACTTGATACGCTTACACAGCGCGTTCGGGGTCAAAGGAACTTCCTTTTCGTCGAGCAAGTTTTTCAACACCCTAGGCAGTGAACCTAATCGTTGTAGTGTAGTATTAGGGTAAGCCACGGGAATTGATATCGTTCTCTAGGGGAATAGGAATGCTAGTGATAAATTACTACGCTAAGGTTGGGGTTGAGGAAGATTATTTTTTATCTTTTTATGTTTTTTAGAAAAGGAAAAGTACGAATATCGGGGTTTGAATTTGGGGGGGTTGGTATTTCTACCGATTACTCTACTATTATCTAATTATCTAAACTAAGGTGGTGGTAGTCTATGTCTAATTATTGTGTGCTCGTATGATAGTTTAAAGATGTGTTTACTTAGGTTTTACTACTCCTTAATTATCTTCTATTGGTGGTTGAATTGTCACGTCCTTATTCCTAATTGCGTTGTGTGTCTAAAGTTGTAGGGTATGCGTTTCTCCCTACTCTTTGAAGTTACCAAAGGGTCTCGTCTACAAAACCCACAAGGGATGATAAACTCTAACTCTAAGGCCTCTTTGGATAGTTTAGCTTACAAGAACTCAAGGTGCTATAACCTAAGGTTCACAAAGATTAATCAAGCATTAAGTACACAACGAATGACCTATCACATTACTAGATCATTAATCAACTAAGATAAGAAACAACCAATCAATATTCAATAACTAAGTTTCATATTCCCTAAGCAAACACACAAGTAAATTAGCCAGACATGGAGAACATGCAAGCATACACAAATAATTGAAGACATAATTAAATTAATGAAGTAAACAACTTATCTTGGTGTAAGATAGGGTTTAAAACCCTAAAATACGACCTTGGTTCGGTTTAGGTTTTACTCCAAAAGTTCACCCAAAAGACTACTCTCTAAAACTGAAAAATTCGGATTCTATATATAAGATTACATGTGTGACGGCGTCACCTTATGATTTGTGACGCCGTCGTGTCGCCGTCATTAGGGTTTCGTCTTGGCCAAGTTAATCTTGCGACGGCGTCACCTTATGCTTGTGACGCCGTCCTCTTTAGCTTCTGACGCCGTCTGGATTGAATCTAGGCCGTCTGAGTAGCGACGGCCTACTCTTTTAAAGCCCGACGTCATCACTTGAAAATAGGGTTTTTGGCTTCTGTATCGTCACAAAAATCCTCCGACGGCGTCGTAGATAAGCAGTGACGCCGTCCCCTTGTAATTTAGCAGCTTGAGTGTCTCGATTCTTGACTTTGGTCATTTTCTTCATATATCTACGCCTTTTCGTCCAAATAAGTGCCATTATAGCAGTTTGCCTTCAAGAGACCTAAAAAGTGAAAAGGAACGATATTAAGCAATAACGGATACAAAAGTGATCAAATAAGGGTTTAAAAGACCCCTCAAAAAGGTACATTTTAAAACCTTATCATTTGTGCCTAAAGTATAGAAAAGAGAAGTCCAGGGGCTAAAGTGAAATATGTTTGAGTATATAATATCTCATTCAGCTTTAGGGTTTTCTATCTCTCTCATTTGTCTAGTTTTAGTCTCTCTCTAAGTTTCACACAGTTGTAATTTCATCTTTGATATCAGTCTTGATATCTTGTAGTTCTTTGTATCAAGATCAATCTCTTTTGATCTTGTTAAGTCTAAGTGTAGAGTGATCTTTTGTGGTGAGGTAATTGGTGTCTTCCTAGAAGAGATCAGTGTGATTTTCTTTGTATTTGTACTGGTGAGCACCTGTTTGGGGACTTATCTTATTGCATTGTTGTTAATAAAGATACACCAAGGGGTGGTTGGCTGGGTGTATTTGATAGTTGTTGTGTGCTCTTGATCATTTTTACAAGTTCTCCTATATAAACTAGCTCAAACTCTCACATTACAAAACTCACTTAAACATTTCTCAAACACATAATCATCCACTGTGGTACATCGGAGCAAAGGGAAAACGAGCCGCTAAGCTTGGGTCGTTTAGTTGAGTTTAAGGAAAAGAGAAGTTATTTGGTCACATTCACTTGTATTTGAATTCTCGTCACCACCCTATAGGGTGTTGTAAGTTTCTTCAACCAAGTCTAAATTCATTTATCTCGTTCTAACTTACATATATATACCACGCCTACACATGTATATTACACCTAGAGAATCGATTGTATAAAATAAACGAGGCACTAAAACGCTAATAAAACACATAGAAACATCTTCATATCAACTACACACATAATATGCGACTTGTGTTAAGCTATAAACTTTCATTATATGATTTATTTATAACTAAAATTTTGTTACGTTTTGCTTCTAAACCATACGTCGCGTAACACTTTTGCACTTGTTTTTGCGAACGAGAACTATAAGTACTCAATATACTAAGTTTACAACACTAAAAACAACTCAACGAAACCCTTTACCCCCCCCCCCCCCCCCGCAATCCCTGTCGTGTTACTTTCTAAAAACCAAACGGACCCGTCATGGGCCTTAAGGCCCAGTTGTGTAAAACTCGTGGCCCAATCCTTTTACCCGACCCGTTAAGCTTAAAAACAAGTTATAAGCTAACTAAAAGCTAAAATAAGCTAAGATGAAAGTTACATAAGTTAACTAGCTTTGAAAGTTATTTTTTGATTAAGTTTGTAAAATATATAGTTTTCGGGTTAAATATGTACATTATGGAAAGTTAAAGATATATATTGAAAGTTATACGTACGCATGTAAAATTCAAGGGTTGATTTTGTAAATATGGAAAACTAGTGATTAAAAGGTAAAATAAAAGCTTTGTGTCAAATATGTCAAATTCAAAACTATAAGGACTTAAAACGTAAATATGAATTTTTGGGATCAGTATTGTAAAAACAGTTTTATGAGGGACCAAAACTATAAATTATGAATGAGAAACATATTTGGGTTCAAATTGTCATTTTCCCAAAGTATAAGGGCCAAACTCGTATATTTTATAACTTGAGGGTAAAAAGTGTAAATTTAGGAAAATGATTAGAAAACTTATAAACTTATAACGAATTTATAAAAACAAGTATTTTGACGACCTAGTGTTCATATATGAAAATTATTAAGTCGATAACTAAGTAAACCTATATATATTTATAAGTATATAAATATAGAAAAATGTTACAAATTATCAACACGTCTTAAAGTAAATAAACTAAACTCTTGGTAACATCGCCATACTTATAAATCAATGTTAATATCGTTGTATTGAATTGTATATTCAATGTTCTATCATTTTGGTCGAGAACCAAATGTTTATCATTATTCTGAGACTTGTCATCTCGTTCTTAGGTTCCGGGTAGGAGCCACTGCTATATCACACTTGATCACTTTGTGCTTATTCACTATTGCTAAGGTGAGTTTATAGCCCCACTTTTACTCTTATTACTTACATTATAAAACTATGGGGTGAGAATGATGAGTGCTTATTCACTCATCGTTTTTACCCACCTAAGACCACAAAAACGACCAAAAACACCAAAATATGTTAAAAATATCCTCAAAGTGTGTTTTTTGTCTTGTAGGTACAAAAGGATTGAAAAACAGAGCAAAAACGGACAAAAACAAGCCGAAATCAGAAAAGTGCTGAAACAGACAGAGCTGGGAGTGGATTTTCGACATTTTTGGATCCCGAGAAACGTTCTGGGAGTGAGCAGGGGAAAACAAACCAAAAACCGCACCCTAAACCCAAAATACCCATTTTGCCCTTCCCAGATACCTAAATGGCCAATTTGCATTTTAAACCAAAAAATCCATAAATCCCGATTTTGCTATAAAAACCATTTTGTAAATATTCTATTCTTTCTTAAAACCAGTTTTATTTTTCTAAACACAAAAGGAAAAAAAACATTTTACAAAAAAATACAAAACACTTTTTAATAAAACACTTTACTTTAAACCTTTTGAACCCTCCTTGACCTTTCTCCCTTGACCCATCCCACTTAAACAATGAACCCTGCCTTTACCCTTTTGACCTCCTTCTCCTTTTTATCCAAACACAGAACACCAATAAAACTCAGAAATCCTTTTGGCGTCTAAATCCATTTCCCTCCTTCCCATGTCTCTTTCAATCACAAAAACCAACAAAGAAGATCACATGTCTCCCCAAGATCACATGCCTTCCTTAAAGCTTGACAATCCAATTGATTGAAAAAACTCATCATATGGCTATGAATGAGAGAAGTGGGCATCCAATGGTTGTGAGGAGGCTCAAGAAAGCACAATGATGCTTTGGTCTGTTTCATCTCACAAAACAAACACAAACAGTGAAGACAAGAAAAGAAGACGCCTTTTTAATTTTCTTGTATAAATGGCAGTAGGAAGTTAGTGTAAAAACTTGTCTAGAATTGTTTCCAAGTTCTAGTCCCAGTTAATTTTAATTTTCATTTAAATTGCAATCCTTTATTTTCAATGCAAACTTAGTTTATTTGTCAATCCCATTTATTTCAGTTATGCAGTTCTAAAATTCCCTTAATGTTCTTGAGTTTTATTATTTATGTTTTAAAATTGTTTGTTAAAGAAATGTTTAAGTGTAGTGAAGCTTTTTGCTAAAAGTCACAAATAAGTCTCTTTGAAATTTGTTTTTTCTCAAGATTTTCTGCCCAAGGTAGTGTTTGGAATAAGCTTGGTTGTGGGTCAAAAGCTTCTTTTGACCCATATTTGATTCTAACTAAGTTTTGGTAGTGTATTTCACAAGCTCTTTTACAATGTAATGCAAGTGGAAATGGCTTGATGATAGTTTTTCTAGTTACTTGTTCTGTCCCATTAGTAGCAGCACTGTAGCAGTTTGTTTTGGCTTTTAGAGTTTAGTTATCAGCTTAATTTTCCTTTTTATTGCTTAATCCTGTTGCCCATTAGTACCTTTTATGTTGTAGATTAGGTTTCATAGGCCCTAGCTTATTAAAAAGCTTATTGCAGCTTGTTTTTTTTTTCCCTTGGCAACCACTGTTTCAGCATCTTTTTTCATTTTTTTTAGCTTTTTAGTGCTTAACTTTTGCTTATTAGGTCCCCTTTATTTTAGATAATGTAGATTAGGAGTTAGCTTTTGATTAGTTTTATTTGTGGCTTTTGATAGCTTTTTGTTAGCTTATATCTTCCCATGTAAGCTGTCCCAAACAACCCTTAGTAAGTTTGTAACTTATGTTTCTATTTTTTTCTTTAGCTTCTAACAGCTTATTTTCAGATTTTATAAGTTTAGTTTTTGTAAAAAAGTAGCTTATCTTATCCCTTGTTAGTTTGTAAAAGAAAAAAAAATCAAAAAAAAAAAAAAAACTGGTAAAAAGGGAAGTAGGTGGGATTCGAACCCCTGACCTCCTGCCCATAGCACACACACCACACAGCCTTTATCAACTCGCCCTAGGGTCTTTTCAGTTTATTCTTGCAAAGTTTAATATTTATTGAGCTTTTCAGTTTATATAGCCTTAGCTTATTTCATTTTTTTCACAGCTTATTTCATTAAGCAGAAGGGTAGTTTCTTTTCATAGATTCACTAGTGTTTAAAGTACTTTCTGTAATTTTTGTATAATTTTCTAAAAATGTTTACTATTTTTAATAATTAATTTAGTTTAAATTAGATTTTAATTCATAATAAATAAAATAAAAGTCGAAAAAATACCCGGCTTTTTTATAAAATCATCTTTTGTCATGTAGAATATAGGAAAATTAGTTTTGATCTCGTAGGACTTAAATTGCATATTTTTCACTTTCGAGGCTCGGGTTAGCTCGGGTTTTCGAGTTTTTGCATTTTAGCACCCTAGGACATAACTTAGCATCGTTTTATTGTTTCTTAGGCCTAGTAGTAGTTAAATTTGTGTTGACATTGTTTTATTTGCTTTGTTTAACTTTCCGTACTTTAATTTGTAGAATACGTAATCAAAAAATCCAAATTTGTTAAACCAATTCAAGTTCTAGTCACGAGACTCAACGATTTCGTCAATTCACACCTCGTTGGGACACGACTCGGGAAATCACTTGCCCGGTATCACATTTTTCACACACGTGAGTTTGGGCACGTTAAGCCTTTTCCTAAAAGGTTGATTTGTCAAATCTCGCGTTAATTTGATACTTCGATATTTGTGTTTATTCACCACACTCACAATCAACGAATCAGAGAAAAATGCAAAACTCTTTTCGGACCTGAAACTGATTACACTATTACGTGAAACAACCTTGAATCCCACTATGCTACCATCAGTTCCTTTCGGGGAAGCACGATTTTTATGAATAGATCTATTGCGGATGACACCCCCGTTCGAGTTTGACCGAATAGGCAAACGTCGCACGTATACCATATCAAATCCAAGTGTACTAGAAATACACTTGTCGGGCCTTATTTATCATGCTTCTAGATGCATGCACACTGTCATAGTTTCGGTTGCATAAACTTGGTACTAACGTAATAGCCTTTTACTACATATAGTATCATTCACGGAGATGCTATAGGTACAACTATGGTCCAACTTGAATACTTTAACTTAAACCTATGAACTCACCAACCTTTGTGTTGACATTTTAGCATGTTTTTCTCAGGTTTACTTCTTGGCGTGGGCATTGGCAAAGGCATTCATTAAGGACTTGCATCCGATGTGTTTCCAAGCATATCTAATACAAATTTTAATGGGACAACATATATTTTTATGGGCTTTACTTCCGCACTTTGAAATAGTATTGTAAAACTATTTCTTAAATTAATCTATCTTTCGATAATGGAATAAATTTTCCATTATTTATTAGCTTGTATTATGAGTATTGATTTAGTAGCACCCATGACCCGAACGCTTTGCCAGTGCAAATTTTGGGGGTGTTACAGATTGGTATCAGAGCCAAGGTTATAGAGAATTGGGTACTTTTTCAAAACCTAAACTATAACCAGATTTTCTTAAAAACACTTCAACACTGCCACAACTGCCGATGTCTGCCATGCCTTGCCTAGTGTTACACGATGTAGTCGTGCTATGTGTTACTGCTGTATCTTAGGTTCGTATAAACTCTCATTTGAATTTAGTTAATTATTCTCAAAGTCATTAAGTTTCTTAATTAACTCACATTTAAACTTTAAGGCTGTTCTTGTTTGATTGGGTCGCGAAGTTTAAATGTGTATAAGGTTGATGTAACAAACTGAATGAAATTAAGGAATAATTAACTTAAAGAGAGTATAGGGCAGACTACGAACGCTTATACTTGTTACCTCTCCATGTTAAACTGCGTAACATGCACACTCTTACAATATCAACATTATGCTATGCTTTCCACTGCATCTATGTTGTTTCTTTATGTAACATTCAACTACTTGATTTATATTATTCTCACATATATTTAAATTACCTCTATCAATGGTCACATCCTCTTATTTCACTCATATGTTTGATAACATCAAATAGTCTTGACTTTTAAATGTCAATTTCCCCCAATAATGCTCGTATTTTATATCATTTATATGGATTTACGCTTGTATTCCTTTATATTTCACTTTCATGTAAATTATGAGCATTGGAGCTTAAGAGAAGCGGATTTGGAGATTTTTCTAACGGTTTATGATAGTATGCTACTCATGAAGAAGCTACGGCATAACTTATTCTCTCACATTACGTCGTACCCAGTACTTTATCTTGGATTACCTACTCAATAGCAATTACGGCGTAACTCCCAACTAAGGTTATGCCGTAATCATCTAGGTCAAGAAATATTTTGCGTCTCCATTAACTATGCCGTAACTCCTCACAGACATTACGCCGTAGTCCACCCAAAAGATTTATGTATTGAAGATACGGGGTAATCTTTCCCAAGTGTTACGTTGTAACCTGCTTAACGAGAGTTTTATTTGGAGGATTATTCAAGTTATGGCTTAACTCTCAACTCAAGTTACGCCATAACTAGGATCGTGCCTATAAATACAAGCCCTAATTTAGGCATTTTACATCATTCACTCACAACTCAAAGTCAGAGAACGTGAAGAGGGTTCCAAAGGCAGATCATTCGGAGCATACGAAGCCATCTCCAAGGGAGGAATCACTACATATCGATAAGCATTAGCAATCATTTATATCTTTTACTTTTGATTCATGTCTTTCATTATGTTAAACATCAAATTCATTGTTTATTTTAATATGATCGGCTAAGCACCTTTGGTGATAGCCTAGTTATGATTCCTCGAATGTATTTTATGTTTTCATGCTTCCAAATGATCATCGGTCGTCCGGATGAACTTAAAAAGTTAGGGATGAGTGTATAAGATGCTAGCGTTCGGGCACCCATTATTTTGAATCTTGCATGTAGGGTACTTAATGACTTGGCTTAGGCGACTAAAAACCACTCGACTCCCAAGGGGTAAACCTTTGATGTTGGGTAGGAGCCTTTGTTGATAGGTTAGGACGAATTGACCAAATGATGTCTTAGCGACTTAAACCCCCACTTGAATCAATTGGAAGTAATAAAACGTAGACATTACACGATAGGATGAGTAACTAGGTTAGCACACTTTCCCTCTATTGATCACAACCTCTATTTATTTCTCGCATTTATTTCTTGTTTATTAGTTAATTAATCATTTCAACCTCAAACCAGTTAAAACCAGTGACACATAGACTTAATATAGAATCCGCTCGAATAGCTCTTGGGACGACCTCGGTTTTAGCGATTACTACACTACACACGACCGGGTACATTGCCCGTGAGTGCATAAGGTGGACCATAGGTAAACGATACAATTATAAATACTAAAACCTGGTCAGAAATCCTGCATCAAGTTTTTGGCGCCGCTGCCGGGGAGTTATATTAGGATTTTTGTTAAGTCTTTTATTTTTGTTTTTGTTAAAATTTTATTTTCTCACGAATTCCTTTAAGTTTCAGGTACCATGGCGGTTGTGGACATTGATTACCTCACTCTTGAGGAGCATCTTGCTATGATTCGAGATGAACAAGGGTCGGGACTTATTAGGCCCGCCATTGCTGACGACACTCAGTTCGGAGTTAATCCACAATTCATGAGGGAGCTTCATTCGAACCCCTTCTCCGTAAGCATTACCGATGATGCTTACGAGCACGTGGATAACGTGGAATACATTTTCAGCCTATTTAAAATTCCAAGAGTCTCTAACGTGGTTGTCATTTTACGTGTGTTCCCTATTTCACTCACTGGAGCTGCTAAAAGATAGGTCGACAGATTGCCCGTCGGGACTGTTAATACATGGGCTCTCCTAAAAAGGTATTTCATTCAAAAAGTATTGTCCTCCATCTAGGACAGCAAAGCAACTCGAGGAGATCCATAATTTCAAGCAGGAAGGTGATGAGACATTGTACCAGGCTTGAGAAAGATACAACGAACTCCTGTACAAGTGCCCTACTCATGACCTTAATAGCGAGCAAAAGGTAAATGTCTTCTACAAAGGTTTAAACATCTCCTCAAGGCAGATGCTCGATTCGCATGGACCAATTCCTGGAATGACTCCTATAAGAGCTTTGGAGGCTATTCAAAAGATGGCTGACCACTCTCATAAGTGGCACAACGGAGGAAGCAATAGAAGCATAAGTGGGAATTCGGAAGGCATTGCAGCAATAAATAATAAACTTGAAAGTCTTGGTAGGGACATGAAGAAACTAAAAGAGAATGTGCACTCTATAAAAGTTGGTTTCAATAATTGCAATGGCACTCACCTTGCCAAGGAGTGCCCACTTAAGGAAGAATTCAAGAGAGTTGAAGATGTTGGGAATTGCAGAAGTTCAAAACGAGCAAGAATGAAAAAGAAGAAACAATGAGGGTTTATTTTATAATTTATTAAGTAGCTTTGTTAGTAAGCTACAACTAGGGTTTTTATGTATCCTCCCTCTATGATGCAGGTTTTACTGACCAGGTCTTAATATTTATAGTGTCTCGCTATACCTATGGTCTACCCTAATGCACTAACGGGCAGTGTACCCGGTTGTGTGTACTGTAGTAAATGGTAAAGCCGAGGTCGTCCCAAGAGCTATGTGTGTCGGATAATTACCAAGTCTGATTGTCACAGAATATAAATGGTTTGATAGGGTTTTAATAAATTAAACTACTAATGCAGAATATGAAAGCAAATAAATGGTAGAAGGGAAATCAATAGAAGAATAGTGGTGCAAACCTAGTTAATCCTCCTAACTAGTAATGTTTACGTCTACCTACTTCCAATTACTTCAGGTGGGGTCAAATTCGAGAGGACAACATTTGGTCAATTCGCCCTAACCTATCAGCAAAGATGCCACCACAGGAGAAATCAGGCGCACCGTCATAAGTCATGTTGTTCCTGGTCCCCTAAGCCGAGTCATTAAGTACCGCTACATGCCAGATTCTAAATAGTGAGTGCCCGGCCGTTAGGAAGTTAAACACTACACCCCCCCCCAATTCTTAAGTTCATCCAAACGATAGGTGATCAGTTGGTCAAATCGGACAAGTAGAAAAGGTCGTCAGTTGGTCATATCTTACCCTTCCCATCTCAGTCCGCTCACCTAGGGTCAGTTGGTCATATCTCCTAGGCAATAGGCCTCTACCACCATTCAAAACTATCGAACCAGGGGTGACTACCAAAGAACTATGCATGAAAACACTTAGAAATAATTGTACGGAAACAAAACAATTAAGGAATCATAACTAGGCTAGCACCAAAGGGTGCTTAGCCGCTCATATTAATCATGCACATCAATTCAATATTCAAAGGTACGAAATACATGAATTGAAAGTAAAAAAAATTTTAACGCTAAAGCTTATCGTAATGGTGTGACTTCTCCCTTGGAAACAACTCCGTATGCTTCCCTAGACCTTCCTTGAGCTTTTTCCCACGTTCTCACAGTGTTGTGTGTGGAATGGGATGATTAGAAATGCTGGAATTCGTGGGGTATTTATAGGCCAGGTCTGGGTTACGGCGTAACCAAAAGATGAGTTACGCCGTAACCTTCTATTTCTCCGTAAATGTACTAGATCTGCTAGTTACGGCGTAACCTTATAAGTGGTTACGCCGTAGTCTTCATTAAACATGGTTACGTCGTAAGTGATGCAGTAGTTACGGCGTAAGTATCAGCGGCGTGGAACCTCTTTTGACCTAATGGAGTTACGTCGTAATCTTTGGAAGGAGTTACGCTGTAACCTCTTGATGATTTGGACTTCAGGGTCACGCAATAGTTACGGTGTAATGTGAGAGACGAGTTACGCCGTATCCTCTTCAAAATAAGCATACTGTGATAAATCCTTAGTAACGTTTCCATTTCCGCGTCTCTTTAGCTCCAATGCTCGCAATTTACCTGAAAGTGTAAAACAATGGAAAACAAGCGTAAATCCATATAAATGATATAAATAACGAGCATTAACGGGGGAAATTGACACTTAATATTCAGGACTATTTGATGTTATCAAATATCCCCCCACTTGAACTCTACTTGCCCTCAAGTAGACCTTATTAGATAGATTCCTAAAAAGATATCTTTCAAAACCTGGAAAATATGAGTTTACAAATCCCTTATGCTAGAATAAAACAAAGCCGAACACCTCACGAAAGGGGAACAAACACTCAAATCTCTCAACTATTCTAAGTTTCAGTTTCGGGGTGATCACTCAATCACATAGTCATAGCATGTATTCTATCATAAGCTTGGCGGTTACACAAATCTCCACCACTGGAGTTAAGGGCTAAACAATTCTCGAAGGCAATATGGGTAGACACGACAAAGGTTAAGGGGTGACTTGTCATTACTAACATGTCACGGCGAAGTGGACAAAATCAATGATACATGACCAAATCCATGGCCAAGACACCAAAGATTACTCGCTGCATCACCTAGACATGCTTCATGACTAAAGGGTAGGATAAGACATGGGATGTATAATTGGTGTAAAATGAAAAACAAGCATGTAGTCTATATTTATAACTAAGTCATCACCACTTACCGTCCGCCCAAAGTTCAAGCTTAGAAGTCTAGAGACCTGATGAGTGTCTAAATACTCATCATTTTTGTACAATATAAACTGCAAAATCATCTGAAAACACTCAGAAACACATCAAAATGATCAAAATATCACAAATCAGTGTTTTATGTGTTTTAAATGCAAAAATATCAAAATCAGATGAAAAACATATCAAATTTGCAAAAATTGCAGTTTTAGTCCCCCAAGTTTCTAAAATTGTCAAAAATAGTCCCTGAGTCAAAATTTCAAAAGAAAAGTCACCAAAGGTCCTTTTTAAATCATAACTTGTCAAATTTAGTCCTTTGGTGAAAAATATGAAAAGTTTGAGAAAATTACAAGTTTAGTCCTTCAACTTTGAAAATTGGCAGAAATGGCCCCTGGAAAATTGCAAAATGGCAATTTTGGTCCTTATACTTTTTGAGAATGTCATTTTTAGTCCTTGGAAGTAACTTGGCAGAATTGGCAGTTTAGGTACTCCAAATTTCAGAAGTTGCACATATGGTCCTTATGTTATTATAAGCTACAAACCAATTTGGACCCTTCCACCTTTGTGACCCCTGTCACTAAGCAATTTGAACCCCCTTTTCATTACTAATACTGCCTCAGTCAACCTCTGGTCAATAAAAATCCCTTTTGGCGCCAAACCTCTTCACCCTCCCCACTTGCTTTCTGCAAACACTCTGCTACACTCAAGCCATCCTCACCTTATCACAAACCTTGTCCCCCCTCCTCATCATCCTACCTACCTCCACCCCCCACCTAGTTGCTAGTTTCCAACCTCACTGTTAAAACCCTTTTCCCGCCAAAACACAATGGACGGCTTGGATTGAATGAGTGGTGCCCAAGTTGGATTGATGGCTGGGATTTGCTTCAAGAAAGCACAAGTGCTCCAAACAAGTCTTTTCTCTCACAAAAAAAAGCACAGGCTCAAGTCTTGAAGACCTAGACAGAGTAGTATATATAGTAGCTTATTGTAAGCCTTAAAGGGCATTAGGATTTTAGGATTTAGTTTTTTTTTAAAAATTTTAGTTTCTGCTTTTTTATTAAGTTGTATTATGTCTTTTTAATTAATGAAAAATTTCCTCACTTGTTGGTTTTACTTTTTTGCTTATTTAGCTAATAAGCACTTTAGTGCTTATTAGCCTATTGCTTATTAATTCTCAGTCATAAGTTCCATTGTAAGGTTTTAAGTGAGTTTTACAAGTTAGAATACAAATCTGTTTTGATAAAATCAGTTGTATTAGTTTAACACCCTTTTAAAGGGGTGTTTGGTTTAAGCTTATTGGAAGTCAAAGAATCAGTTTTACCCACTTTGACATTTAAAGTCAAAGTGGTTTCAAGGTTTGAGCAAGTTTTAAAGTTGAGTTAGCTTAAGTTTACCAAGTTTACAAGTTTTCGAAAAAAGCCAAGAAAGTTTCTGTCTCTGTCTCGCGCACCAAAACAGCAGCTATGGCTGCTGTTCGCACCCCTTTTCACAGCTTATTTCATGTTCAAATTTTGCAAAATTTGTTTTTCTCGCAACCTCACATACCCATTTCAACATATTGATAGTTTGTTTGCGTGTAGGTTAAGTTTATTTAGCTTAAATTTTGCATTAAAAATCTGCATTCGGTCATTTTCTCAGTTTCTGTTTCAGTTCAGCAGCCCCAAGTACTCCCCTTTTAGCTTAATTTAAAGTAGATTAGAGCTAGGATTAGGACTTTGTTTTGTGTGTGCAATTAGTTTGCAGTATGGTATTAATTTGTCTATGCTTATATTAAGATTTAGAGTTTGATTTGTAGCTTATATTACTTGTGAAAGTGCCCCTCCTGTCCACTGTTACAGCAGACGCAACAGCAGCCATGGCCCCTTTTGTTAGCTTAATTTTAGGTAGTTTAGAATTAGTTTTAGGATTAGATTTAGGGTCTATAAGTAGTTAGATGTATGTACTAGATCGGTGTTAGCTTATTTTTGCATTTAGAGCTTATTTGTTAGCTTTTATTTGCCCTCAAAGTTCCCCCGAGGGACTGCTTCAGCAGGCTCGCTACAGCAGCCCTTTTCTTTCTTTTAGCTTAGTAGAATTTAGTTTTTAGCTTATTTAGGTTTTAAATGTTGCTTCTTAATGAACTAGAGTAGGTTCTTGATACCTTATTAGTATCATAGCTTAGTTCGTTCCTTGGATTGCTTGTTAAGTTTTCTTTTTCTTAGCTTATTTCAAGTCCTTTTATGTCCTTAGCAGCCTAAAACCAAACAGCCCTTAAGCTTATTTGAGTTGTCTGTTGGTAATACAAGTTGTTACAGCTAGTTTTTAAGTTTTTCAAGTTTGCTTTTTGTAAATAAATGCTTCTTTTGTTTTAACAGTTAAGTTGCAAAATAGAAAAACTCAAAAAAAAATAAGTAGCCAAAAAGGCAGGAGGTGGGATTCGAACCCAGGACCTCCTGCCCACGACCACAACCCAACCACACATTCACCAACTGCCCTAGGGTCTTATTTCGTTAAACTCTTGCACACCTAGTTATTTATACACAAAAACAGTTTCTAGTTAGTGGCTTATTTAAGCTTTTAGTAGCTTATTTCCAAAAGTAGTGTACCCCTTTTTCATTTTTCTTAAAACCAGTATAACCTAAAGTATTTTTAGTGAAATTTTCAGATTTTTCCAAAATCATTTAGTATTTTTTATAATTAAATTAGATTAAATTAGTTTTTAAATCATAATAAATAATTTAAAAGTCGAAAAAATACCCGGCTTTTTCCTAAAATTATTTTTAGTCAATTAGGACGTAGGAAAATTGTTTTTACATTCATAGGACTTTTATTTCACAAATTTTACGTTTTATCTTGCGCTCCAGCGTAATTTTCGTACATAACGTACGTTTTCAGTTTAGGCCACGTTTTTAGATATTTTAAGTTTACGTTTTAATTAAAATAGTTTATTTAAGTCATTTTGTTTTATAAAATCACCAAAACATCAATTTGCAAATAGTGATAGCGTTTATTTAATATTTTTTTAGTTTTCTTTAATTTGCATTTAAGCCGTTTTAATTTGTTGGCTTTTCTGTAGTTATAATCTCTATCATAATCCCTTTTTCGTTCAAATTTCTCGATCACTAAACGTTTGATAATCCATTGCACAACTCGCTGGGACATAACGACCCGGGGAAACACTATACTCCTCAGATCTTCATTGATTTCGTTCCTGAGCCGTTTTAAGGTTGTTACGGTCTGCCATTCACAAGTGGCGGGCTTGTGTGATAAACCTTGACTGTTCTGGAGCGCATCAAATTTTTGGCGCCGCTGCCGGGGAGCTGTGCTGATTGTCTTACGTCTAGCAGATTAGTAATTCGGATATTCACTCTTTGTTCATACCATCCATCTGTATATGTTTATATTTTCTTATCCAAAAAATCCAAAAATATTCTTCTCATTCCTCTTATTCGTTGATTCTATTTCTCTTACCCTCTTTTGCCGTTTAAATTCTATTCTTCGTATCCTCTCAACCATTTGATTCTCCTCTTATCCCTCTATATGTTTAATTCTAATGGCGGACATGCGTACGATGTTCGAAATGCTCCAAGTACCCACCGAGGGTTACGAAGATGCTGTTGTTGTACCGGAGATTCTTTCAGAAAATTTCGAGATACAAACCGGTTTAATTCAACTAATTATGTCAAATCCATTCTATGGTTTTGAGAGGGACGATCCCTATGCTCACATCCGATGGTTTGATAGATTAATTTCAACCATAAAATATAGGGATGTTCCTCATGACACAATTAAGTTGATGCTATTCTCATTTTCTCTCAAGGGGGCAGCTCAGAATTGGCTCGAAAAAGAACCCCCTCGATCGATCACTGCTTGGGAATATCTCGTTTCAAAATTTGTAAATCGTTTCTTTCCTTATTCTAAGACGGAAAATTTTAAGAACGAGATTACAAATTTCCAGCAGCGCTTTGATGAAAGTTTTGGTGAGGCATGGGAAAGATTCAAAGATCTCCTATGGAAATGCCCACATCATGGTTTCTCGGAATTACTCCAGATCGATATATTCTACAATGCTTTAATGCAAACCGATCAAGATTCACTTAATGCAGCCGCCGGTGGCAATATCTTGTATCGTACCCCAAGGGATATATTGACGATCATCGAGAACAAATCGAAAGTTCCGACTACGAGAAACAAACCGATTGAGATGGCTGAGCTTACCAATGATATTCGATGCATGAAGCAAAAATCAGAGCCCGTTGTTACCGTTACCGAAAGATGTGATATTTGTGGTGGTCCCCATCCTTTTTACGATTGTCAAGCCACCGATGACGAGGTTTATAATGCTACATCAACCCAATATCACAAGACTTTCGTTTTCGATGATGATGAGGATTCCATTCAAATGAAAGAATATTATGCGAGTTTGTCGGCTACAACCAATCCTGTTTCTGAGCCTTTCATTTCCGACTCTTCCCCTTCACTCACACCGGTTGAGAGAAGTGACGTCGTTTTAGAAGAGTTCGATGATCATATTTCAACAAACATTGTTGAACCCGTTGACTCTCTCATAATGGGGGACGAGCCTCTTAGCACTATTCCAGAAATGGAATCGTCTAGTGTTGAGAGCCTTGTCCCAATCCCAAGTGAGTCCGAGGTTATCTCCGGTAATATGTGTGATAAGCCTCTTGATGATGATTCTTACCCTCCTCTTGACATTCCAAATGATCATGTTGATATGTTCTCCGATTCTGACAACGATTGTACTTCGTTTGACGATTCTTTATCTTATGGAGACATTGATTATGTCGAGGACTTACCTTCTGAGCTAGTTAGCTTAGAGGATGCGAGAGATTCTGATGATCTGGAAATTGAGGACGAGATGCTTCGTGAAAAATTATTCAATATAAATCTCCTCGTTTCTAAGATCGAATCATTCTGTGCTAAGTCAGCTTCATCTCCTATCCCTGTTGTGGATAGTGACTTGGAAAAGCCCGAACTAATTCCTGAACTTAAGGCTTTTTCCAATGATTTTCTTCATGAAGAGTTCTCCGGTGAACTCTCTCATGACATATCTCCTCCGGAATATGATCATTTCTATTTTGATCTTGAGGGTGATATTGGCTCGGAGGAAGGTGTACTCTATCATAAGAGTTTGCTTATTGATGATACTACCTTCACCCTTCCTCCCGACATGTCTACATTTGAGGATGAAGAATGGATCTTGATTGTTATCAATATCTTTCTTCCATTCCTCACTTATGATGTGACTTCCTCTCTTCTTCACTCCTTCGGGAATGAAGACACTATCTTTGACCCCGGCATTTTCATTTATCATTTTTGAGCCGGTTCTATGTATATCTCATCGGTGTGGAACTTTCACGTGCTTCAAATGTTTGTCCAAACATCTTGAATGAAAGTCCGATGGAGACTGTTTCTTCCACTTTGCTTCCCCATGAACCAATTAATTCGGGGTCGAGTCAAGCTAGCGACTCGGTAATCAAAAACAGTAGCTTAACATGGGTTTTCACCCGTGTGTACCACCTTAGTGTGGGGGAGTGCCCCACATATTATATATATATATCTAAAAAAAAAAAAAAAAAAAAAAAAAAAAAATATATATATATATATATATATATATATATATATATATCCTTTCTAAATAATGGACGTAGTATTTCCCTTTTACGTTCTTTGTTTCGGCATAACCGCCGGTACTTTGAATATTGAGGGCAATATTCATTTCTAAGTGTGGGGGGGAATTCTCGCGAATTTTATCATATAATTATACCAATTCCCCCGTTTTTGGCCAAAAAATTTTTTTTTTTTTTTTTTTTTTTTTTTTTTTTTGGAGCAAGTGTTTTGCACTTACTCATTTGGTTATCAGTCCGCCATGTCTGTAAGACTAAAAGATTGGCTAATCCAGGAGCAAACGGCTCTTGGTAAAGATTTCTCAAATCCGTTTATATGGCTTGCAATTTGCCCAAAATTGTATGGTTCTCAACTCACCATATCCTAAAAAGTGAAGAGTTGGCTAGCCCGCAAGGTTATGGCTTGTGGTAAAGGCAGTGGAAAATCCATAATTGGTAATCAGCTCACCAAAGATAATATTGATAATTTATCTAAGAGTTGGCTAGCCCGCAAGGTTATGGCTTGTGGTAAAGGCAGTGGAAAATCCATAATTGGTAATCAGCTCACCAAAGATAATATTGATAATTTATCTAAGAGTTGGCTAGTCCAGAAGGGTACGGCTTCTGGTAAAGACAAAATCAAATCCGTTGAAAGCTGGTGGTTTGCTCAAAATCACATGGTTATCGGTGTACCATGGTTCTTACTTGAACTGAAACATTTGGCTACTCCAGAAGTAATGGCTTTTGGTAAAGAGATTAAAATCCATTATGTTTTCTCAAATCATTGCTAGGGACTAGCAATATCTCAGTGTGGGGGATTGATGAGTGTCTAAATACTCATCATTTTTGTACAATATAAACTGCAAAATCATCTGAAAACACTCAGAAACACATCAAAATGATCAAAATATCACAAATCAGTGTTTTATGTGTTTTAAATGCAAAAATATCAAAATCAGATGAAAAACATATCAAATTTGCAAAAATTGCAGTTTTAGTCCCCCAAGTTTCTAAAATTGTCAAAAATAGTCCCTGAGTCAAAATTTCAAAAGAAAAGTCACCAAAGGTCCTTTTTAAATCATAACTTGTCAAATTTAGTCCTTTGGTGAAAAATATGAAAAGTTTGAGAAAATTACAAGTTTAGTCCTTCAACTTTGAAAATTGGCAGAAATGGCCCCTGGAAAATTGCAAAATGGCAATTTTGGTCCTTATACTTTTTGAGAATGTCATTTTTAGTCCTTGGAAGTAACTTGGCAGAATTGGCAGTTTAGGTACTCCAAATTTCAGAAGTTGCACATATGGTCCTTATGTTATTATAAGCTACAAACCAATTTGGACCCTTCCACCTTTGTGACCCCTGTCACTAAGCAATTTGAACCCCCTTTTCATTACTAATACTGCCTCAGTCAACCTCTGGTCAATAAAAATCCCTTTTGGCGCCAAACCTCTTCACCCTCCCCACTTGCTTTCTGCAAACACTCTGCTACACTCAAGCCATCCTCACCTTATCACAAACCTTGTCCCCCCTCCTCATCATCCTACCTACCTCCACCCCCCACCTAGTTGCTAGTTTCCAACCTCACTGTTAAAACCCTTTTCCCGCCAAAACACAATGGACGGCTTGGATTGAATGAGTGGTGCCCAAGTTGGATTGATGGCTGGGATTTGCTTCAAGAAAGCACAAGTGCTCCAAACAAGTCTTTTCTCTCACAAAAAAAAGCACAGGCTCAAGTCTTGAAGACCTAGACAGAGTAGTATATATAGTAGCTTATTGTAAGCCTTAAAGGGCATTAGGATTTTAGGATTTAGTTTTTTTTTAAAAATTTTAGTTTCTGCTTTTTTATTAAGTTGTATTATGTCTTTTTAATTAATGAAAAATTTCCTCACTTGTTGGTTTTACTTTTTTGCTTATTTAGCTAATAAGCACTTTAGTGCTTATTAGCCTATTGCTTATTAATTCTCAGTCATAAGTTCCATTGTAAGGTTTTAAGTGAGTTTTACAAGTTAGAATACAAATCTGTTTTGATAAAATCAGTTGTATTAGTTTAACACCCTTTTAAAGGGGTGTTTGGTTTAAGCTTATTGGAAGTCAAAGAATCAGTTTTACCCACTTTGACATTTAAAGTCAAAGTGGTTTCAAGGTTTGAGCAAGTTTTAAAGTTGAGTTAGCTTAAGTTTACCAAGTTTACAAGTTTTCGAAAAAAGCCAAGAAAGTTTCTGTCTCTGTCTCGCGCACCAAAACAGCAGCTATGGCTGCTGTTCGCACCCCTTTTCACAGCTTATTTCATGTTCAAATTTTGCAAAATTTGTTTTTCTCGCAACCTCACATACCCATTTCAACATATTGATAGTTTGTTTGCGTGTAGGTTAAGTTTATTTAGCTTAAATTTTGCATTAAAAATCTGCATTCGGTCATTTTCTCAGTTTCTGTTTCAGTTCAGCAGCCCCAAGTACTCCCCTTTTAGCTTAATTTAAAGTAGATTAGAGCTAGGATTAGGACTTTGTTTTGTGTGTGCAATTAGTTTGCAGTATGGTATTAATTTGTCTATGCTTATATTAAGATTTAGAGTTTGATTTGTAGCTTATATTACTTGTGAAAGTGCCCCTCCTGTCCACTGTTACAGCAGACGCAACAGCAGCCATGGCCCCTTTTGTTAGCTTAATTTTAGGTAGTTTAGAATTAGTTTTAGGATTAGATTTAGGGTCTATAAGTAGTTAGATGTATGTACTAGATCGGTGTTAGCTTATTTTTGCATTTAGAGCTTATTTGTTAGCTTTTATTTGCCCTCAAAGTTCCCCCGAGGGACTGCTTCAGCAGGCTCGCTACAGCAGCCCTTTTCTTTCTTTTAGCTTAGTAGAATTTAGTTTTTAGCTTATTTAGGTTTTAAATGTTGCTTCTTAATGAACTAGAGTAGGTTCTTGATACCTTATTAGTATCATAGCTTAGTTCGTTCCTTGGATTGCTTGTTAAGTTTTCTTTTTCTTAGCTTATTTCAAGTCCTTTTATGTCCTTAGCAGCCTAAAACCAAACAGCCCTTAAGCTTATTTGAGTTGTCTGTTGGTAATACAAGTTGTTACAGCTAGTTTTTAAGTTTTTCAAGTTTGCTTTTTGTAAATAAATGCTTCTTTTGTTTTAACAGTTAAGTTGCAAAATAGAAAAACTCAAAAAAAAATAAGTAGCCAAAAAGGCAGGAGGTGGGATTCGAACCCAGGACCTCCTGCCCACGACCACAACCCAACCACACATTCACCAACTGCCCTAGGGTCTTATTTCGTTAAACTCTTGCACACCTAGTTATTTATACACAAAAACAGTTTCTAGTTAGTGGCTTATTTAAGCTTTTAGTAGCTTATTTCCAAAAGTAGTGTACCCCTTTTTCATTTTTCTTAAAACCAGTATAACCTAAAGTATTTTTAGTGAAATTTTCAGATTTTTCCAAAATCATTTAGTATTTTTTATAATTAAATTAGATTAAATTAGTTTTTAAATCATAATAAATAATTTAAAAGTCGAAAAAATACCCGGCTTTTTCCTAAAATTATTTTTAGTCAATTAGGACGTAGGAAAATTGTTTTTACATTCATAGGACTTTTATTTCACAAATTTTACGTTTTATCTTGCGCTCCAGCGTAATTTTCGTACATAACGTACGTTTTCAGTTTAGGCCACGTTTTTAGATATTTTAAGTTTACGTTTTAATTAAAATAGTTTATTTAAGTCATTTTGTTTTATAAAATCACAAAAACATCAATTTGCAAATAGTGATAGCGTTTATTTAATATTTTTTTAGTTTTCTTTAATTTGCATTTAAGCCGTTTTAATTTGTTGGCTTTTCTGTAGTTATAATCTCTATCATAATCCCTTTTTCGTTCAAATTTCTCGATCACTAAACGTTTGATAATCCATTGCACAACTCGCTGGGACATAACGACCCGGGGAAACACTATACTCCTCAGATCTTCATTGATTTCGTTCCTGAGCCGTTTTAAGGTTGTTACGGTCTGCCATTCACAAGTGGCGGGCTTGTGTGATAAACCTTGACTGTTCTGGAGCGCATCAAGACCGGATCATGAAATGTAAGGTAGATGTGTCATTAGAGGACGTCGTGATGGGCACACTAACTTTTCTTCTTCAATTGGTATAACTCCAACTCCAATCTTCAAATGTGACCGAGGTGGCCTCCTCGATACTAAACAATAAAGCTCATACTATAGTGCTTATAACATCGCACTTTAAAAAATCAAACTCAATCATTTTTTTTTAATCAAAACATGATAACATAACATCCCCCCACTTGAGATGAACAATGGGAATTCGGGGGTTCTTCAATGATCTTCATAATTGTTGTCGATGAAAGCGTGATTTTCAAACCTTTCCACTCGAACCTTGAACTTAGGCAAATGATGACTTCCCAATTACCAATAAAGACTACAGGGTAAGCTAAGGTGTAAGGTTGTAACGAAACAATATATTAGGGTGACAAAATGAAAGGAATGGCTCAGAAGGGTCTATCTAGGGGTATCTTGCACTAAAGGGGAGTGCAACAAAAGGGTTTCACATGGGGGTCGAAAAGTCGAGGTGACTAATCGATAGACTCACAATGGTAGGCTGTTTGGGTGATAATCCTATAATACTGCCTTCTAAAACTAAAAAGTCCAAATACATCGAGCTAACTCAACATACCTCGTCTATGGTCTCGAAATGATGCAAAGGCCAAGTTCTAAAGTTTACAAGCTACCGGCACATCATAATTTGGTGGATTTGGGGTAAAATATAGGAAACGGATAAGGCTAATCTCACCATATAATATCAAGGGTTGTATGTGCTCAGCTAAGGTCTAATCTAGTTAGGTTCGGAAAAACATGTCAAAATATAAAAAATGGCGTAATTTTTTAAAATAAACTAGAAAAATGAGGGCGAAAAAATGTTCAAGAGATAATTCTACTGCCGTCCCCCCACTTTAACTGTACAAAGTCCGTTTTGTATTAGGCATTAAAATAAAGGTGAAAAGAAAGGTAGAATTAGAGCGAGATCTTCCCTGAAATTTGCTCCAAAAAAAAGAAGGCCCACGAGAAAGGATCTGATGTGCTCCGGTTGGTGCAAGTTTTAAAAATTTATAATCACGAATTAACCGTATAACCTATTAACACATACGAGCAAGTATACTCGTCCGCAATAGCAAAGTTTGGTAAGTCGAGATCGTCCCAAGGGATTTTTGTTTTGAAATAGATCTTATTAAAAAGTTTCTAACAAGAAAGCTTGTCAAGGCTTCCTCGAATAAGTGTTCTAGTGAAAATACAAATCAAGAATAAAAATATATACTTGTGTGAAGTCTCATAATCAACCATAGATAATGTTCATAAAGGTTTGGTGTATACTCTTAGTATGATGCACAAATCATAAGCAAATGATTCCCCAACCATGGTATTTGTTTGTAAAAATCATTCTAAGAACAAAAACATTTAGGTAATCCTTTCGGTCCTTATCCCAATGATTATCCTATAAAAGTTCCATTTGTTTGCAACATGTTCTCATTAAATTTGTTCTTACGAATCTTTCGACCCTTCGTGATGAAAACGTTCCTAGTCTTGTTTTAATAAGCAAAACATGGTGGTTGTCAATCACCATATCCCCATACTAGTTTGTCACTACACTTTTTAGAATAAAACACAAGAGAAATCCTTTCGGTCCTTTTTCTTAAAACATGTTTTATTGACAAATCAATCCAAGACTAGTATTTTTCCAACAAACTCATTTAAACAAGATCATATATACATGCATCACATTTTGAGAACATTATTATGATTAATCACATTCCAACACACAAGTATATCACAAACTACTCCATGAAAACAATCATATCTAAACACAAGTCATAACAAGGTAATTCAAACAATTCAAGAGAATAGATTTCCATAACAAAGTTCATAGAATACCTAATCTTTTGTGATTACAAGAATTAGAAATCGTGGAATGTAGCAACCACGCGCCTCCAATCACCTAGGATCACCTCACAACTCCAAAATACCGAAACAATGGACAAGAATGGTTCCTTCCTTGCTTCTGGACGTTTTCCAGTAACTACTAAGCTTTTGGGTTGAAATAATAGGGTAAATATTAGTTTTGGTGTAAACTAATACTCTTTTGGTTGTGTCACACCTAGTATACAAGTACTAGGTCCTTTAAATAGCCAAAGCACTTGCCTAACTGCCCAAAAAACGTTCTCTCCAAGTTAATATCAAGAAATGATCGGACTCTAATGATTATGGGGAGTTAAGACAACAATAAATGCGAATTGTGTAACTGCAGTGCCAGAAACCGGATCGGTTTCTAAGTCGACCGAATCGGTCACAGCTTTGACCATCTGCCCAGCCGGATCCGGTTGCGGGTTGCGACCGATCGGCTGGATTTTGCTCCTTTTGACTTTTTTGCTGACTTTTCCCTTTACGCTTCATTCTTTGCTTACGTTGATGATTTCCAAAGCCAAACTTGATCTTTCCTTGTTGTAGATGCTTCGAAATCACTACGCTTCCATATCATTGAGTCCACAAGCTTCCAATCTCAACTTCCTTCCTTTAGAATCTTCCAAATGTGCATAAAAACTTCATTTCTTCAATATTCGCGATACCTGGCTACATATACATACACAATACACATCTTTGCACTTTTGCAACAATTATGAGTAAATATAGCCGAATATCATGCACAAAACTGACAATAACGCTACTAAAAACATGTTCATTTTAGACGTTATCAAATTCCCCCACACTTAAGCTCTACTCGCCCTCGAGTAGGTCAAACATTTGCAAAGATTGATTTCAATGGTCCATAACACCATGGTTCCAGAAAAATGTAACAATTACCAATAAAGATAATTATTATTTTGCTTATAATATGTGAAAATCTTCTAAAAATGAACCAAACAGTTTAGATAACATAACTAGGATACCTCACAAATGGCTTTAAGATTTCACTCAACACTCATATATTGGTTGGTATATGTATATCACTCAATGCCTAGTCATGATCAATGCTTTATACCATAAGCTTGTACAAGTATCAAAACAAAAAAAATAAATTCATCAAAGAGGTCTTTCATTCGGGTTATAATGATAAGGCTACGGGTTCATAATAGGTATGGATAAGGCATGGGATAGTTTATGAAATTGGTTTAAAATAAAAATGAAATCAAGTCCAAACCTCCATGGTGCTAGTCATCATACAAACCACGATCCCGAAAAATGATTATTACTCCTCTTCTCATATCGATTCTCCGCAAATATGTATAACTCAATTTAGCTCATTGGCTAATCAATATCCATCATATAGCTCCTTGGCTATAAATTTTTTTTTTTTTTTTTTTTTATTTATTTATTTTTTTTTTCAAACATCACAACTCCCCCATACTTCGTATAAGCATCACCACAAAAATACAAATAAGAAGTATGCATCCTTTGTCTTTGTCGAAATGGCACACACGAATGGCAAAGTGCGGCTAACTCATAATCATCAAAAACAATCCAATCATTCCAAGCAACTAGCAACAAACCATTAGACTTGATAAGGGTTGGCTAAAGTTTAAAGTGTAAAATATTTTTGTATTTTTCTGGATTTAACAAAAACGAAAAGGAATGGCTCAGAAGGTGTAACTAGGGGTATCTAGTGCTAAAAATGAGCACTAACAAAATGGGTCCATATGGGTGGTTAACTAACCGATGTGGTCAGCTAATATATCATTAGATGTAAAAATGGAAGGCCATTTGGGTTATTCCTAAAGTGCCTCTTATCACTTGAAAAATATTTAGATCACTCGAAAGTGATTTTAACCATAATGCATAACTAGTACAAGTTCTAGAATCGACATAATCACCGGCACACTCATAGCAAATATAAAACAAAAGATGTGTTTTATACAAAAAGAAACCTCACAAAAATGTGGGAAAAAGGCTATTATGCATGCTAGAAAATGCTATCGAATCCAAAATGAATTACTTCAGTAATTTGGTTCAAATCTAAAAAATTTTCAAAAACCTCATTTTACCATTGAAATCCCAAATTATGTATTTTAATTATCAATAACGCGCGAAAACCATTAGACCATCAAGGGCGAATTTCTTCTAATCACTTGCATCCAAAAGTTATCTAAAAAAAATAAAAATGCACATCATTTTCCTATTTTCTTCCCTCCCCCATACTTAAGTTTTGCATTGTCCTCAATGTAATGAAAAATGAACTTCAAAGTAAAGAAAATGGGAAAAAAAAATAGTTAAAAGATACCACGGGATAAAATATGCAATAAGCACATTGGGTCATTAGCAAGCCTGTGAGTTATCTAACTCGAAACATTTGACCATCATTAAGCTTCCAACATATCCATCCTGCAAACAAAAACTGCAACACGAAATGCACAAAACAAAACAAAACTACTAAAAACTAGATAAAACCAAAATATACCAAACATCCTAAAGAAAAACGATCAAAAGATAGAAATAGTTTAAAACACATCATGACCATTGTTTTTGAAACCATAATTCACGAATGACCCATAATCACTCGTCATCCTCGCTCATTTCTTCTCCTTCTTCATCATCAAACTCATCATCATCATCACTTTCGGTTACGTAGTTTTCGTCTATGATTTCTGAACGAACTCTCCTCTTTTTCTTCTTGCCTCCAACTCCTGATGATGATCCTCCAACTTCATAACTTGTTCCTCCATCTTCAGGTAATCGACCATATGGGGGTATTGGATCAGGAAACGGTGCGTACCCAGGATATGGATACGGATAGGGTCCAAGATAAGAAGTGTAAGGAAAAGGATATGGTGGAACATTTGGTGGATTGTAGGGTGGCAACTCATAATTGGCTTCTCGAGCCATGTGTTGAAAGATCGGCATCGAATAATCATTTATGTAGTTGTTCCTTAACATCATCGAGTCTCTCCACACATCCCTACATTGAATCTCATCTAGATGTTGGTTCCACTCTCCCCATCCTGAATCAAAACTACTGGACGTACCCATTTGCACGTTCTTCATTGGTATATTCCCTTGCTGTTGTGGTGGTTGCTGTTGTGGTCTTGGTTCAATCCATAACCCTACGGTTCCCAATCTCCTGTTCAAAGCATTACCAAAACCTTTCGCAGTCCACGTTTCACTATACTTTGGCTCTCCACACTTAGCCAATTCCTCATCAACATAATACCCAAGATTCTTCGCCAATCTTGTCACAAAATGTCCTCCACAAATGTTACTGTTGCTCTTGATTCCCGGGGCTCTCCTAGACAAATATTCGGCTATCTGCCAAATGGCATTACCGTCCTTAGTTTCTTCCAGCAACTTCATAATCCATAAGTCCGGTTTCTGACATTTGTCCCTGCTTCCAAATCTATTAAATGGCCCCGTCACAATCAACTTGTGAAGTATCCTCATCAATGGATTCCTGATGGTTGAAGCATTCCTCCTAGCACAAGTAGGATCTCCCACTTGATTCCAATAAGCGGGAATACTAGGGTAATCTTTTTCAAACCTCCGAAGTCTAGAAAAGTGAGTTTCAAATAATCGATGATTAACCTCATGTGGCTCATACAAACCAAGAGCTACACCAAAAGCTGGCAATGTGTGAGCATGATCCCTTCCACAAAGTCTAAACCAAATACAAATCTCCGACATCAAATTCCGAACATCCACCTTTCTTTCAAAATACATGGTTGAAAAGAATTCCATACACCATTCTCGGTAGACTTCTTCATTAACACTGAATGCTCTTTCCCATGACAAATCATTGAACGAATCTCCATCCCCTGGATATACATAAGACGTTCGCATCATCCTTCTTAACTCATCTTCACACTCACATTCGTTAAATAAATCCCAATCAATCACCCTTGGAACCAAACATTGCCTATGTTGTAACTTCGACAATCTTTCCCGAAAAGCATGTTTCTCTCCATCGGTGAGATTTTTGAATTTTAAATTAGCATTTGCTTCCTTCTTCACACTATACTTAACCTTCTTCTTCTCGTTCCTTTCACAAAACTTCGTAACAAGCGGGTTAATTGGAATTTCCTCCCCACTCGAGCTTCCTACAATAATTCTCTGTAGAAATCACAAAAATAAGACCATATAAGAGTGTTAGAACAAACAAGAAGGTTAGAGAACCCTCTAAGATACATTTCAAAATTTCACAAAAAATCAACACAGAAACCACAACCGGATTCGGTTGGATCACCAACCGAATCGGTTTCCAACTGTCAGGCAACAACCGTTCGGTTGCAATGCGCAACCGAATCGGTTGTGCAGACTGCATAAGGCATTTTGCCTTCAAATCCTCATAATCTCGAATTTCTAACGCTCAAACCACTCTTAGATCGCATTCTATCATCCTCAATGATTCCCACATCCTAGAATTACTCTATCTTGCTTCCAAATCATCAAACATCTAACATCTTAGAACTCATTCTTTATTTTAAAATCATTAGTTCTAATAGTGTAGCATCCATCACTCTTAAAAACATATCATCCATCAAAATGAATCACCAATTGTAACTTATCTCATTTCATAAGCACAACCCAACTAATTCTGACAAATCTTATCATCTAAAATCCATTCTATGGTGAATCAATCAATCAATCTCTTGTTGTAATGCACTCCTATATCAATTACTCACTCAATCCTAAAATATTACCACTTAATTCGAATTATAACAAAAACCCCCAAATTTGGTGACCTAATATTCAATTCGAATCAAATGTTCTAATAAAACCTTAATTGAGTTAATTGAATGTAAATGCTTACTTGCTTGGGTGCCATGATGTTATCCTACAATTCAAACAACTTCCAATCTGTTCTCTTGGATGAATTTTTGCAAAACCCACCTGGAAAATTAGTGTGTGTGTGTGTTTTTGAAAAAAAATGAAATTTTTATACTTTGGTGCAACCGGTTCAGTCAAGGACACAACCGTTTCGGTATGCTTTTTGCCAAATTTGCTTTTTTACTTGTTTAACATGTTACTTAGGCATTTACCCTCCAAGCAACATATTTTTGTACTCAAAAATTCCTGCTAAAGATTCACACAACATTCATTCACCAAATGAAATTTTGAACAATCATTCAATCCAAAAAAAAACTCAACTCATCATATAAATGAACTAATCCAAACTCAACTCAAAACTCATAGGCATAATGCATTAAACCAAATTACCTTAATCATAACATGAAAAATAAATAAGAAACAAAAATCCTAATGCATCAAATCAAAATAAAATAAAATAGTTCATGAAATTCAAGCAAATGATTGCTTGTTATTACGGTCTTTGCCTTTCCTCAAAATATTCTTGCCTAAGAATATCCTCACTTTGAAATTTTCCGGTCAACTCACGAAACGTTTCAAAAGTTTTGAATTTTCTCATAAATCTTCGTCCGTCCGGGCATAATATATCAAACTTAACATGCCATGCTCCATCTCCGGTTTGTCTCTTGTAAGTCCCCAACCCTTCGGGTTTCCACTCCAAATTCTTAAGTTGCACCGGTAAAGATCCTAAAAAGTCGGTCAACTTCTTGTAAACCAATATGTTTTTGAATGGGTTATAGAAAGCTTCTATCGCGAATGCACGTTCCATTTCGTCCTCTATATCGAAATAAGGTGGAGTTAAAGGTCCGTACATGGGATTACCGTGGACATCACGTCCCACTTCAAAACAAGTTAAATCATCATTTGCATCCATCCATTCCAAATCTTCCATACATTCCAAAATTGGTCCTCTTGGTTTTGGGTAGTATGTTTGCCTCGAAATCCCATCGTCAATAGTCATGGTGCCTCTTCCCATGTCTATAATTGCTCCACAAGTTCGTAAAAATGGCCTCCCCAACAATAGCGGTAAATTCTTGTCCACCGGAATATCCAAGACAAGAAAATCTGCCAAATACGGTTGATAGCCAATTTGCACTCTTACATTCTTAACTTCTCCCATTGCCTTTGCTTGAGTGTTATCCGCCATAGTGAGCTTAGAATGATTAGGTTGCGGATTACTTAGTCCCAAAGTTTTGAACAATGGATACGGCATCACGTTAACACTCGACCCCGTATCAGCTAAAGCATAAACTGTTGTAGTTCCATTTACTTTGATCGGCAACACAAAATTACCCGGATCCTTTTCTTTCCTTGGCATGCCTTTAAACAAAATTCGATCTCGATCCTCATCCGTGAGATTCTTATCTTCCAACCTAGCCCTCGCTAGCATCAATTCATCCAACTTCTTTCGGTAAAGCACATAATCTTGGAGAACTTCGATAACCGGTTTCTTTTCATTGAGCTCTAGAAATTTTTGTTCTAGATTTTCTAAGATAGCTTCTTTTTGGCTTTCGGTTAAGGGTTTGATAGTAGTGGTAGGTGACGATGGTGTGTAATCATTTTTGGTGGTTGAGGTTGTTGTTGGGGTTAATTTATTTGATGATGGTTTCTTTCGGTTTGCTTTCCCCATTTTAACCATTTCCACATTTTTCTCTTCCATGTTTGCACAAACTTCCACTAGCATCTCGTTGATCCCTTTTCCTTCTTCCAACTCGGTTATATTAATCCGCATTTCTCCCATACCAAAATCTACTTGACACTTGGTCGTGACAAGAAAATCTCGACCAAAACAAACATTAGGTTCATCCGCATTTCCTTCTTCTAAAACAACAAAATCAGTTTCAAAGATATGTCCATGAATATTGACCTTCAGATTTTTGACCATCTTCCTTCCATATGCTTCATAGTCCATACGAACATGACCGATTTCGTCAAGAACCTCTTCCAAGATATAATTCTCTCCATAAGCCATATTAAGCTGTGCATCCCAAGCACGTACTCCTTCCACTTCACAAGGTGTTCCAAATCTCATCATCGGTGAATCATACACCGTTGACGGTGCTTGTGTAAACACTACCACTCTTTTGTTTTTGGGTAGTTGAACCTTGTTTTCACATACTTCTTCCATATCACCCGTGTCAATTCCCAATTCTTTCTTGCTTTCCTCCAAAATTCCTCCAATCTTTTCTAATGAACTTCCCGTATCCTTGAACATGTCATCCAAAGTACGAAGGTATTCCGAGATTCCGCTCAAACTATCCATGTTACTAGACAACTTAACAAAGCAAAACAAAATAAATCCCGAATGATTAGCGTTAAAGTTAGTAAAACAAGAACAAACTATAAAAACATATAATAAAACAACTAAGACATCTAACAAAATTAAGAACTCAAATAAAAACTCAAAACCTAAAAATGATAAAACTCAACACAGAAACTCCAACCGGATTCGGTTGGATCACCAACCGAATCGGTTGGTTGAAAATTCTAGTCAGAAATACGAACCGGATCAGGTTGCGGGTTGCGACCGATCGGTTTGATCGAAAATATATATATATATATATATATATATATATATTTTTTTTTTATAAAAATAATAATTAAAGCAAATTAAATGTCATTAAGGATGTACTAACTCCAGTTAATTAAATAAAACTCTTCATAAACTAATAATTAAATAACTTATTAAATCTAATTAAAACCAAAATTAAAACTAAAACTAAAACTAAATAAACTACTAATAAATTCTATCATGAAATAAACTATAACTGAAAATAAAATTACTCCTAACCATTACCATCAAATATTAAAAATTAAAATTAATAAAACTAGATTAACTAAATAAATAACAAATGTAAAGAAAAATAAAATAAGTAAAGACAATAAATCTAAGAACTGATTAAACCACACAATTACTCTAGAAATCAAAACACAATAAACTAAGAAGATAGATATAAAATTCGAACCAAAGAAAAATTTCACAGAATGTCTAACCGGATTCGGTTGGCTAACCAACCGAATCGGTTAGTTTGTAACAAAACTTTTTTTTTTTTTAGACTAATTTCAAAGAAAATTACAGAAAAATCCCCGGCAGCGGCGCCAAAAACTTGATGTGCTCCGGTTGGTGTAAGTTTTAAAAATTTATAATCACGAATTAACCGTATAACCTATTAACACATACGAGCAAGTATACTCGTCCGCAATAGCAAAGTTTGGTAAGTCGAGATCGTCCCAAGGGATTTTTGTTTTGAAATAGATCTTATTAAAAAGTTTCTAACAAGAAAGCTTGTCAAGGCTTCCTCGAATAAGTGTTCTAGTGAAAATACGAATCAAGAATAAAAATATATACTTGTGTGAAGTCTCATAATCAACCATAGATAATGTTCATAAAGGTTTGGTGTATACTCTTAGTATGATGCACAAATCATAAGCAAATGATTCCCCAACCATGGTATTTGTTTGTAAAAATCATTCTAAGAACAAAAACATTTAGGTAATCCTTTCGGTCCTTATCCCAATGATTATCCTATAAAAGTTCCATTTGTTTGCAACATGTTCTCATTAAATTTGTTCTTACGAATCTTTCGACCCTTCGTGATGAAAACGTTCCTAGTCTTGTTTTAATAAGCAAAACATGGTGGTTGTCAATCACCATATCCCCATACTAGTTTGTCACTACACTTTTTGGAATCAAACACAAGAGAAATCCTTTCGGTCCTTTTTCTTAAAACATGTTTTATTGACAAATCAATCCAAGACTAGTATTTTTCCATCAAACTCATTTAAACAAGATCATATATACATGCATCACATTTTGAGAACATTATTATGATTAATCACATTCCAACACACAAGTATATCACAAACTACTCCATGAAAACAATCATATCTAAACACAAGTCATAACAAGGTAATTCAAACAATTCAAGAGAATAGATTTCCATAACAAAGTTCATAGAATACCTAATCTTTTGTGATTACAAGAATTAGAAATCGTGGAATGTAGCAACCACGCGCCTCCAATCACCTAGGATCACCTCACAACTCCAAACTACCGAAACAATCGACAAGAATGGTTCCTTCCTTGCTTCTGGACGTTTTCCAGTAACTACTAAGCTTTTGGGTTGAAATAATAGGGTAAATATTAGTTTTGGTGTAAACTAATACTCTTTTGGTTGTGTCACACCTAGTATACAAGTACTAGGTCCTTTAAATAGCCAAAGCACTTGCCTAACTGCCCAAAAAACGTTCTCTCCAAGTTAATATCAAGAAATGATCGGACTCTAATGATTATGGGGAGTTAAGACAACAATAAATGCGAATTGTGTAACTGCAGTGCCAGAAACCGGATCGGTTTCTAAGTCGACCGAATCGGTCACAGCTTTGACCATCTGCCCAGCCGGATCCGGTTGCGGGTTGCGACCGATCGGCTGGATTTTGCTCCTTTTGACTTTTTTGCTGACTTTTCCCTTTACGCTTCATTCTTTGCTTACGTTGATGATTTCCAAAGCCAAACTTGATCTTTCCTTGTTGTAGATGCTTCGAAATCACTACGCTTCCATATCATTGAGTCCACAAGCTTCCAATCTCAACTTCCTTCCTTTAGAATCTTCCAAATGTGCATAAAAACTTCATTTCTTCAATATTCGCGATACCTGGCTACATATACATACACAATACACATCTTTGCACTTTTGCAACAGTTATGAGTAAATATAGCCGAATATCATGCACAAAACTGACAATAACGCTACTAAAAACATGTTCATTTTAGACGTTATCAGGATCGTGCCTTCGTTAAAGCGTCATGTTCAATCCCTGAAATCACAATACCGACAAGCATAATTCTAAAAAGAAGAAATAAAATGAAAAATAAAACTAACTTACTTTCGTAGGAAACACGGTTGCATTTAGCGAATGCAACAAGCCTTTTAAACCACTTGGTGTCCCAAGTGGACGAGTGAAGTCTCGTGAGGGTTTACAGGGAACACACCCACAAAGTACATTTAAAAACTAATACAAGGTTACTGTGTTTTAAAATGAAAGAATTAAAACAGGGGAGAGTTACGTCGTAACTCCAATAAGAGGGTTACGCCGTAACTTGCAAAACCTGGTATGAGCTGAGAAGCGAATAGTTACGGCGTAACCACTGAGATGGTATTACTCCGTAATTGGTAATGCGTCAAGATTTCTGCTGCTAAAATGTTGGTTACGGCGTAATCACCAAGATGAGTTACGCCGTAACTCTGTTCAGATCAGCAACTGCAGCAGTAATTACTTCATTGTCTCCTGCAAAATGGTTAGAAAACACAAAACCCAACAGAAAAGAAATAAAAACAAAAGAAAGGGATAATTCGGGTTGTCTCTCGAAAGAGCACTTTTCTTTATTAACGAGTCTTTAAGTTAGACTCAGAGCTGCGGGTCTCCTATGGGGGCCTTTGAGCTTGCCCCACTTTATCCACGTCTTTCATTAAGTTGCGCCTAACCCATCCGACATTTGTTGCAGTACGCAGGTATTCTTTGGTTTCAATTTTCCGTATCTTGCAAAATTTTTCTTCAGGCCCTAAATGGTATCGCGTAAGCTCAAATTTTTTAGCTATAATAGGAGGTGGCCTTTTAAATGGGATGCCAAGAAGCTTGCATCTTCGTTTCTCGTGTATCTCATCATCTGGGTCGATGAAACCGTCTTTGCCTTGCAACTCGAGATAATCGAAATCATTATCGGAATTGGTATCTTCAAGTTGGTTGAGAATAGGTCTGTATTTTTCATTGTTCACAGAGTCTTTGGTGTCATCAACTAGTTCTTTATCAGAAACTTCGTTGTTTGGTTGATTATTACTCATACAACCTTCCCAGATTTTCTTTTTGGTAAACGTGTCAATTTTTCCGTATTTGATTTTGATCCAATCGTCGAATCCGAGATCATCTGGCCAAGGCAGTTATGTTCTTTAAGAATCATTAGTCGAATTCCAAAGGAATTTGTCTTCCCCAGCTCTCTCGATGCTGCTTCCTCCATCACATTCATACTCAAAAGGGTTGCAGGAGGCCCAAACTATTCCATTGCGGGTTTTAATTTGTTCGCACCAATGATTCCTAACTCCTTTGTCATAGTCATCTTTAGAAGGAATATCATCGAGGGGTTTAATGGTTTTTCCTCGAAGAAAGTGTTTCTCATATTTCAGTTCCTGATCCTTGAACAGAGTTGAATTAATTATCGCGTCCCCGAACCTAATGGAATACCAATCACAGAATGATAGATTTCCAAAATCAACGTCGTGTCTCCCAGACTCGTTTGTGCATATCCATACTTCGTTCTTCACATTCCCTCCTCCGTTGCAATAATCATGAAAAGGATTGCACGTAGGCCAAGCGTTAGTGATCTCATCTTCAATGATGAGTAAGGGTTTGTAGTAATGCTTGATGGGTGGCCCTTCCACTTCGTTAATTGAGAACTTGGCTACCCTTTCTTCGTCATTCAGAGTATTCCATCTGTATCTGTCATCTTCTATTCTTTTCTTATCAACACCACCATCGCAGGTTTTCCGAGGATCACATGAGGCCCACAAACTGTAGCATTCTCCGTCATCAATTGCAATACTTTTACACCAATGATTCCTTCTTTTGGGGTTGTTGTTTGTGTCTTTGCTAGAATTTGGGTTACACCGTAATTCTGGAGTGTGATTACGGCGTAACTCACTTTCGCCATCGGTATCCGACTCAATAGAGCACTTGTTGTTGTCAGACAACACAGCCTTACATATAGTAGAGTTGCTCTTTTGTTCTTCGTTCCTTCTTTGAACCTCGTCGCCAAGCTTTCCAATTAGAGTTTCCAAGTTCTTAAGTGATGTTTCGTGGGACGTGAGGTTTTTGTATGTGTTATCTTGGAAATTCTTAAGCCATTCTTCTTGCTCCTTTTGCCTCTTGGTAGTGTCTATAAGGTATTTGTTGATAATCCCTTCCAGGTTAGCTCTTCTCTTATTACGCTCATAATACGGTGGGGGTCCTCCACGAAACCCATTACGATTATCCCCGTAGAAGGGCCTATTTTCCCCGTATTTAGCTTCCTCGATCGTATCTTTCTTGTCGTCTTTAGGACAGTTTTTAGTCAAATGTCCCCTACCACAGTTTTCGAAGCCGACTTGGATGGCATGAACAGTTTCTTTGACTTTCAGCATATCTCGACTGAGGCTTTCAATTTTACTAGCGATTGCTGCAATTCCGTCGAAACTTCCACCTTGGTTTCTTTTACATCCACCGTCGTGCCATTTTTGAGAATGGTCCGCCATTTTTTGAATGGCTTCAATTGCCGTAGTAGAAGTCATATTCGGGATAGGTCCTTGATAATCCAGCATATGTCTCGTAGTTACATTTATTCCTTTGTAGAAAATATTGACCTTCTGCTGGTTATTAAGATCATTGGTAGGACACTTATAAAGAAGATCGTTGTATCTGTCCCAAGCTTGATACAGAGTTTCGTCGTCTTCTTGTTTGAAATTGTGGATCTCCAAGAGTTGATTAGAAATCTTTGATGGTGGGCAATATCTTTGGATAAAGTGTTTCTTAAGTAGCGCCCAAGTATTAACTACCCCGGCGGGCAATCTTTCGATCCATCTTCTGGCTGCTCCAGTTAGAGTCATAGGGAAGACCCTGAGCATAACAGCATCATGAGACACGCCCGGAATGTTGAAAAGGCTAGCGATGTATAGGACATTTTCAACGTGCTCATATGCGTCTTCGTCCATGTTTCCTAAAAAAGGGTTAGCTCGAAGCTCCCTCCTAAATTGGTCTTTATTCTCGAAACGAACATCCGCTCCGATTGCCGGTCTTACGAGACCCGGCCCTTGATCTGCTCTAGTCAATGCCAAGTATTCCTCAAGAGTGAGGTCATCGATGTTAACAACTTCCATGGTACCTGAAAACTTGAAATATGATCGTGAGAAATGTTTAAAAAAATGAAATGAAAGACTTAATATTAATCCTAATATAGCTCCCCGGCAGAGGCGCCAAAAACTTGATGCAGGTTTTACTGACCAGGTCTTAATATTTATAGTGTCTCGCTATACCTATGGTCTACCCTAATGCACTAACGGGCAGTGTACCCGGTCGTGTGTAGTGTAGTAAATGGTAAAGCCGAGGTCGTCCCAAGAGCTATGTGTGTCGGATAATTACTAAGTCTGATTGTCACAGAATATAAATGGTTTGATAGGGTTTTAATAAATTAAACTACTAATGCAGAATATGAAAGCAAATAAATGGTAGAAGGGAAATCAATAGAAGAATATTGGTGCTAACCTAATTAATCCTCTTAACTAGTAATGTTTACACCTACCTACTTCCAATTACTTCAGGTGGGATCAAATTCGAGAGGACAGCATTTGGTCAATTCGCCCTAACCTATCAGCAAAGATGCCACCACAGGAGAAATCAGGCGCACCATCATAAGTCCTGTTGTTCCTGGTCCCCTAAGCCGAGTCATTAAGTACCGCTAAATGCTAGATTCTAAATAGTGAGTGCCCGGCCGTTAGAAACTTAGACACTACACCCCCAATTCTTAAGTTCATCCAAACGATAGGTGATCAGTTGGTCAAATCGCACAAGTAGAAAAGGTCGTCAGTTGGTCATATCTTACCCTTCCCGTCTCAGTCCGCTCACCTAGGGTCAGTTGGTCATATCTCCTAGGCAATAGGCCTCTACCGCCATTCAAAACTATCGAACCAGGGGTGACTACCAAAGAACTATGCATGCATACACTTAGAAATAATTGTACGGAAGTAAAGGTAAACGCAAACAAAACAATTAAGGAATCATAACTAGGCTAGCACCAAAGGGTGCTTAGCCGCTCATATTAATCATGCACATCAATTCAATATTCAAAGGTACAAAATACATGAATTGAAAGTAAAAGAAATAATAAACGTTAAAGCTTATCGTAATGGTGTGACTTCTCCCTTGGAAACAGCTCCGTATGCTTCCCTAGACCTTCCTTGAGGTTTTTCCCACGTTCTCAGAGTGTTGTGTGTGGAATGGGATGATTAGAAATGCTGGAATTCATGGGGTATTTATAGGCCAGGTCTGGGTTACGGCGTAACCAAAAGATGAGTTACGCCGTAACCTTCTATTTCTCCGTAAATGCACTAGATCTGCAAGTTACGGTGTAACCTTATAAGTGGTTACGCCATAGTCTTCAATAAACATGGTTACATCGTAAGTGATGCAGTAGTTACGGCGTAAGTATCAGCGGCGTGGAACCTCTTTTGACCTAATGGAGTTACGTCGTAATCTTTGGAAGGAGTTACGCCGTATGTTAGGATTCAGAAAATCCAGTAGTTAAAGTGTCGGTCACCTCATCTATATATAATCGTTAGAAAGCTCGTAGTCGTAGTTATTTAATGTTAAGTAGTATTTAGTTTTGTAACACCGTGGAGGACGGACGGGTCTTTACCCACTGTATGCCTGATCCACAGCCCGTCAGGTGGCGTTTTATTGTAAGACTATAAATACTCTCTACCTCCCAAGGTAGAGAGTTGGAGCTCATAATAAGATTTTTCTTTCTCTCACTAAAGTTCCCTAAACCTCTAACTTTATCTCTCTAAAACTCATCTTGTACGCCTCTTGTGTTAATGATATGATGTGTTTGTGAAATCCAATATGTTACAAATGGTATCAAGAGCCATGGTTAGATCATCTCTTACATATCCTTGGATTTCTAGTGGTTTTTAGATGGTTTTTTGAGTTTGAAAAAGCTTAGTAGTTTTTGCATCATTTGGTTCATTTCTAGTGTTAAAGTTTGAATTTTGGGTGTACTTTTGTGTTTAAGATCATTGTATGTGCTTTGGTTTTGATTTGGTAAGCTGGAATCACTGTGGTTGAGCTTGTTTTGGATTGAAAAGTGTGTTTTTAAAGTTTTTCTTGGTAGCGACTTGGCTCTCGGAGTGAATTTCTTGGTAGCGACTTGCTTCAGTAAAAGGTAGCGAGTTGTAGTGAGTTTTGGTAGCGACTTGGTCATAGCGACTTGCCTTTTGAGACAAGCCGACAAACAGTACACTTAGTGGATTCTCCACTATGGGTAGCGACTTGGTAAGGTAGCGACTTGCTTTCAATTTTGATAGCGACTTGTTCTTTAAGTTTCTTAGCGACTTTGTCTTAGCGATTTGGACATTAGCGGGTTGCTATTTAGCGACTTGATTTCTTAGCGACTTGGTGCTTAGCGATTTGCTGTCAAAATTCTTAGCGATTTGGATCTTAGCGACTTGTCTTCTTAATACTTAGCAACTTGGTTCTTAGCGACTTAGTTCAAGGATTCTTAGCGACTTGGTTGACTTTTGTTTGTAATACGGTTTTCTCTTGATTTAGTAAAATCCCGTGAAAGAATCAATTTCCCGGTTTAATCATTGAGTTATAAAATCCCGTGTAATCTTTAAACATGTCAACCAACGTACCTACAATCATCTCTACTGTTACCGAGGATGTTCAAGCAGCTGGTTCAGATACTCGTCCACCCATGCTTGACAGAACTGACTACGACTCTTGGGCTCAAAGAATCAGATTGTACTGTCTTGGAAAGGAAAATGGGGTCAACATTCTCAAATCGATTGATGAAGGACCTTATCAGATTGAGACTACAAGAGACTTAATTGATACAGCTGCAGATGGAACAATGATCTACGGAATAGACAGACCAAAGACATATGATGAGCTCAATGATAAAGAGAAAAATAGATTCGATGCTGATATCAGGGCTTCTAACATCATACTTCAAGGTCTTCCAAAAGATATCTACAAGCTGATCAATCACAACACCGAAGCCAAGGCAGTATGGGATAATGTCAAGATGCTTCTCTCAGGTTCTGAATTAACTATGGAAGACAGAGAATCAAAACTCTATGATGAATTTGAGCACTTCAAGATGAAACCTGATGAGAGTGTCTATGAGTATTACATGAGATTCCACAAACTTTTTAATGATATGAGGAATATCAAAATGACCATGCCAAACATTCAGTTGAACTCAAAATTTGTGAAAAACATGAATCCCGAATGGCACAAGTTTGTCACCTCTGTGAAGCTAACCAAAGGATTGAAGAACACCAACTATGAACAACTATATGCCTTCCTGCTTCAGAATGAGAGACATGCCATGTTTGAAAAAATGATTCTTAATCAGTTCAAATCAAAACAGGGAGAAACACGTTCATCAAATGATTCAACTGCATTTTACACCAATGTTGGGATTACAACCAAAGCTTCACAAGTCATACCCATGGGTAATGGTAATCACAAACTCATTCCCGATCCAATGTTCAAACAAGCTGATGCTGATGCACACGTGGGAAACTTCATTAATCAACTGGCTCTCATGATTAGTCAAAACACGAACTCTCTCCCACACACCAACAACAACCTCATAACAGCCTCCAATCCACACAATCAAGCCACAGTCAGAGACGGGAAGGTTATGGTGCAGCCAGTAAGAAAGGCAGTACGAACAAGGAAGAGGTGGAGTTGGTAGAGGATATGTGGGAAATCAGAATTGGGGAAGGATTGGAAATCAAGGACAAGCAAAGCCGATCAAGTGTTACAACTGTGGTGGTGAGGGACATATTGCAAGGAACTGCACATCGCCAAAACGCCCTCAAAATGCAGAGTACTTCAGGGATAAGATGTTGCTTGTGCAAGCTCAGGATAATGGTGCAGCTTTGGATGAAGAGGAGTTGTTGTTTCTTGCTGAGGGAAATGCTAAGACATATGATGCAGATGTGGATGAGCAGCCAATTCAGGAGATAGGCCACAATCATCAGAATGCCTTTCAAGTCGCTGATTGTGATGCATACGACTCTGACGTTGATGATGAACCTACTGCACAAACAATTTTCATGGCTAGCATTTCTCCAATGGTCCCTTCTAAAGTCTCTTCATCACCACAAGCTAGTCCATCCAAAGACAAAATCATTTCTGGGGTATTAAAACTATACGATGATGCTGATGTGCAAAAGATGCATGACAAAGTACAATCAACTGAAACTTTTGAGTCAGATATTGAAAATATGGGTAATATCAATGTTGTCCCATATGATCAGTATGTGAAACAAAGTGAAAGTAAGATTGTACCAAGTGATGCATCCTCTGCAGTCAATGATGACTATGTTTTTTATGAATACACTGCATGTGCCCCTGATGATTCTGTTATCTCTGAACTTAATGCCTATAAAGAACGAGTGGCCATTTATGAACAACGTGCTAAGTTCGAGCTAACCACCCGTGAGCAGGAAATGGATGACCAAATGCGTACAACTATTAGAAAAAGTAAGTTTAGAGAAGAAGTATTAAAACAAGAGTTAAACTCCTTACAAGAAAAGCTTTCTAAAACTGCTAAGCAAAAATAAGAACTTCAAGAAAATGTTAAAATGCTTAAGCAAGAATTCAATGCTAAGGAATCAAAACTTTTGAATGATTTTTCCAATCTAAAAACTTTGAAAACCAAGCTAGAAAATAAGTTGTATGTATAAGGGAATACCATTCAGACTGCTCACTTGATCACTAAGCATAGAGTTTTAAGCGATAAGCATAGCATTCCCATTGTTGAGGAACAAAATCCAGAGGTCATTAAAAGGGCTAGAGCTGCTAATAAGGTAATCTATGATGGAAATGAGATTCTTAAACCGAGATAGAAACCGAGTTGTTTTGAGTGCACTGAGGAAGATAGAAAAGTAGATGACGCATCTAGAGAGAAAATGAATAAGAAGCTAGAAGATCCTGAATGTAAAAAGAATAACATAACGATCAAACCCCATGATTACAAGAAGGAAAACTGGATTTCCTTGAACAAGTTTAAGCCTCAAACGTTGTTAACTCCCGAACAAGTGTTCTGGAAAAAGGATTTAGATAAGCAAAAAGCATGGAATCTTGTTGTAACAAACCCTCCCCTTAGGAAAATGCCTGCAGCGACTGTGTATCCTCCAAATACACCAATGCATTTAGTTTCTTGAACTATTGCCACTAAGAGCAAGACCTTAATCAGTCAATATGTTATATTTCAATTATTTGTTGACTTTGAGAAAACTTGTAAGAAGAGGATCACACCCACTGGGATAACTAAAGGGGAAAGGGGTTTTGAGCAAACAAAAGAATGTTACTTAACTGAGGTCATGCCTTTCTTTAAACAACTAAAAGATCAATTTGAGAGTCTTAAAAAGGGGATAGATATAGATATTAAAGGAATGGAAAAGGAATTTGATGCAATGATAGTTGAGGTTAGTGACTATGAGCGAGCATTAAAATATAATGAGATTGAGAGGAAGAACTTGCATACCTTAAATGAGAATCTTATTTCTGAATGTATCTCTCAAGATGTGTTTTATACTGCCACTAATTGTTCTATTACTGCTTCTCAATTTCATGAATTATTTGTTGCTTTGAAAGTCTCCCATGATCGTGTCATTGAGCTTGAAATCAAAAACTCTAAATTAAGTGAGAAAATTGAACAGGATGATCACGATAATTTGGTAAAACATTTTTCTAAACTAGAAGTTGAACATTTTGATTTACAACTAAAATATCAACATCTCAAAGAAAATGTTAAAACCTCAAACATCAAGATATCCTCGGATGTTCCAGAGTTTGATGCAGTTTTTGAAATAAACAAACGGGATGAACAGATTCAAGCTCACTGTAACACGATCAGAAAGTTGAAAGCCCAAATTTCTCAATTAAAGGGTGAAAAGTACAATGTGACTGGCTCCCAAATGCCTCCTCCTTTAGATTCTTGGAATTCTCAAAATTTTTATCTTCAAAACTTGGTTAATGCTTTACAAAAGGAAAATGAGAATTTTCTAGAAGAAAATGAAAAGGTTAAACTACATTTCAATGAGTTATTTGAGTCAATAAAAGTCACTCGTAACAAAAATAACGAAAAAATAACTTCGTTGCAAAAAGAAATTGAGAATCTGAAGAGTCAGGTAAAAGGGAAAATGCCAATGACCAATGGGAGAATGGTGCATCAAAGGTGCATGCTTGCAATAAATATGCTTTGTCTGTGAAATATGTTCCTCCTCATCTTAGGAATAACAAACTTGCTATTCAAACATATTTCTCATACCTTAAGGATAGTCTAGAATGTCTACGTGAGATTGTAGAAGAGGATAAGTTAGAGAAACCACTTGATAATGCAATTGGCCATGCATGCTTAAATGCCAAACGATCTCAAGAACTTCTAGAATGCTTAATTACCATATGCCCTAAAACCCTATGTGAGCAAGTCAATCCCTTGATACCCTGTTCTATGCCTAATGCCAAGTATGCAAGTCATTCAATGCCCAATGTTATGAATGTGAACTTTAGTAGGCCTTCAAATAGTTCAAATCCCAGCACCTCCAGTGTTAAGAAAGTGAACCTCAGTGTGCCTTCAAATAGTTCACATCAAAGCAGGAAAGGCTAAAAGTAGCAAAACCAACTAATGTTCATGTTCCCTCTACAGGAGTAATCAGTGACATTAAAGCGAGCAGGTCAAAGTCTCAAGGAAATACAAGGAATGATAGGACCTCGCAAGCTAAGAATGTGCATTGGAAGAAAGTAGAAGATCATCGTAGGGAGAATTTGAATAAAACGAATCGTGTTGATTCTAGTGTTAGCTCTAAGCGTACTGTAATTAATGCGAATTCTACTACTTTTGGCAAAACATGTAATGATGATTGCGTGGTTTCTGTTACTAATCTTGAATGTGGTATGAATGATTTGTCTAAAGCTGTCAAATGCCCAGTTAAAACTGTTAATGTTAAAAAACAAGCTAAGAAGGCTAAAAGGCAAAAGCGAAAGAAAGTTAGAAAACAGCGGAAACCCACAGGAAGAACATTTAGTAAGATAGGTTATCAATGGATACCTTTTGGCCATAAGGTTAATCAGACAATGACCACTAGAAAATGGATGCCTACTGGTAGAACTATTCCCTTAAGAAGTGAACATACTTTGAATAGGTCAAATACGGATACTAGCACTGCATCTATTTCTGATCATTCCATTGCTTCTATTTCTGATATGGGTGTTTCTATTTCTGATGTGGGTGTTCCAATCACTGTTACCAACCAAATGGAACCCATTCTTGCATGGGGGATCCCAATTATCCAGTTATCCATTCTTGTCTGTGTTCAACTGCAGATCGTTCAAATCGTTCTGTGGTACCTGGACTCAGGCTATTCCAAGCATATGACTGGAGACCGGTCGCGGCTCATGAACTTCGTAAGTAAATTTATCGGTACTGTTAGATTCGGGAACGACCATTTTGGAGCAATTATGGGTTATGGTGATTATGTAGTCGGCAAAAGTGCAATTTCCAAGGTATATTATGTGGAAGGTCTTGGTCATAATTTGTTCTCTGTTGGTCAATTCTGTGATTCCGATCTAGAGGTGGCCTTTAGAAAACATACTTGCTTCGTTAGAGAACTTGATGGTGTGGAATTATTAAGAGGTACTCGTGGTTCTAACCTATACACCATCTATATCGAAGACATGATGAATTCTTCTCCAATCTGCTTGCTGTCAAAGGCTTCTAAAACAAAGTCATGGTTATGGCATCGTCGTCTCAATCACTTGAACTTCGGCACCATTAATAACCTTTCCAGAAAGGATCTTGTCAGAGGCTTATCTAGATTAAAATATGAAAAAGATCATCTTTTTTCAGCTTGCCAATTGGGTAAAAGCACGAAATATGCCCACAAACCAAAACCCATAAATTCAGTAATGGAAGTTCTTCATACCCTTCATATGGATCTGTACGGACCAATGAGAGTGCAAACGATAAATGGGAAGAAATTCATTCTAGTTGTTGTTGATGACTACTCTCGATATACTTGGGTAAAGTTTTTGAGGACAAAGGATGAAACTCCAGATGTCATCATCAAACTAATCAAACAGCTTCAGGTTCGACTCAACGATACAGTCAGAATTGTTCGAACAGACAATGGCACAGAGTTTGTTAACAAAGACTTAATTCAGTTTTATAAAAGTGTTGGAATCAGTCATCAAAGAAGTGTTCCACGAACTCCTCAACAGAACGGTGTAGTTGAAAGACAAAATCGAACTCTTGTAGAAGCCGCAAGAACAATGCTAATTTATTCAAAGGTTCCAATGTTTCTATGGGCTGAAGCCATTGCCACTGCTTGCTACACCCAAAATCGTTCCCTTATACACACCTCTCATGGAAAAACTCCATATGAACTTATTCATAAACGAAAACCTGATCTCTCCTACCTTCGTGTGTTTGGTGCCTTGTGCTATCCAACGAATGACGGTCAAGACTTAGGAAAATTAAGAGCAAAGGCAGATATTGGAGTTTTTGTTGGTTATGCACCAAACAAGAAGGGTTACAGAATGTACAACAAGAGAACCCGAAATATCATGGAAACAATTCACGTTACGTTCGATGAGCTGACCGGTCAAATGGCTCCAGGACAAACCAGTTCTGGACCCGCAACTTAATTTTCATCAAGTAGTCCTATCAGTTCTACTCTTATTTCTAATCCCTCTCCAGCAACTCCTTATGTACCTCCATCAGAAGATGATTTAAAGAAATTGTTTGATCCAATGTTTGATGAACACTATGAACCAAATGCTGATGAAATGTCAATTCCATCAACAGAGGCTGCTCCTATCCCTGTGAATGAAGTCAACCCTTCAGTCTCAATATCATTAAGTCAAGAAGCGCCTGCTGCAGATCACTCTATCTCATCAACAAATCATCAATCATCGAATGTACATCATGGAATTGTTTCTGGCATCAATGATGAAGTTAATCCCTTTTCTACTCCTGAAGATGCTCCATTTGAAAACATATTTGCTCCTGAATCATCATCAGAACCATCTTCATCAGGAGACATCGACTCTGCTACTTCAGTTCCACAATAACAACCACATGAACACCTCAGAAAATGGACACATGATCATCCATTGGATAACATCATTGGAAACCCCTCTCGTCCAGTATCCACACGGAAACAACTTGCAACCGATGCCTTATGGTGCTTCTTCAACTCCGTACTCTCTAAGGATGAACCAAAAGACATTAAAACCGCCATGAATGAAGACAGCTGGTTCAATGCCATGCAAGAAGAAATTCATGAGTTTGACCAACTTGATGTATGGGAATTAGTACCTGCTCCAGATTGTGCTATGATCATTGCACTAAAATGGATCTTCAAAGTGAAACTTGATGAGCATGGTGATGTCCTAAAGAACAAGGCTCGATTGGTGGCTAAAGGATACCGTCAAGAGGAGGGTATTGACTTTGAAGAATCATTTGCTCATGTTTCTCATATCGAGGCAATCAGAATCTTCTTGGCTAATGCTGCAAATAAGAACATGGTAGTCTATCAGATGGATGTAAAGACGGCGTTTCTCAACGGAGATCTTAAGGAAGTTTTCTACGTCAGCCAACCTGAAGTCTTTGTGAATCCAGAGCATCCTACTCACGAATATCGTTTGAAAAAGGCTCTTTATGGTTTAAAGCAAGCTCCATGGGCATGGTATGATACACTATCAAAGTTTCTTCTATCTACTGGATTCAGCAAAGGAGCAGTTGATCCGACATTGTTCACCAGGAAGTCAGGCAAACATTTAATTCATGTTCAAATATATGTTGATGATATCATCTTTGCCTCGACTGACCCCAATGAGTGTGACCGTTTTTCAAATGAAATGGGTTCTAAATTTCAAATGTCAATGATGGGACAAATGTCATTTTTCTTGGGATTACAAATTTCACAAAGTCCCAGAGGCATTTTTATAAATCAATCTAAATATGCAAATGAGATTTTAAAGAAATTTGGATTTGATTCTAGTGACCCTGTTGACACTCCCATGATTGAACGTACCAAGCTGGATGAGGACCACTCAGGGATCATGGTAGATCAAATGAAATATCGTAGTATGATTGGATCCCTGATGTACCTCACAGCTAGTAGACCAGACATCTTGTTTGCTGTGTGCATGTGTGTTAGATATCAAGCTAAGCCTACTAAAAAGCACCTTGAAGCGGTTAAACGGGTCTTTCGGTATCTCCAAGGAACCATCAATATGGGACTATGGTACCCGAAGGACACCGGTATGTCACTAACAGCCTATGCAGATGCTGATCATGCAGGATGTCAAGATACACGTCGAAGTACGTCAGGAGGTGCTTAGTTTTTGGGTGATAAGCTTGTGAGCTGGTCGTCAAAGAAGCAAATGAGTACTTCTATTTCCTCTACAGAGGCTGAATACATAGCCATGTCATCGTGTTGTGCTCAAATCTTATGGATGAGATCCCAATTATCTGACTATGGCTTTGAATTCAACAAAATCCCTCTGTACTGTGATAATAAAAGTGCTATTGCTCTCTCATGCAACAATGTTCAACACTCAAGAGCAAAGCACATCGACATTCGACATCATTTCATCCGGGAGCAAGTGGAAAACGGTGTGATGGAACTCTATTTTGTGAAGTCAGAATACCAGTTAGCAGACATCTTCACCAAAGCTCTTCCAAGAGAACGTTTTGAGTTTATTCTTCCACGACTTGGCTTGAAAAGCCTTCAACCAGAAACACTCAAACGTCTTCAGGAGGAAGTCAAGGAGTAAAGGTCTTTCTTTATCTATTTCTGTGTACATATTTATTCAAAAAGCAAAATACAAAATTACAAAACCTAAAAAAAGAAAAAATAAATAAATAAAAAAAAATCTCTCAAAAATATTGTCTTTTTGTCATATCTTTCTTGATTCGATTAATATCTACGGTCTTTGTGCTATCAGTCAAAGAGTGACACGGGTCTTTAGATGTTGGTCGAATATACATATTCGTTTAAAAAAAATCAAAAATAAAAAAATATTTTTGGGAGAAAGTGAAATATATGATTTATTGTCATTTCAGGCAGTAACCCGCTTTTCAGAAAAAGAACAAAGCCCTGCTTTATCTCATGTTTCAAACCTCATGCTCTGATTCTATAAAACTATCACTTACTATCTAATGAAAACTAATTTGTTTGAAAAATTAACTCGGACTCTATTTTTGAAAATCATCCGGACTTTACTTTAGTCAAAACTATCTATCTCTCAATCAACAACTGATGTCATTGATTGAGGGGAAGAATGATTTCAATTAAATTAAAAGGTTATTTGTCATACAATTGTCTTCAAAAGATAATCATGCATGTTTAATCTATGGAGTTTAAAGTCTTAAATTCCGATCCTTATCAGTTAAAACGTTTTCATAATCAAGTCACAATTCTCGTTAAAAGCTTTCAAAATCAATTTAAATCTACAGAGATCACAAATCTCAAATGATTTGATAATTGTGATCGGGGGAGAATTTGTGATTTAAATTGGATTTAAACTGATAATTCGATAAATGGTTTCATAAGTGTTTAGCATGTTTTCCTCCCTGCATGTGACAAACGATTTCAAATTTTCCATGCACATGTTGAGGGGGAGCATCTACTTTAAACCTCAAATTATTGAAACGTGATTTAATTGTCTCTAAGTGCAGGTTCCCTCTAATATGTGCAAAACTCTTTCAAACTTCGAGGCACATATTGAGGGGGGGCAAAATTTTGAAAACCTCATCCTTCCTCAAAATGTTTTATCTACTCAAATTGATTGGGAAGTGATGATGATCATTTTTAGAAAATGTTAATCAAAAGATTGGACCTTTCATTCTTAATCTAACGATTTCAAAGATCTCTTGCCTCCATGTGCTAAACAAATTCTGAATTTTCATGCATATGTTGAGGGGGAGCATTTCTAAAATATCAAAATAATTAAGATACAAAATGCTTTGATTCTATATCACAAGTATCTTGATTGATTTTCAAATGGTTTTCAATTGGTTTCAAGGCGGAAGAACTACACCAAAAGACCGACCAACTCTACTTTATGCATGGTGATATAAGGATGATAAGGTTAGGTTGAGTTCCCATGATCCGCCAGAACCGGAGGGATCTACCCAGGGACAATCCACTAGATAGTGTAGAAGTCCTTAGGTATGATGGAAAAAAGGAGAAAAGTGAGATATGGGAAGAGTGCGGACTGAGTCCGAGCTAGTACTGGAATAAACCCAACAAGGTTCTAGTAATGAAGTCTCGGTAAGCACTGAAGGGGTTGAAGAATGAAAAAGAATTGAATGTGAAAAAGGGTGAAAAGAAATAGCCTTCCATTTATTCAACCTTAGGGCAGAAACGGGGTTCAATTCATATACTACTGGTGGTTACCAAGGTAACATCGGTATTGAAGACAAGACGTCATGGACCCAGTGACGCACTGCACTTCAACTTTCCAAACAACTCAAGTTCCTCTTAAAAGGTCTTGTTTCATTCTCACGGGGAACCGACATAATCTATCGACTCTCTATTAGAGATTGTTGATATTGAAGAAGGAGACCCTCTCCCTAGTCTCCGGCATAGGAACCAAATATGCACAATTGAGTCTAGAGCCACGAGATCATCAATAAATCTCATTAGGACACTTTCAATGAAGACTCTCTGTTTCACATAATATGGAAAGAGAGATTATATCTTATGAGTCCTACGCATTATCCTTATGGTATTGCCATAACATCTGAGTGATATGCATACATGTTCACAATGAAGATGGAAAGCCTTCTGGAGCCAAAATCAAACAAGCTCCTGGTAGGTGGCATGTGAGATCTATTCAATAGATCAACCATGTGACAACTGAACAGAAACAATGGAGCGATTCAATCTTTTGAATCAATCCTGGTTCAGGTTATGGATTGACGGATACCTTTGAAAAACCGGTCATTGTGCTTAAAAACTCTTTTCTTTAGCACATCGACTGTGTACTTATTTCACAAAATAAAAGGTGTTTATGATTGATAATTGATTTTCATTAAAACCTTCGTTGTATTGCAAAAACAATTTCTATTGAGCAATACACGATTGATTTTCAAATCACTTTTCATCAATCAGTGAATCTCATTTCGCTGGTTCACTCACTCCGTGTTGTCTTCTTTGAGACGTTCCGGTTTGAGAACAGCTAGAGCAGCTGCGAAACCCTGTCAAGGAAATTCTTCGGAATTATACCTGATCACAGGCAGTACTTGTACTGATCAACGGGGAACCGTGGGCCGTGTACCTCAATTCATCAAAAGTGATCAAAGACACTTTCGGGCGCTTTATTGCTAACTGTCTTATGCAGGTACACCCCAACGTTTGCAGCTGATCAAAATGAAGCGGTCAATCCATAGCCTCATGCTCACTCAACACATTCAGTTCCAAAGAAATCATGATTAGTGCATCAATGACTCTGATATTTTCACTCCATGCTTCTGCTACGCTGCTGCCAATATCATGAATCAACTAAAGCTTCCGCTACTCTGATAAGAATATATCATGATCCAGAATGTGAGCATGACGGTCCAAATGTCACAACATCACATAATACCAACACCACAATGGATGTGTCAGATATTTAATATGGCTGATGATTTCAAAGCTGACTCAAAACTCAGTATCACGTGGATCAGTTAAAGACCTCCACTCAGATTATCCAAACATGCAAAAAATGAAGAATCAAAGACTACGAGCTACAGAACAAAGAACATGAACAAGAATTCAAGAACTATCTCAATGAAAATATCTGTTTGTTTTCTATGTAATTTAATGTGTGTTTGAGGTGACCTCCCTTAGGAGGAGATTGTTAGGATTCGGAAAATCCAGTAGTTAAAGTGTCGGTCACCTCAAGTATATGTAATCGTTAGAAAGCTCGTAGTCGTAGTTATTTAATGTTAAGTAGTATTTGTTTTGTAACACCGTGGAGGACGGACGGGCCTGATCAACAGCCCGTCAGGTGGCGTTTTATTGTAAGACTATAAATACTCTCTACCTCCCAAGGTAGAGAGTTGGAGCTCATAATAAGATTTTTCTTTCTCTCACTAAAGTTCCCTAAACCTCTAACTTTCTCTCTCTAAAACTCATCTTGTACGCCTCTTGTGTTAATGATATGATGTGTTTGTGAAATCCAATATGTTACACCGTAACCTCTTGATGAGTTGGACTTCAGGGTCACGCAATAGTTACGGCGTAATGTGAGAGACGAGTTACGCCGTAACCTCTTCAAAATAAGCATATTGTGATAAATCCTTAGTAACATTTCCATTTCCGCGTCTCTTTAGCTCCAATGCTCGCAATTTACCTGAAAGTGTAAAACAATGGAAAACAAGCGTAAATTCATATAAATGATATAAATAACGAGCATTAACGGGGGAAATTGACACTTAATATTCAGGACTATTTGATGTTATCACTCTACTAAGTAAAGAGGGAGCGTCTAGTATTTTAATCATCCCTTTCCTTCATCCTTTTCATTTTTATTGATAGTAGAACTCTTCAATGAGAGTCTAGACACACGATTATAGCGTGTGTATATTAGTAGTAATAGTAGTTTTTATTTTTAATAAAGAAAACCTTATTAGTGATGTTGATTGTGTTATCTTTATTCCGATGTGCATCATTCAATCAATCGATATCATTGATACCCTAGTTGAGTCCGGATCTTGGTTTCAACAATTGGTATCAATGATATCGATTGATTGAATGATGCACAGCGGAATAAAGATAACACAATCAACATCACTAATAAGGTTTTCTTTATTGAAAATTAAAACTACTATTACTACTAATATACAAACGCTATAATCGTGTGTCTAGACTCTCATTGAAGAGTTCTACTATCAATAAAAATGAAAAGGATGAAGGAAAGGGATGATTAAAATACTAGACGCTCCCTCTTTATATAGTAGAGGGAGGATACATAAAAACTGTAATTGTAGCTTACTAACAAAGCTACTTAATAAATTATAAAATAAACCCTCATTGTTTCTTCTTTTTCATTCTTGCTTGTTTTGAACTTCTGCAATTCCCAACAGTCTTCCCCTAAACTGGAATTTGACTATGTTAAGTTCCAGTTTCTCGATAGTACAAAACAACCTGTATGAAGAAACAATGCTAAAACATGTCATCACAAATAATTCGATGCACATCTACTAATCTTTTTCCCCTTTTTGCTAAGAGAGGTCTTGTGCAACTTGTAGACGCTTCCCCTCAAGTGATGCATGTAGATGGTAAGTAATAAGCTTCCCTTTAAAATATACTAACCATCTATAATTTTATTTTTATTTTATTTATTTATTTATTTATTTATTTTACAACTAAACAAACGAAATAAAGCGTAGCAGCAGAAAAATCATCAGCAGCAGCATCAAAATAGTCTACCAGTAGGAACGGAGAACCAGTAGAAACACCAAAGCATGCGTCTTATATCTTGTACTATCCACATGACTCCAAACTTGATAAACCCTCAATAATATGAGACAATGAGTACTATAATGTAACTCCTTAAAGTGATAGCAAATGTGAGCATTAAGCACCTTCTGTAGATCACACCCCTTCACTAACACTGAGCACAACAACGTAACTCCTTAAAGTGTTAGCAAATATGCACATTAAGCACCTTTAATCTGTAGATCTCACCCCTTCGCTGATTTATCAAGTCTTTGTCACACCATTAATGTACGGACAAGTTCTCTCAAAAGTGTAGTTGCTCACTTTGAGATATGATAAGACACGCACCTGATCAACCAGTAGGAACTCCAGAACAACCAGCAAGAACAGAATATGCAATCAGCAGCAATCGATCAGCAGTAACCAATATCAGTAGGAACCGTTTAGTAGGAACGGATCAGCGGGAACCAGCCAAGAGAAATCAACCAGTAGAGACGAATCAAAAATATGTAGCCAGAAGAAACATCAAATCAAGCCGAAAATATGTTAATTACTAGGGTTTATCGTTGAATAAAACTTCAACTCACCAAGACTAGTAAAACATTAGAAGACTGACTGTAAAGACCAGAATTAGCATATACAACAACCGATCATGAGCAGTATAAATTATAGACGACCAGAATTTAGTTCCCACGCTGCTATAAATCAACCAGTATAAACTACGAATGACCGCTGTATAACCAATCAAGTGCAGTCCCACGTATAGAACTACCAATGAATACTAACCCCCACGTGATTAAGAATCATCAGCAGCAACAATATATAGCTTGTAGAACCATATGATAGCCAAGAATCAATAAAATCAGCAGATATACAAAATAGGCCCACATGATCATCATAATCATCCACCAATCAAAATAATTATCCCATGTGAACTCAAATCAAGACCACCGTAAGAGTCATACGCCTCATTATAGTGAATCCCATCCGATATAAATGTCACTTTCACCCACTAGACCAATCTAAATAGTGGATCGAATTATGGGGGACCAGTACTTTCAGGAGGACTCACATGTGGACCAAGAGGATATTGACTAATATTATTAAACGAGCCTTGACCCCACCGACAACCAAATTAAATCACCAAATCATACTCGTGTACATTAAATACCATATCATAATCAGTTATAGAATAGCAGCCATTTGAAGAAACAAATCAATCGAATATGAAAACTATCACGTGATCATATAATCAAAATTATTCAAACGAGTGGCACCACATTAATAACTGAAATTATGCGCTCCAACTTTATACAATATACAACGAGATGCCCATGTGATTGACCAAAAAAAGAATTCTAACTCGTACAGCGGATCCAATGAATTGATAAATCAAATGGAGCCCTGGTATAGACCATGATAACCTTTGACTCCACAAACGACGGTGACCCCATAAAATACAAGACCAGATCTACATATAACTAATTAGTACGAGGGTGAATAAATTACCTTCATCTTACAGCTGCAACAATCATACGAATCTGCTCTTCTTCTCTTTTGGCGTCCGCTGCCTCCTTTCTTTTTCACAACTACTGCGAAAAACCTTATTAACCCTAAATCGAGAGCCACGATGCTCTGATACCAATTGTTGAAACCAAGATCCGGACTCAACTAGGGTATCAATGATATCGATTGATTGAATGATGCACAACGGAATAAAGATAACATAATCAACATCACTAATAAGGTTTTCTTTATTGAAAATAAAAACTACTATTACTACTAATATACACACGCTATAATCGTGTGTTTAGACTCTCATTGAAGAGTTCTACTATCAATAAAAATGAAAAGGATGAAGGAAAGGGATGATTAAAATACTAGACGCTCCCTCTTTATATAGTAGAGGGAGGATACATAAAAACCCTAATTGTAGCTTACTAACAAAGCTACTTAATAAATTATAAAATAAACCCTCATTGTTTCTTCTTTTTATTCTTGCTCGTTTTGAACTTCTGCAATTCCCAACAGAAGAGGTAAAATATGGATATAATGGTAACGGAGTTAAATACCATGAAGGACCCCCAGGATATTATACAAGAATCACTAATAATCCTTCTAAATCCAGTCTTGATGAGTTGGTGCATAAACACATCAAAGAATCTACAAGAAAAAATGTCAGGTTCAAGGAATGGATGGTCAAGGTAAAAGAAGACACATATATGAACCTACAGAACCAGGATGCCGCAATCAAAAACCTAGAGACCCAAATTGGGCAGCTTGCTAAAAATTTCGGGACTAGGAATGATGAAGTTGTTACATGCAAAGCCGTGTTTGCACAAGATAAGCCAGAGGAAGAGCAACGTACCCCTACTGTTACAAATGACCTTTGTGGGATTAATTACTTAAGAGAAGATGACGGATCTGAAGATGACGAAAACTTGTCGTGCCAACTTCCTGAAAAGTAACTTTATCAAGAAAGTTTTCTGTTGCCTTGCACTATCGGTAACCTAAAAATTCCCGCTTTAGCTGATTTGGGAGCTGGGGTAAATCTTTTTTCCACTTCATTGTTTAATACCTTGAAACTAACCAATCTAAAAGGAACGACAATGAGGATTGAAATGGTTGATTCTTCTAAGGCTGTACCTCGGGGGGTTGTTGATAACGTTCTACTAAAAATTGGAAAATTCCTCTTTCATACTGATTTTGTGGTTATTGACATGGGAAAACGGGAGCATTACAACTTAATTGTTGGGAGACCCTTTTTAGCTACTTTTCGCGCTCATATAAAAGTTTTTGAAAAGCAGATGTATTTAAGGACTGAGGGGGAACGGGTTACTTTCGACATGAATGAACAATTGAAACCTCATCTGGAATTTTCAAAAAAGGTTGACGTTATACCACTACTTGACCCATCTTTATGCTATGAGCTCGGGACTAACAATTGTGAACAAGATGTTGATAGTTGTAAACAGGAACATGGAACAATTGATCAAATCAAGGACATCGATAAAGCTCTGGATCTTAACAAGAATTACTGCATTCCTATAGTAGCCGAGCATGACGGATCTATGAAAACATGGCCCACGTGTAACCCTTTTCGCAAATATTGTAATGGGGATATGAATATGGAATAATGGATGTACCCACATGAGATTGAGAGACATGACATAAAGTTTGGGAATCTACCCTTTCAAGATTGGTACAAAGTTAGATTTGGGGACTCGAATGTCAATATAGGTTTGATCAAAAGGCTAAAGCTCGATTACAACGAATATCATCTTCAAGATACGAAGACCGATGATGACGGATCAACCAAGAATGACGTCTTCAATAACAATAATTCTATGACTAGGAAGCCGACTATGGAAAGACGTGTCTATCATTCAACAAATGGCTTTTGCAGAAGTTTGATACCTGCAGCATCGGCAACACAGTCAGAAAAAAAGTTTTTGCCGAATGGATGGTTGATTGCCGCCAAAAAATTGGAGAAGTTGGGAAAAATGTTGATAATCTATTGGGTGCCACTTCTGGTGGTGGGTGACATTAACCCCCATGGCTTTGAGTCTAACTTAAATACTCGGTAATAAAGAAAAGTGCTCTTTCGGGAGACAACCCGAATTATCCTTTTTATTTCTTTTATTCCATTTTGTTAGCCTTAACAGTTTTATTAAAAGTGATGGTCATTCACGATTAGGAACTTTGTAACGTGTGTTAGATATCGTGATAGAATAGTCAACGAGCTCGTGGATTGGGCTAAGCTATTTGGTTAAACGTTAAGCTTTGCTAGCCGTTTATAATGTGTAATCCAATCCAAGTCCACGAAAGCCCAAAGAAAAGCCCAAGCAAAGCCTTTAGGGTTTTAAGTTGCTTGTACTATAAATACCCCTCAAATGGTCATTTGAGGGGTGTGCTTGAAAGTGTGTGTGTGTGTGTGTTTTTCTTTATTGAATATACAACATCTTGTGTTTATCTTTATCCTCACATCATACACGAATATTACATCAAGTCACCATCTTTCTCATCTTATTTCTAAGCTTTGTTTGTGTTTGTTTCATGTGGTTATACTTGTATACGTGTTGGGTTTGCTTGGTAAAGTGATAAGGTTGATAAAAGTAAGGTCCTACACATTTTTTGTTGGGTTTTCTGTTTTTAACATTTTTGCAGGAATTGGAGATGAATTCACAAGTGTATAAAACGGGGACATGTTATGTCCTAAAGTTACGACGTAACTCATCCTTGTGGTTACCCCGTAACATATCCTCAGTGGCGATTCTCTCCAGGATATAAACTATTACGGCGTAAACTCATTATATGGCTACGCCGTAGAAAATCCCCAGTAGCTGATTTCTAGGTTTAACCACAATAATGGCGTAACTCCTCTTTAGGGTTACGATGTAATTCTTCTGCAGTCTAAAATTTTCCAGTATTAACGCAATAACCTTGTATTAGTTTTAAATGAACTTTATGGGTATGTTCCCTATAAGCCCTCACGAGACTACACTCGTCCACTTGGGTAAAATTTAAATTTTTGAGTAAAATTTAAATTTTTGAGGAGACTAAACGTTCAATTTTTACGCGAGATTCAAATTTTGGTTTAACTGTGAAAATTTTGGTCAAAAATTCAAATTTTTGGGCCTAAATTCAAATTTTTCGGGTCAAATTTTGCGTCAAAATTGTCATAACTCAAATTTTTCTTACGACCTTAGAATTGATTTTTATAGTGAATTTCAAATTTTGGGCGAAAATTTTTTAAGAACCGAGTTTACGAGTACGACTTTCAGAATCACCTCAACCGAGCTTAATCTTCATCAACCACAACTCCTTTATCGTTGAATAGATCCTACATCAACTTTATCAGATCATACCTTCATCAATGGCAACTCAACAAGACATTCATGCAGCCGGTGCCGAAAACCGTCCTCCTATGTTGGAAAAACGTGGTTATCTTCAATGGACAAGTCGAATGCTTCGTTACATCAAGACAAAACCTAATGGAAAATTGATGATCAAATCCATTCAGGATGGACCCTTCATACCTCGACAAGTCCAAGACCCTGGAAATGCTGATGCAACACCTCCCGTCCCACCATTTTTTCGTCTTCAAAAAGAATCGGAATACTCTGAAGAGGATCAGAAGAAAGTCGAAGCAGATGACATGGCAATTCATATTATCCAACTGGGTTTACCAAGAGACATCTTTGCTGCTGTAGACAGTTGTGAAACTGCTTTCGATATGTGGGAACGTGTTAGACGACTTTGTCATGGAACAGAAATTGGTCAACAAGACACAGAGAACAAGTTGCTAACTGCTTGGGAGAAGTTTACATCTACTCCAGGAGAATCCATTGAATCATACTATGGAAGGTTTTGCACTTTAATGAATGAGCTGATCAGAAACAAGTTGACACCCAGAACTATCGTGAGCAACATCAAGTTCTTGAACAATCTACCAGAAGAATGGGGACGATATGTCACTATTGTCAACCAAACAAAAGACTTACATCAAGTGAACTTTGATCAACTCAACGATTTTCTGAAACAAAACCAAGCTAAAGTGAATGAAGTCAGGCAAGAAAGATTAGCAAAGAATCATGATCCATTGGCACTCATTGCTAAGACTCAAACTCCAGTGAATACACAACAACAACCTTCATCATCTTCCACTAACAACAACTTGCAGCAATACATCCCTCAACAACAAAACTATCCACCTGAACAACAACATTACCAGGAACAAGGTATCACTGATCTTGAAATGGAACAAGAAGAAGCTTTGTCACAAGCATTTGCATTCTTGGGTAAAGCATTCAGAGGTCGCTATTCCACACCTACAAACAACAACCAAATGATTTCATCAAACACTCGCAATAGGCAAGTTGCACAGCCGGGTGTGAACATGGGTAATAAAAGACAAATGGTTGGAGTTATTGGGAATCAGCAGGGATATGCTACTGGAATTCGCATGGGTAATCAGGCGGTTCCGAATCAGGGTAATCAGATGGGTCAGAATGTTGGGAATAGAGCAGTGGGTAATCAGAATGGGAATGTTGCAGCTCCAGTCATTGGGAATTATGGAAATGTGAATCAGGGTAATCAGGTTACGTGTTATAACTGTCAAGGAGTGGGTCACATGGCAAGAAACTGTCCCACTAAACCGCACAAGAAGACTGGTGATTTTCTTCGAAAAGCTGCTTTGTTAGCAGATAAGCAAGAAGCGGGGTTACAGTTGAGTGCTGAGGAAAATGACTTTTTCGCTATTGTGGATGAATTGGAAGACCTCGAGGAACTCAATGCAAACTGCATCTTCATGGAAAATCTTCAGGAGACTAAGTACGACACTGACTCTGACGCACCTCCTGTCTATGACGCCAACGCAGTATCTGAGGTACCAATCATTGATCCATGCTATAACAATGTCATATTTGATGTGTTTACTCATGACGAACAGCATTCTGTGACGCCAGCACCTACTTATGATACATACCTGGACAATCCTAGTTGTAGCAATACTAACTCTGAGACTCCAGATGTGGATCCTTGTGGAGACTGTGTGGCACAAAATACTGAGACTGATGAGGAAACACGTGATTATTTTGAATCATTAATCAACAACTGTGGCATTGAAATTGAGAAAGTTAAAAAGGTCAATCGCGATGTTAAGGCCGCGAATGCCAAATTGACCGCTAAGCTTGAGAGTTACAAGGAGAACGCAAAATCCTTTGAATTTCAGAAAAACAAAGAATCAAAATTAGAAATTGGTTATCGAAATTTGGTTTCTAAAGAACAACTTTTGCAAATCGAGTATAACACACTTGATGTGAATTTGAACTTAAAAATTAAATCTTTAAACAAGGAAATTTCTGATTTAAATAACCAACTTTCTAAACAAAAAGAAATGTTTTCTAATCTTGAAAAAGAGAAGAAGCAGTTGATTACTGATTTTTCAAAACGAGAAGATTCTCTTCTTGATGAAATTCTTGATAAAAATGAGAAAATCCAAACTTTGGAAAATTTGCTTCTTAAAACGGGTCATTCTGCTCAAACAATCAAGATGCTTTCTAATCAAGTAAATCCGCGTTTTCATACTAATAATAGAATGGCACTTGGTAACGACCCTTCTTCGTTCCTCAAGAAAGCTCAGAAATCTCAGAATGTGTTAAACAATGGAAATGTTTTGCGTGAACCCATTATTGTTCGTGATTCTCTTGAAACGTTAGAACTATCTGAGGAGAGTAGATCAAAAATGAAACAAAAGAATCCGGAAATCAAACCTATTGATTATAACAAATGGAACAAAATTAACGGAATTACTTTTGTTAATCAAAAAGAAAATTCAAAGTTCTCCATCACAACAAGTGTTTCAAACAAAGAGTCAACACCTGTTTCAAAATCTGTTTCAAAACCAATTGTTGTCTCAAATTCTTTTTCGAACATTGAACAAATGTCTTCAAACAATCCTTTTAACACAAGTGATGCGAGAAGTATTTTAGACAATGTGAAAACTAGAATTGTGGATCTTCAAGACACTGTTAAAACTAAAACCACTATTACACCTAACAACTGGTTCTCTAGTTTTGACATCGAACAAAGAAAGTTTTTTGAAACTCAAATTGCCCCTCAGATGAATGCCATCAGTGCAAGGGTAATTCATTTTGAACAAGCGTTTTTGAAAGAAACAACTGACTTTGTCAAGGACCATAAATCCCTGGTAAAGCAAGCTAATGACTGTGTTGAACAAATCAAAGTTTTGGAAACTTTAAATGACTCTCTCTTCGAAGATGTTCTGACTACTGATATTATGTCCATCATTTTGCAAACATATTCTGTTGAAGATCATGAAAGACTCCAGTCTGAGACCTCCGAAATTGTTTCAAAATATGAAAAAGCACTTGAGAAACTTGAAAAAGAAAATATCTCATATTTTAAACAACTTGATCGTAAAACTGAGGAATGCAAGTATGACAAATTGTCGTATGAGCGTGCCTACAATGACATGAAAGCAAAAAATGATCTTTTGAGGGCTCAGCTGGAAAGTAAAAAAGGAAAGGTAGTGGAAACTGTGATTAAAAAACCATTGACTGCGGAGAAAGCAAATGTTCCCAAACCGGTTTCCAAACCAAAAATGTCTGTTTCTTTGCCTCCTCCAAAAGTCAATGAGAAAAATGTTTCATCAAAACCAGTCACTCCACCTACCTTGCCTAAACAAAATGTTGATAAGGGAAAAGCGGTTATCGAGAAACCAAAAGTTTTAGCTCCTGGCCTTTTTAAGATGAGTACCACTAATGCGTCTGCCTCCACATCTAAAACATATGGATCAAACGACATAAGTTTAGAAAAGCACTCTAAAGAGACTAGGAAAGCTGAAACCACTTCTCTAGATAAAAATGTGAATCCTAATGAGTGTGCCTTACCTTCTACAGGACTAGGAAGCACCTCTAGGAGCAGCAGACTAAAGCCTAAGAGCAATACAAGGAACAATAGAGTCTCGCTTGCCTCTAAGAGTAGTCGCTTGAATAAAGAGAAGAAAGTAGAAGAACACCCTAGGAATTTACCGCTTTGTAATAAGAAAGACAATTCATCTGAATGTAATGAACCTATGAAATCTGCTAAGTTTAATGAATCTGTTGAATCTGTTTGTTTAACTTGCGAGAAATCTTTAACTAATGTTCATGATGATTGTGTTTCTAAGAATGAGATTGTTAAGCCTGCTAAGAAGAAGGCACCCAAACGAACTTATGCTAAACGAGTAGGAAGACTAGTCGCGAGACTTAGGCTTTACACTACTGATAGAGAGCATAATGTTTACTTTAGGGATGACATTTGGAAACCAACGGGTAGAACTTTCACACTCGAGAATGGTAGAATGAGTGATGCACCTGTCTTACCAATAGATGACTTCTATGAGTGTGATCAGGATTTTACCTCTAACCCAAAGGAACCAAAATCAAAACGGTTTCCAAAATCTTCTTCTTCTGTAATTGGCAGGTTATCGAAATATGTCTTTGGATCGTCGACTCGGGTTGCTCCAAGCACATAACCGGGAATCTGAAGCTGCTGATCAATTTCTTCTGGCAATTCATGGGAACCGTACATTTCGGAAATGATCATGTAGCAGCTATCATGGGTTATGGAGATCTACCTTTCGGAAATTATTCGATCACTCGGGTTTACTATGTCCAAGGGTTGGGACACAATTTGTTCTCAGTCGGGCAGTTCTGTGATGCAGATTTAGAGGTTGCTTTTAGGAAAAATGCTTGCTTCGTTAGAAACTTGGATGGCACTGATCTTTTAACTGGGAATCGTGATACAAACTTGTATGCTATCGACATCAACCAAATGGCCTCTTCATCACCAATATGTCTTATGACACGAGCATCTGGAACACAGTCCTGGTTGTGGCACAGAAGGTTATCTCATCTCAATTTCGACACCATCAACAATCTTGCCAAAGACAACATCGTCAACGGACTTCCAAAGTTCAAATACACCAAGGATCACTTATGTCCATCATGCGAACAAGGAAAAAGCAAAAGAGCATCATATAAACCCAAATCCGTACCTAGTTCGGAAGCAAAGTTGCATATGTTGCACATGGACTTATGTGGCCCAATGAGAGTTGAAAGCATTAACGAGAAAAAGTATATTCTTGTTATCGTCGATGATTATTCGAGATATACATGGGTTAAGTTTCTGAGATAAAAAGATGAAGCACCAGGCATCATCATCACCTTTCTGAAACGCATTCAAGTACTTCTTCAAGCTCCAGTAAGAGTTGTAAGAACAGACAACGGCACAGAATTCACTAATCAGGAGTTAAGAGCTTATTTTGAAGATGTTGGAATTACTCATCAAACATCAGCTGTTAGGACTCCACAGCAGAATGGGGTAGTTGAAAGAAGAAATCGAACTCTTGTGGAAGCTGCTCGCACAATGCTAATTTATTCTAGTGCACCGTTATTTCTCTGGGCTGATGCTGTCGCCACTGCTTGTTTCACTCAGAACCGATCCCTTATCCACCCAAGATTCAATAAAACCCCATATGAAATAGTGAACAACAGAAAACCGGATATCTCTTACTTTCACGTGTTTGGCGCTTTGTGCTATCCTACGAATGACAGAGAAGATCTTGGAAAACTGAAAGCAAAAGGTGATATTGGAATCTTCATTGGATATTCAGATAACTCGAGGGCATTCAGGGTGTATAACAGAAGGCTAAGGAGGATCATGGAGACGATGAATGTGAATTTTGACGAACTTACTCTAATGGCTTCTGAGAGACTCGCTCTAGAACCCGCACTAAACCGACAGACTTCTGGACACATCAGTTCAGGACTCGTACCTCAAAGAGCTCAATCAACTTCGTTTGACAATCCTAAAGAACAAGAATGGGAGAAATTCTTTGAGTTAATGTTCGATGAATACTATGGTGGAACTTCGACAAATGCATCAAACCATCATTCCGCTGCACCCGCTCAAAATCATCCTCCACCACCAACAGAAGATGCATCTACAACGGTCGAAACCAATGCACCAACTCCATCAACATCATCTACTTCTACTCAAGTTAATGCACCCGTTCTACCAGCAGTTGATGAGCAAAACCAAAACCATAACGATGCAACGTTAGATGAAGACTTATTTGAAAACCCGTTTGCTACGGAATCAGCTGAATCTTCTTCAAGCTTACGAGAACCATCTAACTCGCATACGTTTAACCAACGGTATCCTTCTACTCTGAAGTGGACAAAAGACCACCCAATTGAACAAGTTATTGGTGAACCTTCAAGGCCAATTCAGACGAGACGTCAACTTGCCACCGATTGCGACTTGTGCATTTACCTTTGCTCAATTAGCAATCTAGAACCAAAGAACATTCGTGAGGCAATGGCAGATCCCGCATGGATAGAAGCGATGCAGGAGGAACTTCTCCAATACCGTCTTCATGACTCTTGGGATATGGTTCCAAGACCAATTGACGTTCGCATCATCGATCTCAAATGGTTATGGAAGAACAAAAGGGACGAAGAGATGACTGTTATTCGCAACAAAGCTCGTCTTGTGGCCAAAGGATACAGACAGGAAGAGGGAATAGACTTTGAAGAGTCATTCGCGCCGGTAGCTAGACTTGAAGCAGTCAGGATATTCTTAGCCTATGCAGCTCACAAAAACATCACGGTTTATCAGATGGACATTAAGACCGCGTTCTTGAATGGAACTCTGAAAGAAGAAGTGTACGTGAGTCAGCCAGAAGGCTTCATCGACTTGGAACATCCAGACTACGTCTACAAAATCAAAAAGGCAATCTATGGTTTGAAACAAGCTCCGAGAGCGTGGTATGACGAACTGTCCTCTTTCCTTATCCAAAACAATTTCACCAAAGGAACATTTGATCCTACCTTGTTTACACAAAAATGCAAAAACGACATTTTGATTGTTCAGATTTATGTGGACGACATCATCTTTGGGTCCACTAATCCGAATCTTTCAAAACATTTTGCAAATCTCATGAAAAGCAAATTTGAAATGTCCATGATGGGGGAACTAAAATTCTTTCTTGATTTACAAATACATCAGTCCCCTCGTGGAATTTTTATAAATCAAGCTAAATACACAACTGAGATTTTGAAAAATCATGGTATGGACAATTGTGACTCGGTCGGAACACCAATGGTAACTTCACCAAAAATTGGAGCCGATTTGTTTGGGAAACCTATTGATCCGAAGAAATATCGGAGCATGATTGGTTCTCTCATGTATCTTACTGCTAGTCGACCAGATATTCATTTTGCTGTTTGCTTATTAGCACGGTTTCAGGCAAAGCCTACTGAACTGCACCTCAAAGAGGTTAAAAGGATCTTTCGGTACCTGAAGACATCCATTCACATGGGACTTTGGTATCCGAAGGAATCCAGATTTGATCTAATTGCCTTTTCAGATGCGGACCACGCAGGTGATCAAGTTACAGCAAAAAGTACATCCGGAGGAGCACAATTTTTGGGAGAAAAGTTAGTAAGCTGGTCTTCAAAGAAACAAGATTGCACTGCACTGTCAACCGCTGAAGCTGAGTATGTGTCTCTATCTGCGTGTTGTGCTCAAGTTCTATGGATGAGAACACAACTCACAGATTATGGCTTTACTTTCGATAAAATACCTATGTATTGTGACTCGAAAAGTGCCATAGCCATATCATGCAATCCTGTTCATCACTCAAAGACTAAGCATATCAGAGTCCACTACCATTTCATCAAAGAGTACGTCGAAAATGGTACTGTTGAATTATTCTTCGTGAAGACTGATTACCAACTCGCCGATCTATTAACTAAAGCCCTTCCAAAAGAAAGGTTTGAGTATTTAGTTCGACGAATTGGAATGCGAAGCATAACCCCTGAGGAGTTAGAACGTCTTCTCGAATCATCTTGAAAATGATTTTCCAAAAAAGCTTCGCTGTAAATATTTTTGAAAAACAAAATACAAAATTTGAAAAACCAACAAAAGCAAAATATAAAAATATAAAACTTTTAAAAAATACAAAAACAATATAAAATCAAAAATACAAAAATATTCTTCTCACGATATGTCTCTTTTATAATCGATATTCTGTACGTATCTAGAAAGGTCATTCAACAATGATACGGGCATGTACAGATGCTTGAGCGAGAGTTCTTTAATTGTTTTCCAAAACATGTCGTTTCTCAAAATTTCTTCATAATAATGGCTTTCATATACATCAGTACGAAACCCGGACCGAAATGATGACTTTTGATTATTTTCAAATCAAAACTCGTGCTTTGATCGAAAAATGAGGTGTACGCTTCAGTGCACTACGTTTAAAAATGGTGAGAAATCATCATCATCTTGAGCACCTTTTCAAGATTGTGCAAAAAGATTTTCAAAATCTTTCAAAATATTTTGTGCTCAAGATAACTCCCTCTAAAACCCTTTAATTGAATATGCTTTATTAAAGGGGGAGTATAAAAAAAAATGTTCCAAATTCATGCTTAAATCATATCCGTTTGTCTCCCCAAAAGATTCTAAAATGTTGTTTAATCCGTTGATATAAAAAATATCACGAATATGCTATTTTTGAGGGGGAGGAGACGTGATTAAAATGTGATCAAAATCATTGTTTGAATCTCAAATGAGCTCAACTCAGACGGAACCAATGAATTGACGAGGAATCATGTACCATCTCGAGAAACTTTCTATGGACTTGACCAGGACGGGTAATAATTTCAAGCTAGTTCTCTAGTGATGTAAACGTGTCTCGAATCGGTCTTGTTCATTTAAAGTCGATCAATTCAAAAGTGCGAACTCTACCCTCTATGTGCAGATTTCTGTCAAAACTTATAAGCACATGTGAAGGGGGAGTGTTTCTGAAAATATCAAACTCACGGAGTGTTTCAAACATGTTTTCTATCATAAACACTCTGAGAGATTTTCAAGAAAAATGGTTTTATGGCAACAATAGGACAGTCATGGAGTTATAAGGTGACTAAGGATAGGAAATCCGTCCTATGATCCGCCAGAGCCGGAGGGATCTACCCAAGGACATCACCAATAGTGTAGAACTAGAAGTCCTTAGGAATGATTGAAAAAAGGAGTAATGTGAGAAAGGAGAAAGAAGGGGTTGAAGAATTAAAAAGAAATGTGAAGAAAGGGTGAAAAGAAATAGCCCTCCATATTCAACCTTAGGGCAGAAACCGGGTTCAATACATATGCTACTAGTTGTCACTTGATGACACTGGTATTGAAGACAAGACGTCATGGACCCAGTAACGCACTGCACTAAACCTTCTAGCCACTCAATTCCTCTTAAAAGGATTTGTTTCATTCTCACTGGGAACCCTACATAATCTATTGACCTTCTCTTAGAGATCGTTGGTATTGAAGAAGGAGACCCTCTTCCTAGTCTCCGCTCAGGAAAACCAAAATGCACTATTGAGTCTAGAGCCACGAGATTCATCAAAAGATCTCATAGGAACACATGACATGACATCGCTTGTTGTTCATCAATAAGGGCACAAGTGATATATTCTAGAGTCCTACGCAGGTCTTAGCAATCTGCCAGAACATTTATGAGAAGTTTCACATCTGTGATCTTCAGTGATTGAATGAAAACTCCTGCCAGGGTCAACATCAAGCAGCCCTGACAGCAGGTCACTTCGGTAATTCTCCGTGGATTACGCTTAGTGTGTCTCAAACGGTCTACAGTCGTGGGGTGATGCTTCGGTGTACCTCAGCGACTCATCTGAACTGTAGGTGTACTTCGGTATATCGTGTTATCTCACTTGTGGGACTCCAGTTCAGGAACGGCCTCTGTGAGAATTAGAGACGTGTTTTCACACTATGCTGTTAACACCCTCGAAATTCAAACTTGTAAGTGCCGGAATCCGCTTATTACTAACCTGTTTTACGTTTTCTTCTTATGGAAGCTCCGGAGCGGATGGATCGTGCAGACTTGCCACATGCTCATACCAACAACACATGAAAGTTCTCATCATAATCAAAGGAGATGATTCTTCGTCAATGTCAAAGAATCTACAAAGTTTAAAGACTCCAGAACTACATCATTGGTAACCAAAAGACAAATAGAAGTGTGAGCATGGTGGAGAAAGAAATGGAGAATGACGTGGAGACACCTAACCAACGAAGTTGACAATGGCAGACAACCACATTATCTGATCACAAAGCATGAAGGAACAAAGAATCAAGACTATTCTATATCTACGCGCAAAGTTCAAGCCCTAGAAAAGTAAAGAACCAATCAAGTGGAGCATCATTTAAATGACCACCCCTTAGGGGGAGATTGTTAGCCTTAACAGTTTTATTAAAAGTGATGGTCATTCACGATTAGGAACTTTGTAACGTGTGTTAGATATCGTGATAGAATAGTCAACGGGCTCGTGGATTGGGCTAAGCTATTTGGTTAAACGTTAAGCTTTGCTAGCCGTTTATAATGTGTAATCCAATCCAAGTCCACGAAAGCCCAAAGAAAAGCCCAAGCAAAGCCTTTAGGGTTTTAAGTTGCTTGTACTATAAATACCCCTCAAATGGTCATTTGAGGGGTGTGCTTGAAAGTGTGTGTGCGTGTGTGTGTTTTTCTTTATTGAATATACAACATCTTGTGTTTATCTTTATCCTCACATCATACACGAATATTACATCAAGTCACCATCTTTCTCATCTTATTTCTAAGCTTTGTTTGTGTTTGTTTCACGTGGTTATACTTGTATACGTGTTGGGTTTGCTTGGTAAAGTGATAAGGTTGATAAAAGTAAGGTCCTACACATTTTTTGTTGGGTTTTCTGTTTTTAACATTTTTGCAGGAATTGGAGATGAATTCACAAGTGTATAAAACGGGGACATGTTATGTCCTAAAGTTACGACGTAACTCATCCTTGTGGTTACCCCGTAACATATCCTCAGTGGCGATTCTCTCCAGGATATAAACTATTACGGCGTAAACTCATTATATGGCTACGCCGTAGAAAATCCCCAGTAGCTGATTTCTAGGTTTAACCACAATAATGGCGTAACTCCTCTTTAGGGTTACGAGGTAATTCTTCTGCAGTCTAAAATTTTCCAGTATTAACGCAATAACCTTGTATTAGTTTTAAATGAACTTTATGGGTATGTTCCCTATAAGCCCTCACGAGACTACACCCGTCCACTTGGGACACCAAGTAGTTTAAAAGGCTTGTTGCATATGCTAAATGAAACCGTGATTCCTACGAAAGTGAGTTAGATTTCTTTTGTTTATTTTTTTTCTTTTTTAGAATTATGCTTGTTGGTTAGTGTGATTTTAGGGAATAAAGTTTTCTCGTGGATGCTTAAGAAAAGGCACGATTCTCTTCGTGGGCCTTCTTTCTTTTTAAGAGCAAATTTCAGGGAAGTTCTCGCTCTAATTCTACTTTCTCTTCACCTTTATTTAATGCTTAGTAAAAAAGTGACTTTGTACATCTCAAGTGGGGGGATGGGAGTATAATTATTATTTGAACTTAATTGCCCTCGTTTTTCTAGAGTATTTTGAAAAATTATGTAATTTTTAAAATTTTGACATGTTTTTCTTAACCTAACTAGATTAGACCTTAACCGAGCACATTATAACCCTTGATATTTTATGGTGAGATTAGCCTTATCCGTTTCCACTTATTTACCCAAATCCACCAAATTATGAGTGTAACGGTAGCTTGTAAACTTTAGAACTGGGTCCTTGCATCATTTCGAGACCATAGACGAGGTATGTTAAGTTCGCTTAATGTATATGGAATAATCAGTTTGAGAAGGCAATATTCTTAGGATTATCACCCAAATAGCCTATCCTTGTGTGTTTATCGTTTAGTCACCTCGACTTTTCGACCCTCATGTTAAACCCTTTTGTTGCACTCACCTTTAGTGCAAGATACCCCTAGATACACCAGTCTGAGCCATTCTTTTCATTTTGTTCACCCAATATATATTGTTTCGTTACACCCATTCGCCTTAGCCTACCGCGTAGTCTTAATTTGTGATCGGGAAGTCATTGTTTGCCTAAGTTCAAGGTTCAAGTATAGAGGTTCGGAAATCACGCTTTCGTCAAAGACTTATATTTGAAGATCATTGAAGACCCCCCAGATTCTCATTATATGTTCATCTCAAGTGGGGGATGTTATGTTTTTAGTTATGATGTAAAATAAAAAATAAAAATAATAATAATTGTAGTTTATTGTTTATTGTGCTTTTTTTTTGTGTAAATTGTAAAGTGCAATGTTATAAGCACTATGGTTGAAGCTCATCAAAGTTTAAGCATCGAGGAGGCCATCTCGGACACATTTGAAGAATTGAGTTGGTAATTATTGCGCCAACAGTTGAAGAACATGTAATGTGCCCATCATGACGTCCGCTAATGGCACATCTACTTGTTATATCATGATCCGGTTTCTTCACCTTAAAGCTTAAACTTTGGATGAACGGTAGGCGGTGACAACTTGGTTATAGGTTAAGACTATTTGTTTTGTTACTTTTATTTTACACCAATTATTTCCCATGTCTTATCCTACCCTTTTAGTCATGAAGCGTGTCTAGGTGATGAAGCGAGCAATCTTTGGTGTCTTGGCCATGAATTTGGTCATGTATCATTGATTTTGTCCACTTTTCCGTGACACGTTAGTAATGACATTTCACCCTTAACCCATGTTGTGTCCACCCATATTGCCTTCAAGAATTGTTTAGTCCTTAACTCTAGTGGTGGAGATTTATGTAACCGCCAAGCTTATCATAGAATACATGCCATGACTGTGCTTTGAGTGATCACCCCGAAACTGACACTTAGACTAGATGAGAGAATTTGAGTGTTTTGTTCCCATTTCGTAAGGTGTTCGACATTGATTTATTCTAGCATAAAGGATTTTTAAACTCATATCATTCAGGTAATGGGGGATATCTTTTTAGAAAATTTTCTAATAAAGTCTACTAGAGGGAAAGTAGAGTTCAAGTGGGGGGATATTTGATAACATCAAATAGTCCTGAATTTTAAGTGTCAATTTTTCCCAATAATGCTCGTATTTTATATCATTTATATGGATTTACGCTTGTATTCCTTTATATTTCACTTTCAGGTAAATTATTAGCATTGGAGCTTAAGAGAAGCAGATTTGGAGATTTTTCTAACGGTTTATGATAGTATGCTACTCATGAAGAAGCTACAGCGTAACTTATTCTCTCACATTACACCGTAGCCAGTACTTTATCTTGAATTGCCTACTCAACAGCAATTACGGCTTAACTCCCAACTAAGGTTACGCCGTAATCATCTAGGTCAAGAAATATTTCGCGCCTCCATCAACTACGCCGTAACTCCTCACAAAGATTACGTCGTAGTCCACCAAAAAGAGTTTTGTATTGAAGATACGGCGTAACCTTTCCCAAGTGTTACGCCGTAACGTGCTTAACGAGAGTTTTATTTGGAGGATTATTGAAGTTACGGTGTAACACTCAACTCAAGTTACGCCATAACTAGGATCGTGCCCATAAATACAAGCCCTAATTTCTGCATTTTACATCATTCACTCACAATTCAAAGTCAGAGAAAGTGAAGAGGGTTCCAAAGGCAGATCATTCGGAGCATACGGACCCATTTCCAAGGGAGGAATCACTCCATATCGATAAGCATTAGCGATCATTTCTATCTTTTCGTTTTGATTCATGTCTTTCATTATGTTAAACATCGAATTCATTGTTTCTTTTAATATGATCGGCTAAGCACCTTTGGTGCTAGCCTAGTTATGATTCCTTGAATGTATTGTTTATGTTTTCATGCTTCCACATAATTGTTTCTAGTGTATGCATGCATAGTTCGTTGGAAGTTACCCTAGCTTCGGTAGTTTTGAAATGCGGTCGTATCTAGTTTCTTAGAAGAATTGACCAACTGGCCCTAAGTAGTTAGGTAGAGTTGGGAAGGGTAAGAATTGACCAACTGACGACCCTTCCTCGCTTGTGCGAACTGACCAAATGATCACCGGTCGTCCGGATGAGCTTAAGAAGTTAGGGATGAGTGTCTAAGATGATAGCGCCCGGGCACTCATTATTTCGAATCTTGCATGTAGGGTACTTAATGACTTGGCTTAGGTGACTAAAAACCACTTGACTACCAAGGGGTAAACATTTGACGTTGGGTAGTAGCCTTTGTTAATAGGTTAGGACGAATTGACCAAATGTTGTCCTAGCGACTTAAACCCCCACTTGAATTAATTGGAAGTAATAAAACGTAGACATTACACGATAGGATGAGTAACTAGGTTAGCACACTTTCCCTCTATTGATTACAACATCTATTTATTTCACGCATTTATTTCTTGTTTATTAGTTAATTAATCATTTCAACCTCAAACCAGTTAAAACCAGTGACACATAGACTTAATATAGAATCCGCTCACATAGCTCTTGGGACGACCTCGGTTTTACCGATTACTACACTACACACGACCGGGTACACTACCCATGAGTGCAAAAGGTGGACCATAAGTAAACGAGACAATTATAAATATTAAAACTTGGTCAGAAATACTGCATCAATGTTATATCCTTCATAACCTCATACGACAATTGTACTCTTTTATGAAACCGCGTTGTATTCCGTTTAATGAATCATGTATATTTTGTTTAACTATCATCTCGTGTCACTAAATCTTTCTTGAACGACTAACCCCTTTTCCCACGCCACGTTTTAAGCATATATACCCACATCTCGTCATTGTATCGACCTCGACGATTTCCGCATCTTATACCACGAGGACGTGGTTTCTTTTAAGGGGTAGGTACTATAACAACTCATAAATTTCCATACCGGTTTTCGTGGTTATATATATATTTTTTTTCTTTCTTTCTTTCTTTCTTTTTCTTATCGAACTATAATCACGACAAGTTACGGATTATTCTTGAAACTTACCTTGACCTCGATAATAAAAATTATATAAAATAAATATATAATAAATTTTTATATTTTTATTTCTTACCGGGCCTCTAAGCCCAAACCGACCTGATCCAATTCATTTTATTTTTCTTTGGGCTCGTGTTCTAGTATCCAATCCAACCCAACAACTCTAATATACCTTGCGCCTAGCTCCTTTTATTTCTCAGCCCAAGCGCACCATCAATATACTTTGGTAACACAAATAACACATGTAGTTTGGTAACATATGGTTCTTTGGCTTCTGTGACCCCAGCGTACTCCAAGCAAAAAAAACAAAACATCACTTGGTCATGTATATCATGCAAGTTGGCATGTAATATTTGAAACATGTGTTTCCTATGTTTCTGTGACCAACGAGCAAGGAACCAAAGCAAACAACATCAACCCTTGGTATAAATATTTCCATACGTGCATGTGTATCAAAAGAGGAGACAATGCCTAAGCAAGCCACCCTAAATACCAGGGCCGGATTTGGGCCTGTGCAGGATGGGCCACCGCACAGGGCCCAAGATGTTTTAGGGGCACCATCTTGTATAGTCTACTTGTGTACATATTACTTCATGAGGCATTTTCTGTAAGCCCATGTATGAAAATGTAGTACTACAAGCCAACCATTGGGCCCTTTTCCAACTAATCTTCAAAATTTATCGATATATCCAACATTTCAAGCTCTTTTTCTTAGTTAATTTCAATTTTGAGTTACTACTAATCCTATAATATAGATACTACAGGTTGGTTTTTCATATGTAATTTGAGTCATTATTTTGGCTATATCGACGTAAGGGGCATGTTTTTTCATGGCACAGGGAACCCGAAATCCACGGGACGGCCCTGCTAAATACAATATTAAACTAAGCCTAACCCTCCTTGACTACTTTGACTTCATTATCCAAAGGTTCCTATGTCCCTCAATGCTCATTGTGATGAGACTACACAAAGCGTGCCCCAAATATTGTGTACTGGTCGAGCATACTTGAGCCAACACAACCAACTTTTATCATTCCTTGAAAACTAGAAAAGAAGCACATAAAATATTAAAAGACCATGCGTGAGTTCTCCTATATAAACTAGCTCAAACTCTCACATTACAAAACTCACTTAAACATTTCTCAAACACATAATCATCCACTGTGGTACATCGGAGCAAAGGGAAAACGAGTCGCAAAGCTTGGGTCGTTTAGTTGAGTATAAGGAAAAGAGAAGTTATTTGGTCACGTTCACATGTATTTGAATTCTCGTCACCACCCTCTAGGGTGTTGTAAGTTTTTTCAACCCAGTCTAAATTCATTTATCTCGTTCTAACTTACATATATATACCACACGTACACATGTATATTACACCTAGAGAATCGATTGTATAAAATAAACGAGGCACTAAAACGCTAATAAAACACATAGAAACGTCTTCATATCAACTACACACATAATATGCGACTTGTGTTAAGCTATAAACTTTCATTACATGATTTATTTATAACTAAAATTTTGTTACGTTTTGCTTCTAAACCATACGTCGCGTAACATTTTTGCACTTGTTTTTGTGAACGAGAACTATAAGTACTCAATATACTAAGTTTACAACACTAAAAACAACTCAACGAAACCCTTTAACCCCCCCCCCCTCCTTGTCGTGTTACTTTCTAAAAACCAAACGGACCCGTCATGGGCCTTAAGGCCCAATTGTGTAAAACTCGTGGCCCAATCCTTTTACCCGACCCGTTAAGCTTAAAAACAGGTTATAAGCTAACTAAAAGCTAAAATAAGCTAAGATGAAAGTTACATAAGTTAACTAGCTTTGAAAGTTATTTTTTGATTAAGTTTGTAAAATATATAGTTTTCGGGTTAAATATGCATTAAGGAAAGTTAAAGATATATATTGAAAGTTATACGTATGCATGTAAAATTCTAGGGTTGATTTTGTAAATATGAAAAACTAGTGATTAAAAGGTAAAATAAAAGCTTTGTGTCAAATATGTCAAATTCGAAACTATAAGGACTTAAAACGTAAATATGAATTTTTGGGATCAGTATTGTAAAAACAGTTTTATAAGGGACCAAAACTGTAAATTATGAATGAGAAACATATTTGGGTACAAATTGTCATTTTCCTAAAGTATAAGGGCCAAACTCGTATATTTTATAACTTGAGGGTAAAAAGTATAAATTTGGAAAAATGATTAGAAAACTTATAAATTATAACGACTTTATAAAAACAAGTATTTTGACGACCTAGTGTTCATATATGAAAATTATTAAGTCGATAACTAATTAAACCTATATATATTTATAAGTATATACATATAGGAAAACGTTACAAATTATCGACACGTCTTAAAGTAAATAAACTAAACTCTTGGTAACATCGTCATATTTATAAATCAACGCTAATATCGCTCTATTGAATTGTATATTCAATGCTCTATCATTTTGGTCGAGAACCAAACGTTTATCATTATTCTGAGACTTGCCATCTCGTTCTTAGGTTTCGGGTAGGAGCCACTGCTATATCACACTTGATCACTTTGTGCTTATTCACTATTGCTAAGGTGAGTTTATAGCCCCAATTTTACTTTTATTACTTGCTTTAAAAAACTATGGGGTAAGAAACATGCAAAACTCTTTTCGGACCTGAAACTAATTACACTATTACGTGAAACAACCTTGAATCCCATTATGCTACCGTCAGTTTCTTTCGGGGAAGCGCGATTGTTATGAATAGATCTATTGGGGATGACACCCCCGTTCGAGTTTGACCGGATAGGCAAACGTCGCACGTATACGATATTGAATCCAAGTGTACTGGAAATACACTTGTCGGGCCTTATTTATCATCCTTCTAGATGCATGCACACTGTCATAGTTTCGGTTGCATGAACTTTGTACTAACGTAATAGCATTTTACTACATATAGTACCATTCACGGAGATGCTATATGTACAATTGTGGTCCAACTTGAATACTTTAACTTAAACCTATGAACTCACCAACCTTTGTGTTGACATTTTAGCATGTTTTTCTCAGGTTTACTTCTTGGCGTGGGCATTAGCAAAGGCATTCATTAAGGACTGGCATCCGAAGTGTTTCCAAGCATATCTAATAGAACTTTTAATGGGACAACATATATTTTTATTGGCTTTACTTTTGCACTTTGAAACAATATTGTAAAACTATTTCTTAAATTAATCTATTTTTCGATAATGGAATAAATTTTCCACTATTTATTACCTTGTGTTATGAGTATTGATTTAGTAGCACCCTATGACCCGAACGATTCCGCAGTGCAAATTTTGGGGGTGTTACACCTGGGATGATGAGAAGCATTGATTGTACAAGTTGGGAGTGGGAGAATTGCCCAAATAATTTGAGAGGTCAATTTGATAGGGGTGATCACGGGCCACATCCATTCATTTTATTGAAAGAGATCGCCTCCCAAGATTTATGGATTTGTCATGCGTTCTTTGGTGTCTCCGGGATGAATAACTACATAAGAGTTTTACATCATTCCCTTGTTTTCAATGATATCAAATCTGGGAGAGCACCGGAACTTCAATTCGAGGTTAACAATGTAGCTTATATAAAGGGATATTACTGACGGGATATATCTGGACTGGGCCGTTCTTATTAAGTCCATTTCAAATTCTCTCACGGGTGATGATAAAAGAATATTGTACAAGAGGAAGCACGAAGCAGCAAGGAAAGATGTGGAATGAGCTTTTGGTGTATTAAAGAAGAAATGGAAAATGCTTAAAGTTCCGGCTCGAAGGCTGCTTTAACACGATCTCCGAGATGTTGTGTACACATGTATAATATCAATGTTGCAAAAATCGTGAATCGGTAGTCGGGCGATCGACCACCCTGCAGCGAGTAATCGGTCAAGTCGTGATTAATCGGATTGGCATTTCTTGCTATTTTTTGGTATTTTCGGAGACCAAACTAAAAATCTTAACCGATTACAAGCCTGCTATGTTCCCAAACCTCAGTAAAAGGCTCCAATTCTTATTATGATGCCCATTGTGCGTTATAAGTGAAATATAAGATCCCCAAATTAAGTAGAATACCTAAATTATTATATTTTTTAAAATGACCGATTTTTTACCGATTCGGCTGATTTTGACCGATTCGGCCGATTAATCGGCCAATTCAGCCGATTTTTTGACTGTTTAGTGTCGATTTTTTTTCTAGGCCAATTTTTTGACCGATTTTTAAAAATCGACAAGGTACTCGGTCGATTAACGATTAATCGGCCGAGTTGACCAATTTTTGCAACATTGTATAATATTACATAATATGATCATTCGACACAAGGAGCGAGCGATATGTCCTACAAGGTTCGAAGTGAGGGCCACCGTGATCATGATCCCTTAATATAGCATGAAGAATCATTAGTAGTTACATAGGAGATAATGGAAACAACTCATCTACACTTAAAAGCTAATTTGATCGAACACGTTTGGGGAAATCGTGAAAATCAAGTCAATCAAGAGAGTGAAGATGAAGACTCAAGTGACGATGACGATGACGATGAAGAATTTATGTAATGTTTTTAATGTTATTTGAATAATAATGTAATGTTTTTAACGTTATATGAATAATTTATGTAATGTTTTTATTATTAATGAAGTTTAAATTTGTTGTTTAAAATATTTGAATTAAAAGAAAAGAAAAAAATTAACTTGGTCGCTACTGTGACAACTTGATCATCGTCAGATCGTCGTAAATAGAAAGCTGATGTGGCAGGTCGTCTGCAGATCACCACTGTGGGCAGCCTAAAGCCCACAAAACTACACATAGTTAGGTTGCATAGCTAGAGGCTGTTTGTTTTGAGGATTTTAAAATGTAAGAATGGAAATGAGAATCCTTCTAATTGTTTGGTGTTCACGGTTTTATGTTAATGTATAAAAGAGACACTTAGACTAAAACCATATAAGAGAGATGGGTTTTCTGATAATATTGATGAATTATTTTGACTCTTTATTTCCCACCATAACATGCATTCTCTTTTTTCTTTTACTATTACTATTTAATTTTAAAACAAAAAATATATTAAAACCATAACTAAACCAAAATATACGAGAAACAATGTTATTGATATAATTTAACTCATTTTCATTTTCATTCCATTGTTTTAATTTTCAAAGACACATTCGATTCCTGATAAACCAAACACACCCTAAAATGTAGCAAAACCTTCTTTTCATAAGTGCGGCCAATTATTAGTGTTAATCCAGTTTTGCCCTTCTTAAATATTTTCATAATTTTTAGTTTTCCTCTTCTTTTCAATTTCTCATTCCGGCATTTTTATTTTCCTTTGATGTCTATTTTTTTTCTTCCGGTGTTTATCGTTTTCCCTTTATAAACAAAAGTTATGATAAAAGATAATTTCTACTCGTATCGTTATCATCCAAGATAATCACGTCAACATAATCTCATACAAAATATTTTGACAAAAGTAATAGATGCAAAACCCACAAAAAATAAAAAATAAAATAAAAAAGAGACTATACTGATCACCATTTAAATTCATTAAAACCCATCACGTTCTTGACATCATATACACAAGTTTTAATTCCTATACGATCACATGAAGAATTCAAATTTTGTAGCCATCTAACCATGTATCTTGACTCTTGAATATAAGATTATGATATAGAAAACAATAAGAAAATAAAAAGAAAGTTTACTGCTAGGAGATATTCCATGTAAATGGTAACTACATTCTAGGGCTTGAGGAGATGTGAGACTTTTTGGAGATGACATAGAAAGAAAGGTAAAGCAGAAAATATAAATAAAAATTATTATTACAGTAATAACAATTATTCTTTTCATCAAGAGTAATAAAAATGGGACCACTATAAATTTCAACAACTTAAAGAGAATATTCCCCTAATATATTATTTGGGAAGTGATACTTCCACGGAACCTTTTACTTTGCACACGGAATATAGAGATGGTTTTACCATTCTGCCCTCGTAGCTTCTTTTAGTTTCCAAACTTTTCGCCTATATTTTTGGTTTTTGGATCAATCACTTGGTGCCTCCGCGCGTATTTATTTTTTTGTGATATTGTTGGATTCAAGCATTAGCATAACTCGTACTTCATAATATTAATGTATATGAATCCTTGTATACTCTTTACTGAATGGAATAACTCTCAATAACATTGTTTCATCATGCTTTAATTTGGTTCATTCGTTGCTTGATCATTTGCGTTACAACAAGAGCCACTGGAATTTCGAACGCATCTTACTTTGTATAATGTTACCAGTGATTTAGGTAAAACATAGAAACCGTGACTAGAAAACTTTATTGATTTTTCTAACCTAGACAATTCGAGAATAGTTTAAGCCATTTCAATTTTATTCCTGTGAGACGTGATCACACATCTTCTTGCTTTGGTGGTGCCGAGGGATTATAAAATCTTCAATGTATCATCGCGAGTACTCGCGTAGTCGTGTTAATGTTAAAATCTAATATCATTTCCTTTTCTGTATTAGCTATTTTCTTCTATCCGTGCCAGTTTGGATTAGTACACCGGGATGATCAATACGTTTTGGAAGGAAAGGGAGATCATGAATGCATACATGTTTTCGAATTTGCGGTTTGTTTGTTAATGTTTTTCATTTTTTGTCTTAGAGAGGATTTGCAATGGTGCCAAAGGAAGATGGAATGGAGGAGAAGAACGTCTAATTAGGAAGTCCAGCATGTTCAAATTATGCGTGAATTGATAAGGAAAAGAAAATAAAAAATAGGTCAAATAACAGTGGGGTATAAAAGTAAAATCATATTGTTTTTCCGTGTGTGAAGTAAAATGCTCCGTGAAAACATCAACTCCCATATTATTTAGTTTTTACTAAAAATGAGAAATGAACAATTTTTTTGAGACATTTCAAAATAAAAATATAGACAATTATATTGAGACGGAGGAAGTATTATGGAGAAGGTATATAAGTAATAACACAAAAGGATTAGTTTAAATTTAAAATTAATGACAAGTGTCAACAATCAGATTTGTAAGTATAATTGTAGGCATGTTAGGCAGGCTTAGCTATCAATTTTCTAATTACATATTGTAGGCATGTTAGGCATGTCTATTAGGCTTAACTATCAATTTTCTAATTACATTACTCCGTATTATTAAACACCGCTACACTCAGACCCCCAAAACATAGATCAAACTCACATTTAACAAACTATTAGTTAGGTTAATTGTCCTTCAATAAATATATATACCTTTTTATATCCATATAGCAACGGTTTATCATATTAACTCAATCTTTTAAACTTCTTGGTTAACTTCTTATACATGTATCACCAAATGAGATGCACTATTACTTGTCTCTTTTCTATAAGTCTCCTACTTATTTAACAAACTAAAAGCATGATAGGCATGTAGTAAAATTTAAAAAGCAGAAGAGGAGAATGATCGACCTAGAAAAGAAAAATGAGAACACATAAATCATCTTCTTTGTTAGAATGAACCTTGAAAACGTACATGAAATAGATTACATAAATCATCTTAGTTGTACAAAGTTTTTTCATTACTCATTGTTTTTAGATATTAAGAAATAGACCTACTCATCCTTGCTATGACTCGATAACTTTTTAAACCTCAAAGATCTAATTAACCAACCTTTATGCTTCTTTTACACATATATACGTATGTTGTAAAAACTAAAAAAGAGGATACAAATTTGTGAGTTCTTGTTGTATATGATTAGTGTATTACTCACCTATGTCTCAAATTATATTTCCACTCTTTAATTACACAAAGTTTAAAAAAAAAGGGAGACCATTACGTTTACACTGTGCATTAATAAAATTTTATGTTGGCTGTTAAAAACGATTGAAATATGAAAATTGGCATTTATATTAAGACAAATCAGACTAGAAGGTGAACATATAATTTAGGACGAACAAAGTAATTCTTACCGTATTTCTCATAAAATGAAAAATAAATGAAACTCTCAAATATCGTAATGTCAAAAAAGTAAAGCTCAATCTCCACTTTATAACTCGTGTGATTCATATTCGTTTGAACCAATCTTTCTCTTTCTCTTTTAGAAACAATGACAACGGCTGCAAAAAGGTTAGTTTGATTTTCCAACACTTTGTTTGAATTTTCTTTATACACAGATTAGTACATTGTACATATGTGATAATAAGTTAATAACAATATTGAATAAATCAGTCTTATGATACATATAATTCACAAGTAACGGCTTTCCTCTTACAAATTTGTTTTGATACTTTATAATAATTTGTTTTGTACATTTTAGTGTTCTTACAAAAAAAGAAAGTACAGTAAACTAAATATTTTTATAACTTATCTTTTTTAAATTTGTGTAACCTTGATGTAGGCTAGAAGGCAAAGTCGCATTGATAACTGGAGCATCAGGCGGTCTTGGGGAGTCTATTGCAAAGCTCTTTGCTGAGCATGGAGCAAAAATCATCATCGCAGACATCAAAGACGAGCTTGGGCAAGCGGTTTGTGAGGCAATAGGCTCATCAAACTCGATATATGTTCATTGTGATGTAACCAATGAAGAAGATGTTAAGAATGTTGTAGATGTTGCCGTTTCCACTTATGGAAAACTCGACATCATGTTCAATAATGCAGCCATAGTAGATCCTTACAAGCCAAACATTCTCGACAATGAAAAAATTAACTTTGAGCAAGTACTTAACGTTAACGTAACAGGTGTCTTTCTAGGCATGAAACATGCTGCTAGAGTTATGGTTCCAAGACGAACAGGCTGTATAGTATCAACGTCTAGCGCTGTTTCACAGCTCAGTGGTATGTCCTCGCATGCTTATTCTGCTTCAAAGCATGCCATAGTGGGTCTGACCAAGAATCTCGCAGTAGAGCTAGGACAGTATGGCATTCGAGTTAACAGTTTGTCACCACATGGATTCTTCACACCCATGATCACAACTAACATTAATATGAAGGAGGATTTTGAGAACTTAATCCATTCAACTGCTAACCTTAAGGGCGTTACACTAACAACTGACATTGTTGCTAATGCCGCTCTTTTTCTGGTGAGCGATGACGCTAAGTACATTAGTGGACATAATTTATTGGTAGATGGTGGGTTCACTATTGCCGCTCCGATCAAAATGTTTACACCTTCAGAGAATCATTAAGTTGAGATGTTTGGTGTTATCATGTGTACGTGTTTTTTAATAAGGGTTTAAGCTATACAATAAACATATACTCTTTCAAATATTTCAGAAACATGTATTTAAAATATTACTTTTCTAGTACTTGAACTTGCACTACAAAAAAATGTAATAGTTGGCACTACTTTCTCGTGCCAAAAATGCAATGCAAGTCGACCCAGTGTCGTGCCTTTTTCTTAGACCCTTTTTTGTTGACCCAAAAAAATTTGGCACGACATTTACTTTGAAAGTTTGGCACGACAATGCGTGGGGCCCAAAAGGAATTCAACGTGAAAATACAGTTTGACACGACAGGTTTATGCAAAATGGTACGACAATGTCTTACCAAACTTTTTTTTTTTTTTTTTTTTTAATCTTTTTAAAATAATAATAAAACGAAATTTTAAATACAGAAAGGCACGACAAAGTCGTGCCAAACTGTAATACCACATGGCATAAGATACAAAACGGGACGATACACGTGGCATTGTGGTTCAGAATGGGACGACACTTTTAGTGTATATTAGGGACGACAATGTTGTCCCTAATTATTCTGGGTGGGCAAAAAAAATGCAGCAAAATGCAGTTTTTCCATATTTTTTCCGGAAAAAATCTACCAAAACAAATACAACCTGTAATCAATCACAATCCACAATACCAAATTACTAAACGGATCGAATAACATTCCACAATTCCACGATACCATTCAACAAATACGATACAAAGTAAACTACTCTTAAACTATACAAGGCGCAAATTTCCTAAATAACATGTCTCAAACTAACAAGTCACAAGCTTATAAAGCTAACATGTCTAAAGGTTATAAAGTTAACATAAATCCACGATAACATTCGACAAATTCAATACTATTCCATAATATTAATAAGTCCAAAATTCACAAACTATCTTCCCGCCTACTACTCATTGAACTCGCCGCCCGAATCGCCTCCCGACTCGTCGCCCGCCTCATTATTATCCTCACTATTATCATCATTATTATCCAAATCATTATTATCAACATGATCATTTTGGCGCAAATGAGGATTATTTTGTGAGTTGTACTGGATAAGGTCTGGTGGTGGCATTGCATAGTTCGAATTAGAACCCGGGCACGTAGTAGAGGTGGGAAAGGTGGGGCGATAACAACCGGCAAATGCATTATTGGGGTCGAAAATGGGAGCTTGGAAACCATAAGGGCCGGGAATGGGACGTTGGAAACCATAAGGGCCGGGAATGGGACGTTGGAAACCAATAGGGCCGGGAGGGGGAAAAGGGCCAGGAATGGGTACCGGAGGAAAGGGAACAGGAAATGGGTTACCTTGTGAGTTGTAGTGGGTGAAAAACTGCTGAAGGTAAGATCCGAATGCCCCAACTGTGGCTTGGGCCGCGGCAGCCTGTTCCCTAGCCACGTTGAGCGTCTTCCTCAGCCTGACGAGCCCGTTCTTGCGCAGCCTTGGTTTCCCTCATCGCCTCTGTCATATGCTCCCTAGTAACGTAATCTTGAGTAACATGCCCACGTGTGAACCTGCGAGAGGTTGAGCCACCAACAGGTAACCTCCTGCCCCTGCCTGCCATGTTCTGGCGGTTGTCACTCGGAACTATACGCTCCAATATTTCTATGCTGCTCATGTACGGGATGACACCGGCTCTGACTTGCTCTTGAAGGGCCCTCATCTCATTCTATGCAATTTCAAAAAAAAAAAAAAAAAAAAAAAAAAAAAAAAAAAAAAAGTTAGGAAAAAAATAATAAATGAGAAGTAACTTAATATAATGACGCATGTTAAGAGATAAATTACTTAAGTAAGACGTCTCGTTCTCCCTGTTCTTAAATGTGCCATCTTTTTTTGAATGGCCCTTCCTCCAAATTTCAATCAGGTCTTCATTTTGATTGTTATTGTTGACCCTCTATACATACAATATAAAATAAATTGATAACGAGGTAAATATAAACAATATAAAAACCTTTAAAAATCACAAAAATTATAACGAGTCTTACATAATGGTTTCGTCCTTGAACGAACGACTGTCGACCTTGGTGAGTTAAAATCTTGTTTTTAGGTCGATTTTCTGCATTTTTGGCCGATCTTGCCATCCGTTTCGGGTCGCACCACCAGTCGACCAACATCTCCCATTGCTCTTGGGTTCTGTTCAGCCAGGCTTTCGGGGGTGGCGGATGTGCCCTTGCCGCCGCGGGCGTCTCGTTTATATCAAAGTATTTAGACTTGAGCTTGTGTTTGTATTTTCGGTATAGCATCCTCTGCTCTAACCATAGCCCAAGTCCTACCCTTTCCCCCACCGTATAAAGATTATTTACAACTTGTAATATGTTCTCATTATTCAACCAAGGCGCCAGGTTGAAATAGGTCTGCAAAAAAGTATATGCATTTAAACAAACACACAATTTAAATATAACAAGCACATCTAAACGGTCAATAACAATAAGAATAGAAATAAAATAAACAATAAATATAACCTCTAGTGCCGGCATTATATGCGCCTTATAAGAATCAGGAATTTCTTCCCAATCGCAATCAAGGGGAAGTGGCCTCACTTGTTCCCCAATAAGACTAGCCAACTGCGGTGCATAAGTGCCTACCGGTGAGAAGGTGCCTTGATCATCGGAATCAAAGCATATAGGCAAAGGCTGGCCGTTATTCTCCTTAAAAGCCTTCTTTAAGGCCCGATTTGCCGTCTCACCAATGATCATTGAACCTACAAATATAAGTTATTGAGTTGTGAAAATACATGTAAAAAAAATTCAGTTTTATCAATAAAAATTATATAAAAATAAAAAATAAAATAATAAAAATAAAAAATCACAATTTGTTACCTGCGCAATTTCATATAAATATACACATTCATATAAACATATAGTAACAATTTCATTCAAATTACAATTTAAAAACAATTGTCATAATCAAATTACAATTCAAGAACAAAATTAAAAAAAAAAAAAAAAAAAAAAAAAAAAAAAAATCACTAACCAACACAAAAGGTGGTGGTGGTGGAGCTGTGGCTGCTGCGGTTCTTGGTGGTGGAGCTGCGGCGGTGGTTCATGGTGGTGAGCTGCTGCTGCGGTGGACCATCTAACCAACACAAACACAACATAAAACTATAGTTAAACAAACCATAATTAAAGAAATTAAATTAACAATCAAAATTAAAAAATATATATATATATATATATATATATATATATATATATATATATATATATATATATATATATATATATATATATATATATATATATATATATATATATACCTTAAAACAAAACAAAATAACAAAATTTATACAAATTGTGCACAGTGGTGCGTGTGTAATTGATGGTTACGGTGATAGTAGTGTTGTGGTGGTGTCGAATTGAAGAAAATAGCGTTTTTTTGGGATTTTTATGGATTTTTTTTCGTTTTTTACGAGTAATATAGTAGCAGTTTTTTTCTTTTTTTTTTTTGTTAAGTGTTGAAAGAGAGATGAAGATGAGACATGGTGTCAATTATTGAAGTAAATTTGGGACGACACAAATAGGGACGACATTATTGTACCTTTTTGTTTTTTTTTTTGCGAATTATTTGGCGGGTTATTTGACTTTTCGTGAAAATTTTTGGTAAAAAAAAGGGTACGACAATGTCGTCCCTTTTTGTTCTTGTTTTTTTTCCTTTATTTTATGTATATTAGAATGTGTTTAAATTATTTAATTAATACTAAATAAATTAAATTTGTTATAAAAAATTTAAATAATTTAAAAATTAATTAATTAGTTATAAAAAGTTTAAATAAATTAAATATAATTTAAATTAGTTATAAAAAATTTAAATAATTTAAATTAGTTATAAATAATTTAAATAATTTAAATTAGTTATAAGAAATTTAAATAATTTAAAAATAATTTAAATTAGTTATAAAATATTTAAATTAATTAAAAATAATTTAAAATTAATTATAAATTGTTTATATATATTAAAACAGATGAAATGTTAAACGAACGAGTCAAGATGATATCATTATACATGAAACGGATGAATCGAGATAGTATCGTGATACATGAAATGTTAAACGAACGAGTCGAGATCTTCCCGTTATACATGATATGTTAAACGAACGAGTCAAGATGATATCGTTATACATGAGATGTTAGACGAATGATTCTAAATGACATCGTTATACATGATATGTAACACTAACGAGTCTAGTTGATATCGTTATACATGATATGTTAAACGAACGAGTCGAGATGATATCGTTATACATGATGTTAAACGAACGAGTCGAGGTGATATCGTTATACATGACATGTTAAAACGGATGAATCGAGATAGTATCGTGATACATGAAATGTTAAACGAACGAGTCAAGATGATATCGTTATACTAACAAGTCGAGGTGATATCATCAAAACTGGTTAGTCTATAACTCTTTATCTCATCAAAACATCCAACCAAAATAATGGCGCCAAAACTTCCCTCCAAAAATACTGGCGCCAAAACTTCCCACCAAAAGCTACCAGATCTTCTCTATATATCACATAAAGAAAACTTGAGATCTTATCCCACCAAAAGCTACCAGATCTTATCCTCAAAACCACTCAACCTCACAACCTCTTATCTTCACACAAATTTCAAAACCTGAGATGGAGCCATTTAATCCTTTTATGTGTTCTGGTGGAGCAGGAAATATAAGATTAAGAACATCACATAGAGAATATTCATCTGGACGGCAATATTATGCATGTCCTCTGTCAAAGGTGAACAATCATACATTTCTTATTTATGTAAATATAAAAATAATTGGGTTGTAATATCTTATAATTTTCTTATTACGTAACAACCCAGAAAAGAAGATAATTGGTGCGGATATTTTATGTGGAAGAATGAATTTGACGAGTACTTAAGAACAATCTCTTATGGTTCAACATCTCAAGGTTTTGGATCTGCACCAACAGAGTGCTCGAGATGCGCTGCCAAAGATCTTAGAATAAACTTGTTGGAATCACAAAAACATGTGCTAGAGACAAGAGTAAGGATGCTGGAGGCAAGACTTGAAATGGCAAGGATTCCTGACGACCATGCATGTCAATCGGATGCATTACTTCGTGAGTTGTTAGGTGACATGGAAAATCTTCGTATGTAGTAGTGTTGTTGTTGTTGTTGTTGTTGTTCTTAATGAATATGGTTCTTATAATACGTATGTTTCACTTATTACTATTTACCTTTCAATTTGACCATGTTCTAAGTTAACAAGATTATAGTTTCCAAACACCCCTTTTCCAATACTAAATTACACATGAATAAAGAAACAACTTGACAACAAAACGAAACAGATCAAACGAAACAACTCGGCAAGCAAACGAAACAACTCAAACGATATGATACACACAACATAGACCATAACAAACATCGCCCATTCAATTTTTTTCCCTGCTACTTCCCGCTCTGCTAGAACCTACACCATCTTTTCCCTTCCTTTGCTTGACGAACTGTTCAAACAATGCTTCAAGATTTGTTACCCTATTTCCCGCATCATCAAATGTGTAATCGAACGGGCTTTTTTCAGCTTCATCTTTTTCCTTCCTTTGCTTGACGAACTGCTCAAACATTGCTTCAGCTTCCAGCGTGTTTTCTCCTCCCACACCATTAGCTTCACAGTCCAAATACACCCTGTAGAATGGCTCTTTCCTTAACCATTCCAGAATGCGGTCTCTCATCAACGAGTCTATGTTCTTATAAGAACCATATTCATCATAAATTTCTGACCCATACGTATCAAGAACTCGAGTAAAGAGATATATCGACGATAAAACCAGTGACCACTCTTTTTCCGGCGTGTAATCAACCATTATATTGTTACGTGTGTTTTGTGGGAATTGACGATTGGGTTATTTATGTTTTGTCGGGATATATAAGGAAAACATTGCGGGATATATAAAGTTGCAGTTTGGCGGGAAACTATTAGCGGTAAAAATAATGGCGGGAAACTATTAGCGGTAAAAAAGTTTGCTTGTCGAGTTGTTTCGTTTTCTTGTCGAGTTTTTTCGTTTGCTTGTCCGCGAGTTGTTTTGTTTGAGTTGTTTAATCACTCTTTCACATAAAATATCCACATTATGATCTTTTACTCTTCCACATTAAATATATTTTTTTTAATTCTATAAATGTATTTAATTATAAATATAAACTATTTAATTTTAATTCTATATTAAATAAAAATTTTTAAATTAAATAAAAATAATTTTTTAAAATTAAATAATTTAATTAAAAACAGGTATATAAAGTTTAAAAAAAATAATTAAAAAATAATATATATATATATATATATATATATATATATATATATATATATATATATATATATATATTTACAGTTTGGGACGACAATGTCGTCCCAAAGTGTTTGGCGGGATAAAAAAAATGGCGGGATGTATTTATTTACGTTACTGGTTTATTAAAAAGATTTTAAATTATTAAAAAACAAATAATTACAAAAAGGCACGACATTGTCGTGCCTTTTTGCGTCGTGCCAAAACTTTTTAGTTGACTGCTATTTTTGTTGAAAACGTGTGGGTCCTACCTGCATTTTGGGACTATATTGTCCACCCAAAAAAAAGGGGCGTCCCCAATTTGTGATTTTGGTGTAGTGTTGTCATTACCATTTAGAGACAAATATGCACTCACTCGCAAACTTTTAGGGCATGATGCTTAAAACAGACGATGTTACTAAAGCCATGCCCTTTTTTTGGCAAGCGACGAGGCCAAATAAGGTGTCGTTTGTTTTTTCCCAATAAGTACTTCTTTCCTCTTTTTACTTCTTTTGTCTGCAGGAGGGCAGAGGTTTATTGTTTGTTTTTTTGCAGACATAAGTGCTTCTTTTCACTTATTTCCTCTTCTAAATTTCAGACATTATCTTTCACTTCTTACCTCTTCTTTCACTCCTTACCTCTTCTTTCAAAAACCTTACATCTCTTTCTCAATATCTTATATCTCTTTTATATTTCGGTCTTTCTATTTACGTTTTCGCCCATTTTTACGTTTTCGTCCATTTTTTTACGTTTTCGTCTTTTTTTTACGTTTTAATCCGTTTTCTTACGTTTTCGTATTTTTTTCGTCCGTTTTTTTATGTTTTCGTTCAATTTTTTACGTTTTCGTCCGTTATTTTACGTTTTCTTACGTTTTTTACGATTAACCCATTTGAACCATATTACAAAAGGATTTATAGCGCAAAAAAAGGAAAAAAAAATAGAAAATAAAAGAAGTACTTCAATAGCACAAAAACAAACGGACTTCATCCATGCAGATGAAGACTTTAGATCTACCTCTTCTTCTGCAGACATGGTTTGCAGATGAAGAGGTAAAAGCTCTGAAAAAACAAATGACACCTCAGCGGACGTAATTTGTTTATTGGTGATGGATTTAGTATTAATCCATTATTCGATATTGTTCCAATATGGCTATAACCCTGAGAATATATCTTCAATCTGAGAGCAACTTGTAAGTTGGCAAGAATGTACAGATTTATGCTTAACATGGCCACATGGGCAAGGACGGACCTAGGGAGGTCTCGAGGATTTACGGGAATCCGATAGATGTTTGATGCCTAGTATAATTTTTCATTAAAAATCTCGATTTCTGAACTTGGTCTTAGGTGATTTTGTGTCACATAAATGCATGTCATGTTTGGTTAGCCACTAATAAGTCAAAGAAATATATATCCGCCCTTGCATATGGGTAAGTATTGACATCACAATAAGGCGGCTACATATATATGTTAGTCAAAAACTCGTGTCACTTGTGTATGCATCTAGCATTTACATTATCCATTTGTAGCCATATATGTTGGATTCATTCAAGTGCGTGTAGTTTGGATCACAAAAATGTATTAATTTATATATATAATCCTACTACATTTCAAACTATATTTGTTGCCACATATCCTTGATATTTCCCGAAACTAATGACAACCACTAGAAGAGATTGGGTTGTCTAAACAATACAGTAGTAAACTAGCCTACAAGTATTTCTCCTACATATGTTATTCTATATATATGGTTAGTTATGCAAACTGATTAGAGATTAAAAAGATCAGCTTATTAGTGTGATTTGAATATAAATCAATTATATCGATGAACTAATCGGTTTAATCACACAGATGTTGTGTTAATATTTTTGTTAATACGATTTGATATTCCTAGCCACTTCAATCTTTTGTGTTGCAAAGCATAATGGCAGCCACAACAAAAAGGTTTGATGCTTTTTTTTCTTGATAAGTTTTTTAGTTGTTAGTCTAAGTTATTTTCTATAATTTGTAATGAGTCTTATATGTATTTTCAAGGTCATTTTACCCGTGCATCAAGGAATTCTAAATTAGCGACTTTGATAAGAATATATAGAGAAACAATTTATAGGTCTAACTAATTTTGTCATTATAAATGTCTTCATTTTGGTATGTGTTCTTGTATGAATGAGTCTTCAGTATGTTTGCATCTCTAATTGATATGAGTATAAAGTCTTTCAAATAAATGCAGGCTAGAAGGAAAAGTAGCGCTGATAACTGGAGCAGCAAGCGGAATTGGGGAGTGTGCTGCAAAACTCTTTGCTGAAAATGGTGCAAAAATCGTGATTGCAGATATCCAAGACCAACTTGGTCAAGGGGTTTGTGACACTATAGGCTCGTCAAACTCGATATATGTCCACTGTGATGTAACAAAAGAAGAAGATGTTAAAAACGCAGTAGATATTGCATATGCCACTTATGGAAAACTCGACATCATGTTTAATAATGCTGGGATAATGGATCCTTATAAAGCACGCGTCATCGACAATGAGAAAACAGACTTTGAACGTGTTCTTAGTGTTAATGTGACAGGCGTCTTTCTGGGCATGAAACATGCTGCTAGAGTTATGGTTCCTGCACGAGGTGGAGCAATAATATCAATGGCAAGCACTTGTTCAATTATAGGTGGTGTGGCAACACATGCTTACACTTGCGCAAAGCACGCTATAGTTGGATTGACTAAGAATTTGGCAGTGGAACTTGGACAATTTGGTATTCGAGTCAATTGTTTGTCACCTTTCGCGATGGCTACACCAATGGCCACAAATTATCTTGGCCTTTATGGGGAGGATTTTGAAAACAAGGTGAGTTTAACCGCAAACCTTAAGGGCGTGACACTCACAATAGATGATGCTGCAAAAGCTGCCCTTTTCTTAGCAAGCGACGACGCCAAATATATTAGTGGAGAAAATTTATGTATCGATGGTGGATTTGGTATTGTCAATCCATCATTCAAAATGTTCCAGTACCCGGATAATCTTTGAGTTATGATCTTTTCTCATTCAACATGTAGTTTAAATTGTGGTATAATCAGTTTCGTAGATTAGAGAGTGTTGCATTGTGTTGTAAAAATTATTAGCTGAATATATTGTTGTATAGGCTCAAGTATAATTGTTTTAGGATTAGTCATGATGTTACCTTATTTATCAAGCTATCTTTTATCCTATATATAGGGGACATTATTAATGATAATCAAGCACTTTACATTATCTATTATGGTATCAAAGCCACAATGATCCTCCCTAAAATACCCTAAACATATAGTCGACATCTTCATCTTACCTGTCGACTTTTTGCACTTCTTCTTTTCTTTATTTGCTTGCCGCCACCCAAGTCAGTCGAGATAGCCCAGTTTCCCGAGATAGCCCTCATTATATGTCATAGAGAAAAACTTCCCATTTTTTATGAAGCGAGGTCCATGGTTCTTAGAGAGGAGAGTGATATGGACAATAACACACCATCCTATTTTAATCACTCCTCCTCTTCCCTAATCGTTTTAATGACCACCACTTCGGGTTCTAACCAACCTAATACTATGGAAAATTCAGGATTTGAATTGTGTCGAAACTTCACGTGTACATGTGGTGGACGTTGTAAATTTGTCTATGGCTTGCATGATCATCGACCCATACCACCATCCCAATGTTCTAGTAGCAATAAACCTTCGAACTCCTAAACTGCTACTAATTGTTGAACTCAGCCTACCAACCGAATAAATAACCAGGCCCAATCTAACACGTCCAAACCCACCCAGGTCCAATCCAATCAATTGACCCACTCTGCACAAGACCCTACTATCACCGATGTCCCAACACCATCTACTATGCGCTATGTATATTTACAAACGAGACCATGCCCCTTTTATTAAACCACTAGCCCAACCAGTTTTCTATCAACCCTCTATCAACAAGCCCATCTGGCAAACCATTCTGCAACCCAACAACCTAACTACATCATCCCGCTCCGTTGCCTAGCCCACAAGCCCATCCGACCCAGTTTGGATACCCGGTTCAGCCCCAATAGTCACTTACGGCATACACATATTCATCATAGTTTGGTTTTTCAGCTACTAGAGGCTACCCGTATGCTCAAACCATGACTCCTCAAGCTTTTCAAATGATGGCCTTACCAGACCCCGCATGAAATATGGACACGGGAGCATCATGACACTGGTGAGACAACACATGTACTCTTACTTTTGCTTTTAATAGAAGTATTTATTCTTCTGTATATGTTGGCAATGGCTAACCTATACTTGTTATTTGTATAGGGCATATTTTTTTGTCAACCCCTCATAAACCATTACACCTTCACAACATTCTTTTCACCCCCAATATTCTTAAAAGCCTAATTTATGTACATAAAAATACTAGAGATAATAAAGTTTCTATTGAGTTTTATGAATTTAGGTTTTCTTTGAAGGATTACCGGACTCGCAAGCTCCTTCTCCTATGTGATAGCAACGGTGTCCTCTACCCAGTTCGTTGGTTGGTGCAAAACCGTCAAGTTTTCTCACGCAGGCTAGCCACTTGTGAATGACCAGCCGTAAGGAACTTAAAACAACTCAAACACCAATTGCAATTTAGATCAGGAGAATACAGTGGATTCCCGGGTCGTTAAGTCCCACGGAGGATGACTGGTGTTTAACACAATCAGATATCGAATAACCACTAAGGATAGTGATCAGTAAGGTTTTTGAGATATTTGTACCTAAAGAAAAGATTAATAAATTACAGCGACTTAAATGCAAATTAAAGAAAATTAAAAAGATAATTTCTATTAAATAAACGCTATCACTATATTTAAAATGATGTTTTTGTTTTTATGTTTTTATAAAACTGAATTAAAAACTACGTAACGTACAAATGAAAAAGTGAAACTAAATCAATATTAACCCTAAAAATATGAAAATGATATTTTTACAAACCTAATGATAAAAGAAAATATTTAGAAAAAGAAAATTAATTTTACAACTATTTAATTAATTATTATTAATTAAAAACTATTTTTAACTATTAAATTATAACCTAAATTACAAGAAAATAGGAAATAAACCTAGAAAAATAAAATTATGACTTGGAAAAATCTAAAATAACAAAAGAGAATTTTCAAAACTATTTTTATATTTTTCTGATTATTTTTCTATTTTTTATGAATTTTAAACTATTAAAAACTAATTAAATTACTAAAAATTACAAAATAAACTATGAAAAATCTGGAAAATTACTTTTTTTACTTTTTATATTTATCTAAACTTAATAAAAATGAAAATTTATTTTTTTTGACTTTTTCTGAATTTTTTGTATTAAAAGCTAATTAAAAATGCTTAAAAACTAATTTAAATTAAGAAAAATAGCAAATCAACTTAGAAAAATCTGAAAATTTCAGGAAAACTCTAAAATTATATAAGGAAGCTAGGAAAAATGGAAAAACAGGTGCTTGTTTGCAAGAAAATGAAACTGCTATAGCAAGTGCTTATAAATAAGCACTTTAATAAGCCAAATGAACAAAACAAGCCACCCACTGATTACAGAAGTCTAAATATGCTATAAGTACTGAAATGCAACTAATATCAACAAGTCATATCCTCTGAATTACAAGTTTGATCAGATTTGATGATTTGAGCTAATAAGCTAAAACAGATTTCAGTGACCTACTTTGGGCATAAGCACAAGCCACATATTAAGCTAAAACAGAAAACAAGCAATTGGAACCTATCCTAGACCTGGCTAAGAGTTAGCAAACCAAAAATTAGACCTTGGGTAGCTCTAATGAACCCTGTGCAACCTTGCACAAAATCTGAGAAAACTCAGATTAGAATGAGCCTTGTGAGCAGGGCAACTGGTACCTAAAAGACAAGCCTGTTTAGAGCTTTTAAGATATTTGTAAAATTATACTAAAATGGTGATAAGAAAGAACACCAACTGAAGTTTCTAAAATGCCAAGTCTCACTGAAATTGGCTCAAAGATGAGCTCATGATAAATCCTTGCAGTTGGCCCCAAAACAAGTTTTTCAAGTTTTGACTTTGAAAAGCAGTTGAGACATTTTGACTTTCATGAACTTTGAATCCAATTTTATGACTGTTATTTATGTAATATGATAGAACAAGCACAATGCAAGCAAGCTTAGTGATCTTTGAACACAAAATGAGATTTTGCTTATCCAAATTTCCAACAGTGAGCAAGTTAAGACAGATTTAGATAAGATTTGACTTTTTGAACTAGCAGGCACAAGACTAAGATTGATATGATCACAAATGAACTAAACAAACATTAACCAATAGATTCTAACCACTGAATAAGCCTAAAAGACAGATAGATCAGCAGAACCAAACACACCTTTATTTTACTGATTTGCAACTAAAACTGACCTAACTTCCTATTTATCTAATTTCAATGATCAAACTAAGTGAACCAGACCTAAACACATCTAATTAAACAGGTTTGAGCTTGTTAATTCTACAAAGACAGATTATGCATAAGAACTTAAAATGACTTACAAATTGTCCAAAGCCACTATGGCTTGAATCCTGTGAAACAAGAACACTATCCTATATAAACCAATCCAACTAACTATAAATCACCCCAAGTCCATGCCTGCATCACCCATTGCCATTTCTGCTTCATTTTTACCCATGTTTGACTTATGTTGACCAAATTTCTAAAATGCTTGAAACTTGATTACAAGCTTACAAAAAGCTATTATAAGCTTATATAAGCTTGTTGGAAATTGAAATTGAGTTGCTACAAGTTTAAACAAAGGAGTTTGACAGTAAAAATTTCAACAGTGGACACAAATTGTGGAGAATGAACATTAGCTTGAATTGATGTTTAAACAGAGTTGCAATACATTAAAACTACTATGTTTGATACACAATAACTGGAAATTTCAATGAAGAACTACTTAAGACATTAAAAGCTTAAAAACGACATACACTTAAACAAAATAAACTAAGTACTGCCTCTCTTGCTTCTTTCTTGCCTCTTTTATGCTCCAAAAATGTTCCACGTGGCCTTCTGAGAGAATCCCACCACTTTGTTTGGCCAATGGGAGAGCTTTGAGTGAGATGGCCGTTTTATCAATTTTGGCGGGAAGAGAGGTTTGACTTGTAGGGCTCTGAATTTGTAGGTAGGGGGGGTGGCATTAATTGTGGGGGGTTAGTGATGATGAGGGGGTGGTGGAAAGGGGAAAAAGTGATGGGAAGTGGCTGAGAGTTTGCAGAGCAACTTGGGGAAGATACACAGTGTGGGGGCGGGTAAATGGGTTATTTGACTTTGGTTGACTTGGGGGTCCAAAAAGGTGTTGGCAGGGGGTCAAATGGGTATAAGTGGCAGGGGTCAAAACAGTTTTAACAAGGCTAAGTATTAGGTTAAATGACAAGGACTAGATTGTAATTTCTGAAATTTTGAAGGACCATTCCTGCCATTTTTCCAAAGTTGTTACAAGGACTAAATTTGACAACCTTCAATAGTACAAGGACTAGTTTTGACATTTTTTATTTTCCAAGGACTATTTTTGCCAAATTCCAAAGTTCAGGGACCTAAGTTGTAATTTTGTAAATTTGAATCTCAAGGACCAATTTTGACAACTTTTGAATCCCTAAGGACTTAAAATGATATTTTTCTTTATTTGGTTTTACCAGGGAATGTTTTTGACAACTATTGAAACTTGGGGGACTAAAACTGCCAATTATGCAAACTTGATACGTTTTTCACCAGATTTTGATATTTTTGCATTTAAAACACATAAAACACTTATTTGTGATATTTTTATCATTTTGATGCATTTCTGAGTGTTTTCAGATGTTTTTGGCATTCTAAACGGTACAAAAATGATGAGTATTTAGACACTCATCAATCCCCCACACTAAACTATTGCTAGTCCCTAGCAATCTTTTGAGAAAAACATAATGGATTTGAATCTCTTTACCAAAAGCCATTACTTCTGGAGTAGCCAAATGTTTCAGTTCAAGTAAGAACCATGGTACACCGATAACCATGTGATTTTGAGCAAACCACCAGCTTTCAACGGATTTGATTTTGTCTTTACCAGAAGCCGTTTGCTCTGGACTAGCCAACTCTTAGATAAATTATCAATATTATCTTTGGTGAGCTGATTACCAATTATGGTTTTTCCACTGCCTTTACCACAAGCCATAAACTTGCGGGCTAGCCAACTCTTCACTTTTAAGGATATGGTGAGCTGAATACCATACAATTTTGGGCAAATTGCAAGCCGTCAACGGATTTGAGATATCTTTACCAAGAGCCATTTGCTCCTGGATTAGTCAATCCTTTTGTTTATTAGACAAGGCGGACTGATAACCATAAGATGAGTAAGTGTAAAACACTTACTCCCAAAAAAAATTTTGGCCAAAAATGGGGGAATTAGGTGGTATAATTACATGATAAAATTCGTGAGAATTCCCCCCCACACTTAGAAATGAATATTGCCCTCAATATTCAAAGTACCGGCGGTTATGCCGAAACATAGAACGTAAAGGGAAATACTACGGCCATTATTTAGCAAGATATATATATATATATATATATATATATATATATATATATATATATATATATATATATATATATTTTTGAAACTCTTATATACAACAGCGGGGGGCAACTCCCCCACACTAGGGTGGTAGAAAGTAGAAAGAAGAAGCTAAACTGTCAAGTTTTGTCACACAAGCTAGTCACTTGTGAATGGCTAACCGTAACAAACTTCAGACAGCTCAGAAATATGGGTGAAAACCCATATGGCATGCTACTGTTTTTTATTCCCGAGTCGCTAGCTTGACTCGATCCCCGCATTCATTGGTTCATGGGGAAAGTTTGAAGATCCGGGACAATCACAGGAGGAATGTCCTCTCCAAAGTAGTGCTTCAATCGATGACCATTCACTTTAAAGTTTGGACCATCGGGTTGAGATAACTCAATGGTGCCATAAGGATAAACCTTAGTGATAGTAAATGGACCAGACCAACGGGATTTAAGCTTTCCCGAGAAAATCTTCAATCTAGAATTGAAAAGAAGGACTCGATCACCAACGTTGAAAACGCGGTTCTTGATTTTGGAGTCATGAATCTTCTGTGTCTTTTCTTTGTAGATCAAAGAGTTCTCGTAAGCTTGATCACGGAGTTCATTTAATTCATTCATTTGAACTTTCCGGTGATCACCAGCTGTCTGAATATCGAAGTTGGCATGCTTCAAGGCCCAGTATGCCTTGTGCTCTAGCTCAACCGGCAGATGACACGCTTTCCCGTATACAAGCTTGTATGGAGTGCACCCGATGGGTGTTTTATAAGCTGTCCGGAATGCCCAGAGTGCGTCATCTAGCTTATCCGACCAAGAGGCACGGTTTTCGCCAACCGTCCTCTCCAGAATTCTTTTAATCCCCCGGTTGGAAACTTCCACTTGCCCACTAGTTTGGGGGTGGTACGCAGTAGAGAGACGGTGAGTTACACCATACTTCTGCATGACTCTTTCAAACTGGTCATTGCAGAAATGCGTACCACGATCACTGATTATGGCTCGTGGAGTTCCAAACCTAGCAAAGAGAGATTTCAAGAATTTCACAACAACTCGGGCATCATTGGTATGCAAAGCCTTAGCTTCAACCCATTTTGACAAGTAGTCAACGGCCACGAGTATGTACTTATTACCGCGAGAAGAAGGGAATGGCCCCATAAAGTCAATGCCCCAGATGTCAAAGATCTCACACACTTGAATGGCGTTTTGCGGCATTTCATTTCTTTGTGAGATATTCCCGTGACGTTGACAAGCGTCACAGGCTTTGACAAATTCGTGGGCATCCTTATAGATCGTGGGCCAATAGAATCCGGAATCAAACACCTTCTTGGCGGTGTAGTTGGGGCTATGATGTCCCCCAGTAGGTCTAGCATGGCAAGCTTTGAGAATGTCAATAGCTTCCTGACCGTATACACATCGCCTGATGACTTGATCCGCGCAAATTTTAAACAAGTAGGGGTCGTCCCAGAAGTAATGTTTAACATCCTTGAAGAATTTGTTTTTCTGTTGGGACGACATCCCTTTCACTATGAAGTTACCCGCATGGTAATTTGCGAAGTCAGCAAACCATGGGGTAGAAGAGTCTCCACGAAAAGAAACCGCATTGAGTGTCTCGAGAGGAAATGTTTCATTTATTTCCTTTTTCTCGAAAACATCTTGGTGAGGGTTCTCTAATCGGGACAGATGATCAGCAGCCAGGTTCTCAGCTCCTTTTTTATCACGTATAATGATATCAAATTCTTGGAGGAGGAGAACCCAACGGAGCAACCTCGGCTTTGCATCTTGTTTTGCAAAGAGATATTTAAGAGCCGAGTGATCCGTATACACCACGCATTTGGTCAAGATGAGGTATGGCCGAAACTTTTCAAACGCATACACCACAGCTAATAGTTCTTTTTCTGTAGTGGTGTAGTGGGTTTGAGCTTCAGTCATGGTCTTACTTGCGTAGTGGATAGGCTGAAAATGCTTGGTTTTTCGTTGCCCCAAGACTGCACCGATAGCAAAATCACTTGCATCGCACATGAGCTCAAAGGGTAAATCCCAGTCGGGGGCAACTAGAATGGGTGCTTCCGTAAGCTTTTTCTTTAGTGTTTCAAAAGCTTCGACGCACTCAGGAGAGAAGATAAAAGGAGCTTCTTTTTCAAGAAGATGGGTCATAGGCCGAGCGATTTTAGAAAAATCTTGTATGAATCTACGATAAAACCCGGCATGACCAAGGAAACTCCTAATACCTTTGACGGTAGTAGGATGAGGCAGTTTAGCAATAACATCAACTTTTGCTCTATCGACCTCAATCCCGTTTTTTGAAATCTTATGGCCAAGGACTATGCCTTCTTTGACCATAAAGTGGCTCTTCTCCCAATTTAGACAGAGATTGGTGTCTTCACACCTTTTTAGCATTCTGTCTAAATGGGAGAGACATGTCTGAAATGAATCCCCGATGACTGAGAAGTCATCCATAAACACCTCCATTGTTTCCCCGATCATGTCGTGGAATATGGCCATCATACATCGTTGGAACGTGCCAGGAGCATTACATAAGCCAAAAGGCATACGTTTGTAGGCAAAAGTTCCGTATGGGCAGGTGAATGTGGTCTTCTCTTGATCCTGTGGATCAATGGGGATCTGAAAGTAACCCGAGAAACCATCAAGGAAACAATAGTACTCATTCCCTGCTAATCTCTCAAGCATCTGATCCATGAAGGGTAGAGGAAAATGGTCTTTACGGGTGGCGTCATTCAACTTACAGTAGTCAATACACACACGCCATCCCGTAACCAATCGAGTTGGAATTAACTCGTTTTCTTCATTCGTGACAACAGTTATGCCACCCTTTTTTGGAACACAGTGAATCGGTGAAACCCAAGGACTATCTGAGATTGGGTAAATCAATCCTACATTCTCTGATGTTGAACTGCTGGTTTGAAGTCATCCTCCATTAAGATTTTGTGAGTACAAAATTCAGGGTTGATACCCTTAATGTCGGAGAGTTTCCAAGCAATTGCTTGCTTGTGTGACTTCAAGACCTTTATGAGAGCAGTCTTTTCATCTTTACTCAAATCTCGAGCAATAATGAATCACCCTCAAGAAATGCATACTCGAGATGAGGTGGTAAGTCCTTAAGTTCGACTTCAGGAAATTCTTCAGTTTTCTCAACTGACTTGACTTCCTTGTTATGAAGTTTGACGGGAGGGAGTGGAGGAGAAGTGTCCTGATTTAACAACTTCTCAAGAATAAGAATATCTCCCTCCGGATTAATCTCATGGTGATAAATCTCTTCTGGAATTGCATCACTAGTGTGAGGGGTTGATGAATGATCATCTTTAAGCAACTTCTCAATGAGAAGTATGTCCCCCTCGATGTCAATTGGAGCGTGATCAATTTCCCATGGAACAGAATCACTAGCCAAGTATGCTTCAATATCTTCCAAGATGAAGTCGCTTCCCTCAAACGGAGTGAGAGAAGGAGTAGAATTGGCTATGATAGGTTGAGAAGATGTGGTGGGATCCCCACTCACAGAATTATGAGAATAACCAAGAACTTCTTGAGAGTACTCTTCAGAAGCAACATCAATGATATCTATTCGGTTAATCGACTCAGAATCATAGTTTGCGGAGTACCTCGAAGTTTGATCAAGGTTAAAGGTGACAGCTTCATTACCAACACGTAATGTGATTTCTTGCTCAAATGCATCAATGAGAGCACGGCCCGTTCTCAGGAATCCTCTTCCAACAATGAGAGGAACCCGTGGATCAGCATCGAAATCAACAACTACAAAGTCAGCTGGAAAATGGAACTTTCCTACTTTCACGAATACGTCCTCGGCAATTCCAAGAGGACGGGATATTGTACGATCTGCAAGCTCGAGAGTCATGCATGTAGGAGTAAGATCCGGAAGAGAGTTTCTTCCATACTGAATGAGGCATCAGGTTTATGCTTGCACCAAGATCGGCTAAGGCAAAGCATTCAACCATTCCTGGAAATACACAAGGTAAGAGGAACTTTCCAGGATCTCCAAGCTTCTCGGGAAGCTTCTTCAAGATAACTGTTGAGCAGTTCTCGTTGAGAGGAGTTTTAGCCATTTCAAACAGCTTTTCCTTGTTGCTTAACATGTGCTTGAGAGTTGATGCAAACTTGGGCATCAACATGATAGCATCCGCGAAGCTTATGTCAAAATGAAGTTCTTGGAAAATTTGAAAGAATTTTTCCATTTGTTGACTAGCTTTCTCGCGGAGCTTTTGCTCATGTAAACGTGATGGGTAAGGAATAGAAGTTTTGGATTTAGGGTTACCAACTGGAGCTACAGGAGGTTCAAAAACAACTCCTGGATTGGATTTTGGTTTCTGGACAACCTGAGGATGGACAGTGCTGGTTCCTCTGTTATTAGTAGGAAGTTCCTTGTCCTTTGTCGCCTCAGGTTCACTTTCCACTACCTTCGGGAGGGAAGAAGAAGAGGTAGTAGGAATAGCAGGTCCATCATATGAAACACCACTTCTGGTTGTGATCGCCTTTGCATCGCCCCTCGGATTAGCGATCGTGTTGCTAGGTAAAGTACCTGAGCCCGAGGGTCGATCATTTAAAGACTTGTTTAATTCAGCGATCTGACTGACCAACACCCTGTTTGTCTCCTCTTGAGTCTTTATGAATTGCTTTAAAAGCTCATCAGATGTTGATACAGGAGGTGGTGGAGGGACAATTTGAGGCCGTATGTTCTGGTTATAGCCAGAATTCCCTTGATTAGGGTTCATATTCCCCTGAAATTGATTCCCTCGATTGTAAGTGTTTTGATTAAGATTTCCTTGATGTTGGAAACCTTGATTGGGTCCGGAATAGAAATTACCTTGGTTTTGATAACCATGGTTCATTCTTGGTTGGTTCTGATTCCGGTTAGGATTCTGGTTGAAACCGGGTGGTGCCTGATAAGTGTTAGCTCGGTAGTTTGGTTCATTTTGAGGACGGTATAGATTACCTCCTTGATTTGAATTACCGGTTATAGCATTAGCTTCAAACGGACTACCATCGGTGGCAGTACAGTTGTAGTATGCATGAGGACCACCACAAGTAACACAAACTTCAACTTTCTTCACTTCACCATATGATGGTGCTTGTGTGAAAGTGACATTCTTTTGGTTAGCAAGAACCAAAGCCTGAACAATATCCGTGAGTTTGTCAATCTTAGCATCGGTGCTAGATGTACTCACGGGAGATGAAGTAGAAGGTCCAGCATTAGACTCAGTATGATATGTCTTTGTGCAGAAAGGACGGACCTGGGACTTGTTTTCAATGATTTGCAAGGCTTCTTTTGTGGTCTTGCTCAAGAAATTACCTCCCGCGGAGGCATTTAGAGAGTCTTGATTGGTCTGGTTCAGACCATTGTAGAAAGTATCCATTTGCATTAACTCGGAGAAACCATGATGCGGACACTTACAGAGCAATTCTTTGTAACGATCCCATGCCTCCCCGAATGATTCATCAAATCTCTGAGAGAATTTCATTATCTCATTCTTAAGACTTGTAGTTCGGGATGGAGGATAGAATTCGTTCACAAACTTTGTGACAAGATCTTCCCATGTCTCAATGGAACGAGGGGGTTGTTTCTCAAGCCAATTCCGGGCTTGTCCCTCTAGAGAAAATGGGAACAGAAGAAGCTTAATGGCTTCATGTGGGACATTCTTGTACTTGATGGTAGATGCAATCTTGTTAAACCATCGAATGTGTGCATGAGGATCATCCCGCTCAAAACCATAGAATTGGATTTGGGTTACCAGATTAAGTAACCCGGTTTTGAGCTCAAAAGTATCAGCCACGATGGCTGGGACAACAATAGCATCTCCGTAACCCTCGATGGGTGCTTGGAGAAGCTCATTCATCGGCTTGTCTTCTGCCATTACGGCAGGTGGTGGTGGTGGTAAACGTTCCTCAGTCACGGCTGAAGGAGCAGAACGTCCTCTACATCTACGAGGAATCTTTCCAAGTTCTGACAATGGACTTGTAGAACTGGAAGAACGAGTGCGCATGCACTATGTATAAAAATCAATTTTCAAAACAAATGAGGCAAAACGACAAGTGAACTTAACCAATAATCACAAATGAAATGGCTTCTTTGAAAAAGGTACACCAAATCACAAGTGACACAAAGGCAAGTTTTAAATGTGATGTTCGGGAACTTATTATGGTCGCACCCCCAGTTAGGTAGTGCACTGCCTTGATTTGCGGTGGTTGATTTTTATGTATATATTAAGTATCACTGAAAAGACGTAGGTATAGATTTGTGCTGATGGGTTTAAAAACTTTTGGACAATATTTTTGGTATCGTCTCGTTTAACCAAATTGTATTTCTTTAAGAATCACCTTAAAAGAAACACAAGCTAGAAAACGTTACGATTGTTTTGTTGTTTTATATTTTGTTTGGTGTTTTTAACACTTTAGGGAAAGTGTTAATGAACTTTTTGATTTTGTTATATCTTTACAGAAAACTTTTTACAAACTGTGGTATATGAGCAAGTACGGGTCTGAAAAATGCTTAGAACACGCTTACAGCCTCCCCGGCAGCGGCGCCAAAATTTGGTTGGTGCAAAACCGTCAAGTTTTCTCACGCAGGCTAGCCACTTGTGAATGACCAGCCGTAAGGAACTTAAAACAGCTCAAACACCAATTGCAATTTAGATCAGGAGAATACAGTGGATTCCCGGGTCGTTAAGTCCTTTTCAAAAATTTGGGTAGTCGTGTTTAGATATGGATGCAGAAAAGTCACTATGAATTATATATGTATTTTTAGTTGGTGGCGTTTAGTTCCGTCACGTGATGGATTGACCCCCACGCTGGTATTATTCAAGGGCTTGTAGTGTAAATTTTGAACGGAAACACAGTGAACACTAAACCACATGGAAAAAGTTTCTTCGGTAAAGTAAACACTAATAACCAATTCAAGTGAACAGCAAAACGGAGTAAACAAAACTTTTAACTAAAAATATGTATCACGTACGCGTGAGCAAGAAGGTCAAGATGTTCAGGTAACAGTCTTGAACCTTTCTAAGGAGCATCTACATCTCCTGCAAGACGAGGAAGTCGGCACTGACTCCTTGCAAATGGTGGTGGTGGTGGACGGCATTACCGTCTTCTGTTCGGCTACTTACTCGAAGAGGTTCGT
>BPTQ01000001.1:256038945-256107891 GCA_019973895.1 Chrysanthemum seticuspe | reverse complement strand
TAGTTGAATAAGCCTAAAAGACAGATAGATAAGCAGAACCAAACACACCTTTATTTTACTGATTTGCAACTAAAACTGACCTAACTTCCTATTTATCTAATTTCAATGATCAAACTAAGTGAACCAGACCTAAACACATCTAATTAAACAGGTTTGAGCTTGTTAATTCTACAAAGACAGATTATGCATAAGAACTTAAAATGACTTACAAATTGTCCAAAGCCACTATGGCTTGAATCCTGTGAAACAAGAACACTATCCTATATAAACCAATCCAACTAACTATAAATCACCCCAAGTCCATGCCTGCATCACCCATTGCCATTTCTGCTTCATTTTTACCCATGTTTGACTTATGTTGACCAAATTTCTAAAATGCTTGAAACTTGATTACAAGCTTACAAAAAGCTATTATAAGCTTATATAAGCTTGTTGGAAATTGAAATTGAGTTGCTACAAGTTTAAACAAAGGAGTTTGACAGTAAAAATTTCAACAGTGGACACAAATTGTGGAGAATGAACATTAGCTTGAATTGATGTTTAAACAGAGTTGCAATACATTAAAACTACTATGTTTGATACACAATAACTGGAAATTTCAATGAAGAACTACTTAAGACATTAAAAGCTTAAAAACGACATACACTTAAACAAAATAAACTAAGTACTGCCTCTCTTGCTTCTTTCTTGCCTCTTTTATGTTCCAAAAATGTTCCACGTGGCCTTCTGAGAGAATCCCACCACTTTGTTTGGCCAATGGGAGAGCTTTGAGTGAGATGGCCGTTTTATCAATTTTGGCGGGAAGAGAGGTTTGACTTGTAGGGCTCTGAATTTGTAGGTAGGGGGGGTGGCATTAATTGTGGGGGGTTAGTGATGATGAGGGGGTGGTGGAAAGGGGAAAAAGTGATGGGAAGTGGCTGAGAGTTTGCAGAGCAACTTGGGGAAGATACACAGTGTGGGGGTGGGTAAATGGGTTATTTGACTTTGGTTGACTTGGGGGTCCAAAAAGGTGTTGGCAGGGGGTCAAATGGGTATAAGTGGCAGGGGTCAAAACAGTTTTAACAAGGCTAAGTATTAGGTTAAATGACAAGGACTAGATTGTAATTTCTGAAATTTTGAAGGACCATTCCTGCCATTTTTCCAAAGTTGTTACAAGGACTAAATTTGACAACCTTCAATAGTACAAGGACTAGTTTTGACATTTTTTATTTTCCAAGGACTATTTTTGCCAAATTCCAAAGTTCAGGGACCTAAGTTGTAATTTTGTAAATTTGAATCTCAAGGACCAATTTTGACAACTTTTGAATCCCTAAGGACTTAAAATGATATTTTTCTTTATTTGGTTTTACCAGGGACTGTTTTTGACAACTATTGAAACTTGGGGGACTAAAACTGCCAATTATGCAAACTTGATACGTTTTTCACCAGATTTTGATATTTTTGCATTTAAAACACATAAAACACTTATTTGTGATATTTTTATCATTTTGATGCATTTCTGAGTGTTTTCAGATGTTTTTGGCATTCTAAACGGTACAAAAATGATGAGTATTTAGACACTCATCATTCGTCATCTGCCTCTACCATCCACACAATCTGCCTTACTTTCTTTCAGTCCCACTACGTGACACAAACGTCTCAGGCATCCCGATGAAGAAGTGCTACGTCGTTTAGAGTCTAGCAATTTCATTTCTTGTAATTAAACAAAAAAGTCCACTTTGTGTCATGCCTGCCAATTTGTCAAACATATAGAGGTGCGATCCCTTGCAAAGAGGACATAAATTAAAAAGTCTAAAAATAAAAACTAACCGTCCGATTTCAATCCCACGGTTGGGATTGAAACTAGAAAAAAAAAGCGGAGAAATACATTATCTGACTAATAGAAGGGTATAATTGTAATTTCATATTTCCCTCCCACCTCTTTCACTTCCCGCCCACCTCATTTCTCTCTCACAACAAACACCGAAACCCTCTAAAATCCTCTCTCTAAAATACTCTCTCTAAATTGGGGATATAATTAGGGTTTATTCCGATAAAAAAAACCCGATTTTCACTCAAATTTACGGACTAAAGTGAACGATTTACACTCGGAAAGATGAAAACGAAAAGTAAGTTGATGATTTATTTTTTAATTTTGGTTTAATTTTTTTAATTTTAGTTTTTGCATTCATCTCTCATCAGTTATTTATTAGTTTATTAGTTATTTTTGAATAATCTGATTTTAATTTTATTTTATTTAAATTTTTAAGCAAATAAGGGAAAAAAAGTTAGAATTATTTTATTGTATCTGACTGTTCAGGAAGAAGAATTATAATTATTTTAATCTTATTTTTAAATTTTTAGATGACACAAAAATGGAAAAACTCTTCAAGGAAAAAAGATCGAAAAACCTACACGACCGTCTGCAACTCCCCGGGAATGAAGGTACTGCATACATGAGAAAGTGGGAAAGTAGATTGTTACAAGGTATATGTTATGTTCATCAGTTACTTGTTCATCAGTTATTGGTTTTGTTCATCAGTTATTGATAGTTGTTTTTTTGCCGAAGATTATTAGCCTGTTTGGTTTTGTTAGATGATTTTACATAGTCTATGTTATGTTCATCAGTTTGATTATAAATAGGCTTGTTCATCAGTTATTGGTTTTGTTCATCAGTTATTGATAGTTGTTGTTTTGCGAAGATTATTAGGTTGTTTGGTTTTGTTAGATGATTTTACATAGTCTATGTTATGTTCATCAGTTTGATTATAAATAGGCTTGTTCATCAGTTATTGGTTTTGTTCATCAGTTATTGATAGTTGTTGTTTTGCGAAGATTATTAGGCTGTTTGATTTTGTTAGATGATTTTACATAGTCTATGTTAGGTTCATCAGTTTGATTATAAATAGGCTTGTTCATCAGTTATTGGTTTTGTTCATCAATTATTGATAGTTGTTGTTTTGCGAAGATTATTAGGCCGTTTGGTTTTGAAGATTATTAGGCTGTTTGATTTTGTTAGATGATTTTACATAGTCTATGTTATGTTCATCAGTTTGATTATAAATAGGCTTGTTCATCAGTTATTGGTTTTGTTCATCAGTTATTGATAGTTGTTTGTTTGCGAAGATTATTAGCTTGTTTGGTTTTGTTAGATGATAATAGTCTTACAAAGTCTGTTATGTTCATCAGTTTGATTATAAGGTAGTATAATAGGCTTGTTCATTAGTTATTGGTTTTGTTCATCAATTGTTGATAGTGATTCTTTGCGAAGAATATTAGGCTGTTTGGTTTTGTTAGATGATAATAGTCTTACAAAGTCTGTTATTTTCATCAGTTTGATTATAAGGTAATATAATAGGCTTGTTCATTAGTTATTGGTTTTGTTCATCAGTGATTGATAGTGGTTCTTTGCGAAGATTATTATGCTGTTTGGTTTTGTTAGATGATAATAGTCTTAGACAGTCTATGTTATGTTCATCAGTTATTGATAATATCCTTGTTCATTAGTTATTTTTTTGTTCATTAGTTATTGATAGTGATAGTTTGCGAAGATTATTGACTTGCCAACATCTTTTGTTCATCATGTTTTTGTTTAAATTATTATCAACTGTTGTTCATCAGTTATATTTTTGGTTCATCAGTTACTGATACATGTATTATGTTTTGTTTGATATGTACAGATTCAAAGAAGGCAAAGAAATCTGTTCCAGTAAAAGCATATTCACCAAGTGATGATGATTTCGTAAAGGATGCATTTACAGGGAAAAAAAATGAAGTTTCTAAGGTTCTTAAACGCAAACGTGACAATCCGGTTACTGAAACAAGTTCAAAAACAAAAAAATCTAGTTCATCTAAACCAGTTCTTTCCGATGACATAGATTCTAAACTGCATCAAAAACTTCGCCAACCAGGTTCAACATTTGATAGGGTTTTAATAAAGTCTTTCCCAGGTCCTTTATTTGAAGTTATTAAGGATTTAACTAATGACCAAAAAGAAGCAGTTACAGCTTTAGGGTTTGGATCAATGTTGGAGTTTGGAATTAATACAATGCCAAGCCGTTTAGGATATTGGTTGCTAAAAAGGTTCGATGCAGAAACAGGAACCTTGAAGGTATTTGGTAAATCTATTGAGATTACCCCTGAAGTTGTTCATCAGAAAACTGGATTACCAATGGGCGTTTTTGAAGTTGAAATACGTGATGTGTTGAAGGAAAGAGGAAATACTGTTTACCAAGAATTTAAAAATCAATTCAACGGACTGTCAAGATTATATGCTAATAAACATTTGCTCAAAAGAATGAAGATTCAGATAAAGAGAAATGACGCTGGAAGGCTATTTCAGTTGAATTTTTTAGTCATGTTTTCAACTATTATGGCGCATGTTGTTTCAACAGGGACTCTTAATCATTATATCATCTTTAAGTTCTCTTGAAAATGTGAAAGAAATGGATTGGTGTGAATACATGTTGGATTATCTGAAGTCCCAAAGATCAATTTGGAAGGGCGGAAAGACGCGCTTCTTTGGCCCACTCTTGTTACTGGAGGTAATTTCTATCACTTGATAACTGATGAACATATATGTATTAACTGATGAACAGATATGTATTAATTGATAACTGATGAACATACATGTATTAACTTAAAAATGAAGTTGATATTCGCCAATTATTGCCTGAAAAATCCACAATATCCAGCTTTTAAATACTGGAAAACTGATTTGATAATTGAATTGGATGAGATGATGTTTGGGAAAGACATAAAAAAAAATGGTAAAGAAAGAAGATATTGACGAAGAAGAAGATATGGACGATGAAGAAGAAGAAGAAATGGACGAAGTTGGAGCAGATGAAATACAGAATGATGTAGTACCCTAAAAAAAACCAAAAATGACAAAGACATTGGTTAAAGAACTGAGGACTACTGAGAAGAAAACAACTGAAGGTATAATAAATTGATGAACTGATGAACACATGATTTTATTATATTTACATGTAACTTATATTCTATTTTTTTCTTATAGCGGAACTGATGCCAGCAGAAGATCAAACCGTATTGATTAAAACACTTTGTACTAAAAAGAAAAAAGTTAAAGGTAAGCATATTATTTAAAAAAACTGTGATTTTACTTCTTTAAATAAAAAAATTAATTAGCTTCTATTTTGCAGATGTTGAAAAAGCAAAGAATGATTCAAAGAAGGGTTGTAATACTAAAGAAGGTATAATAATTTGATAACTGATGAACATATAATTTTATTATTTGTTCATCAGTTTTATTATATGTTCATCAGTTAATAAAATATATGTTCATCAATTAAAAACATATATGTTCATCAGTTTTAAACTAAAAAAACTTGTAACAGTGGATGATGGACAAGAAAAACAAATAGTTGGCAGAAGAACAGAACATATATGAAGTGGAAAAAGCTGATAAAGATGGTAAGAGTTGGTATGTATATATTAATGATGAATTGTGTAAAACATGTTAAAAAGCGTTACTTAAAAATACCTTTTTGTTGTTGAAAAAGGAGCAAGAGTAATAGAATACAGAAGAAAATTGAAAAGAAAATCAGTGATGACAGAATTAGAGAGGAAAGAGCCTGAGTTTGAAGGTGAAAGTGGGGAGAAAGAGCCTGTGATTGATGGTGACATTGCAGCACAAGATACATTTGAAGGTGAAGCACTTCATGATACTCTTCATACAAGGGAAGACATAATGAGTGTTCATATAGATGATATTGGCGAGCAACAATGGTCTGATGAAGTTATGATCGGTAAAAAAATTATGTGATCTTTGAAATTTGTTTATATTGAACATAGATTAGTTATTAAGATATATTTTTAAAATTTCATTCAATAAATTAACAGATTCTGGAAATCAAATGATCGGAACTGATGAAAGTGTTGAAACTCGTAATCCACTGACTGGAACTGATGGAACTGAAGTAACAGAAACTGATGAACAAAAGAGCTTGTCATCTGACAGTATTAAGCTCACACAACAATTATCAGCGATGGTTTTAGAATTTCAAGGGATTTATTCACAATTCAAATCACCAGAGGTAAAAAACTTTAATATATCTTAGAGTGATATTTATTTTGTATATCATATTAGGCTGTTTGGTTTTGTTCATCAGTTATTGATATTTGTTTTGCGAAGATTATTAGGCTGTTTGGTTTTGTTACATGATAATAGTCTTACAAAGTCTTATGCTCACCAGTTTGATTATAAGGTAGTATAATAGGCTTGTTCATTAGTTATTGGTTTTGTTCATCAGTTATTGATAGTGGTTCTTTGTGAAGAATATTAGGCTGTTTGGTTTTGTTAGATGATAATAGTCTTACAATGTCTGTTATGTTCATCAGTTTGATTATAAGGTAGTATAATAGGCTTGTTCATTAGTTATTGGTTTTGTTCATCAGTTATTGATAGTGGTTCTTTGCGAAGATTATTATGCTGTTTAAGATAACTGATGAACATATATGTATTAACTGATGAACATGTTAATAACAGGAATTTGACCATTCATTGAGGAACATGTTAACAATATTTCAAGAGCTGAAAACAGAAATTGATGACATGTTGAGAGCTGCATTGGAAAAATACCCTCGACATACAGCTTTGTTAGGTGTACAGGAATGGATGAATAGGTTAGTAAACAGAGTGGGTGAAAGCTCGAAGGAAATTGTTGTTCATCAATCACAATTTCAAGGTGAAGAAGCTGATTTAAATATTGATGAAGATGGCTCTGAACATGAACCAGAAGCTAAAGAAACTGATGAACATAAAGAGGGTCTACAAACTGATGAACCAACACAGACTGATGAACCAATACAGACTGATGAACCAACAAAGACTGATGAACCAACTCTAACTCAAATGTTCAATGATCCAGAATTCGTGAAAGATTTTGAACATATAGAACGTCAAAACGAAAGGAAAAAACCAGAATTCCCGTTGTTCAATATCACAGAGGTGGAGAAAAATAAGAGTCTCGATATCGTTTTATATGAAAAGATAAAACCAGAGATTAGTGTGGATGAATTAATTGCCAAATTATCTTTCTTGAACCCATCATCAGTCATGCTTGGAGAAGCAGTAGATAAGGATACTTGGCCAAAAATTCTGAAGGATGCTTCAAAAGTTGAAACAACTGAACCTGAAGAATTTTCAACACCAAAGCCCAAGATGATAATGCCGATATCATTTGTGAGCGTTGCACCAGAACACAAACTGAAGAGGATATCATGGTTGAGCGAAACACCAGAACTAAAACTGAAAACCACTCAGCTAAGTTCATTCAATACAATTGCTAAAAAGCTAAAAATGCCAGACCAAAAAGAAAAAATGCAAAAAGAAGAAGACTTGGGAAAAAGAAAAGTGAAGCCGACAGAAGCACTTAAGTCTCCTTACTTACAGAGAGTGGTGGTCATGAAAAACAAACCAACTGACAACGAAAAAAAGGTTGCTGAGACTATCTTCTCCGCACAAGGAAATGTAGAGTAAGTAATCTAAATTATGCTCGTGAATTTAAAATTTATATTGGTTCATCAAAAGCAAAAAAATATGAATGTTTTTTACTAAAATATTATATTAATTTTAATTGGCAGTGATATTTTGTTTAAGACCTACTTTTTTGATGGTCTGAGAATACATTTTGAGAGCTTGCAATTTGGAAATGAAGTAATTGCTGCGGTAATTGACATGTGGACACACTTACTGAATATGGGTGAAAAAAGGAAAAGTTCTCAGTCGTTGAAGAAACTATTCTGTAATACAGCGATTATTGTAAGTTATATAAAAGAAACAAAATATTTTTAGAAAAATAAGTCTGTCTCCTTACCCTTATGAATTTTAATGAAAAACAGACAAAGAAGATGATGCAAGGGGATATAAGGAAGGCTTCGGTGTATAACAAGTTTGAGGAAAACATGAATAATGCTGTATACCTGTCAAATTATGAATCTATTCTTGAAATAGATCTGGTAAACAATTTTATTTGTATTAATTCTTATAAGATGAAAAACTGATGAACAAAAGTATATTAATAAACTGATGAACACTCCATGTATGGCAGGTATTTTTCCCTATGTTGCTCAATGATGAACATTATTATGTTGTCTGCTTCAATTTGAAAGATCCTCAAATTCACGTACAACATGCTTCACAATATGAAATTGGGAGATAGATATGGGAGGAATCTGGGTAATTTGGTAAGTATTCCACCGTTTCAAATTATCTTCATCAATGCGTTTAAAAAGGTAACGAAACTCATTGTTATTAATATGTTATTACAGAAAGCACTTTTTTAAAAGTTTTTGAGCAAAAAAAAGCATCCACGCGTAGCAAACTTGAAGGATTACAAGCTCTGCATTGTTGAGATGCCATGGAGAACACAAGAAAATGTGATTGATTGTGGCATTTTCGCCATGCGACATATGGAAACATATCAAGGAAGCATGGCAAAATATGATGCTGGATTTGTACCAGAAGGAAAAGAACAAGAGGAGCAGATAAGGAACTTGAGAATGAAATATCTCACAAAGATTCTGCTATCTGACTCCAATGAAAACAAAGAAGGAATTGAAAAAGAAGTTCAAGCATATCTGAAATTGGATTTGAAGAAAAGGAAAAAACTCCAACAAGAATCAGTTGAAGCCATAAATAGCCGTATCAGCGACTACTTTGATATTATTCCTACGGCCAATGTTGCTAAGTGAAAACAATGTTTGGTTCTGTTACTTAGATTCGTATGTTTTGTTTAGTATGAACATCTGGAATATTTGAGGTTTTTTTTTGGTCAAGTATGTTGAAATATTTGGTTGGTTGGTCATGTTATACATGCTTCTATCATCTGATAAATTGATGAATGGTGTACATGAGTTAAATTGATGAACAAACTGATGAACAAAACATTAAACTGATGAACAAACATGTACTTGCTTCTATAAACTGATAAATTACTGAAAAATGTACATGAGTTAATTATTATTATTGTTATTACTTACTATTATTATTATTATTAAACTGGTGAACATTTTTCTTAAAGTGATGAACAAAACATTAATAATAAACTGAAGAACAAACTTATGAACAAATAGTTTTAATAAACTGATGAACAAACATGTACTTGCTTCTATAAACTGATAAATTGATGAACAAACATATCAACAACTAAACCTTTATTATATATAAGAGTATCAAAAAAACATATCAAGTACACCTTTATTTTGACAATAAAAGAAAAAGGAAACAAAAGCTAAGTAACAACACAAGCATTCATATCAGACAACTGCACCTTCTTAGCAGCCAACTTCGCCTTTTGCTTGCTCTCTTTTATAGCAGCCTTATCACTAGCCTTCTTAGTAGCAATTTCAGCTCTAATAGCATTGCACTTGGCTTGATCATGATCTTTCATGCTACATTTGCAATATCTACAGTTCTTCCTAGACTTCCCACTTGGATTAACTGAACGCTCAAGACTACTCTTAATCCTTTTTCTAGAACCTTTAGTACTAACCTGTTTTCGAAAACAAATCAGGGTAATAAAAATTAGATGACCAAAAAATGCTGAAAACACATGCTGAAAAAAAATCATAACACAAGGAAAAAATGATGAAAAAAACATTAACAACAAACTGATGAACCTATGTGATAACATAATAGTTAAAAGTCAATAGGTGATGAAGCAAAAACAATAATGTTCATCAACTTAAAAATCATAAAAACTAACTGTTAACCTATAATAACTATAAAAAAAAAAACATTAACTGATGAACAACAGTACTAACCTGTTTTGGAACATTTACAATGGTCTCTACAGGTTGCGACACACCAAGAATAGAAGCAAGCCTATCTCGTTTATTAGTCTTTTTCGGTATAGGAACATCAGCAGAAGATCAAACCGTATTGATTAAAACACTTTGTACTAAAAAGAAAAAAGTTAAAGGTAAGCATATTATTTAAAAAAACTGTGATTTTACTTCTTTAAATAAAAAAATTAATTAGCTTCTATTTTGCAGATGTTGAAAAAGCAAAGAATGATTCAAAGAAGGGTTGTAATACTAAAGAAGGTATAATAATTTGATAACTGATGAACATATAATTTTATTATTTGTTCATCAGTTTTATTATATGTTCATCAGTTAATAAAATATATGTTCATCAATTAAAAACATATATGTTCATCAGTTTTAAACTAAAAAAACTTGTAACAGTGGATGATGGACAAGAAAAACAAATAGTTGGCAGAAGAACAGAACATATATGAAGTGGAAAAAGCTGATAAAGATGGTAAGAGTTGGTATGTATATATTAATGATGAATTGTGTAAAACATGTTAAAAAGCGTTACTTAAAAATACCTTTTTGTTGTTGAAAAAGGAGCAAGAGTAATAGAATACAGAAGAAAATTGAAAAGAAAATCAGTGATGACAGAATTAGAGAGGAAAGAGCCTGAGTTTGAAGGTGAAAGTGGGGAGAAAGAGCCTGTGATTGATGGTGACATTGCAGCACAAGATACATTTGAAGGTGAAGCACTTCATGATACTCTTCATACAAGGGAAGACATAATGAGTGTTCATATAGATGATATTGGCGAGCAACAATGGTCTGATGAAGTTATGATCGGTAAAAAAATTATGTGATCTTTGAAATTTGTTTATATTGAACATAGATTAGTTATTAAGATATATTTTTAAAATTTCATTCAATAAATTAACAGATTCTGGAAATCAAATGATCGGAACTGATGAAAGTGTTGAAACTCGTAATCCACTGACTGGAACTGATGGAACTGAAGTAACAGAAACTGATGAACAAAAGAGCTTGTCATCTGACAGTATTAAGCTCACACAACAATTATCAGCGATGGTTTTAGAATTTCAAGGGATTTATTCACAATTCAAATCACCAGAGGTAAAAAACTTTAATATATCTTAGAGTGATAATTATTTTGTATATCATATTAGGCTGTTTGGTTTTGTTCATCAGTTATTGATATTTGTTTTGCGAAGATTATTAGGCTGTTTGGTTTTGTTACATGATAATAGTCTTACAAAGTCTTATGCTCACCAGTTTGATTATAAGGTAGTATAATAGGCTTGTTCATTAGTTATTGGTTTTGTTCATCAGTTATTGATAGTGGTTCTTTGTGAAGAATATTAGGCTGTTTGGTTTTGTTAGATGATAATAGTCTTACAATGTCTGTTATGTTCATCAGTTTGATTATAAGGTAGTATAATAGGCTTGTTCATTAGTTATTGGTTTTGTTCATCAGTTATTGATAGTGGTTCTTTGCGAAGATTATTATGCTGTTTAAGATAACTGATGAACATATATGTATTAACTGATGAACATGTTAATAACAGGAATTTGACCATTCATTGAGGAACATGTTAACAATATTTCAAGAGCTGAAAACAGAAATTGATGACATGTTGAGAGCTGCATTGGAAAAATACCCTCGACATACAGCTTTGTTAGGTGTACAGGAATGGATGAATAGGTTAGTAAACAGAGTGGGTGAAAGCTCGAAGGAAATTGTTGTTCATCAATCACAATTTCAAGGTGAAGAAGCTGATTTAAATATTGATGAAGATGGCTCTGAACATGAACCAGAAGCTAAAGAAACTGATGAACATAAAGAGGGTCTACAAACTGATGAACCAACACAGACTGATGAACCAATACAGACTGATGAACCAACAAAGACTGATGAACCAACTCTAACTCAAATGTTCAATGATCCAGAATTCGTGAAAGATTTTGAACATATAGAACGTCAAAACGAAAGGAAAAAACCAGAATTCCCGTTGTTCAATATCACAGAGGTGGAGAAAAATAAGAGTCTCGATATCGTTTTATATGAAAAGATAAAACCAGAGATTAGTGTGGATGAATTAATTGCCAAATTATCTTTCTTGAACCCATCATCAGTCATGCTTGGAGAAGCAGTAGATAAGGATACTTGGCCAAAAATTCTGAAGGATGCTTCAAAAGTTGAAACAACTGAACCTGAAGAATTTTCAACACCAAAGCCCAAGATGATAATGCCGATATCATTTGTGAGCGTTGCACCAGAACACAAACTGAAGAGGATATCATGGTTGAGCGAAACACCAGAACTAAAACTGAAAACCACTCAGCTAAGTTCATTCAATACAATTGCTAAAAAGCTAAAAATGCCAGACCAAAAAGAAAAAATGCAAAAAGAAGAAGACTTGGGAAAAAGAAAAGTGAAGCCGACAGAAGCACTTAAGTCTCCTTACTTACAGAGAGTGGTGGTCATGAAAAACAAACCAACTGACAACGAAAAAAAGGTTGCTGAGACTATCTTCTCCGCACAAGGAAATGTAGAGTAAGTAATCTAAATTATGCTCGTGAATTTAAAATTTATATTGGTTCATCAAAAGCAAAAAAATATGAATGTTTTTTACTAAAATATTATATTAATTTTAATTGGCAGTGATATTTTGTTTAAGACCTACTTTTTTGATGGTCTGAGAATACATTTTGAGAGCTTGCAATTTGGAAATGAAGTAATTGCTGCGGTAATTGACATGTGGACACACTTACTGAATATGGGTGAAAAAAGGAAAAGTTCTCAGTCGTTGAAGAAACTATTCTGTAATACAGCGATTATTGTAAGTTATATAAAAGAAACAAAATATTTTTAGAAAAATAAGTCTGTCTCCTTACCCTTATGAATTTTAATGAAAAACAGACAAAGAAGATGATGCAAGGGGATATAAGGAAGGCTTCGGTGTATAACAAGTTCGAGGAAAACATGAATAATGCTGTATACCTGTCAAATTATGAATCTATTCTTGAAATAGATCTGGTAAACAATTTTATTTGTATTAATTCTTATAAGATGAAAAACTGATGAACAAAAGTATATTAATAAACTGATGAACACTCCATGTATGGCAGGTATTTTTCCCTATGTTGCTCAATGATGAACATTATTATGTTGTCTGCTTCAATTTGAAAGATCCTCAAATTCACGTTCTAGACAACATGCTTCACAATATGAAATTGGGAGATAGATATGGGAGGAATCTGGGTAATTTGGTAAGTATTCCACCGTTTCAAATTATCTTCATCAATGCGTTTAAAAAGGTAACGAAACTCATTGTTATTAATATGTTATTACAGAAAGCACTTTTTTTAAAGTTTTTGAGCAAAAAAAAGCATCCACGCGTAGCAAACTTGAAGGATTACAAGCTCTGCATTGTTGAGATGCCATGGAGAACACAAGAAAATGTGATTGATTGTGGCATTTTCGCCATGCGACATATGGAAACATATCAAGGAAGCATGGCAAAATATGATGCTGGATTTGTACCAGAAGGAAAAGAACAAGAGGAGCAGATAAGGAACTTGAGAATGAAATATCTCACAAAGATTCTGCTATCTGACTCCAATGAAAACAAAGAAGGAATTGAAAAAGAAGTTCAAGCATATCTGAAATTGGATTTGAAGAAAAGGAAAAAACTCCAACAAGAATCAGTTGAAGCCATAAATAGCCGTATCAGCGACTACTTTGATATTATTCCTACGGCCAATGTTGCTAAGTGAAAACAATGTTTGGTTCTGTTACTTAGATTCGTATGTTTTGTTTAGTATGAACATCTGGAATATTTGAGGTTTTTTTTTGGTCAAGTATGTTGAAATATTTGGTTGGTTGGTCATGTTATACATGCTTCTATCATCTGATAAATTGATGAATGGTGTACATGAGTTAAATTGATGAACAAACTGATGAACAAAACATTAAACTGATGAACAAACATGTACTTGCTTCTATAAACTGATAAATTACTGAAAAATGTACATGAGTTAATTATTATTATTGTTATTACTTACTATTATTATTATTATTAAACTGGTGAACATTTTTCTTAAAGTGATGAACAAAACATTAATAATAAACTGAAGAACAAACTTATGAACAAATAGTTTTAATAAACTGATGAACAAACATGTACTTGCTTCTATAAACTGATAAATTGATGAACAAACATATCAACAACTAAACCTTTATTATATATAAGAGTATCAAAAAAACATATCAAGTACACCTTTATTTTGACAATAAAAGAAAAAGGAAACAAAAGCTAAGTAACAACACAAGCATTCATATCAGACAACTGCACCTTCTTAGCAGCCAACTTCGCCTTTTGCTTGCTCTCTTTTATAGCAGCCTTATCACTAGCCTTCTTAGTAGCAATTTCAGCTCTAATAGCATTGCACTTGGCTTGATCATGATCTTTCATGCTACATTTGCAATATCTACAGTTCTTCCTAGACTTCCCACTTGGATTAACTGAACGCTCAAGACTACTCTTAATCCTTTTTCTAGAACCTTTAGTACTAACCTGTTTTCGAAAACAAATCAGGGTAATAAAAATTAGATGATCAAAAAATGCTGAAAACACATGCTGAAAAAAAATCATAACACAAGGAAAAAATGATGAAAAAAACATTAACAACAAACTGATGAACCTATGTGATAACATAATAGTTAAAAGTCAATAGGTGATGAAGCAAAAACAATAATGTTCATCAACTTAAAAATCATAAAAACTAACTGTTAACCTATAATAACTATAAAAAAAAAAAAGCATTAACTGATGAACAACAGTACTAACCTGTTTTGGAACATTTACAATGGTCTCTACAGGTTGCGACACACCAAGAATAGAAGCAAGCCTATCTCGTTTATTAGTCTTTTTCGGTATAGGAACATCCGCATCTGCCTTCGCCATTAACTGACCTGATGATCTCTAAACTTTTGTAGTAGCTCAGGATCGTCTGCATAACGATTTACACAATACTCGACTGCTCTGAATATCTTACGCAGGATCATATCAGGACTATCACATGTGGCTTGAATGACAGATGCAGGTGGTAGAGAATCCTTTGACCAACGCCTAAGCACGTATTTCTTTGGAAACTTTTTAACCTTTGACAACCGAAGCACATAAAAGATATGACGACATAAAAGTCCATATGACTCAAAACGTTTGCACGAACACTGATAAAAATCTTCAGCTGGTTTACACAAGACCTGCAAAAAAAGAAAATAGTACATACAGTGGTAAATTACGAAAAATTGATGAACAATAAAAGATATGATGATTAAAAAGTAATTTTATAACAATAAAAAACCGATGAACAAAAACTAATGAACAAAAAACTGATGAACAGATTAAAAAAGATGTTACCTCATAAAAAACTTCATTTACAACGCCCTCCACTTGACGATGTCGCCTAGAAATCTGCTCATCTTCACCAGTATCTTGTATAACATATTTTTTGCCAGAATCATCAGCCGAAACACTAACCGACATACATGAAATCACAAAAGCATAAATCTCAGTTTGAACATCAAAGAAAATCGACCGAGTATATATTTCTGAAGCCTCCTGCTCTAAATCAAGTTCAGTGTGCATATCTGGAATAGTATAACGACTGTCATGATCATTTTTATGTTGAGAAAATCTTTGGCACCCCACCACACTATCAAAATGATTATAGAACTCCCATAAAGTCAAATCAATACTTGTCAATCTACCATAAGCATTGTTTTCACTCTCTGACCTAGAAGAAGTTCTCATCAATCCCGACATCGGTTCATCCCTATAATAGGCTGGTATCCATTTCTGCCTCAAATTATACATATCTGAAAGCCATTTGTGTCCCTTCAAATCAAAATCAACTAACAATCGCTCCCACAAATCCTCAAACTCTTCAGGCTCTATTCTATCAGTCCAAACAATATCAGATATTCTCCTTTTGAAAGTAAGATCTTTAGCTAAAACATGCCCAACCTACAAAAATGAAAAATCAAATTTAATGATGAACGTAACTCACTGATGAACATAATATAAAAAAAAAACTCGTTGATAAACAAAATATTAAAAAAAACTAACAGATGAAAAAATAGTTGATGGACAACAATAAACTGATGAACAGAGCTAATTGATGAACTTAATTTTATACTACTAACTGATGAACAAAAAAAAATTAATGGCCAAACCTTTGAAAAAATCAGATAACATACCTTTGAAGTCAACTTCTGCATGATATGCCACATGCATAATCTGTGACGAGATAACGGGAACACTGACTCTATAGCAACTTTCATTGATCCATCCTGGTCAGTCACAATAACCTTCGGTGCTCGAACAAACACTCTTTTAAAACATTCAAGCAACCAGATGTAAGATTCTTTCGTTTCTGATGACAACAAAGCAACTCCAAATGTAACACCATGATTGTGATTGTCAATCCCAGTGAATGGCACAAAAACCATTTTGTACCTATAAAAATATAAATTATAATCCATTACTATACAACCGATGAACCAAATATTATATAACTGATGAACCATTACTATATAACTGAAGAACCATTTAAATTATTAGCTAACTGATGAACCATTTACATTATATTATAATATAACTGATGAACCATTACTATATAACTGATGAACCAATACTATATAAATGATGAACCATTATAAAATAACTGAAGAACCATTTACATTATTAGCTAACTGATGAACCATTTACATTATAATATAACTGATGAACCATTACTATATAATGGATGTTTCTACGTTTTAAATCCCATTGATAATCTCAAACAGACACAAAACACAGAACAAAAATGATGGGCAACGGGAAGTAATTTTTATACCGATGAACATCATCTTGTTGCACCGATTTTTTTGTGTGATTGACATGATCATTAGGTTTTGAAGGTACAATTGAATATCTTTAAAAACTGATGAACTTATAACTACACAGAAGTATAAAAGTTAATACTTAAAAAGTTATAAAAAATTAACTTACTTATTCGTTCTGAAAGTAGCATCAAATGACATAACATCGCCAAAAGCATAATAGTTCCTCTTTGCATATTCATCAGCCCAGAAAAGATTCATCAAAGCATTATTCTCACCAGTTTGATACTCAAATGAAAAGTTAGGAAGAAAATCCTTCTTGTTCATCAACATCTCAACTAACATCTGTGCATCGTTTTTTCCTATGAAATCAAGCACATCCCTCCTATAATTTTTACAATCAACCGAACTAGCTCCTATAAAATCATAGTCCCCATATATCTGCCTAAGTAAATTGAAACCCTTCACTGGACCAAGATTGACTTGTGAAGCTTGATATAGAAAAACCTGCTGAGTATAAGTAACTTTACGAGAAGAAACAAGAAAAACGCTATCCTCTTCACTAACAAGGCTGTGATTATGACCCTCAACAAAATCATAACACCAATAACCTTTCCCTGGAATATGCCTAACCCGAAAAACTGCTTTGCAATCAGTACGCTTAGAGGACACTTTCCTACTATTCGACTTCTTCTTCAATGCACCAGCTTTTGGGGCAGGATTTGTACCTTCCTTACTACAAACGAAATATTTCAAATCGAGAATTTTTTCCTTATTTTTCTTAGATATATACTGCTGTCCTAAACGCACCTCAAAACCAGCTCTTTTTGCATAATCTTTGTAATACTTATAAGCCTGCTCAAGTGAGTGATACATCATACCATAAGCCGGCTTTTGACCAACAGGAATATCAGGAACCCAAATATTACAACCCTCCACTTCAGAAACAATACCAACACAATGCGGAACAGGTTCATACTCATTATCTGTGAAAAATTATACAATAATGTTTCAATTTATTGATGAACCTAATATAAAAATAAGCAATAAAGAAAAAAACATATGAACCTAATAGCAGATAGGATAAACTGATGAACAAACAAAGCATAAACTGATGAACCTAAGATAAGATAATAGCAAAATTGATAAACTAAACATAAAAATAAGCAAAACACAAAAAATGCATAAATTGATGAACATAAGCAGATAACAAAACATAAACTGATGAACCTAAGATAACATAATTGATAAACTGATGAATATAAGCGATAACAAACAAAACATAAAGATATACTGATGAAGCTAAGTGAACGTAAAAGCTAAACTGATGAACCAAACATAAAAATAATCAAAATACATAAATTGATGAATATAAGCGATAACAAACAAAACATAAACTGATAAACCTAAGATAACATAAAAGCTAAACTGATGAACCAAACATAAAAATAAAAAAAATAGAAAAAAAAAAAGCATAAAATTGATGAACACAAAACTGCATAAACTCATGAACACAAAATTGATGAACACTCATGAACCTAGCTAAACTGATGAACCAAACATAAAAATAATCAAAATACATAAATTGATGAATATAAGCGATAACAAACAAAACATAAACTGATGAACCTAAGATAACATAAAAGCTAAACACAAACATAAAAATACAAAAAATAGAAAAAAAAGCATAAAATTGATGAACACAAAACTGCATAAACTCATGAACACAAAATTGATGAACACTCATGAACCTACCTAAACTGATGAACCAAACATAAAAATAAATAAAAATAGAAAAACTGCATAAACTGATCAAAATCTTAACAATAAAATTACCTTGATTAAACTGATGACCATCAACAATCGCCATTACACACCGATTTAACCGCGAAAAATCCCCAATTTTTATCAAATTAACCGATTGAACGGTTAAAAATCCCTAATTTTTATCAAATTAACCAATTGAAAGATTAAAAACCCTAATTTCCTCCGATTATGAGATTGAACGATCAATTCGTAACTGATATGAAGAATTAACGCAATTTGAAGAACAAATAACGATTCAAATAATCGAATATCAAAAGAGAGCAAAAAAGCCCTAAATTTACAAAATATGAACAATTGAAAGAATGAGAAAATTGGGAAATTGAATGAATGAATGAACTGAATGGAAATCATCGTGGAAAAATCGTTTATATATGGCCGGAAAAGTAAAAAAGATCCGATCAAAATAGAAAGGAGATAGCAGATTAGAATGGAAAGAGAAAACAGAAAGAAGAAAGAATAAGGTAGGTGTAAAATTACATAAATGTCCTTGGGGGGAAAAAAGAGGGGGGACACGTGGCATAACCAGAAATATTTTTAGACTTTCTAAAAAGTCCCCTCTTTTTAAAGGATCCGATACCCAAACATATATGGCTTCCCTTTTTTAGTTTTGAGTCATGTTTTGAGACTATTTTTGATATTGTACACTCGGATGTGTGGACTTCATCCATTACGAGTACCAGTGGAATAAAATATTATGCCATACTTTCAGATCATTATTTGCATTTTCTTTGGGTTTATCCGTTACGTAATAAATCTGATTTGTATGGTCATTTTGTTTAGTATCATGCATTTATAAATAACCAGTTTAAAGTCGACATTAGGGCCTTACAATGTGGCCACGGGAGTGAATTTGACAACACCCGCTTTCACACTTTATTTCAAAAACATGGCATTCAGTTCCGATTCTCGTGTCCTAAGACATCTCAACAAAATGGGAAATCGGAGCGTAAGCTACGCACAATAAACAACCTTGCTCGCACCCTCCTCTTTCAAGCTCATATGCCACCCATTTATTGGGTAGAGGCATTACACATGGCTGCCTATCTCTTAAATATTTTGCCTTCCACTACCATTCAAAACAAATTGCATTTACCAAAATTTTTAACACTAAACCCACCTATGAAAACCTGTGTGTTTTTGGATGCCTTTGCTATTCTTAAAGACAAGTTGACAACAAACTTCTACCCTGCTCCATACCGTGCATTTTTCTCGGTTATCCAGCTAACCACCAAGGTTATTGATTCCTTAACGTTGCCACTAACAAAATATTCATTTCTCGCCGTGTCAAATTTGACGAAGATGTATTTCCATTTAGATCCCTGACTCTCACATCACTGCCATCCTATGACACACGAACCATCCAACAGACTATTCCAACCATGAGTCCATCTCCTCATACAACTGGTTCACCCGATCGGTGAATAGACAAAGACCTAATGCCAAGCCACCCATTTGTACCCACTTGGTTCACCCAGCCTCATACAACTGGCTCACACTCTACTCCACAACAACCTACACCCGACCCATAATCCATTACCCAAGAACAGTCACCCAACCCAAACACACATCCTACTCAACATCCATTACCGGACCCATTACTGACAAATACACACCCTATGGTCACACGTGCTAAAGATGGCATCTCAAATCCCTTTGACCGTTTGACTCTTAACACTACCACCACTTCACCAATTCATTGGTCTTATGTTCATGCTCTTCGTAACCATCATTGACAAAAAGCTATGTTGGACGAATATAATGCTTTAATTACTAACGGAACATGGGTACTTGTGCCTCGTTCTTCTATGTCAATATTGTGTGTTCTACGTGGATTTTCATACATAAGTTTAATGCAAATGGATCTCTTAGTCGGTACAAAGCTCGTCGTGTAGCGAATGGACACAGTCAGCATTTAGGTTTTTGATTGTGACGAGACCTTTAGCCCAGTTGTCAAACCGGCTACCATATGCACTATTTTGAGTCTTGAAGTTTCTATGATGTAGCCTATTCATTAGTTTGATGTGAAGAATGCTTTTCTTAATTGTCATTTATCAGAGACCGCTTATATTCATCAATCATCTGGTTTTGTGGACCCTCGTCATAATGATTATGCTTGTCAATTGCAACATTCTCTTAATGGGCTTAAGCAAACCCTCGGGCATGGTTTTAGTGTTTTCTTCCTATGTTATACGAGTTGGTTTTCAGCACATAAAAACTTACTAATCATTTTTCATCGTAAGATAGATATTGCATACTTGCCTCTTTATGTTAATAATATTATCCTCCCTACTTCTTCCGTAGCTTCTCTTCAGAAAGCTATCTCCTAGCTTCATGGAGAATTTGCTATGATTAACCTGGGCTCTCTTAATTATTTTCTTGGTGTGTTTGCTCAACGTTCTTCTACAAATTTATTTTTATCTCAGACTACTTATGTTGAGGAGCTTCTTGAGAGTGCTCATATGCAGAAGTGTAATCCTTGTCGGTAGAGGTGTTATCGGGCCGGGTTGTCGGGTTATTAGGTTTTTGGGGCGGGTTGAATCGGGTTTTTTTAAATGGAAAGGTGACCTGCAATCCAAACCAATAAGTTATCGGGTTATTATGTTCGGGTTGTTGTCGGGTCGGATTATGCCGGGTCGGGTGATTCGGGTTAATCCTTAGTTTTTTCTACCCATAAAATAAGTTACGGACCAAAAAATATATCATGTGTTAACTAGGATTATGGATTTTATACTTCCTGTTTGTTTTACAAATATTGTCACTGTTATGTTGAAAAATATGCAAACGAGAAAGTCACTCGACTAATAGCAAATCGTCTTGTTACATAATGTCAAAATGATATGTTTCCTACTGTCCTACACTTCTATTTTGGCTTCAAAGAATCTAACCTTGGTTTAACAGTTTAACAAAGTCGATAACAGGTTAGATTGTTACACGTTTTCCACTTTTCCACCTCATGTAATTAATGTAGTTGAACTCCATTAAAACCAAGGTTGCAAAAATCGTGAATCGGTAGTGAGTCGGTCGACGTCCCTGTAGCTTGTAATCGGTCTAGGCGGGATTAATCGGTGATTAATCGGATTGACATTTTTGACAAGTTTTGGGTATTTCTGGGTAGTTTTGGGTATTACCGAAAAGATTTTCCTTAAAAACATCTTGTAATAGATATAAACAGCGACTATAAGTGATTACATTTGTTCAAGGTTGTAAAAATAGTGAATCGCTGATTAATTGTATTGGCATTTTGGCAAGGTTTAGGTATTTACGGCAAGTGTTGGTATTTTCAGCAAGATTTTTCTTGAAAAAAATCTTGTGTTTGTTAATATAATAACCCAAATTTTTTCTTGAAAAACATCTTGGGTTATTATATTAAATATGATTTAGATATGTTTATAAAATATGATTTAATATAATAACCCAAATTTTATAAAGAATAATGAATTATGGGTTTGTTTGGTTTGTAGATGGGTTTATGACTAGAATTTGGATTTGAATTTAAATTTGGTTTAAGATTAAGAATTGGATTTGATTGAGAGAAAGAAAATAATATTAAAAGGTATATTAAATATTAAAATATAAATTAAAAGTTTTATATATTAATAATGAAAGGATAATGAAAAATAGATGTGAGGTAAAAAAAACATGTGACTCTACATATGTCATAAACCTCTCTACCCATTTTACTTTTCTCCATCCTCTAATATTTAGGTTACAATCCTAAACCCGACTTCTAAAAAAGCAAAACAATTATTTTTAAGTTTATAACCCTAAACCCGTGATAAACCCACAAACCAAACGGGCCCTATGTTTATACAAAACTAAAATCTTATTTATTTTAATAAAGTAAGATCTGTCTAATTGTAAAAAGCTGGTGCTTATACAAATTAAAGGAAATAATTTAAAAAAAAATGCATTTCTGATCTTATTAGGTTGTCCCGATAACCCGATAACAAAACTAATTCAACCCTAAACCGACCCGATAATTATATCGGGTTATCGGGTTAGGGTCACACAATGCGATACGATTTTTAACCCATTCAACCCGAACCGATAAGCCTAATCGGGTTCGGCTTAACCCGAACATACTGAAACCCCTACTTGTCAGACTCTTTTTGATACTGACTCTAAGCTTGGTCCTGATGGTGACCCAGTTTCTGATCCTACTTTATATGGCAGCCTAACCGGTGCTCTTCAGTATCTTACATTTACTAGACCTGATTGTCCTATGTTGTTCAACAGGCGTGCCTTTAAAATCATGACTTTGGGAGCTTAATTTTCCTGCTCTCAAGCGTACTCTTTGGTATGTTCGAGGTACCATTGATTGTGGTTTACAACTGCATGTTTCTACTACTGCTAAACTAACTGCTTACACGGATGCTGACTGGGCTGATTACCCTGTCACTCGCCGTTCCACATCTGTGTATTGTGTTTTCATTGAGGATAACTTGATTTCTGGTCTCCTATACACAAGCTATGTTATCTAGATCGAGTGTTGTGTAAATATTGAGGCGTTGCCAATGTTGTTGCCAAAACTGCTTGGGTTCGTAACATTTTGTATGAGTTTCATGAACTTGTTTTTACTGCCACTTTAGTTTATTGTGATAATGTTAGTATTTTACATCTCTCTAATAATCTGGTTCAACATCAGCGCATCAAACATATAGAGCTTGATATTCATTTTGTTCGTAATTTTGTGGCAAAGGGTCGATCTTGTGCGCGTCCAACATGTTCCATCCAGATTTCAACATACATATATTTTTACCAAGGTCTCCTTAGTGCATTGTTTCAAAAAATTTGCTTCAGTTTGAACGTCCAAATGCCTCCAACTCCGACTGCAGGGGTGTATTAGCCGAATATATTATTGTAAAAGGGCAAGTATAAATGTTTTGGGATTAACTCATATATTAGCTTATTTATCAAATTATCTTGTATCTTATATAAAATGGAAATTGTGAATGATATAATCAACCACTTTGCATAATCTATTACAAATGACTATTTTGGGAAGTGTTGAAACTCGCAAAGATGACCTAATTTTCATATAATCATTTCTCAAATATAACTCATAATATTTGTTAGCATAGATCAAATTTAATTTTTTCTTCAAAATCAATGTATAAATGTTTAATAAGCATATTTTATGTATTGTTACTTATCAAGTTCGGTACATGTGAGTAAATAATCATTACAGAATATATCAAACATTTTAGTAAATGATACCATAACAGAGTTTTTAAAATTATACTATATAACATGCATTGAAGTGTTTTGGGAGTCGGTACTGTTATGAAGTCGCCACTTTGGAGATCAGCTTGAGGGAGTAGGGTGGCTTAGGTGCAATGTGAAGCCGCAGCTTAAGCCGATACTATTCATGCACCCAGCCGAGCCAAGGCAAGCCGATGGCTTAGTGGGATTAAAATATTGGGTTAGTAGGTTATTTGCTTAACTGGCGCTTGATTTGTGCCAGGGTTTACTGCATGTTGTGCACTTCTTCTCTATTATTAATTCTAGAGCAATTCTCAATACCAGATGTTGCATGTTGTACACTTGTTTTCCATTATCGTTCTGGAATGATATATTATTGCAATTACCGGTTATTCGCTCTCTAATCGTAATTGCCATTTTTTCGCTCTCTAAACACACACATTGGTCTAAAGCCTCTCTCTAAATTTTAGTTCAGTTGGGTAACATATTAAACGTCGGACAACGTTTAGGGCTTCGGTATTTGGAGAATCGATATAAGGTTTGAATGTCATCTGCTTTGTATGTATTTCTATTTGTTTAATATATTTTTTCTTTTGTGTGTTGGTATAATTTTTTTTATATCTGTTTGTGTTTGTTTGAGCTACTTTAAGTGTTTGATGGTTTATCTGTTGCATTTTTTTGTTTTGTTTTTTTAAGCATTAGGTGTGTTTGTTCATGCAATTAGGGGTTACAGATAGGGTGATTGAACAACTTTATTCCAAGTGTTTGATGTTTTGGGGTGTTTTCTTATGTGAATTTTAAATTCATGATTGTCTTGGGCTGTTGGTGTTTTGTGTTTTGGGATGTTCTCTTATGCGATTGTTAAATGCAGGTATGAAATATAAAGTTGCACTTAATTTTATGCAAAAAAGATGAAATTTTTTTAGGGGTTTTGATGTAAATGATGAGTAAAACGCCATACTAAGTTCAACTTTTTTGATTTCGGGTGTAGATAATTTTATTTTTATTTTTTTTATTTTTATTATTTTTTTTTATGATTGTTGTTTAAATTTGATTTGTATTATGCGATTTTGTTACGTCTAAGATATTGGTAATTGTTCTTGCTATATCATTACAGTTTTCTAGAAGGGTTACTTGGTTATGATTGATGTTTTAAAGTTGATCAACATTACGTAATTTTGCAGACTTTGTGTAAGCTGTGTTCAGAAGTGCAGAAATTGTTAATAGGTGAGTAGGAGCCTTGTATAAGGTGTGGTTGTAAGTGTTTATCTCATAAGTGTTGTAATGCGTGTAATTCTTTTGTAGCCTTTTGTGTTTTTACTGATTGATTTGGGTTTAATTGCGGTTTATGGCTATAGTTCATGCACTTGATCTCTCTGTTTGTCTAAAGGTACTCAAATTTGGTTAAAGGTGGGTATTGCATGATGTTTCTTATATTGTTGTATTTTATTACTCTATGCATGCTTTAATCATATAATATGTATACAAGTGGTTTACATTTTGTTTTACCTTATTTTGTGACATGCATGTTGTCTTGATAAGTAAATACCTATTTGAAATATCTGCTCTTTTCGTAGGGGGTCATGTCCAGTCCAATTTTGAAGGCTCTCAAGGTTATATTAAAATCGATTGGCATGATATGCAGGTGTATTTTGCAGCAAACTTTGGGTTTGCTGCGGTAAAAACCATATGGCGTATAATGCAAACACGTTTTTTGAACCGATTTGATATTTATGCAAGGTTGTTGTATGTAGGGTTTCAATTATTGTCTTATGTTTTGTAGATCTAATTTGAAAAGTGCTTACTTGGCTATGGTGACTAGGTTACTCTGTGAGCGGTAGTTTTGGTTTTACAAAAACCTGACCGTGTGGTACTAGAAGTGAAAAAGTTATACGCAACTAAGATAATACAATTATTGAAATCCCTTATCTAATATACGAGCTAACATTCAAATTTTTTGTTATTTTTCTGGGTGTTGTCTTTATACTCCCGTGTATAAATTTTGTTGTTTATTGTTTAAGTTTTGAAGTTGGTTACAAGTTATAGCCGTTTTCGTAACTATTGTGTGATGTGAAATGGTGTCTAAATTTTCTACGTGGGATTATTGATAAACTTATTTATTCATTTATTTATTTTTTTGGGTTATACAGGAACCGGTTTCCGGACATGCTAATGTTCGAATGAGGAGAATGAAAGAAATCAATGCAAAGGTTTTGTATCATGCTTGGAGGAGGTTTTTGTTACGAAGTATGCCTTGAATCAAATGGAACCATCGTGCAAGCTATGATGCTTAATTTTTTTGTCAGGAGAGATGTGTTGCTATTGGTTGTCGGATTGCATGCATCTACCCCACAAGTTTTGTTACCCTGGCTAAACGAATTCCTACGAGTTTTTCTATGTATTTTTTGGTTAATATATAATATTTGGTACCAGAGATAAATACACACAAATGCTGATAGCCCAAAACCAAAATAAGTTATGTACGTACTATTTGTTCCTTTGTTCTATCTTGAATTATTGATGGTCATTGTGTTGATGCTATCACTAGAGTTCATTTACTTTGTGAGCTGCCACACCCTCGCCGGAGGCGGAAACACGAGGTGTAACGGAAAGGAACATAAGCACAAGATAGTAGAACATACCAATGTTAAGATTAAAAAGAAATAGTATACCATTACAATACCAGTTTAGCCGACATCGGCAAATATATTACAAGGTTTAGATTCCAAAATATTGCGTTTTATTACATAACGATTTGTAGTGACAAGTGAAAACTTCATTATGCAAGACCTGGTAGGAAAAGCTTACTAACGATCACCTGAAATGCATGAGAGAAAAACGGGTCAACTATGAAAATAGTTGGTGAGTATACACGTTTCGTAAAATAAGAAAACTCGTAAGAGAGAGACAAAGGTTTCGGTCATCGGAATTAGTCCACAAAGCAAAGGCATTGTAAATCCACTCAGTTCCAAGTTCCGCCCATACAAAACTTGCAACCTGTGTGTTCACAACCCATTGCACAAAATATAGCGTGTCAAGTAGTCAAGTATAAGTGGTCATAATAGTTCACAATATAGTACCACGTCTATAATAATGTATGCCAGGCAAAGCCCCTAGAATAAATAATATGCGTCCCGTAACATAGTGAACGAGAGGTTGGCCGACCTCTAATAGTGCTATCCATACTACCTACTAATAGGAGACTAACAATGCGAATGTACGAACGGTACATCATACAACTATTACATACAATTAAGAACACTCCGAACATGGGAGAATTTGCACTGCTCCGAACAGGGGAGACTCTAAGTCAGGGTCATAGCACGTACGGTTCAATAAGTTCAAACAAGTCATAAGTTCGTAATTAAGTTCAAAGATTTAAGTTGAGTTCAAAAGTTCAAGTCAAAAGAGTTCACAAAAGTAAGAATCAATTTAATTCAAGTATGGTTCATGCATTCAGCCCCAAAATATAGTAAAACGGTAAAAAGGGGATGTGATTACTCACCTGTTGCAATAGTTACGATGACAGAGTGGATGCACAGAATTGAGATGCAACTCTCTAACCGCGACCTATTATGAATGATATGCTCTAATATAAGTCATGAAACAATGTCGTGCATGCAAACTCATACGATATCCATACCACTTGTACACTTTTGAAATATAAAGTTTATTGTCGAAAAGTAATCTTATAACGTCTTGACAATTTATAAATTACTTTACAAGTATTTACGTTGAAACGATATCCTACGATAGTCTTTTAGTGATTTATTATGAAATTATAGCTTTTCGTCGTAAAACAATGTCATTTGACAATTTCATGAAAGTGACTAAGCGGCCTTGAGAAGCTAGTCGTAGAATGGTGCACATCGAGTGTTAGGAAACGAACTCAATGGTTTTGGAAAGCTCGTATCATTATCTCAAAGTTTTAGCATTTAAGTTTTCATCCTAGAGGTCTCGATCACGGAGAAAAATATAGGTAAAGTATGGTACTTGTGTCCAAAATATTGTTTAAGGGTGGTTTTCGGCAAAGTTTAAGTGACCGTAATTTATTCGTTACAACTCCGCTTGACGAACGGTTGGACATTTTGGAAAATATGCTTGGCGAACTTACTTTTACTAGAAGACATCGTTTTCTGAAAAGTATTCTTTCGATGTTAAAAACTACCCTCAACATGGTCCTTCGTGGCCGTAATATTTGTCTAATAGAAATATATTAGTTTTTCTTATATAATAAAGTTACGGCAACTTTGTTAAATCGCGTGTAATTTAATCGTTACAAGTCCGTTTTCTACGTTTTATATGTCCTCGGAATCGTGATAATATATACTAATATATTTTTGATAAGTCGACACATTTTATAACGCTTAAGACTCATTTTTGACTCGTAAAAAGTGATAGTAACATGCTGAAATTTTCTGAAACAATTATTTTTCGTCGTTAAACTTGAAAATAGCATAACTTCTTCGTTATAACTCCGTTTTAACCCATTCAAGCGGCTACGTTTTCATTTTGAAGTATATTTTCTGAAAATCTAGCCCAAAATATTTTACAAACTGTCGGATTTTCCAGATTTTCAAAATAAGATCAGACCTTCAACTAAAGTTGTCGAAATGAGTTTTTCTCGCGCAAAACCTATTCTAACCAATTCAAAGCAACTCCGAAGCTATTCTAATCCTACCATACACCTTCTTAGGGTGTCATGGGTTCCTAGACATCACCAAATGTGATATATTTCAAGGAGTAATTATAGGATGATAATTATATATATAACTCTTAAAAACAATATAAAGTGGTACAAACATCAATATGACTTGCATGTTTTTATCAAGTATGATGAAATGAACATAAAATAAATATGAAAGATGAACATGAACATGAGATGCTTACTAGTTAAGTGATGAGGTTTAAAGAACAAGGATTTTTCCTAATACCCTAGGTTTTTATCTCAAAACCTTGATTAAGAGTATACTAAAGTTGTGAAATTAACTTGTCTTGAAAAAATTTGCTTCTCCTTGGTTTTCTTCCTATGGCCGAATATAGAGAGGATGATGAGAGTATTTCTTTCTCTTTTTCACCTTTTGAGTAAGTGTTAGTATGTGTATTATATTAGATATTATCTAGTATAGCAAAATAGTTAAGTAAATATCTAGACTAGAAAAGAGATATTTTATCAAGAGCTTGTTGAGTCATATGGGGAGGTCGGTCATAAGGTAAAATGGGAAAAGGTGGTAAATTTTAATGACCAAATGTAATTAAGTTAAGTGTAGTGTATATATTTTGTAAATTTAATTAAGTATTTAGTGTAGCGTTAACTAAAAAATAAATTTTAACGGAACAAAATAAAATATATCAATGTCATAAAAATTATAAAAATACATTTCTCACAAGAATTGAGTGAATAAATAATTATCGAGTAGTATTTACGAAAACCGTCGTAAATATATATATATATATATATATATATATATATATATATATATATATATATATATATATATATATATATATATATAACAATTTATATACAAAATAAATTTAAAACACCGGGTAAACTAATATTATAATTTTTATAGTCTTAATATGAGTATAAAAATATATCAGAATAAATTTTAGAAACCTCGGATCAAATGTTCAAAATAAATGATCGTGCGATAGCGTCTATTTAATATGAAGATTACGCGTTTAATGTAAAATGCAAAATCATGCATGAACTACTATGATGACAATGATACTAATGAAATGTAGACTAAACCTAGTCTATATGAAATGTCCTTGATGAAATGTTCGTGAATTCGCAGCTAAACCATTAAGGTTACGCGAATTTGATACTCGTAAACCTAGTTTACGCTAAACGATGAAATAGTAAATTTGAGAAATGACCGGAAATTGAGAATTGTGACATGAGCCGTGGTTTTGGTGTTGGACAAACCGGATGGCATAAACTGCCTTTGTGACTTATGCACTCAAACTAATTTGTAATTTGGTTAAATTTGGAAACTGATTTTTTGTTTTAGAAGTTATTGCTTCGGTATATATAGTGGATTTGAGAAGACAGTACACACATTTGATTATCTTTTCTATTTGAGGTCTTTTAATGTACTTTTTTTTATCGTATTTAAAGTTTCAAAGCTCATTTAGAATCTTATCTTAGGCCTGATTTTATGTTTTCAACTTACTACTGATGTTGCTATCATGGGGATTTTGTGCCCGTCGTGACCGCAAATTTCTCTGCCTGGGGTGATTGCAGGACAGGTATAATTTTTTTGTTTCTGTTCGTTTAAGGTTTGTATTACTTTTTAAAGTATTATATCTGGTGATACGTGCTTGGTTTATACATTATATGTTGTCTATAGTCTTACGAGGCCCGTGGCATTTTTTTAAATCTTATATGTGGTTGCGAAAACTGTTTTTTTTATGTTGTATGTGAGTTGTGAAAATAACTGATCCTATCGTAAATGGTACATGTATTTTTTGGTTGTCCAGGGTACGTGTGCCCTGATATCCTTTAAGCTGTGATCTGTGGTTTAAAATGCTGGCTTTATAACAATGTTGCAATAGATTCCTCTACAATTTAAAGGTTTTTGTTAAAATTCCGATTTCTAAAAAATGAACTTGTTCTTGGTGATTTTGTGTACATTAATACATGTCTTGTTTGGTTAGCCACTAATAAGTCAAAAAAATACATGTTTTTTTAAATTGTTTACTAGTTTTAATAAATCATACCAAAAGCCTCTTAGCCCAACGGTATGTGAGTGACTCATCAATCGGGATGTTGTGGGGTTCAAGTCTCATTGGAGACATGTGAGATAGCATTTGTGAGAAAGGTGGTATAGGTTGTAAAGAATTGCCGTTCTAAAAAAAATTAATGAAACCATACATTTAGTTCATTCTTATTTCACTTATACTTATAAAAGAAATATATGTGCACGTGACTTAGAGTTTTGTGTCCGCCTCTGCACGTGGGCAAGGATTGACATCACAATAATGCGGCTAGATATATACGTTAGTCAAAAACTCGTGTCACTTGTGTTCTAGTATTTACACTATCCATTTGTAGCCATATATGTTGGATTCATTCAAGTTTGTAATATGGATCACAAAAATGTATTAATTCAAAAGGTTTTTTCTAACTTGTGTTCTAGGGAACAAGTTAAGCACACAAAAAGTACACTGAAAGTACATATCGACCTACATAAAAGTACATTTGTCTGTACTTTTATGTAAATTCTTGTGTACTTTTCAGTAGGTCTTTGTGTACTTTCGGTGTGCTTAACTTGTGCCCTAGGGCACAAGTTAGAAAAACCCTAATTCAAATATATAATCCTACTACATTTCAAACTATATATGTTGCCACATATCCTTGATATTTCCCGAAACTAATCACAACCACTAGAAGAGATTAGGTTGTCTAAACAATAGTAAACTAGCTTACAAGTATTTCTCCCACAAACAAAAGTTCAATATAGATCTCAAATTTACAATAGATCCAATGAATCAATTATAGCAATTCGTTTTTCTAATCAAAAAAATTAAAATAAACTTTCACCTTTTTTTAAAAAATTAAATATCTCGCAAACCGTTAAGCGTTACGTGAAAAAAATCATACCAACGCGACGAGAATTAAATTATCTTTCTATAGACATGCACTTCTATGTATTTTCAACGATTTTTTTTTTCAAAATTTTGACCCAGAAAAATCATATATGATTTGTGAAAATCATATGTGATTCGATTTTTACAAATCATATATGATTTTTGCAAATCATATGTGATTTGTAAAAATCGTATATGATTTGAAAAAATCACATCTGATTTGATTTTTACAAATCACATGTGATTTTTGAAAATCATATATGATTTTACAAATCATATGTGATTTTTCTGGGCGGATTTAAAAAAAAAAAAAGTTTGACGAAAATATAAAGAAGTGCATATATATATGAAGATAATTTACTTCTCGTCACGATGGTGTATTTTTTGTAGTTTGAAAATTTACCGTTTGAAGATATGCTGTTTTTAAAAAAATGTGAAAATGATCTTTTTATTAATTTTGATAAAAAATGAATGGCTAAGATTGATTTATTTGATATATGTCAAATATGAGATCTATATTGATCTCAACTCTTCTCCTACATTCTATTTATATGCTTAGTTATGCAAACTGATTTGAGATTTAAAAGATCAGCTTATAAGTGTGATTTGAATATAATTATCTCGATGAACTGGTTGGTTTAATCAGATAGATGTGTTAATGATTTTTGTTAATACGATTTCATATTCCTAGCCACTTCAATCTTTTGTGTTGCAAAGCATATGGCAGCCACAACAAAAAGGTTTGACGCTTATTTTATTGATACATGTTTTTTAGTTGTTAGTCTAAGGGTGCGTTTATTTTTTTTTTCCTGTTTGAGAAGGGTGTCTTTGTGCATAATGTGACATGTTTGTAATAAGAGAGGTTTGAAAATATGTTGTTTCTTTTTTATGCTTAATGAAGATAGTTTATAATAGTCAATGACCATATTAACCTTTACATGAAGAACCCAGATCTAAAAGAACCCAGATCTATCTAGTTATCATATGATAGGTTGAAAACATAACAAGATCACAACTCAAAAAAGAAACTTGATACTGAAACGAAAATCATAGATCTACCCTTTTATCTAAACTAATAATTAATACTCCATAATTGTTCCAAACTAAAGATGTCAAAATCTTATGACTTGCAAAAACGATACATATCATCTGTCACGTATGGATCTTTTTCCATTGTGTCTTTCACATATCTTGAAGTCATTTTCTAAATTAAAAATAACATAATAATAATTTGATGGATAAAATGTAAAAAAGCCCAATAGAAATTAAACTAAAACATAAAAGATTTATCAATCAAATCTTTTCTATCAAAACTGTTGGAATCACTCCTAAACCATAATCAAGTGTTAGTAATTAACATGTAATAGTTAGCTTTATTATGGCCTTTATGTTTGTTATTAGCCTTAAGCTTATGTAGAAGGGCCATGAGCTTAGGCCCAAGCCCATTTAAGAAAGGAAGGGAACTAGGAGTGTTGCCCTAGCTTCCCTCCTATAAATACCTTATGTAAACCCTCACTTGAGGGTTGGTTGTTCAAGTTTTCTTTCATTCATACTCACGCCTAACCTTTCTTTATTTCTTATGCGTATGTGTGTTTGTTTACTTGTTCAATCGCTTTAACCTCTTTCTATATTACTTGTGTTTGTAAAACTAGTGACCTAACAGTGGTATCAATCGCCTACTAGTTGGGTGAATCGTGTTTGTTTTTGAAGTGGGTTTCGGTCCTACGCCTAAAACGCACATTTGATACTTTGGTTCGCTTAAAAACTTATTTTTTTTTCATTTTTTAATCCAAGATTCTTGTACTTTCAAAGTTTTAAGGTGTTAAAATACTTGTTTTTGGCAAAAAGTTTCAAACTTTATGCGTGGATCGTTGTTTTTCATCTAGTTTTTGAACGAGGGTTTCATCCTACTCGTAACTGTTTTAGAGGTTTTGGTTCATCAAGTTTCACACTTTTGTGTACTTTGGTGTTATTGAAGCTATTTTATCACACAAAAACTGGTTTAGAAACAATTTTGGACAGAATCAAAATTTCGAGCATTTCTACGCGTAGTAAAACCCTAAAACTACGCGTAAGTGCTTCCTTGGTTTGATCTTCATTTTCGTGGTTTATTCCGTGTTTTCTTACTTGGATAAGTCTGAAAATACGTCGACTTTGGATATCTTTTGCACTGTGATAGTGTAAAAGATCATTTGGGCAAAAACCCTAAAATTACGCATAAGCATAAGCTTACGCGTAGAAATCCTACGCCTAAGATTCTTCCTACGCCTAAGCCTAGTCTTACGCATAAGAAAATCCTACGCATAACTTTCTACGCCTAACTTTTGTCTACGCCTAACTTTAGTGCTTTTCCTACTTACGCGTAAGCTAAATCCTACGCGTAACTTCTCATTGTTACGCGTAAATTTGGTGTTTTTACGCATAAGTGATACTTGGTTCTTGTCTTTTCTACGCCTAAGGACACTTCATCAACAAAGGTTCATTCGACTACAAAGATCCATTTTTACTACACAAGTTTATCAACATGTCTCAACCACCATACTCTAACTATTTCCCTCACACTTATAATCATCAACAACAACAACAATTAACTCCACAACATCAACAATGGAATCAACAACAAGCTATTTATCAACAACAATTTAATCAACAACATAATCCATAAATTGGTGCAATTCCACCACCACAAATGGTTCAAACACCACCAAGCCTTCAAGTTCAACCCTACACAAATGATTTCAATCAACATCCATCAAGGAACACTATGAAGGAACCCACTTGGTTTGCAAAGATGTGTGAAGCTTTAAGCAGCCAACAATCAATTCATGAGGCTGGATCACTTGATAGACCTCCAATGCTAACTCCAGGCAACTATGATCAATGGGTGATAAGGTTCTTTAGGTTTTGTGATCTGAAGAAGCCACATGGAAAGTTCTTAAAGAAGGTTATCTTGGAAGGTCCATTTGAGATGCCTACTGTCATTGTACCCGGAGATCCAACTGCTGTTCCACCAAGAGATGAACAAACGAACATTGCTACTGTTGCAGACTTGAATCCTCAAGAACTTCTACACGATGAAGCAGATGAACTTGCAATGGAATACATCCTCTTAGGATTACCAAACCCAATTCTTCGTAGTGTTGATGCTCAAAAGACTGCACAAAAAATGTGGATCATATTCGTCTTCTTATGGAAGGATCTGTACTCAATCAGGAGGATTTGGAATCTAAAATTTACTTGGCTTATGAACACTTCATGATTGAACCTGGAGAGACACTAGAGTCCTATCATCATCGATTTTCAGACATCATCAATGATTTGGATAAACACAACATCTTCATGCCAAGAATTGCAGTGAATACTAAGTTCCTGAGTAGTCTTGGTCCCGAATGGGAGAAGTATGTCATTTTTCTCCGTCAAGCGAAGAATATGCATCATTCTACTTATGGATTGTTGTACGATTACTTGAAGCCTCATGAAAAGGAAGTTGATCGGGAAAGGATTCTCCGTGCTCAAATTGCTAAACAGTCACATCCGGATAATCAACAACTTGCCTTGTATGCTCAACAGAATTATCCCTCTCAACCAGCAACTCAACCAACTGCTTCAAACACACCTTCACAGCAACAACCTCAACAAAATCAATTGGTTTCATACAATAACAACAATGCTCAAGCATATGTCAGTGAAGCGACTGAGGAAATCGATCCGTTCGAAGCATTGCAACAAGGATTTGTGATGATTGCTAATGCTTTTGGCCGTTACACCAACAAATCCAACAATCGTATTCGTTCCTCATCTAACACACGGACTCAAGCTGTTGTGAACAATGGACGTGTTGAAGTTCAGAATCGTGATTATGGTCGTCAGATGGGCGGTGGTCAAGGGTTTAATGCTGTGGGTAGGAATAACAACAGAGCTCGAGTGGTGGAACAGGGAAATGCTCAGAATCGGTTAAATGGTCTTAGATGCTACAACTGCAATGAGAAGGGACACCTGGCTAATGCATGCCCAAAGCCGAGGACTAGGGGCAGTGCTTATTTCAAAGAGGCTTTACTTTTGGCTCTTAAGGATGAAGCCGGTGGATCTCTCACAGACAAAGAACAGAGCTTTATGGCAGATGCAGACTCAGATGATGATATGGAGGACTTGCAGGCCAATGCAGCTGTTATGTTGATGGCTAATATGCAAGAGTTACAAATGAGTGAAACAGGCCCAGTGTATGACACTGATGGCTTGTCTCAGGTACCCAAACAAACCATCATCATATCTGAACTAATATCTCCGCCAATATCTGAATTCGGCAAGGCTCGGAATGTTCAAAATGAGTCATCTACATCTCATTCTGACGATTTTCAAATAGACCCCGTAGTTACATTTGACGATCAAGATGACTTTATGGTTTCCCTTGATAATCAAATTGACTCCGTGGTTATACTTGAGGATCTAAATAATGATCATGTTGTGACTCACGTTGAACACGCTGAACCTTTGCCTCATCCAGATCTTGTTCTGTTACTTAAAGACCAACAATCCCAAATTGCTGAATGTGTTGCATTAAATCAGATCTTAAAAAGTAAAAATGCACTGCTAACCAAGGATTTTGAATGCTTACAAATGCAACTCAACTTTTTCAAAACTCAAGAAAATCGTGAAAAAGGTTTTGAAGCCGCTTTTGCAAAATCTCATCAAAACGAAAAATATTTAGAGAAACAGATGCGTGATCTAGCCGCCTCGAAGAATGCTTTATTGTCTGAATTAGAACAACTGAAACATGAACATAAAAAGCAAATTAACGCTCTCACCTTGGAAAATCAAAAAGCTAAGGCTGAGTTGTTAACTTGTCAAAAACAGTTCTCCGCATACAAAAAGCATTCAACCAATCAGGTAGATGACCTTCTTGAAGAAATTATCGGCTTGCAAAACAAACTTAAAGAGTTTAAAACTGTTGTTTACAAACATGGTGAATCAGTAACAGCTATTGAAAAGTTTACATTAAAACCCAATCCAAAAGGATATGAAAAAAATATAGCTGATTACAAACCAAAGCTTTCACTAAAAACATTCAAACCAACTCCTGAAGTTTCCAGTGCAGAGTACAAAATTGATAATACTGTTATGAGTGTTGTTGAATATCATCGTCAAGAGGAATTAGATGCAGAAGACGAGAGTCGATCAAAATTAAAAAACGTTGTTTACAACAAACCTTTTAATTATAGAAACGCGGTCACTTTCGTCACACCAACGGATTCTTCTAACACACCAAGGGTTATCATCAAAACACCTGAGTCTTCTAATGTTAATCCCAAAACAGATTATGCACAAACTTATGGTCCTTTACCTTCAATTAGTGAAGTAAACTCAAAACCTGAAAATCGAAATATTCTTAGATATTTTGACATTTTCATGGCTGACCTCAAAATTTTACAACATGAGATAGAATATCGTTCTGAAATCAAAATTGAACACTTTCAATCGCCTCTGGCGCGCGAACAAAGAGACATTTTTCAGAAAAATCTTTTACCTAATGTTAAAAACTTGAAAAGTTGTGCATTAGCCTGGGAACGGGATTTTCATAAGGAACTTGGAACTATGAAGGTCTGATTGCGTGCCAAACAGTCAAGTCTAACAGACTTAAAACAGCTTAAGCGCAAATGCAATGAAGATCAGAGAATACAGGGGATTCCCGGGTCGTTAAGTCCCACGGAGACTCAATGGTGTGTTAAACACTTGATCAGACGATAGAATGATCACTAATGATAGCGATCAGAAAGGATTAGATTGAATATTACACTACTGAAAAAGTTAATAAATAACAGCGACTTAAATACAAATTAAGAAAATTAAAAAGATAAAATCTATTAAATAAACGCTATCACTATATTTAAAGTGATGAACGTTTAAAACTTAAGACTAAAAACTTACGTTTAAATAAAAATAACGTAAACGTACAAATAAAAACGTGAAAATTATACAATATAAATCCTAAAAATATGAAAAATACATTTTTACAACCCTAATGATAAAAGAAAATATTAAGAAAAAGAAAATTATTTTTACAACTATTTATGTAATTATTATTAATTAAAAACTAATTTAAACTATTTAATAATACTCTAAAATAGAAGAAAATATGAAATAAGACTAGAAAAATAAAATTAAGACTTAGAAAAATCTAAAATATGATAAAACTAATTTTAAAACTGAAAATATATTTTTTAGACTTTTTATATATTTATTATTAATTAATTACTATTTAAAACTAATTAAAATGTTAAAAAAATACTTTTTAAACTAAGAAAATTATGGAAAAATACTTTTTATTACTTTTATATTTATCTTAACCTAAGAAAATAGAAAACATATTTTTTTAAGCTTTTTCTAATTTATTTGTATTAAAAGCTATTTAAAAAGGTTTAAAAACTAATTTAAATTAAGAAAAATAGCAAAACAACTTAGAAAAATCTGAAAATTTCAGGAAAAGTCTAAAATGTTATTAGGAAGCTAAGAAAAATGGAAAAACAGATGCTTATTTGCAAGAAAATGAAACTGATATGAAAGTGCTTATTGAAATAAGCACTAAATTAAGCAAATGGAGTCCAAAGGCTACCAAACTGAAAAAGAAGCTCTAATAAGCTAAATTAACCAAAATGAAATGAGAATCAACAAGTTCTAACCACTGATTAGCAAGATGCAATGATTTGAGCAATTGAGCAAATGAACTAAAAACAGGTGTAGGGTGCCTACTTTGGACAGGTAAATAAGCACTTAAATAAGCTGGAAACAGAAAACTAACACTTGGAACTTGGAGAAGACCTGGCCAAGAACCTCTAAACCAAAAATCAGATATAGATAAGCTCTTGGGAGCTCAGTGGAAGGGCTGCTTACAGCTGAGAAACCTCAGCTAATGCTGAGACAGGGGAGCAGGGCATCTATGGCTTAAAAGAAGAGCTTATATGGAGCTTATACAAAAATTACAAAATTCCACAAAAATGCTAATAAGTAACAAGACCAGTTGAGCTTTATGAAGCTACAAATTTCACTGATTTTGGCCCAAAGATGAGCTCTTGAAAATTCTTCCTAGATGGGCTCAAATCTGCTTTTGCACATTTTGACTTTTTGATCAAAACTGAAAAGTTGACTATATTGAGGTTTGATCATGATTTGTGAACTGAATAAGATGTATAATGATGAAATAACACTGATGTAAACTAGACCTATGTATTTTAAACATGAAATGAGCTTTTGACTTAACTAAAATTCAACAGATAAGCTGCTAGATCCATTGGAATGGAATTTTGACTTTTGTGGTATAAGGCACCAAACTATTGACTTAAATGAGTTAGTAGAGACCTAACAAGCATGAACCAACAGACAATTATCACTGAATAAACCCTTAGGATAGCTATGCAGTCAAATCCAAACACCCCTTTTAAAACAATAATGCAATCAAACCAAGCTGAAACAATAACTTAAGCCTACTCTACCATTAAAACAGATTTCAATCACCTAAATAGAGCTAGTGAAACAACAAATAACAAGACTTAAGCAGATCTAATAGATATTAAAATTGCTACTGTGTATTAAGCTAATAATGAGACTAATGCTCAACTTACAAGAAGGCCAGCCAATTTGAGCACAGTAACAGTAGTTAACCAACACACAACTTCAAATTAAACCCAAATTCAGCTTCAATATCAACCCTTTTTCATTTCAACACCAATTTGAACCATGGTTGACTTTCGTTGACCAGTTACCAAATATGCTTTAAACTTGATTGCAGACTTAAAAAAGGTTATAATAGGCTCATATAAGCTTGTTGAAGCCTAAAGATAAACTAAGAAAAGCTTGTTTGTCACACTTTGAAATGGAAGTTTTCAACAGTTATGCAAAAGATATGAAAGTAGATAAAACTTGGAATTAAAGATTAAAACTTGATTATACTACAAAGATAACTTGAGTTTAACACTTGGGAACAAAAACTTACATCTTTAAAATTAAACTAATACATTAATTATAAAAACGACATAAGGAAAATTTTGAGCTAATAATCTACTGCCTTTGCTTGCTTCTCTTGCTTCCTCTTTATACCCAAAGTTTTTCTCTTTCCACTCTGAATAATTCCCACCAATAATAATTGCCATTGGATGACTTGGATAATTTCTAGCCGTTTGATTCATTTTGGCGCCAAAACGTGTATAAGCAGATGTGGGTTGAGTGAAGTGGAGGAGGGGCATTTAATGTTTCTTGGAGTTGTTTTGAGGTGGGGGGACAAGGAGATGGGGGGGGTTGAGGTGGAGGTGTGGGCAATGGAGTGAGCAGTCATGGTGGTTGGGGAAGAAGGAGCAAAAGGCGCCAAGTGGGATTTTTGACCAACGGTTGACCAAGGCTAATAATACACAGGGGGGTCAAAAAGGTTTAAGTGGCAGGGTCAAAAAGCTATGGCAGGGGTCCAAGGGTCCAAAAAGGTATTAAAGGTTTTATAACTTAGGGACTTAATGTGTAAATTCTGAAACTTGAAGGGCCTAAGCTGCCAATTCATCAAACTTGTTTCAAGGGACCAAAAGTGACAATCTTCAAAAGTACAAGGACCAATGTTGCCATTTTGCAATTTTCCAGGGGCCATTTCTGCCAATTTTGAAACTTGAAGGACTAATTTTGTAATTTTCTCAAACTTTTGATATTTTTCACCAAAGGACTAAATTTGACAACTTTTGATTTTAAAAGGACCTTTGGTGACTTTACTTTTGAAATTATGTGCTCAGGGACTGTTTTTGAAAACTTTTGAAACTTGGGGGACTAAAACTGCAATTTTTGCAAATTTGATATGTTTTTCATCTGATTTTGATATTTTTGCATTTAAAACTCATAAAACACTGATTTGTGATATTTTGATCATTTTGATGTGTTTCTGAGTGTTTTCAGATGATTTTGCAGTTTATTTTATACAAAAATGATGAGTATTTAGACACTCATCAAGGTCGTTTTCAAGAAAACAGAAACATCTATTTCTAATACTAAACGTAAAAAGAAACTTTTGAGAAAAGATGTTGATCGACTCTTGGAAGACCTTATATGTGCTGATGTCCATAATGCTGTGTTGTTTCATTCTTTGCCATATGCATCTGATTATATCTCTGTTGATATTGTTGAAAATGTTGTAACTGTTGAGAACACCGATAATGTGCTTCAGATCGAGTCTTTAAAAGCTGAAAATAAACGATTACTCAACGAAATTTACAATGCCAAACGTCGTCTTTATTGGTGTGAAAAAGATATTCACAATCATCAACTTAGTTTTCAAAAGAAAATCGCTCAGTTGAGTGCAAAATCTTCTGATCCTAAAATTGAACAACTGGATGATCAAAACGTGTCTTTGAAAAGTCAAATCTCAAAATATGAACAAGAACTTTCAAAAGTTAAACAGGAATATGGTGTCATATTTGATTTGCTCAATAAGACTCGTCATGAAGCATCTAACGAACTTGATCACTATCTTGCTCACACTAGAGAAGTCATGAATTTTGCTGGTAATATTCGTTCTGAAAATCAAGATTTGATTCACACTATATCTAAGTTAAGAGAAAAGTTAGGAAAGTATGAACAACTTCCGCCTACCGTGATTAAGAGATTAGCACCAGTCACACTTAGTAATCGTGAACCTAGAATCCCTACTGCCAAATCACAAGTTGCTAACGTGTTTCCCTCTACTGAAACATGAATAGTTGCGTCTTTTCCAAACGTCGCACTTCACAGCCTAGGAGCACTCAATCGAAGAATAGGAAGTTGCGACCTAAGAAAAGATCAATAAGGAATGCTAAAGTAGAAGAACACCCTAGGACTATGAATAAGACTCACGTTGCTTCCACTATAGATGTTGCGTCTGGCAAATGTAATAGACATAGTGATGTAACGAATGCTAAACCTTTGAGCACTTTTGATATTCAGTCTAATGCACCTTGTGTTATTTGTCGTAAAAGTATGAATTCTGATTGTCATGACAAATGTGTTGCTAAAGCTATAATCTCTCGTTTACGGAATCCTACGAATCGGAATACCTCTAGGCCCACTAATCATTCTAAGTCTGTGCTTGGTAGACCGCCTTCTTTAGATTCTAAGGCAAGCATTGCTGTCACTGTAGCTCCAGTTTCACCTCCTAAGAATGTAGTACCACCTAGTGCATTCACTACGACTAAAGCAACGAGTATTTATAGATGGCAGAAATGGATATATAACACACTAAGATTTAAATGGATGCCTAAAATTATTAATGTGTGTATGTCTAATATACCTGCTTCGGAACCCTCTAACATTTCGGGTTCCACATCTACTTCTATTCCATCTGTGTCTTCTGTGTGTAATGTAGGTGATACAGATCATTCTCTGGATTGTTGATAGCGGATGTTCCCGACACATGACAGGCAACCTTAAACTGTTATCAAACTTTATTGCAAAGTTCATTGGCACTGTCAGGTTCGGGAATGATCACTTCGCAGCTATCATGGGCTACGGAGATTATGACAATGGGAACATCGAAATCAGCAGGGTTTACTATGTGGAAGGCCTCGGTCACAATCTGTTTTCAGTAGGTCAATTTTGTGATGGAGATTTGGAGGTTGCTTTCAGGGAGAAAACTTGTTTCATTCGTGATCTACAAGGAAATGACCTTATGTCTGGCTCGCGTACTTATAGTCTCTACACTATCTCTATGCAAGACATGGTTGCTTCCTCTCCCATCTGCTTACTTTCAAAGGCAACATCTACAAAATCCTGGCTATGGCACCGTCGTCTCTCACATCTAAACTTTCAAACCATCACCAACCTTGCTCGACACAAACTAGTTGAAGGACTCCCACGATTCCGGTATTCAAAAGATCACCTTTGCTCAGCCTGTGAACAAGGGAAAAGCACTCGTGCTCACTTTCCCTCAAAGGTGGAACACAGCTCTCAGCATGTACTTCATCTTCTTCACATGGATTTGTGTGGCCCGATGCGCGTGCAAACAATCAATGGCAAATGCTACATATTAGTAATTGTTGATGACTACTCACGATGGACTTGGGTCTACTTTCTTCGAAGCAAAGACCAAGCTCCACAAATCATCATCACCTTTCTCACAAAAATACAGGTTCAGCTCTGCAACACCGTCAGGCTCATCAGAACAGATAAAGGAACTGAATTTGTTAACAAAACCCTTCGTGAATTCTATGAGAAAGTGGGAATTCAGCATCAAACATCTATTGCACGTACACCTGAACAAAACGGAGTTGTTGAAAGACGAAACCGAACGTTAGTGGAAGCTGCAAGAACAATGTTAATCAATGCTAAACTTCCAGATTACTTGTGGGCAGAAGCCGTATCTACTGCATGCTACACTCAAAACCGTTCTATGATCACAAAACGCCACAACAAAACACCTTTCGAGCTTGTCCACAACCATAAACCGAACCTCAAACACTTTCATGTATTTGGATCCCTTTGCTATCCGAATAATGATCGTGATGATTTTGGAAAGCTCAAAGCCAAAGCCGACATTGGAGTCTTTATTGGATAATGTGAGAATTCTAAAGGTTACCGGATCTGGAATCGTCATACAAAACAGGTGATGGAAACGATTCATGCTCATTTTGATGAACTCACGGAAATGGCTTCTGAGTACAACAGCTTAGAACCCGGTCACAACCGTTTAAACTTCCCCCAACCCCCATCATCAGCTGAACAAAGCCCCCAGCTCACTCGTCAACAAATAGAAAGGTTATTTGCTCCTCTGTTCAGTGACGATATTGATAAACGTGCTCCAGGTGTATCCGATGTTTCCACTGCACAACCTGATAATATTCCTATACCTGATACACCTGCTACAACAACTACTGTTGAAGATGCACCGACACCAGTTGACTCCAACACAACAGTTGAACACACCGCTTCCAACAATGATGAACCAGCTGTTGATATTCTGAATGAAGTACCCCCACCTGCAGATTTTGATCCAAATGCGTTCTTCAACCCGTTTGCCAATGAGACAGCTGCACCAGATGTCGCGGAATCTTCAACAAACCATTTGAATCCTCAGAATCTGCACAATGTATACCAACATCAACCCTCTACACATAGATGGACTAAAGACCATCCTCTGGCTAATATTATTGGCAACCCAAATCAACCAGTCGTTACGAGACAACGTCTTCACACAGATGGTGAACATTGCATTTATGCACTCACTGTCTGCCAATCTGAACCTAAAAACATTAAAGACGCAATGACAAAATATAACTGGATTGAATCCATGCAAGAAGAACTCAACCAATTCAAACGTCTTGAAGTATGGGAACTGGTTGAAAGACCAACAGGGGTCTACGTCATTGGTCTCAAATGGATTTGGAAAAACAAATTGGATGCTGAAGGGAATGTAATCCGAAACAAGTCACGTCTAGTTGCTAAGGGTTATCGTCAGGAAGAAGGAATAGACTTTGAAGAATCTTTTGATCCGGTTGCTCGTCTTGAGGCTGTTCGGATATTTCTCGCGTTCGCGGCTCATATGAATATGACGGTCTTTCAAATGGATGTCAAAACTGCATTTCTCAACGGACAACTGAAAGAAACGGTTTATGTCAGCCAACCCGAAGGATTCGTTGATCCAGAGTGCCCGAACCATGTCTACAAACTGAACAAAGCTCTTTATGGTCTCAAACAAGCCCCTCGGGCATGGTACGATAAGTTATCATCTTTCCTCATTGCTAATAATTTCACCAAAGGTTCGGTTGACCCAACTCTTTTTATACAATATCACGGGGCACATATCTTAATTGTTCAAATTTACGTGGATGACATCATTTTTGGGTCTACACATAAAAAGTTTTCAATCGCTTTTGCAAAACTAATGAAGAAAAATTTTGAAATGTCCATGATGAGTGAACTTACATTCTTTCTAGGATTACAAGTTCATCAATCCCCCCGTGGTATTTTCTTGAGTCAGTCCAAATATGCCCTTGAACTGTTAAACAAATTTGGAATGACAACCTGTGACACTTATGCCACACCAATGGCTCATACCAAGAAGCTAGATGCTGATTTACATGGGAAATTAGTTGACCCTACCAAATACCGAAGTATTATTGGGTCTCTCATGTATCTAACAGCTAGCAGACCTGATATTGTCTTTGTCGTTTATCTATGCTCCCGCTATCAGTCGCGACCAACTGAAACCCACCTCTCTGAGGCTAAAAGAATCCTCCGATACATCAAGGGAACCATTAATTTGGGGATCTGGTATCCGAAGGATTCTGGTTTTGAACTAATTGCTTTTTCAGACGCTGACCACGCAGGATACTTAGACTCAAGGAAAAGTACTTCAGGAGCTCTACAATTTCTTGTTGATAAACTGGTGTCTTGGCAATCAAAGAAGCAGGATTGTACATCGCTGTCATCAACCGAAGCAGAATATGTAGCCATGTCCGCATGTTGTGCTCAAGTCATCTGGATGAGAACACAACTCAAAGACTATGGTTACGTATTCGACAGAATCCCGATGTACTGCGATAATCGGAGTGCCATTGCGATCTCGCGCAACTCAGTTCAGCACTCGAAATCAAAGCACATCGATCTTCGCTATCATTTCATCAAGGACCACGTGGAACAGGGTACCGTTGAATTATACTTTGTGGGTATTGAATATCAATTGGCAGATCTGCTCACCAAAGCCTTGCCTCCCGCTAGGTTTAATGAGTTGGTCCACCAGATTGGTATGAGGTGTTTGACTCAAGAGGAATTGGAAGACCTCCTAAAACAGTCTTAAAAACCTGTCAAACACCAAAACTCTCTTTTGTAAATAAATTTCTCAAAAACAAAATACAAAAATATAAAATCTGATAAAACAACAAAAATATTCTCCTAATCTATTTTTTTTTCAACATGGCAAGTACATTTCTTTCGTCAACACTTTAATCTTTCAAAATTCAGTATTTTTTCCGATCAAGTGTTGAGGGGGAGAAAATAATCTCTTAACTGTTTCAAAATATCTGTGTACTTGCATGTTATCTTATCTCGGTTGTTTCTCTTATCAATGGTGGTAAATGTTTCTGGTTCAATAACACTCCTCGGACTAAAATTAATAATCTTTCATCATTCTTCTTAAGTCGAGGGGGAGTGTCGTCAAATCTCTTTCAAAAAACTTTATTTGGTAACCAAAATGGAAGTTAAATGGCTTTGTTTGAAAAAAGTAAAAGGTGGAGGGACTAAAACTGTCAAAATGTTAAAGTCACTTTTAATAAAAACACCTCCCACCTACTTTTCACTTCACATTTAATACAACTACTTTCATCCTACGCTTTAAATTGATTCAAGAAAACCGTGTTTTTGATCTTCATTTTGTAAGTGTTTTCGTGTTCACAACATGTTTTTAAGATAAGGTTTTGAATTTCATGTAAATCCTACGGTTAAAACATTGTCTACGCGTGATTATGTGTTCTACGCTTAAGCGTATGAACACACAATCAATGTGTGTGTGCTTGTGGTGAAAAAGGAGGTGTCAAAACGTTTTAAATACATCAATGATACCATTTTAACCATCAAAACCCACCCAGAAACACGAATTGGTGATTTTTGAAAAAATTAGGGTTTATAAGTCGATTTGGGTTTTTTCTAAATGAGAAGTGTTTTGGTCAAATAGATTGTTGGGTTATGGTCATAAGGTGTTGAATTGATCATTTCCATAGTTGGTAACCACCCAGAAACACAAATTGGCTGACAATTTGAAACTAGGGTTTAAAGTTCGTAATTTTTGGGTATTTTTGATTCACAACGTTTTTGATGTTATAACTTGGCCTAAAGACTCTACCAACACTCTAGAACTACCAGAATTACAATGGTTCATATCCTATGGCTAGAAGTGATACGCGTAATTCTCAACCCTTAGGGTTTTGACCTACGCGTATGACTTTCTACGCATAACTGAATCATAAATGTTCTTGCCATAAATTGTTGTTAAAATGATGTTTTGTGATAATGTTAATGATTTGATGAACTTATTTCAGGACTTGTTACGCTTAAAATTCAGAATCAAGGTCATTTGCATTTCTACGCATAAGGATTACCCTACGCGTAGTCAGTTATGCCTACGCGTAAGGTTCTACAGTAGGACTACGCGTATCCTGTGAAGGATATGCGTAAACAGTGCCTCTACGAATAAGGTCTACTCTTACGAGTAAGCCTTACGCGTAAGGTTTTTTATACGCCTACGCGTAAGCTCTACGCTTAAGGTCCCCTTTTCCTACGCGTAACATTTACTACGCGTAAGATAGGATCCTACGCGTAAGATTATAACTATGCGTATAAAACACTTGCTTACGCATAACTTTATCATTGCTACGCATAAGCCTGGATGGACCTTCATAATGAATTGTTACGTGTACAATCTTGTTAATAAGCTAATCATATCATCACGAATTGAATAATGTCACTAATAAACTTAAACGTTTAATATGTTATGAAATATAAGTGATAACATAAACTTTAAAACCTTAAAGTTAACTAACTCACGAAATGTTTCTGAGCATCATTTAGACTACTGGACAAACAAGTGACTTAGGACACGTAACAATCATTAACACTACTCATTCAATAACTAGACAGTAAAACCTTCTGTTGACTAACATTATGTCTTTCGATATGTTGGTTCTTTTGGCTAATGTTATTTCAGATAAAGATATGGCTGAACAAATGAACATGGATGCACAAGAAGTTCTTACAATTGCTGATATCTTTCCATAAGGTTACCCGAGAAAGCTTGGAAAGAACAACCTTAGGGTTGACTTTGACACCCTCACATGCTCAGAATCTTCTTGTCTCATTGCAGTGGATATTCTAAGGAATCATCCCTACCAAAACATGCTCTCACACTCTGCCACAGTTCCAGAGGTTTACATTCAACAATTCTGGGATTCCATGCAGAGGATCACTGGTCAAAATGCTGTGAATGTGACTCTTAATCACAAACAAGCCACTATCACTCCTGATGACTTACGAGCTGTTCTCATCATTCCAGACATCGCTCCAACCGACTTCTTTGCCACCCCTACTGAACAGACTGTCCTGCAATTCTTGATAGATATTGGTTATGATGAAGCTGCAGGAATCATTACTAAGCACTCTCTCATGGAGCTGAAGAATATTCCTCAACCATGGAGGACACTCTACATTATCATCACCAAATCAGTCTCGGGTCGTGACAGTGGATATGAGCATCCCAAGCTCATTGAACTGCAGATTTTCTGGTCTCTGATCAACAAGAAGGACATCATAATTGAAGCACTGCTTTGGGAAGACATGATGCTGTTTCAGAAGAAGCTTGGCAACAAAATTCCCTATGTCAGATACACCAAGCTATTGATTCAGAGAGCTCTTGGACTTCATCCTGATATCCCCAGAAGAATCAATGACCCAGATAATCATGACATCCAGACTGAGCACATTCTATCTGTCAGAATCAAAGAAACGTCTACGAAGAAACAGGGAGCTGAATTACCCGATCACCTTCTTACAGAGGAAATCAAAAAGCTGGAAATGTACAAAAGGTATCGGGTAGCCGTTAAAGAAGGTAATGTTGGACACCTTGATGAAAAGGCTTCTGGGACTCCTACTCGAAGGACCAGAAGAGGCAGTGCTGGAAGTGCCACAAGTACAGATAGTCAGAGGAATGTTCCAAAGAGGAAACCTATTCCAAAGAGGAAACCTAGTCCTAAGAAGAAAGTTCCCTCTCAGGAAGCTACTCCTATCCCATCCTCTACACCTGAACCTCCAAGAAAGCTTTTAGACGAAAGTTCTGAAGGAACAGAATCAGACGAGGAGATTCATTATTCTGAAACTGCACAAGATGTCTCAGACATTCCAAAACCTCCAAGTTCTCAAGCTGACAAAAGTAAAGGGAAGACTCCTGTACTTGAGACACTTAATGAAAGCTCTGAAAGTGAAAATGTTGAAGAGCCACCGGAAATTGAATACAAGAAGAAAGTCAAACGACTTAGACATCAACACAAGGCTGAAATGTTTGCAAAAGATCAAATGGGTGGTCCTGGAGGATCAAGTGGAGCTGCCCACTCCGAACCAACTCCTGATGCGGTTAATCGACCCGATAAGGGAGCTGGTACCACCACTCTTGTGCAACAACAACCGCCTGTGGAAGATACTATAGTGTATGACTTTGAGAATCCAGAAACTGAGAAGTCTGAGAAAGATAAAGATGATGATCATGACAAGTTGCTTCTGGAAAGTCCCACACATTCACAGAAGGAAACTTCTGAACCGCCTAAGGACCCCGAGCCTCCTCATGTCTCCTCATGATCAGATTCTTCATCTCACTCATCACCACCACCATTAATGAAATCAACAAAATCAACATCCAAATGTGTGAAGAAACCACCTCGATCTTGGATTTCTCAAGCTGATGAACGGATTACCAAAGCTGTCAAACAAGTCAGAAAGAAAGACGTGCTCAACAAGAAGCTGAATTTCTTTGCTGATCACATACAGCATCTGTATGACGAGAATGAAAAGATGCAAAAGGAAAGGAAGTTTGTTCAGGAATTCATAAAACAACACCGTCAGGAGGAACTGAACGAAATGATCGAAGGCTACACGAAAAAGTACCTTCTGGAGTACGTTCCTAAGGTCACAAAAGAGTTGTTCACCAGACAACTTTATCCAAATCTGATGCAAATCGCCAAGCAAACTATTCGATCGACACCCTTAACCGTCACAATCAATCCGACCGATCCGGTCATGTTCTCGAATAATGAATTGATAGCCAAGCTTGTGACACAAATGTCGCCACAATCTGCGATGTTCAACTCTGAAGAAGCAAAATTGTATCAAGCATTGCTTGACTACCAACTTCAAGAAGCTTGTAGATTTGAAGCAGAAAAGCTGAAACGTCCCAGAGACGATGAAGATAAGGATAAGGACAAAGACTCTACACCTAAACATCAGAAGCAGTCTGGTGAATCCTCTTTGATGCCACCTCCTCCTCACATGACTCCTGTTCAACAAAGGTCCCCTCCTCGTTCTTCAACTGAAAAACCTCAGGACGATTCCGAGTTACCACCCCTGACACAAAAAACAGGTGATTACTTTGAGTATACGGGTGGTGACGATGAAGAGGTCCTTGAGCCCCTACAACAACCCACCTCACCCAAACAAGTGCAGAGACCAGAATCATCATCAAGGCCTTCCAAAAAGAAGAAAAAGACGACTCAGCCTGAAGTCGTATCATGGCTAGATGACGATAAAACCGAAGAGTTTGAATGGTTCTCCACACTTGTCAATCAAACTCCCTACCCTGATGAAGGTCAAGACTTGGTAGACGGTTCTACATTGGAGCACGCAAAACTTTTGCAAGAAAAGTTCCATGTGAAGAAAATGACGAAATCTGAGTTGAAGCGAATCAAGAATGAAGCGTTTCAACTTCTAAAAGACAGCTCTGAAAGCGCCCTCGAGGTCGAATATCATCTTGAGAACATCGCTCGAGCTATGTCTAACAACATGGATTGGCTCAATCCGGAAGCAAACATTGACTTCACACAAAGGGACAACCCTCCATACTACACCGATTGGACCAAACCCCTACCGACCATTGGCCAAGCAGATGAACCACGGATTCCCTTCTGATACTTCTTTAACAGAGACCTGAATTTTCTCTTACACGGTAGCGATGGTTCGCGAAAATACGCTACATCGTTGACTCTTCCATTCCCAGCGGCTATTTACTCAAACTGCATAGCTATCGAGGAACGTGCAAATCGCTTGTTTTCTGACAACGTGCAAGCATACGACCAAGATGCATTGTATGGGATTCATCATTGGCCTGAACGTCGAAGAATCTACTACAGAAGCTGCCTGGTTCAGAAGTATCAACACGCAGTGTACAGTTCTAAGGACATCGTGGCCATCAAACACGTTGATCTCAAGTCTAAGTGGGACTACACCTTCTTGAAGAATATCATAGTCAAACGACAAGATGAACAGGACTATGGATTCTCCGAGGCTGACTTTGAGAACTTGTCCCTCAACGACATCGAAGACATGTACCTTGCCAAAGTACAGGGTCGTATGAGACAATTCTCGACTGAAGTTCAACGCGAATTTATCAAGTCACTTCTCATCTTCATTAGACGCATCGTGATCAAAGAACGTGTAGAAGATATCCAGCTGGCTGTTGAATCTTATCAGACGCGTGTCAACCTCACTCCTCCAACGCTTGATCTTCCCGACATCAATCAGCTATCTCAATATACGCTCATCAGCAAACCTTTCGGAGTTGTTTACCGCAGTGAACTTCAAAGAAACTGCTTAATGGCGTGTAGTGATCTTCAGAAATTCGGGGATCATACTTTGAAGCTGGTTAGGGACGGATTGACGTACAGGTTGAAGGATATACGCCAGAAAATTGGGTCTCCTAAGCGCTGGAATTCTCAAGAAAGCAGGGATGTGAGATGAATCATCACCATGATTGATGAACGGTTGTTCAGAAGGGATCAATTCAGACGATTGGAGAGCTATGTTGGTGGTCGACCCAGGATTAACATAACCGGCTTTCAACGCCCTGTGCGCACTCCTGGGAACATCACTGCACTTCCTGGTACCCCTTGAATTGGTTCTTTCATTACAAATTTGGATGTGTGATTTTATATGTCTATGGCTTGTGCACACATAACAGTGTACAACCCGTAATTGTCAAGAAAGGACCCTGTGGTACGCTTCAGTGCCACAATCCTTATAAAAGGAGCGAAAGCTTCTTACTTTTGAGTAAAACCTATCAAACCTTTCAATTTTCAAGATTTGCTCAAAAGAACAAGTACTTCCCCATATGATTTTTCAAAACCTCAACCGTTTATATCACTAGTTGAGGGGGAGTATTTGAATTAAAACTTTGTTCACAAATTGTTCACAGTGGTCGTCTTCCCGCAACACTCGAAATGGTCATATTTATTCTCAAACGTTCAAAAATAACATTTTTATATGCCATTTTTGAGGGGGAGAAAATTCTGTGATAAGAAATATGTTGTGCAAAATGAAAATGAATCTGTGTACCTCAGACTTAACCAATGAATTGACGGTACTAAACTGTTTGTAACTCGAAAAGACTTGTCCTGGACGGGTAATAATTTCAAGCTAGTTCGCTAGTAATGTAAACGTGTCTCGCAAAGGACTTGTCCAAGTAGAAAGTACCATTCGAGACACTCTTGGTAGACATGAACTCTGACGGGTATGACAACCTTTCGAGGTTTGTCTACACCTTCAAGGTAGTTATTAGAGCTAGTTGTCACCTAAAAACTGACAATGTAACTCTTTAACTACGTAACGTAACCGTGTCTCGCGGGGGATTGTCTATCTCGAGTGGATCAATTCAAAATGTACGCGCTCTTTCCTCACTGTGCATTTAAACCATTAAAACTTTTAAGCACATGTGGAGGGGGAGTATTTATGCAAAACCCTATCTCTCATAGTGGTTCAAACATGTTTTTTCATTTATAAACCCTTTGAGAGATTTTTCACAAACAGTGGTTTTAATGGCAACATAGGTTAGTCATGGAGTTATAAGGTGACTAAGGTTAGGAATAACCGTCCTATGATCCGCCAGAGCCGGAGGGATCTACCCAAGGACATCACAAATAGTTAAGTACTTAGAAGTCCTTAGGTACGATTATAAAAAGGAGAAAATGAGAATCGGAGAAAGAAGAAGTTGAAGAATCAAAAAGAAATGCAAAGAAAAGGGTGAAAAGAAACAGCCCTCCAGATTATTCAACTTAGGGCAGACACCGGGTTCAATTCATATGCTACTGGTTGTCACTTAGTGACACCGGTATTGAAGATTAAAAGTCGTCATGGACCCAGTGACGCATGCACTAAACCTTCTTAGCCACTCAAGTTTCTCTCAACAGAAGCTTGTTTCATTCTCACAGGGAACCCTACGTAAACTATTGGATTTCTCTTAGAGATCGCTGGTATTGAAGAAGGAGACCCTCTCCCTAGTCTCCGCTCAGGAAAACCAAAACGCACTATTGAGTCTAGAGCCACGAGATTCATGAAAAGATCTCTTAGGGACACTTGACATTTCATCACTTGTTGATCAACAAATAAGATCTTCAGTGGTTCATATCGAGTCCTTCACAGATCTTAGCAATCTGTCGAGAACATTTATGAGAGGTTCACAACTGTGATCCTCAGTGATTGAATGGAAACTCCTGCCAGGGTCAACATCAAACAGCCCTGACAGCAGGTCACTTCGGTAACTCCCCGTGGATTACGCGGAGTGTGTCTCAAACGGTCTACAGTCGTGAGGTGATGCTACGGTGTACCTCAGCGACTCATCTGAACTGTAGATGTACTTCGGTACATCGTGTTATCTCACTTGTGGGACTCCAGTTCAGGAACGGCCTTTGTAAGAATTAGAGTTGTGTTTTCACACTATGCTGTTAACACTCTCGAAGTTCAAACTTGTAAGTGCCGGAACCTGCTTATTACTAACCGTTTGAAATGTTTTCTTCTTATGGAAGCTCCGGAGCAGGATGATCGTGTTGATTCTTCTCATGCTCACGCCAACATCATCACTAATAGAAGTTCTATTCAAAAGCAGCACAACCGTCATAATTATTCTTCGTCAAACCAAAGAATCTACAAAGTTAAAGACTTAGAGAACTTCATCAGTATTGAATTCCAATGTCAAAGAGCGTGTGAGCATGTTGAAGAATGACGTGGAGACACTGGAGCAGCGAAGCAGACCTGAGGCAGACTTGATGCAGACAACAACATACTATCACTTTCACCACAAAGAACAATGATCAAAGAACAAAGTTAAAGATGACGTCAAAGCATAACTGTTCAAAGACAACTATCTCTCTACACTGGGGAGATTGTTCGAATCAAGACAATTCTTCTCACAAGAAAGAAGAATGTCAGAAGACGTCAGAGCTACTATTACATCAACGCCTTCACCGTTCATCACCAACACTTGAGGGGGAGATTGTTGGAATCACTCCTAAACCATAATCAAGTGTTAGTAATTAACATGTAATAGTTAGCTTTATTATGGCCTTTATGTTTTTTATTAGCCTTAAGCTTATGTAGAAGGCCTATGAGCTTAGGTCCAAGCCCATTTAAGAAAGGAAGGGAACTAGGAGTGTTGCCCTAGCTTCCCTCCTATAAATACCTTATGTAAACCCTCACTTGAGGGTTGGTTGTTCAAGTTTTCTTTCATTCATACTCACGCCTAACCTTTCTTTATTTCTTACGTGTATGTGTGTTTGTTTACTTGTTCAATCGCCTTAACCTCTTTCTATATTACTTGTGTTTGTAAAACTAGTGACCTAACAAAAACTAAAATATAATTAACATGAACCAATCACCGATTGAGATCTAGTCATCTTGAAACAACGAAACTTATTAAGTGAATGTAATTATCCACCAGTCACCATTTTCTTCATACCACGAATTGTATTACAAAGGCTTGAAGCATTAGAGTTCAATGAAGGAATACCTAAAAGAAAGCAATATCGGAGTGAAGTTACGAAAAAACAAGGAGGCCGCCATGAAGGGAAGTCCGGGGAAGATCGTCGACAATAATGGGTGATGAAGGAGGAGCACTGGAGAGAAGGAGTGATGTTATGGATGATAATTGAAATGTTAGATGAGTGAAATGGAAGATAGAAAGGTGGGGGTATATTTGTAAATGTTAATGTATGTTAGATCCTGGATAGGAAAGAGTCAAGTTTTATTACTCTTTTGCATTTAGGATATCCTTTTAGAATAAGCAAGAAAGAAACATCACAATATTTTGTTTGGATCCAAGTTTGTTACCAGACGGCCCATTAAGCAAAAAGTAAACATACCCTAAGTTATTTTCTATAATTTGTAACGAGTCTTATATGTATTTTCGATGTCATTTTTACCCGTGCATCAAGGAATTCAAAATTAGTGACTTTGATAAGAATATATAGAGAAACAATTTATAGGTCTAACTAATTTTGTCATTATAAATGTATTAATTTTGGTAATCTTTCTTGTATGAAATGAGTCTTAGGTATGTTTGCATCTCTAAATGATATGAGTATAAAGTCTTTCAGATAAATGCAGGCTAGAATAACGAAAAGTAGCGCTGATAACTGGAGCAGAAAGCGGAGTTGGGGAATGTACTGCAAAACTCTTTGCAGAACATGGTGCAAAAATCGTCATTGCAGATATCCAAGACCAACTTGGTCAAGGGGTTTGTGAAACTATAGACTCATCAAACTCGATATATGTCCATTGTGATGTAACAAAAGAAGAAGATGTTAAAAACACAATAGATATTGCATATGCCACTTATGGAAAACTCGACATCATGTTTAATAATGCTGCATAATGGATCCTTATAAAGCACGCGTCATCGACAATGATGTGGATAACTAGAAGGAGGGTTGAATAGTTTACCGATTAAAAACTTTGTTTTGAAACTTATTGAAAGATCAATTGATATTGATCTTAGATATGTTAGTGAATAATAATCAATATGCAAGCAATATATATAAAGAGTAAATAAGGAAAAAAACAATCAAACCACGACAAGTTGTTTATAATGGTTCGGTATACAAGGACTCTTTTTCCTTGCCCTACTCCACTCCCCGAGTCTCACGCTCGAGAGTTTAACTTCACTAGTCAACAACCTCCTTTCACCCGGAGAAACCTTTACACTTCGCTTACACACTATTTCCGACACTAAGCTAGATGTCGAGTTCATTTCCAAGGGTACAACCACTCCCACACACAATGTATTTTAAGGACTAAAATACTAACCACTCACACTCACAAGTTTATGATGGCTTGGTACAACAATGATGTATGAACAAGACTAGATCATACAACAACAAACAAACAAGACTTCCAACTATTCGTTGAAGCTTGAATATGCCTTGATCTTCTTTGCTACAAAAGAGGATCACTATAATGATATGAAACTGAGTTAGAAATGTTAGAGGGAAGGAATATATGTGATTATGCTAGAAAGGGATGAGAAAACCACTTGGTTTGGCTTGCTATATATAGCCAAAATGATCAGCAGTCACCACGGACCACTGACCCCACAAAAGGGTTCCGTCCGTGTATGAATTTAGTGCCGCCGGGGTCTGACAACAAGATTACCAAAATCTTACCAAAGTCAACCAAATCCATCCAATATTGTGTAAGATATGTAGAGTCCAAATGTACACAAAATATCTAGTGAAATCCTCTAGAGACTTCAATGATGCACCACATGATGTCATATGTTGTTTTCTATTTTTAGAAATATGTTAAATGTAAATACATATGTAAACTTATGCTTGATCTAAAAATGTTAACATACATTATGGTTTAGAGGCATATCAAAAATATGATTAATCAAAATGTAAATGCTTGAGTGATGAAGATATTATTTGAGGAAAAGCTTGTTTTAATATCTATTAAACTTGACAAGCTTTAAGCTTTATAAAAATTAAATTTACTTTTGTCGTTAACAAAACTTAGGTAAAGATCATATAATATAAATAACGTTTAATGACGATATTTGTATTAATAATCTCCCCCTTTTTGTTGAGGACAAAACATAAATTTTATTTTTATAAAAGATGTAAAGTTTGTACAAGAGTTATAAAAATATGAAATTAATTTTAGAACTTGAAAGATTTAAATAAAGATGATAATACCAGTTTGTCCAATTTAGACATGATGTTGACTTTTCAAAAAGTCAAAGTATGCAGTTGACTTTATTTGAAAGTCAAAGTCTTCATTAGTCAAATTGTGATGTTGACCTTTCAGAAAGTCAAAGTATGCAGTTGACTTTTATAGAAAGTCAAAGTCCAAGTTCTATAATATTTCTCCCCTTTTTTGTCGAAACAAAAAGAAGAGGCGAGGCGGAATATGTAATGAGCCCGAGCCATTATCTCCCCATGGCCAATGCTCCCCCTAAATTGGGTGCCAAGAGAAAGATACATGGATTGTGAAAAGGCTACAAAAACGATGTTAGTAATAAGCATCATCACAAGCATTTCTAATCACCATGTAACAATTAACAACAATATAAGAAACACCATTCACTTGTTAAAATTTTCATGTTATGAAAATCATGAAATGGAACACAATGATGTGTTGGTACATGAAGAAAATCCTAGAAAAATAAAAAAAATATAATCCTAGAAAAATAAAAATACTTAAAATATAGACTAGGAACCTTCTATTGAGGTGGTGGATGAGCAAGAGCATTGATTCGCTCTAGGATGTGATTGAGGATGAACCTCATTTCATCTTGAAGCTCATGTACCATCACCCGGGTCCGTTTGATAATCTGGGTGGTCCGTTCACAATTTGAGCAACCGTGTCTAGGAGGGTGATATGGTTCATGATTTTGTTGGTGTTGGTAGTTGAAGTGGTGATTAGGGAGGCAAGCAAAGCATTTTGCATTTGCATGGTTTCACTAAGGTGAGAGTCCATCATATTGTAGAAATTGTGGAAATGGTGTAGCTCGGCTTCTATCTCCTCTTTAGTTGGGTGATCATCCCACATAGATTCATCAATGTCCTCTATATGAGGAGGCATGGATGTTGGAGGTAGTGGATGATCCCCATACAAAGGGCCATGAATTTCCTTTTGAATAGGATGGAAAAGAAGAGGTTGAGCCCCTAACGGGGCGTTTGGGTCAAAGGATGGACGTGGAGACTCATGAGGTATTCGCTGAATTGTACCAAAGGATGGTAGTGGTGGTGGATTATTGGGCCAAGGAGGCAAGTCCTCCAAGTCCTCTAAAAATAGGTTTGGAGATGTAGGTGGTGTAGAGAATAACTCTAATGGGATGAGAGTTGGAGATTTAGGAGGTGATGGTGACTTGGATAATTGGATAGGAGCCGGTGGTGGTGAGCTAGTGATGGGAGTCTTTGTTGGTGGTGGAGTAGTGACTACAATAGGTGATTGTGGAGGTGGTGTAAGAGTAGTCAAAGTGAGGAAGTTCTCATCTCTTATAGGAGATGAGATGGTTAAGGGAGAGGAATCGGAAGAGGAGCTTATGTTGACAAAGCAACATGGTCTAACGCTCATTCTAGCCATTCTCTTGCAAGGTTTGTTTGATGGAGAAGACTTAGTCATTTTTGCTTAAGATTGTGCTAGTAGATGAGAAGAATTGAGAAGGTGTGAGGATGATCATCTTAGAAGCTCTTAATTTATAGGATTATGAAATTATGGAGAAATGTGTTTGATTTGATGTTAAACAATAGAATAAAGGAGGTTTCTAATGATTTGGAAGTGTTTTTAATGCTAGTCATATCACCTAAGTCAAGCCATATAAGAAGGATGGAGTGAAGTGACAAAGATATGCAATAAATGTGTTCTAATGATTGTAGGATCTTGAGAATCAGATCACCCACGGATTGCAAGGAACCAAATTTTTTGTTCCTTCATTAATGAAAAAGGGTTCCTTGGGTGAATTTTTTGAATTTTTGAATTTTGGTGGGAAATGGATATCCTATATGTCTAAGTGTGTTAAACTAGTTCTAATATGGATAAAAAAAACTAGTAAAAACTATACTAGAAGCAAATTATGGTAATTTGGAATGTTAAAATAAGCTAAATTTAGAAACTTACCTGCAGGTTCCACGGCACCAATTTTTTACACAGGCGAAACCAAAATTTTGGTGCCGCCTGGTCCGCCTGTTCAGGTTTGGTGGTGCCAAAATTTACAACAGACGGAACCAAAAATTTGGTGCCGTCTGATCCGTGGTGATCAGAAATCTTCACGGACCCATTTTTTAACTATCGGGGACCTTTTCGAAACCTAAATTTTTTCTTAAAACATATGACTCTAATTATATCTAGTTAGGAAAAGTTGTTGGAATCACTCCTAAACCTTATTCAAGTGTTAGTGATTCATATGTAATGGTTAGCTTAATATGGCCTTTATGTTAGTAATTATGCTTAGGCTTATGTAGAAGGCCCATAAGCCTAGGCCCAAATCCATAAGAGAAAGGAAGGGACTAGAAGTGTTGCCCTAGCTCCCTCTCCTATAAATACCTTGTAATAACCCTCACTTGAGGGTTGGTTGTTCAATTCACTCTCTTTCACCTTGCATACGCTTAACCTTTCCTTATGTTTCTACGCATAGTGTGTTTGTGTGTTGTTCAACCGACCTCTTCTCCTCTATACTCTTTCTATTGATGCTTGTGTTGTAAACTTAGTGACCTAACAGTGGTATCAATCGCCAACTAGTTGGGTGAATCGTTTGTTGTTAAAGTGAGTTTTGGTCTTACGCGTAACAACGGTTCCAACTTGGTCACGCTTAAAAACTGATTTTTTACACTTTTTAATCCAAGATTCTTGTCATTTCAACGTTTTTAGGTGTTAAAATATCTGTTTTTGGCAAAAAGTTTCAACCTTTACGTGTGGATCATCGTTTTCTAGCTTGGTTTTTTACGAAGGTATCATTCTACGCATAACTGTTTTATAAGCTTTGAATCATCAAGTTTCACACTTTTGTGTTATTTTGGTGATATTAAAGATACTTCATCACAAAAATCTGGTTTAGAAACATCTTTGGGCAAAAATCATTTTAGGAGGAGTTCTACGCGTAACAAAACCCTAATACTACGCGTAACTGTTCCTTGGTTTGATCTTCAGTTTTCGTGGTTTACTCCGTGTTTTCTTGCTTGGATAAGCCTGAAAACACGTCGACTTTCGATATCTTTTTCACTGTGATAGTGTAAAAGATCATTTAGGCAAAACCCTAAACTTACGCATAAGCTTAAGCTTACGCGTAGAACCCATTACGCATAAGATTCATCTTACGCCTAAGCTTTGTCTTACGCATAAGGTAATCCTACGCCTAAGTTTTCTACGCCTAACTTCTTGTTTATGCATAACTTTAGTGTTTTCTCCTTACTTACGCGTAAGCTAATCTTACGCGTAACTATTGCTGTTACGCGTAACTTTGGTGTTTTTTCGCATAAGTGGTACTTGGCTTTTCTGTGATTTCTACGCCTAAGGATACTTCATCAACAACATTTCATTCAACTAAAAAGATCCATTTAACAACACAAGTTTTCAACATGCCACAACCACCATACTCTAACTATTTTCCCTACACTTATCATCAACAAAAACAACAACAACTAAGTCCACAACATCAACAATTTAATCATCAACAACAAATTTATCAACAACAATTTAATCAACAACATACTCCACAACTTGGAGCAATTCTACCACCACAAATGGTTCAACCACCACCTAGTCTTCAAGTACAACCTTACACAAACTTCTACAATCAACATCCATCCAGGAATACTATGAAGGAACCGACATGGTTTGGCAAGATGTGTGAAGCCTTAAGTAGCCAACAATCAATTCATGAAGCTGGCTCACTTGATAGACCTCCAATGCTCACTCTCGGAAATTATGATCAATGGGTGATAAGGTTCTTTAGGTTTTGTGATCTAAAGAAGCCACATGGAAAGTTCTTAAAAAAGGTCATTATGGAAGGTCCATTTCAGATGCCTACTGTTATCACACCCGCAGATCCAGATGCCAATCCACCAAGAGATGCTGTCTCCAACATTGCAACTATCTCCGACCTCTCTGGTGATGAACTTCTACACTTTGAAACCGATGAACTAGCAATGCAATACATTCTTTTGGGACTACCCAATCCAATCCTTCGAAGTGTTGATGCTCAAAAGACAGCTAAAGCAATGTGGGAACATATTCATCTTCTAATGGAAGGCACAGCACTCAATCAGGAAGACATGGAATCCAAAATCTACTTGGCTTATGAACACTTCATGATTGAACCAGGAGAGACTTTAGAGTCATATCATTATCGCTTTTCAGACATCATTAATGATTTGGACAAACACAACATCATCATGCCTCGAATTGCTGTCAACACTAAGTTCCTAAGTAGTCTTGGTCCAGAATGGGAGAAGTATGTCATTTCTCTCCGTCAAGCTAAGAACCTTCATCATGCTACATACGGATTGTTGTACGACTATTTGAAGCCTCACCAAAAAGAAGTTGACAAAGAAAGGACTATCCGTGGACTCCCGACTTCACAGACAATTCCTGATAATCAACAACTTGCTTTGTGGGCTCAAACTAATCTTCCTCCTCAAACAGCTCAGCAACCAGCCCCTCTACCAACTGCAACCATCACACCACATGATCAGTCACAGCAACAACCTCAACAAACTCAATTGGTTCCATACAACAACAACAATGCTCAAGCACTTTACAGTGAAGCTGTGAGGACTCTGCTGCTTTCGATGAATTGCAACAAGGATTTGTTATGATTGCTAAAGCCTTCGGTCGGTATACAAACAAATCCAACAATCGCATTCGTTCCTCATCCAACACAAGGAATCAAGCTGTTGTAAACAATGAACGTGTTGAAGTTCAGAATCATGGTTATGGTCGTCAGATGGGAGGTGGTCAAGGGTTTAATGCTATTGGAAGGAATAACCAGGGTGATCCACAACAACAGAGAGCTCAAGTGGTTGAACAGGGGAATGCTCAGAATGGGGTTAATGGTCTTCGTTGTTATAACTACAATGAAAAGGGTCATCTGGCTAATGCATGTCCTAAGCCGAGGACAAGAGGCAGTGCTTATTTCAAAGAGGATTTGCTCTTGGCTCTTAAGGATGAAGTTGGTGGAACTCTTAACAACAAGGAACAGAGCTTTATATCAGATGCAGATTCTGATGATGACATGGAAGACTTGCAGGCTAATGCAGCAGTGATGTTGATGGCACAAATGCAAGCTCTACACATGAGTGATACAGGCCCAGTGTATGACACTGATGGCTTGTCTCAGGTACCTGAACAAACAATTATCATTAATGATCTAATATCTCCGCCAACATCTGAATTCGGCAAGGCTCAGAATGTTCAAAATGAGTCGTCCACATCTCATTCTGACGATTTTCAACTAGACCCCGTAGTTACATTTGATGATCAAGATGACCTTATGGTTTCCTTTGATACTCAAATTGACTCCGTGGTTATACTTGAGGATTTGCATAATGATCATGTTGTTTCTCACGTTGAACATGCTGAACCTTTGCCTAGTCCAGATGTTGATCTGTTACTTAAAGACCAACAATCCTGAATGGAAAAATGTCGTGAATTAAATCAGCAATTAAAAAGTAAAAATGCACTGTTAACCAAGGATATTGAATGCTTAAAAATGCAACTCAATTTTTTCAAAACTCAGGAAAACCGTGAAAAAGGTTTTGAAGCCGCTTTTGCAAAATCTCATAAAAACGAACAATATTTAGAATGACAGATGCGTGATCTAGCCGCTTCGAAGAATGCTTTGTTGTCTGAAAGAGAACAACTGAAACATGAACATAAACAGCAAATTAACGCTCTCACCTTGGAAAATCAAAAAGCTAAGGCTGAGTTGTTAAATTGTCAAAAACAGTTCTCTGAATACAAAAAGCATTCAACGAAACGAATAGATGACCATCTTGAAGAAATTATCGGCTTGCAAAACAAACTTAAAGAGTTTCGAAATGTTGTTTACAAACATGGTGAGTCAGTCACAACTATTCAAAAGTTTACTTTAAAACCCAATCCAGATGGATATGGACCGAATCTTGCTGATTACAAACCTAAGCTTTCAACCAAAGCATTCAAACCAAATCCTGAAGTTTCCAGTGTAGAATATAAAATTGATAATTCTGTTATGAGTGTTGTTGAATATCATCGTCAAGAGGAATTAGATTCAGAAGACGAGAGTCGATCAAAATTAGAAAAAAGTTGTTTACAACAAACCTTTTACTTATTCACAAGCGGTCACTTTCAAAGGATTCTTCTAACACACCAAGGATTATCACAAGAACGTCTGAGTCTTCTAATGTTAATCCTAAACCAAATTATGCACAAATTTATGGTCCTTTACCTTCCATCAGTGAAGTAAATTCAAAACTTGAAAATCGTCAAATTCTTAGATATTTTGACCTTTTCATGGCTGACCTCAAACTTTTACAACATGAGATTGAATTTCATTCTGAAATAAAAGTTGAACATTTTCAATCGCCTCTCGCGCGAGAACAAAGAGACATTTTTCAGAAAAGACTTTTACCCAATGTTAAAAATTTGAAAAACTGTGCATTATGTTGGGAACGGGACTTTCATAAGGAACTTGGATTGATGAAAGTCGTTTTTGAGAAAACAGAAACATCTATTTCTAACACCAAACGTAAAAAGAAAATGTTACGAAAAGATGTTGATCGACTCTTGAAAGATGTTTGTAGAAAACTAGAAGGGGGGTTGAACAGTTTACCGATTAAAAACTTTGTTTTGAAACTTATTGAAAAGATCAATTGATGTTGATCTTTGATATGTTAATGAAATATGCAAGCAATATGTAAAGAGTAAATAAGGAAAGAAATGATCAAACCACAACAAGTTGTTTATAGTGGTTCGGTCTACAAGAACTCTTTTTCCTTGCCCTACTCCACTCCCCGAGTCTCATACTCGAGAGTTTAACTTCACTAGTCAACAAACTCCTTTCACCGGCGGAGAAAACCTTTACACTTCGCTTACACTATTTTCGACACTAAGCTAGATGTCGAGTTCTTTCCAAGGGTACAACTACTCCCACACACAATGTATTTTGAGGACTAAAATACTAACCACTAACACTCACAAGATTATGATGGTTTAATACAACAATGAAGTATGAATCAACACTAGATCATACAACACTAAACAAACAAGACTTCCAACTTCTCGTTTGAAGCTTGAATGTGACTTGATCTTCTTTGCTACAAAAGAGATCACTAATATGATATGAAACTGAGTTAGAAAGGTTAGAGAGAAGATATGTATGAGAGTATGATGGAAAGGGATGAAAAACTACTTGGTTTGGCTTTGCTATTTAAAGCCAAAATGGACAGGAGCGTCCACGGACCACGGAACCCTTAAAAGGGTTCCGCCCGTGTACCATTTTGGTACCGTGATTCGCTCCGAACGGTCTATCTTTTATTAGTTAACCACTTGTGAATGGTCAAGCATAAAAGTCAAATAGCTCAGAAAAAAATGCAATTAAGTCCAGAGGAGTTTAGTGTTTCCGCGGGTCGTTAAGTCCCAACGAGGTGTGTAAACTGTAATACAACGAATCTGTGATCGGGTGATATTGAACAGGAAAGGGGTTATGATTGATTAAGTGATTAAACTAAGGAAATTAAATCTATAAAAGACTTTGAAGTCATTTTAATTCTATATTTAAAATCGTTTAACGATTAAAACCTAAAACGCATACGTTTAAATAAAATTACGTGAACGTACGGAATAAAACGTGAAAATAAAGAAGTAAAATACCTACGGATATGAAAAATACATTTTTACAATCCTAATGATGCAAGAAAATTATTGGAAATTTAAAACTATTTTTTTTTTTGGATTTTTCTTGATTTAATTTGAATTAAAAACTAATTTTAAATGTTTAAAATAGACTTAAAATACTAAAAATCAGGAACATAAACTAGAAAATTACAAAACTATTTTTAAAAAATCTTAAATGACTAAAAAGAATTTTAGAAACTGGAATCACATTTTTTTGACTTTTTCTCTATTTATTATGAATTTAAACTATTTAAAACTAATTAAAATGCTAGAAAATCTATTTTAACTAAGAACATTCAGGAAAAATACTTTTTATGACTTTTTGAATATTCTAAAACTAATAAAATTGAAATTGTATTTTTCTGATCTTTTTCTAATTTATTTGGATTAAATGCTAATTAAAAATGCTAGAAAATGACATAAAATGCAGAAAATTAGTAAATGAACAGTGAAAATTATGAAAACTTCCAGTCAACGATAAAATAATATTGAGAACCCAGGAAAAATAACAGAAACTATTTTGGAGTAGTGGAGATATGATTTGGGCGCACAACTAATGAAATAAGCACATGTAAATAAGCTAAAATCTAACCATAAGCTACTATAAGCTACCCTAGCCTTAATATAACCTAACTTATGCTAATGAAACTGAATGGGACCCTAAAAGCACAGGCTAGAAGCATTTAAGCACAAAAGCAAGATCAAACCATAATAAGCCAAACAGCCCCTAAGGCCCTACTTTAAGCCTACATTAAGCTAGCAAGAAAAAATCACAAAAATTAACTAAAATGACCAGGCAGTAGACAACCAACCAAAGAGATATAATACAAAATTTCAGCTAATAAGGACTAAAATTGAGTGAATTAAAAATGCAGAAATGGAAGTTGTTTGGCCATTTAAGGACTGTGTGACATTTGCTCTATGCAAAGTGGGTAAAAACTGATTTTTGACCCAAAATGGGTTGGACCAAATTTGAGACAGTTGCAATAGACCAATTGGAACTTGTTTGAACCACTTTTAACAACTAAAAAGACTAAATACTACAAATTTAATAAAATGACTCAAAAATACACTATAAGACTTGAAATTTGGAAAACTAGCAAAAACTCAAGTAAACTCTATAAAACTAAAAAAATTTGCTTCAAAACTAACTTTAACACTAAATTAATGCTGATTGAATTAAGAACTTTAAAAAAAATTAATTTTTGAGCTCAAAATGAGCTTATCCCAAACACACCCTTAAGTCCTAAATTTGCAATTTAAGGATTGTCTTGGCTAATGTAAACTGCTATTTTTTTCAAAGTTGACTAAATAACTTATTTTAATATTGATTAAGCATTTTCTACAACAAAACAAGCACTTTATAAGCTAAAACAGATTATGACTATTTTTTATGGCTTTTTATGAGTTTTTCTAGAAAATAAAGCAAAGCTATTTAAAACTAAATAAAACTAATTGAGATGCAATTATAATCTAATAATGAACAGAAAATCATTAAATTGAACCAGAATAAGCTATGCTACAGTAGTTTAGAAACTTAAGCAAAAACTGAAAAATACTTACACTGATATGGTTTATAGAACAGAAAGATTGAGATCAAAAACACTTCTTGCTTGTCTTAAACAAGCTAGAAAACCAATTTAGCTGTCCAAAACAGCTTATTCTCCAAAATGCTTAATTTTCACTATTCATGTTGACTTTTGTTGACTCTGTGTGAAACTTTGCATTCAGAACAGGAAACTGCTTTAATTCACTTAAATAAGCTTGAATAAGCTTGAAGAAGCTTATTTGAACCATTGTAACAGATTAAAACGTAAAAATTGACAATGAACAAATTTGGCGGGAAAATGAATTAAGGCTGTAAACTTGGAATTTCTTAACAAAAACACTTGAATTATAACTGAATTAACTTATACAATTCATAAATAATAAAACCCAGAAAATGTTTTACATAAAACTTAAAGCACAATTTAAATTACACTACGAAAATGGTCTAAAAACTGGGAAAATCTTTTCTTCTGTCTTCTTTCTTCTATATAGCTCTCAAAAAGGTGCTCTGAACATTCTTTAGCCTTTGGATTGGTCCAATTAATCTCAGCCCTTGATTTGTGATTTTGGCGCCAAAACTTTTCTTGCAATTTGTACTAATGACTTGTAACAAGGGAAGGAGCATTTAATGCATTTGGTTTGTTGTGGAGGTGGAGGGGACAAGGGATGGTGAAGGTTAGCTGGAGGTGAGGGGTGGTGAGTGGTTTTGCAGAGGGTAAGTTTTAGTGTGTGAGGGAGAGGAAAACAGGAAGTTTGGTTTGACTGGTATTGACCGTGGGAGATATTAATAAGGGATTGGGTTGGCTTTTGGGCTATAATAAGAACAAAGGATCCGTTTGGTATTTTATTTATCACAAGGACCATTGTTGTAATTTCTGAATTCTTGAAGGGTTAAACCTGCAATTTTCCCAAAGTTAACACAAGGACCGATTATGCCATTTATGAATAGTACAAGGGTTATATTTATTAATTTTCCATTTTAAATAACCCAGGGACCATTTTTGACACTTTTCAAAGTTGAGGGACCAAAGTTGTAAATATGCAATTTTAACTTCAAAGGACTATTTCTAACAACTTGTGAATCCCCAAGGACCTTTAATGATATTTTACAAGTTTTGAATTACCAGGGACTAGTTTTGCCAATTTATGAAACTCCAGGGACTGAAAATGACAGTTTTGTGAACTTTGCATGCTTTTCACTTGTTTTCAATCTTTTTGTACCTGAATCACATAAAAACACATTTCAATGATATTTGTAACATTTATATGGTCATTTGTGTGTTTTTGGACATTTTTGTGGGTTTAAATAATATAAAATATATGTGTATTTAGACACATATCAAATCCCCCACACTAAACTATTTCTAGTCCCTAGCAATCTTTTATGAAAATTTAATAGATTTTATCTCTTTACCAAAAGCCATTACTTCTGGAGTAGCCAATTGTTTCAGTTCAAGTAAGAACCTTGGTACAATGATAACCAAATGATTTTGAGCAAATCACGAGCTGTAAACGGTTTTGATTTGTCTTTACCAGAAGCCGTTTGCTTCTGGACTAGCCAACTCTTAGATAAAATATCTTTGGTGAGTCGATTACTAATTATGGTTTTCCAACTGCCTTTACCACAAGCCATAAACTTGCTGGCTAGCCAACTCTTCACTAATTAAGGATATGGTGAGCTGAACACCATACAATTTTGGGCAAATTGTAAGCCATAAACGGATTTGATAAATCTTTACCAAGAGCTGTTTGCTCCTGGATTAGCCAATCCTTTAGTTTATTAGACATGGCGGACTGATAACCGTAAGCTGAGTAAGTGCAAAACACTTACTCCAAAAAAAATTTGGCCAAAAATGGGGGAATTGGGTGGTATAATTACAAGATAAAATTCGTGAAAATTCCCCCCACACTAGAAATGAATATTGCCCTCAATATTCAAAGTACCGGCGGTTATGCCGAAACATAGAACGTAAAAGGGAAATATTACGGCCATTATTTTATTTTTTGTTATATACACACATTTTTTTTTAAACGTGAAACTTTATATACAACAGCGGGGGGGGGGGGGGGGGGGGGCAACTCCCCCACACTAGGGTGGTACACACGGGTGAAAACCCATGTTTAACTACTGTTTTTGATTACCGAGTCGCTAGCTTGACTCGACCCCGAATTAATTTGTTCATGGAGAAATAAGTGGAAGAGACAATCTCCATCGAACTTTCATTCAAGATGTTTGTATAAACATTGAAGTACGTGAAAGTTCCACACCGATGAGGTATACATAGATCCGGCTCACAAATAATAAATGAAAATGCCGGGGTCAAAGATAGTGTCTTCATTCCTGAAGGAGTGAAGAACAGGAGAAGCCACGGGATAGGTGAAGAAGAGAAAGAAAATCATGATAAACATCATGACTAACTCATCATCATCAGAAGGAGAATTCATGATTTCTGGATCATGAATCTCATCATTTAAGCTCATTTGATCTAGACATATCCCGGGTGTGTCTAGATCAAAGTAGAAGTTATCATACTCCGGTGGAGATATGATATGAGTGAGTTCACAGGAGAAATCCTCAAAGGCGAATGATTCATATTCAGGATTGATTTGAGTGAGTTCACTGGGGAACTCCTCAAAAGTGAATGATTCATAATCGGGGAGAGAATTATGAGAATGAGAAGTGGTAATACCACTAATCTTCTCTCCCATATGATCAAAATTGAACGTTTGCAATTCCGGAATAGAATCATCGAACAAAAGTTCACTATCCTCAAAGGGGATAGGATATGAAGTAGGCTTTTCATTAAAAGCCTCGATTCTAGAAATGAGAAGATTAACATTCAATAATGTAAGACGAAGAGCTTTGTCTTGGATTATTTCTTCATCATTCTCTTCTCCTAAGCTGACAAGCTCAGAAGGTAATTCCCCCACATAACTTATGTCTCCACAAGATAAAGAATAGTCCTCATCAGAATCAGAGAACATCTCAATATGATCATTTTGGAAGACAAGAAGAGGAGGGATATCACAGACATGATCAAGAATTCCCTGTGACTGTCTTGGAATTGGGACAAGGTTCTCAACACTAGACTTTATGAATTCGTCCGATTCCTTTCCAGGAACAGTGTCAAGATGCTTGTCCCCCATGCTCAGAGAGTGAGTGTGAACCTCGGGTGTGATAACAACAGGGAGTTGAGAAGGACTAGCAGTTATGGATTCTACAAGTTCCATTATTTCTACTGCTAGTGATTCAGTCATATTATTTTCTCCCTGTATTTCCACGGACGGAATCTCAACTGATGAACTTGATGAATCTTTATAAAATTGTAGAATATCAAGGGTATCTTCATCATCACTGTCATCAGGAATGAAACGGAATCGAGAGCTAGATTTGACTGCTTTTTGTATTTCAATTAATTCCCTAATAGAGTTTTCACTGGCAATCTGGGAATCTAATTTAGCAGCCTGCTCTTCAGCTAACAATTCTTCCATGGATTTTTGATTTGGATTATCTTGGGAATGTTTACATTCCTTCAAATCTTTCACTAAATCCAAAAGATCAAGGAGAAGATTTTGAGGAAGTGGCTTAGGCTGAGGTGGTGCCTGATTCATTTGGTACTGTAGAGGTTGGTTATGATACGAAGAGTCGTAATTGTTACAAGGAAATGGATTCCTTGTTTGAAAATCAGAGCTAAAGTATGGACCTCCACAGT
>BPTQ01000001.1:255858121-256038845 GCA_019973895.1 Chrysanthemum seticuspe | reverse complement strand
GATCCAACCGAATCCGGTTGTGGTTTCTGTGGGAATTTTTTGTGAAATTTTGAAATGTATCTTAGAGGGTTCTCTAACCTTCTTGTTTGTTCTAACACTCTTATATGGTCTTATTTTTGTGATTTCTACAGAGGATTATTGTAGGAAGCTCGAGTGGGGAGGAAATTCCAATTAACCCGCTTGTTACGAAGTTTGGTGAAAGGAACGAGAAGAAAAAGGTTAAGTATAGTGTGAAGAAGGAAGCAAATGCTAATTTAAAATTCAAAAATCTCACCGATGGAGAGAAACATGCTTTTCGGGAAAGATTGTCGAAGTTACAACATAGGCAATGTTTAGTTCCAAGGGTGATTGATTGGGATTTATTTAACGAATGTGAGTGTGAAGATGAGTTAAGAAGGATGATGCGAACGTCTTATGTATATCCAGGGGATGGAGATTCGTTCAATGATTTGTCATGGGAAAGAGCATTCAGTGTTAATGAAGAAGTCTACCGAGAATGGTGTATGGAATTCTTTTCAACCATGTATTTTGAAAGAAAGGTGGATGTTCGGAATTTGATGTCGGAGATTTGTATTTGGTTTAGACTTTGTGGAAGGGATCATGCTTACACATTGCTAGCTTTTGGTGTAGCTCTTGGTTTGTATGAGCCACATGAGGTAAATCATCGATTATTTGAAACTCGCTTTTCTAGACTTCGGAGGTTTGAAAAAGATTACCCTAGTATTCCCGCTTATTGGAATCAAGTGGGAGATTCTACTTGTGCTAGGAGGAATGCTTCAACCATCAGGAATCCGTTGATGAGGATACTTCACAAGTTGATTGTGACCGGGCCATTTAATAGATTTGGAAGCAGGGACAAATGTCAGAAACCGGACTTATGGATTATGAAGTTGCTGGAAGAAACTAAGGACGGTAATGCCATTTTGCAGATAGCCGAATATTTGTCTAGGAGAGCCCCGGGAATCAAGAGCAACAGTAACATTTGTGGAGGACATTTTATGACAAGATTGGCGAAGAATCTTGGGTATTATGTTGATGAGGAATTGGCTAAGTGTGGAGAGCCAAAGTATAGTGAAACGTGGACTGCGAAAGGTTTTGGTAATGCTTTGAACAGGAGATTGGGAACCGTAGGGTTATGGATTGAACCAAGACCACAACAGCAACCACCACAACAGCAAGGGAATATACCAATGGAGAACGTGCAAATGGGTACGTCCAGTAGTTTTGATTCAGGATGGGGAGAGTGGAACCAACATCTAGATGAGATTCAATGTAGGGATGTGTGGAGAGATTCGATGATGTTAAGGAACAACTACATCAATGATTATTCGATGTCGATTTTTCAACACATGGCTCGAGAATCCAATTATGAGTTGCCACCCTACAATCCACCAAATGTTCCACCATATCCTTTTCCTTACACTTCTTATCCTGGACCCTATCCATATCCATATCCTGGGTACGCACCGTTTCCTGACCCAATACCCCCATATGGTCGATTGCCTGAAGCTGGAGGAACAAGTTATGAAGTTGGAGGATCATCATCAGGAGTTGGAGGCAAGAAGAAAAAGAGGAGAGTTCGTTCAGAAATCATAGACGAAAACTACGTAACCAAAAGTGATGATGATGATGAGTTTGATGATGAAGAAGGAGAAGAAATGAGCGAGGATGACGAGTGATTATGGGTTATTCGTGAGTTATGGTTTCAAAAACAATGGTCATGATGTGTTTTAAACTATTTCTATCTTTTGATCGATTTTCTTTAGGATGTTTGGCATATTTTGGTTTTATCTAGTTTTTAGTAGTTTTGTTTTGTTTTGTGCATTTCGTGTTGCAGTTTTTGTTTGCAGGATGGATATGTTGGAAGCTTATTGATGGTCAAATGTTTCGAGTTGGATAACTCACAGGCTTGCTAATGACCCAATGTGCTTATTGCATATTTTTATCCCGTGGTATCTTTTAACTATCTTTTTCCCATTTTCTTTACTTTGAAGTTCATTTTTTTATTACATTGAGGACAATGCAAAACTTAAGTATGGGGGAGGGAAGAAAATAGGAAAATGATATGCATTTTTATTTTTTTTTTAGATAACTTTTGGATGCAAGTGATTAGAAGAAATTCGCCCTTGATGGTCTAATGGTTTTCGCGCGTTATTGATAATTAAAATACATAATTTGGGATTTCAATGGTAAAATGAGGTTTTTGAAAAATTTTTAGATTTGAACCAAATTACTGAAGTAATTCATTTTGGATTCGATAGCATTTTCTAGCATGCATAATAGCCTTTTTCCCACATTTTTGTGAGGTTTCTTTTTGTATAAAACACATCTTTTGTTTTATATTTGCTATGAGTGTGCCGGTGATTATGTCGATTCTAGAACTTGTACTAGTTATGCATTACGGTTAAAATCACTTTCGAGTGATCTAAATATTTTCAAGTGATAAGAGGCACTTTAGGAATAACCCAAATGGCCTTCCATTTTTACATCTAATGATATATTAGCTAGCCACATCGGTTAGTTAACCACCCATATGGACCCATTTTGTTAGTGCTCATTTTTAGCACTAGATACCCCTAGTTACACCTTCTGAGCCATTCTTTTTCGTTTTTGATAAATCCAGAAAATACAAAAATATTTTACACCTTTAAACTTTAGCCAACCCTTATCAAGTCTAATGGTTTGTTGCTAGTTGTTTGGAATGATTGGATTGTTTTTGATGATTATGAGTTAGCTACACTTTGCCATTCGTGTGTGCCATTTCGACAAAGACGAAGGATGCATACTTCTTATTTGTATTTTTTTTTGTGGTGATGCTTATACGAAGTGTGGGGGAGTTGTGATATATGAAGAAGGAGAAGTAAAAAAAAAAAAAAAAAAAAAAAAAAAAAAAAGAAAAAAAAAAATGTGTGATGACAGTTATAGCCAATGTGCTATATTATTATGAAGATGAAGTATGTTTGAGTTATCGATTAGCCAATGTGCTAAGACGTGATATATATATATTTGGTGATCGATATGAAAAGAGGAGTAATAATCATTTTTCGGGATCGTGGTTTGTATGATGACTAGCACCATGGAGGTTTGGACTTGATTTTATTTTTATTTTAAACCAATTTCATAAACTATCCCATGCCTTATCCATACCTATTATGAACCCATAGCCTTATCATTATAACCCGAATAAAAGACCTCTTTGATGAATTTATTTTCTTTGTTTTGATACTTGTACAAGCTTATGGTAAAAAAAGCATTGATCATGACTAGGCATTGAGTGATATACATATACCCACCAATATATGAGTGTTGAGTGAAATCTTAAAGCCATTTGTGAGGTATCCTAGTTATGTTATCTAAAGTGTTTGGTTCATTTTTAGAAGATTTTCTCATATTATAAGCAAAATAATAATTATCTTTTATGGTAATTGTTACATTTTCTGAAACATGGTGTTATGGACCATTGAAATCAATCTTTGCAAATGTTTGACCTACTCGAGGGCGAGTAGAGCTTAAGTGTGGGGGAATTTGATAACGTCTAAAATGAACATGTTTTTAGTAGCGTTATTGTCAGTTTTGTGCATGATATTCGGCTATATTTACTCATAACTGTTGCAAAAGTGCAAAGATGCGTATTGTGTATGTATATGTAGCCAGGTATCGCGAATAATGAAGAACTGAAGTTTTTATGCACATTTGGAAGATTCTAAAGGAAGGAAGTTGAGATTGGAAGCTTGTGGACTCAATGATATGGAAGCGTAGTGATTTCGAAGCATCTACAGCAAGGAAAGATCAAGTTTGGCTTTGGAAATCATCAACGTAAGCAAAGAATGAAGCGTAAAGGGAAAAGTCAGCAAAAAAAGTCAAAAGGAGCAAAACCCAGCCGATCGGTCGCAACCCGCAACCGGATCCGGCTGGGCAAATGGTTAAAGCTGTGACCGATTCGGTCGACATAGAAACCGATCCGGTTTCTGGCACTGCAGTTACACAAATCGCATTTATTGTTGTCTTAACTCCCCATAATCATTAGAGTCCGATCATTTCTTGATATTAACTTGGAGAGAACGTTTTTTGGGCAGTTAAGCAAGTGCTTTGGCTATTTAAAGGACCTAGTACTTGTATACTAAGTGTGACACAACCAAAAGAGTATTAGTTTACACCAAAACTCATACTTACCCAATTATTTCAACCCAAAAGCTTAGTAGTTACTGGAAAACGTCCAGAAGCAAGGAAGGAACCATTCTTGTCCATTGTTTCGGTAGTTTGGAGTTGTGCGGTGATCCTAGGTGATTGGAGGCGCGTGGTTGCTACATTCCACGATTTCTAATTCTTGTAATCACAAAAGACTAGGTATTCTATGAACTTTGTTATGGAAATCTATTCTCTTGAATTGTTTGAATTACCTTGTTATGACTTGTGTTTAGATATGATTGTTTTCATGGAGTAGTTTGTGATATACTTGTGTGTTGGAATGTGATTAATCATAATAATGTTCTCAAAATGTGATGCATGTATATATGATCTTGTTTAAATGAGTTTGTTGGAAAAATACTAGTCTTGGATTGATTTGTCAATAAAACATGTTTTAAGAAAAAGGACCGAAAGGATTTCTCTTGTGTTTTATTCCAAAAAGTGTAGTGACAAACTAGTATGGGGATATGGTGATTGACAACCACCATGTTTTGCTTATTAAAACAAGACTAGGAACGTTTTCATCACGAAGGGTCGAAAGATTCGTAAGAACAAATTTAATGAGAACATGTTGCAAACAAATGGAACTTTTATAGGATAATCATTGGGATAAGGACCGAAAGGATTACCTAAATGTTTTTGTTCTTAGAATGATTTTTTACAAACAAATACCATGGTTGGGGAATCATTTGCTTATGATTTGTGCATCATACTAAGAGTATACACCAAACCTTTACGAACATTATCTATGGTTGATTATGAGACTTCACACAAGTATATATTTTTATTCTTGATTCGTATTTTCACTAGAACACTTATTCGAGGAAGCCTTGACAAGCTTTCTTGTTAGAAACTTTTTAATAAGACCTATTTCAAAACAAAAATCCCTTGGGATGATCTCGACTTACCAAAACTTTGCTATTGAGGAAGAGTATACTTGCTCGTATGTGTTAATAGGTTATACGGTTATTTCGTGATTATAAATTTTTAAAACTTGCACCAACCGGAGCACATCAACTCTTATATGTGTTGTTTGTTGAAAATTGATAAACAAGTTATTGAGAGCATAGTTGGAAGGCTTGAAAATTACATCATTTAAGTCTTGAGAAGAACTACTCAAGCTACGTCATTTAAGTCTCTTCCTCTTAGCATTTATCATGCTCTAATTGAATATAACAGTATTTCACAATTACTCCTAACAAATTTTTACAATATAGTCTGTATCTAATACTTGATTCAATAGTAATTGTCTAGCCATGTGGCGTGAGCTCCTGGATATGTATATAGTAACAAAGATTGTTTGCTTCTAGAAATAAATAGGTTATATCGATTTAAGTTTCCCATATTACAGAACATAAAGAAGCCGTAAAAAGTTTGTCAAAGGATAAAAAGGTCATTCAGCTAAACTAAAGTTGTCATAGTTACACTTTTTTAGAATTTTGTGTTTTTGTGTAGTCAACGATAATTTTGGAACTTGAGAGTTATAAGACTAATATAATAACCAGACATGAAGAGAAAAAAGTACCAAACGGAGAGCTTTGAGCCCCAAATGGGCTGCTGCCAAATGCAAATGCTGATTGACTATCGTAATGAAATGCGTTGATAAAATTTATTTATTTTTTCATTATGATATTACATGTTTGGACAACTTAAAAAAAGATCAGTATGTTGTTTGCGTAACATCAGTTTATTCAGCATTCGACAAGCTGTCTTCCACTGGCAACGAAAAAAATGAAATGATTAAGCTCGGTTCTAAACAAGTAAATGAATAGGCTCTGCTTATATTGGTGTAAACGAGAAACAGGTAGAAACGTTTTGTATACTACTCTTAAATGTGTTATAAAGTGTTTTTTTCTTCTAATTTTCTACATTCTCGAATTGCAACAGTAGATTATCTGGTGTAAAAAGCTAATTTTCCGCCACTTTTAGGTTGATCAAGTTCTTTTGATGGCTAACTTTTAATTAGAGCATGGGGTTTTTAAGGCCATATTCAAGAACCGAAAACCTGGCCAAATAGTGGAATATGCATCAGCATAAGGTCAGTTCCAACAACTTCATACTTTCAGGTTTATGTATATTTCACCCACCCGATGAGAAATCACGTTATCCAGTTCGGATGCTTATCGGGGCGGGTGATTCGGGTTGTCGGGTTCGGGTATATGGCTAAAAAGCAATCAGTTTATATAAAGGTATAAATGAAAGTGATTTACTGTAAAGTTTCTTACCCTATTTTTAGATCCTTCTGATCGACACAATGAGCTAACATCAGGGTACAGACTTCGGTTAGTGTTGTTTATTTCTTATTAAACATGATATTAGAAATGTAAACAACGAAAGAAGACTAGAATGGTTTCCTTTTAACACATATAAAAAAGAAGACTTGATGCATATTATGACAGATTCTAATATATGTTTGCCTTTGTGAAATAAGAGCCTAACCATCATCACTATTTATAGATTAAATAGGAACTTTTCCAAGACAAAGGATGATCACATAAAAAGTAGAGAACCTTTTTATTACATGATGTTTTCCAATGAGAACTTAGGATTATAAATGTTTCACATTATTACATAATGTTTTCAAGGCTCCCACGTGATTCATCCAGCTAATAGGATTATAAACGTAAGCATATATAGCTTTTACATTTTTTTTACAACAGGATGCTTAGTATATATTAGCGAAAGTTGTTATTTTAAGATAAAGTTATACCATCTACAACGTATTTGTTGTCTCATGTAATGCAAATACTAATTGACTGGCTACTAACTTGCTTTAGTTATACAGGTCTGAGTGCTGAAATAGGTGGGTTCAAGGGATGAGGTCGAGCTTGACAATTGACAAAGGATTCGTCTACAACCACAATGACCTGCTAACATCTCACGGCTATTAGCATCGCGTCATTGCTTCACTCATCTTCTTTTATGATTTTTATGCGTAAGTAGAATCTTAACAATGCTACAATTGGTATTATATTAATAATGTAATAGAACAGCCATGTTACATATCACCTTATGTATAAACATTTTCTATAAATTTTTGACCTTAATGACATATTACGTATTTGTATTTGCAATATGTTTCTTAAGTTTCATTTACAATCTGATTTGAGATGATGTGCAGACTTAAAAATAGTTCGGGTTAGAAGTTGATCTTTTAGTTTGCAATGACAGAATGAGCGGGTGAAGTAACATGATATTCAAGGTACAAACACAACATTGATAAATGAAATCTAATATTTTAGGTCTTATTCATGCAAAACACAAGAGGGCCATGACTTAGGTCTTATCATGCAAAACAGGAAATATCGCTAGAGGTTTAAATAAAGATGATGCATATAGCGTAGCATCAGTAGATGGTGCAAAATGGGTAAAACAGGTTCGGGTCACAAGTAGTTTACAAGGTTCTATTCTTTCAAAGTTAAAGAAACATAAACTTTTTTACGCAACAATTTGTCAATTGATTTGTGTATAAGACCTCTTTACCACAATTAACGGAAAAGCGTCAGCTGCATATATGCAAACTATGAGCTTTTAGTATACTGCAAGATAGGCGTATGGTGTATTGTTACTTTATTTCCTTATATTTGTAACAATATGTTCACACTTTTGCTTTGTGTAAGTCATTTTAGTCCAACATACCTATCTTCACTAAAAAAAACAAGGAGGTAAAAAACTTCCACAAGTAACCCACAACTAACCCTTTTTTAAAAAATAGTCTGACTTAACACAACGTACCAAACGGAATTTTTTTTTCTTCGTGTAACGTATCCGACATTTAAAAAAAAGAAAAAACCCGCAACGCGGGGGTGGGGACGTTTCCACCTCGTTTTATATATAATTAGAAGTTGAAATTATAAATTAAACTCTCTACTTTGTAATGCTTCGAGATATGAACGCAACATAGATGATAACTTAAATATCAGATAATTGGCATCATTAATATATTCTTCGCAATCATGTTCAATACTTGCTATACATTCTAAATAGTACTCACACTCAAACGGGACCTACACTATTGGCCAACACAGGAGCTGAGATTTGATCCTAAAACTGCAAATAGAGGTATGTTTGAAGGTTCAAGATCGAGATGGTGGACTCATTTTGTAATTTTGTATCGAATCTCAGTACTATTTATTTGAAGCATCTTATTGAATGTGGAATTATTGATGGTGTAAGTTTCTTTTATCTGTATTCATTCATTTTAAATTTCTTCTTGACCAACCTTCTTTCGTTATAGAAAAATATGTACAACACTTTATTCAGTTAGGCATAACTGTTTAGCCATGTTTATACTAAAACCAAAGAAAACAGACAGTCCTTTTGGTAATTTGGATTAAAAAATATTTTATTTTTATTTGTAAACATAAATTGAAGATAATTCTTAAAATTTTATAATTTGATATACTCCGTATGTTTTTTGGTTTGGTGAGACATGTGGAGCGTTGGTTGCATGTTTGCCGGAATGGTGAGGCTCTCAACTCCAATAATTTTGGTGAATATATTTATGATATTGTTGACCTACATAATATCTCTGTTTACATGCAACAAGTTCTGTTTCATTAGCAGATGGTGATCAACAAATCAGTAAATTTTAATTTTTTTCACCCTTTTTATGGTTTTTATGGTGTTTTCTTAAGGTGGTCGGAGCATTAACCGGTTAGGTTGGACATCAATCGCATTGTGTTATTACGGTTAGTTCAAGTAAATATTTCATTTTTATTGTTTTCTTTACGGTTATGGAAAATTATAAAAATATAACATTGACCAAAGTATAGATTTTAAAATTTGTGAATGTGAAAGGCCACCTTTTCTTCATCGACTATACTAATGAAAATAACTTTAAACTCATAGCTTGATGTGTTTCAGAAAATAAATAGTGACAATCCACATGATTAATCAAAGTAATTTTCCATAATATCTTATATATATCTACCAAGATATCTTAGTGTATTAATGGGATTAATAGGCATACTTACCAAGTCAAAAGCCAAAGGAGCTGAGATACTTGAGAGTTAAGGAACTAAAAAATAAGAGAGCTGATGGAAATGGTCATAGATTACCTTAAGAGAGAATATATGACTATGAGATGATCTTGGAAATCCTGATAAGGGAGTTGAATATGCAAGGCCAACCCTAGGAGGTGAAAGAAATCCACATCCTAGACGTTGTCGCACAGGAAGTCCTACTACAAGTACCAATGAGTGTTTTTAACCCGCACTGAATCTTAGTGAAATAAAGTGCTATTAATAAACCCTTGAAAGCCAATCTAATTTACCAATATTATATAGACAAAAAGCATAGAAGCAAGTGAATACCATTATATTTTCTAAATATCTACCAATTGATGAAGCTCTAGAGGGAACATGACGTACAGAATGTTCCAATCTAAGGGGTATGTATAGGAATGTACTACAAGATGGTATGAGTTCAAACATGCATGAAATGTTAAAGTTTTTGGATGTCAATGGATCAATTGAAGAAATGCTCAATTTTGGGACTCCAAAAACCATGCCACGTAAGTGTCAAGTTAAATAATGGTTATTTTAATAAGCATTACAAACCCTTTTTTGATCATAAATCATAAACATCATTGAATTATCAGGGAGCTCAACAAGCTATATACGAGATGATGAACTTAATTGGCCGCCAAACTCCTGCAGGGGTGAACCCTATTAGCTTAGAGAAACTGAAGGTATGTTCCTAAAAACAAAAACCAAAAATCAAAAAACTTACCTACTTTTAGCAGTTTTATGGATTATGGTAATATCAATTATAGATCTTAACCGTTTCATTTAACTTTTAATTACGTTTTACTATATATTTGTTCTACTAAATCCTAAAAATAAAAACCACAAATCAAAAAACTTACCTGCTTTTAGCCGTTTTATGGATGATGGTAACATCAATTATAGATATTAACCGTTTCATTTAACTTTTAATTACTTTTTAGTATATATTTGTTCTACTAAATCCTAAAAATAAAAACTATAAGTCATACCCGTCCATCGGACGGGTTTTGACACTAGTATATATATATATATATATATATATATATATATATATATATATATATATATATATATATATATATATATATAATATAAAATCTTTTAAAATGTAAATAAAATGTAGATAAAAAACGTAGATAAAAATGTATATAAAAGCGTAGATAAAAACGTATATAAAAGCGTTGATAAAAACGTAGATATATAAATAAATAAATAAACGCATAATTAAACGTAGATAAAAGCATACATAAAATGGTATACAAAAATGTGTATATAAACGTGTATAAAAACGTATATAAAAAGCGTAGATAAAAAGTGGACTAAAAGTGAAACACCCGACAAACCATAAGTATCAAAAATAATGTAGTTAACTCTTTTATTTAACAATATAGATGAAAAGACAAACATGCCCTCAGATTTAACGGTATAAATTAGCCAAACTAACGGTCAACGAAAAATTAGACCCGTTACTTTTTAAACTGTTGGACCAAAACCGTTATCCCGGTAAACCACAAACACCAAAATTGTAATTAACTCTTGGAATTATGAACAAAAGGATGATCCATTTGAAAAGAAAATTCCATCCTACTCGCTGGTCAAATTCCAAATTTGGAGAGAAAATTATAGGTGTATTTATTATCAAATAAATTATGCATCAATGTAATTACTATATTACCCTTAGCAACTAATTTATTTATTGTTCACGTAGCAGAGATAAAAAATGGTGACCTGGCATTAGCTAAGAACCGTCAGATCAAGATAAAAATAAATCTAGACCCTTTAAAATGAAGCTGAAACATATCTTTAACAAATTGCCTGAATTTTCGAGAAGGTATTATAAAATTTAAGCACGTTTTTTTGTTATAGACCTGGATAAGTATGGAAAGAAAACAATTCATAGCTGATTGCTCGGTCAAAACTATTACATGTGAAGTTTGTTTTTATATATGTTATCCAAATACTGATATGCCCGTAATTACTTTATATTTTGAAATTATAGTCCATTTATATAAAAAGAGAATCTATATTATAAATTGCTAGCCATCACTATCTGATCATTAGCTTATCTCTCTTTTATAAAATGCATATTTATGGCAGCTCATATATGTAGTTTGGATAGGCTTTCTCTTATGCATGTAAAACCATTTGTTTTCATTTCTTAGCACTCGTGCATGTTTATATGTATATTATTATTCATATGCTTTGTTATTTTTAATGTTGTCATAGGTATATGTACAACCTAATTAATGTATATCCATTTTATTTAATATACAACAAATTAACTTGGAAGGGATACTATAATTCAGGGTATTATGTCCTCTCATGGTTTCCAGATTAAGATGGTAATGAACATAGAGTTGTCTCACAAAGATTTTCCGTACTTCTTAAAAGAATTTTACAATGATATTTGTTCGTAGCATTCTACTTTCTAGGCAGGTTTGGATATGCTTTCATTAGGGTGGTAATATTATGAATGCATTTAGGCCCTTTTGATACACAAGTGATGGTTATTATGAGATTATGAAGATTGTCGAGTTGTTGTAAATATTTCTACGTTCTAAGCTTAAATGTACAAAATTGTTAAGTTGTAAACGCTTAATCTATGTTTGTAGTTTCATACATAAGTGAAGGCTATTGTGAGATTATGGCGACTGAAGTTATATCGAGATTGTCGAGTTGTAGTATTTTTACGTTCTAAGCTTAAATGTTCAAAATTGTTAAGTTTTAAACGCTTAATCTATGTTTGTAGTTTCATACATAAGTGATGGCTATTTTGAGATTATGACGATTAAAGTTAGATGGAGATTGTTGAGTTGTAGTAAATATTTTTATGTTCTAACTTAAAGTTATATGGAGATTGTCAAGTTGTAGTAAATATTTTTACGTTCTAAGCTTAAATACAACTACTTAATATGTTATCAGACTTTATATATGCTTAATTAACATTTGTTATATGATTTTATTTAAGTTATATTTTATTTTTAAATAACTTTATAGTACTATGATACTGTTTTTATTGTAAAGACATATTTATTAAAGCGTGACCCAGACAATACAAAGACCTCCTCTTCTCACAATTTTTTTAAAAAGTGTACCCGGGTAACGCACGGGTATCGCACGGGAAGTAGAGTAAATGTTGTAGAATGAATTACCAACCGCTAAGGGTAGTGGTATTTACAATACCTTGATTATTGTATATATATGGCGTCATCAAGGCATGGTGCGTCGAGCTATACTTGGTCTAAGCATTAAACGCGCCGCAAAGGTGTGGGAACATATCTCTTAGAATCTAGATAGTTAGTGTATGTATGTATCAGCCTATTCCTGCTCAAGCTTACATCAAAAGGGCCTATATAGTGATTAACCTCTTTCCGAGCTAAAGTTTAATAATTTCCAACCACTATGCTCGAGCTCATCTCGAACCATTAATTGCCCTAGTTTATGCGAACAGGATACATTAACATCGTTGTAAACTTAACAAAATATTTGAGATCTTATCTTTGACAGAAGATTCATTTGGAAAGTAATATGTGCTTGTTGATGGAAAATATTTACTAGTAGCCAATATAACTTTGGTAATTAAATAAAAATATTAAAATATTTATTCTTAGAAGTTGAAATATTAAAATATTAAAATATTTATACTTATTTATTGTTCACGTAGCAGAGATAAAAAATGGTGATCTGGCATTAGCTAAGAACCGTCAGATTAAGACAAAAATAAATCTAGACCCTTTAAAATGAAGCTGAAACATATCTTTAACAAATTGCCTGCATTTTTGAGAAGGTATTATACAATTTAAGCACGTTTTTTTTGTTATAGACCTGGATAAGTATGGAAAGAAAACAATTCATAGCTGATTGCTCGGTCAAAACTATTACATGTGAAGTTTGTTTTTATATATGTTATCCAAATACTGATATGCCCGCAATTACTGCATATTTTGAAATTACAGTCCATTTATATAAAAAGAGAATCTATATTATAAATTGCTAGCCATCACTAACTGATCATTAGCTTATCTCTCTTTTATAAAATGCATATTTATGGCAGCTCATATATGTAGTTTTGATAGGCTTTCTTTTATGCATGTAAAACTATTTGTTTTCATTTCTTAGCACTCGTGCATGTTTATATGTATATTATTATTCATATACTTTGTTATTTTTAATGTCGTTATAGGTATATGTACAACCTAATTAATGTATATCCATTTTATTTAATATACAACAAATTAACTTGGAAGGGATATTATAATTCAGGGTGTTAGGTCCTCTCATGGTTTCCAAATTAAGATGGTAATGAACATAGAGTCGTCTCACAAAGATTTTCCGTACTTCTTAAAATAATTTTACAATGATATTTGTTCGTAGCATTCTATTTTCTAGACAGGTTTGGATATGCTTTCATTAGGGTGGTAATATTATGAATGCATTTAGGCCCTTTTGATACACAAGTGATGGTTATTATGAGATTATGAAGATTGTCGAGTTGTTGTAAATATTTCTACGTTCTAAGCTTAAATGTACAAAATTGTTAAGTTGTAAACGCTTAATCTATGTTTGTAGTTTCATACATAAGTGAAGGCTATTGTGAGATTATGGCGACTGAAGTTATATCAAGATTTTCGAGTTGTAGTATTTTTACGTTCTAAGCTTAAATGTTCAAAATTGTTAAGTTTTAAACGCTTAATCTATGTTTGTAGTTTCATACATAAGTGATGGCTATTTTGAGATTATGGCGATTAAAGTTAGATGGAGATTGTCGAGTTGTAGTAAATATTTTTATGTTCTAAGCTTAAAGTTATATGGAGATTGTCAAGTTGTAGTAAATATTTTTACGTTCTAAGCTTAAATACAGCTACTTAATATGTTATCAGACTTTATATATGCTTAATTAACATTTGTTATATGATTTTATTTAAGTTCTCTTTTTATTTTTAAATAACTTTATAGTACTATGATACTGTTTTTATTGTAAAGACATATTTATTAAAGCGTGACCCAGACAATGCAAAGACCTCCTCTTCTCAAATTTTTTTAAAAAGTGTACCCGGGTAACACACGGGTATTGCACTTGTACTTATTTATGTAAAATGAATTGAAATAAAAATAATTAGATAACTATGATATCTTCTCAACCTTTTCAATCTAAAACTTTTCTGAATGAAACCAGTTGTAACTTATTATTTCATGCAATAAGTCCCTGGGAACTTTTCAAATTGGCCTATTCATACTTCAACTTCTAAGCATAAATATTTTAATATTTTTATTTAATTACCAAAGTTATATTGGCTACTAGTAAATATTTTCCATCAACAAGCACATATTACTTTCCAAATGAATCTTCTGTCAAAGATAAGATCTCAAATATTTTGTTAAGTTTACAACGATGTTAATGTATCCTGTTCGCATAAACTAGGGCAATTAATGGTTCGAGATGAGCTCGAGCATAGTGGTTGGATATTATTAAACTTTAGCTCGGAAAGAGGTTAATCACTATATAGGCCCTTTTGATGTAAGCTTGAGCAGGAATAGGCCGATACATACATACACTAACTATCCAGATTCTAAGAGATATGTTCCCACACCTTTGCGGCGTGTTTAATGCTTAGACCAAGTATAGCTCGACGCACCATGCCTTGATGACGCCATATATATATACAATAATCAAGGTTTTGTAAATACCACTACCCTTAGCGGTTGGTAATTCATTCTACAACATTTACTCTACTTCCAGTTGCCATATTTACTATCCTCACTTATTGCACACCAACTTACTCTCACGCTGGAGTTTGGTTTGGGCTAAACCAAAAGACGAGGCTAGCTTGTGTTGTTCATCTTGTTACAGAAGCATAGAAGGATCTGACGTACGTCAACGGACCTAAATTAGTTCTACTTACTCTTTTGAGACAAAGTTGTGAAAAGGAAGGTGCTTTTGAACTAGGATAAAAAAAAACAGACCATAAACCGAACTGTGTTGAATAGCTTGTAACTGGAATAAGTTCAGTAATATACCATAGCGTCAAGAAATGCTTTGTATCACCTAAGTTGGCAAAGACGCAATGCAAATGATTATTAGGCCTCAACTTGGAATGAGTATGATAGGTCCGAAAAGTAACCTAAGCCCAATACAAAAAGGGCTAAATGATTCAAACGGACCATAACCATCTCTTATAAAATAGACCATAACTATCTTTTATAGAATAAGAGATTTTCAAAAAGAAAAATGATTTGCACACTCACTTTTTTGATTGACACATTCTAACTTATAATATAACATATTATACTTTGTATACATATTGCATTAACTGGTTGTACACTGGAGTGTGCAAATAAAAAAGAAATGTGTGCAAATCATCGCCCTTTCAAAAGTGGCATAAAAAGTTTTTTCGACGAAAATTAGGCCATTAAGAGAGCTACCTTTGATCAATTGAAAGTCAAAATTGAATGGGATGTGTGTGTGTGGGAGGAGAGAAAGGGGAAGGAGGGGTGGGGGGGGGGGGGGGTAATTAGTAAAACTTTAACTATTGAATTTAAATAAAGTATATGTACTTAAGTGTAACTTATCAGTTTTTATATATTTTAATAAATTTATACTGGAGTGTGCAAATCAAAAAGAAATGTGTGCAAATCATCGCCCTTTCAAAAGTGGCATAAAAAGTTTTTTCAACGGAAATTAGGCCATTAAGAGAGCTACCTTTGATCAATTGAAAGTCAAAATTGAATGGGATGTGTGTGTGTCGGAGGACAGAAGGGGAAGGAGGGGTGGGGAAAATATGTGAGAAGAGGCCAAGAATTATATTCGTTCATAATTGCATTTCAGGATAAATGAGGCGTTGGAGCGGAAGAGATGTGAGAAAAGGCCAAGAATTATATTTTGAAGACAAGTTACGGCGTAAGTGGTACTTTTGATTATGCCGTAACCCGCAGTACGAAGGCCTGAGTATTTTGTGTGAAGATTACACCGTAACTCGTTACTGATGTTACGACGTAATTACAATGCTTTGAAGGATACGACATAACCAATTCTTTTGGTTACGTCGTAATTATTTTGAAGGATACGGCGTAACATGAATTTAGTTACGACGTGAAGGAAATTAAGTAATGGATAAGTATACGCGGACGAAGAATTACGGTGTAACCCGGTGATTTAGTTACACCGTAATATTACTACATACGAAGTTTGGTTCTCAATTAACACGTTTTTATGTTGGTCTCCATCAATGGAATGAAGAAACTCAAGGTCCTAAGTTGCAATATTGCTATTTTGAAAGGCTGATGAGGTTAGGGAGTAACTCTAAAATTAGTTCCGCCCTAACTAATAGTTACGCAGTAACTATAAAAATAGTTACGCCCTAACTATAGTTACGGAGTAACTCTAAAATTAGTTCCGCCCTAACTAGTTACGGCGTAATTTACACTTAAAGTTACACCGTAACCATGTCACAGCCTATAAATACAGCCCTAAATCTGCATTTTTAAGCATCTCTCTTCACCCGTCTCCTAGGGGTCGATTAGGGCACCACTCCAGGGCAATTTCCAGCAGTTCCAAGCCATCTTTGAAGGAAGAATTCTCTCGCAATCATCATTATTATTATCTCTACATCAAGTAATTTGTATCAAACATTATGTTTAATTCAATTCATGTTTTATTCATTCTTGTTGGTATGATTTACTATATATGTTTGGCTAAGCACCTCTTGGTGCTGGCCTAGTTATGATTCATTAATTGTTTTGTTTGCATTTACTTTACTTCCGTATAATTATTTCTAAGTGTATGCATGCATAGTTTATTGGTAGCTACCCTTGTTTCGGTAGTTTTGAATGGCGGTAGAGGCTAGTTGCTTAGGAGATATGACCAACTTACCCTAAGTGAGTAGACTGAGATGGGAAGGGTAAGATATGACCAACTGACAACCCTTTCTACTTGTGCGATTTGACCAACTGATCACCTACCGTTTGGATGAAATTAAGAATTAGGGGGTGAGTGTTTAAGTTGCTAATGCCCGGGCACTCACTATTATAAGTCTAGCATGTAGCGGAACTTAATGACTCAGCTTAGGGGACAAGGAACAACTGGACTTATGAGGGGACACCTGACTCTTCCAGTGGTGGCGTCTTTGCTGATAGGTTAGGGCGAATTGACCAAATGTTGTCCTCTCGACTTTGACCCCACCTGAAGTAATTGGAAGTAATTAGAAATAAGCATTACTAGCTAGGATGAATAACTAGGTTAGCACCACTCTCCTTCATAGATCATAACTCTTGCCTTTATCTGCTTTCTTTTATTAGTTAATTTATTATTTCAATCTTAAAAGCAACTAAAATCGTGACATAGACTTAAGTTAATTTCTTATCCACGTAGCTTTTGGGACGACCTCGGTTTTACCGAATACTACACTACACACGACCGGGTACACTGCCCATTAGTGCATTAGGGTAGACCATAGGTATAACGAGACTATATAAATATTAAAACCTGGTCAGTAAAACCTGCATCAATACTTTCAAATTCCAATCGATCCTAATGACCAAGAAAAGACCACTTTCACTTGTCCTTTTGGAACCTACGCATATCGGCGTATGCCTTTTGGTCTTTGTAATGCACCTGCGACTTTTCAAAGGTGTATGATACCCATATTCCAAGACATGTTTGAAACCTCCATGGAAGTTTTCATGGATGAATTTTAAGTTTTCGGAAACTCATTTGAAGCTTGTCTTTCCAATCTTGATAAAATGCTCGAAAGATGCGAAGCTGCACATCTTGTCCTTAACTGGGAAAAATGTCACTTCATGGTGACCGAAGGAATTGTGCTTGGCCACAAAATCTCCAGTGCAGGCATGGAAGTAGATAAAGCAAAAATCGACGTTATCACAAAACTTTCACCACCAACTAACGTTAAAGCCGTTAGAAGTTTTCTAGGACATGTCGGTTTCTACCGCCGATTTATCAAAGATTTTTCAAAAATATCCCGTCCGATGACAAAACTTCTTGAGAAAGATTCTATCTTTGACTTCAATGCTAATTGCATAAAGGCATTTGAAACGTTGAAATCTCAACTGACTAGTGCTCCGATCATGGTTTCACCTAATTGGTCACTACCCTTCGAACTTATGTGCGATGCAAGCGATTTTGCTGTTGGAGCCGTCTTAGGCCAACGAGAAGAAAAACACTTTCGGCCCATATATTTTTCTAGCAAGACACTGGTGCTCAGCAAAATTATACAGTCACAGAAAAAGAATTACTGGCCGTAGTTTTCGCGTTCGACAAATTCCGATCCTACCTCGTACTCTCAAAAACAGTCGTGTTCACCGATCACTCGACACTCAAATATCTGTTCACCAAGCAAGATGCTAAACCGCGTCTCATCCGATGGATTCTGTGTAACACCCCCAAAATGGCTCAGCGGAAGCAAACAAGTATTGGGGTGCTACTAAATTGATATCACAACATAAGCATAGAACAACTGATTTTCATAAAGAAACTTTTATTCATTCTTAAAACAATGTTTACATGTTTGATTTGTGCGGAAAATGACCCATTATTAAAATGTGGTCCCAATACATAAATCAGAGTCGTCTATGACCATGCCATGCCTTTGCCTTGCGCCTCCAAGATAAGCTATCACCTCAAATCTTGAAGATACATGCTAAAAAGTGTCAACATGAGGTTGGTGAGTTCATAGGTTTATTTAAATAGCACTACGGTATACCACCTAACATTTGGTTTTGATGATCATTACCTCTTGCATAATTTCATAAAAAAATTATGATTACATTACATAAAAGAATTTCATTAGTGGACCATAAGTAGGGTATATGTAGATTACAACGAATATAATGTCATATATTGAATCTATTACGCTAGCACTAAGTTCATACAACCGAAGCTATGACAGTTTCTGTATGCAAAATGTAGTCATACAAATAAGGAGCCCATGGCGAGTGTTTATCCCAATACACTCGGTTCTGACATGCTATATGTTTCACCTTGACCCATGCGGGGCCAACCGAACAGGGGAGTCACCCCCAATAGATCTATTTATAACATTCGCGCTTCCCAGCAGGAATTGACGGTTCATGAAAAGGGCAATGTGGGATCTAAGGACTTAGGCTAAGCTTTCTAAGTCAAGCAGTATGGTTTGGTCCATAAAACATCTATGTGTGATGTAACTTTAAACATATCAATTATAAAGCATAGTATGCATAGAATGCACAATTTCAGTAATTAAATCATTTAAGTAAAATGAGCATGTATCTTCCCCCAAAACATTTATAAAACAAGTAAAAGTAGGGGCTATGAAACTCACCTTGGCAATTAGTAGTCCGAAGGGAATTAAATCAATTATTGGCAGTGCACGGCTCCGACACGCAACCTAATTTAGTACGGCATATTTAGTCTTCATGTTTAAGACTCGATAAAGTTTAACTAACTTTATAAATTTTTAAATGTTTTTGTTGTTGTTGTTGTTGTTGTTGTTGTTGTTGTTGTTGTTGCTTATGTGGCATCTTAAAACAATATACAAGGATTTGGGTGGATTTTGGCTTATGAGGGTATGACATGGAAGGAATTTCGAAGAAGGAATTGCGACTTCGGCTCCATGATGGCTAAATGATAATATACAGAAGAATATTAAGAGCTAATGAGACCGAACGATGACCCCGAAAAGAAAAGTACATATATTATGAGATTTATACGGTGGGAATGAAGGAGATTTGTATATATATATATATATATATATATATATATATATATATATATATATTCTTGTCATTTAGTATATTAGAATAAATGGTGTTATCAACTCAATTGATTCAAAAGAAAATAACAATAAATATGCTCTTACAATGAACCCATTAGTGGGTCGGGTATCCATGGACACTGAAAGACCCAAAAGCTCATTTGGAGAGAACTCGGACGAATTAGAGCAATTGAAAAGTGGAATGGCTTCCTTATGCATCCAATAACAAAAACCCCAACTCAATTTCAGGAAGCCCTTTGATTTATAGAAACCCTAATTTTATGATTGTGTGATATGTGACTACAAACTGAAATTTGTGAAGATATAAAAGAAAATAAGAGGAAACATTGAATTTCACTTTCTTGGTCTTGAATTTGATAAGAACCCTTCCACTAATACTTCCTTTTCTTCTCCTTTGTGTTTGACCCGTGGTTGTGCGTGGGGAACAGAAAATTCGAGCTATCCTTTCACTCTTGTATGACTTTTACTCTGATAAGGATGGGTTAAGCTAGAGTGAGATGAAAGGTTACGGTGATGTTTCATAGATAAAGGAAGAAGTAAGTTAAGAAAACATAGGGTAGGGAAGGAGGCGTGGAGAGACAGAAAAAATGTCAGGAGGAAAAGATGCAAGCAACAATGTGGAAAGAGAGTTATTTTTACTCTTTTGTCGTCTTATTATCATTACAGTATAATTGGTACCCCGTGTTCTGTCAAATCTCCGTGAAATTATACCTTCCCGGTACCCGAAAAATATAGGAATTGTATTTTTGGAAACGATTTCTTAAACGTAATAATATAACATTATTATTACGTAGAAATTTAATTATAACTGTTTGCCGTTACAAATTTGGTGTCGGTATGCGTGCGGGGCCGTGATTTTCTAATTTCATGAGATGACCTCTCGTTTTCTTTCTTAAATTATCAATGAATGATAAAAATGTATATTTCACTTATCTCGGTATTTATTTATTTATTTATTTTGTGTATGCTACTGCGCTGCAGTATGCAGGATAACTTCCCGAAACAATGGATTAAGCTTATGTATGCTTAAATTTTAACTTGGACAATAATAAATTCCACATTTATTATACAGATACTTAGTGGACAAGTATCGTGTGTGCGGTGTCTTATTTTTAAGAAACGAGATGACCTCTCGTTTTTAAATCTAAATATTGACATCTATCAGAAAATAACCGATTTGAATTTTCTGACGTGATAAATATTATTATAATAATCCAAAATTTTACGGGTTGTTATAGTCTACCCACCTTACAGGAGATCTGTCCCGGATCTCAGTTTACGTTACCCGATAGGGTGTCGGGAACGAGGTGATGGTATTGGAACAAGTTTTGAATTTTCCCTAGGTTGTTCTAGGGTTCCCCTTTGGGTGTGGGTACCTAGGTGTTATGCCAGCAACACATCCTCTATCTGAGGAGCCATGATTTTTTGGGGTAGGTTCATTGGGTGAAAGTTCTAATTCTTGGTGTTATGGGGTTTCACTATTTTGTTAGTGTGGGCCTCTATCTTCTCATGGTCTTATCAAAACTTACCCATTTCTGGCATTTCATGATTCTAAAGTATATGGGTTGATACTTAAGGGATGAAGAAACATTTGTTTTCAAATTTCTCTTTCGACTCAATGTTTATACAAGTTTGACAAAGACCAGATTTCAAAATCGATAATGTGTAAAAATGACACATTTTCACAAGATTGTAAGACCAGTTCTTAATTATGGGGTGTATAAGGAAGTTTTGCAAAACTTTTAGTGTTTCAGCATTTTTTCTCATTTTACCGAGGGATTTGGAAAGTATTATTGTTGGATTTTAAAGGGGAATCCTCCAATTGGAAACTATATTGTAGCAAGGATGTGTAGCATGATATAACATTTACCCATAGCTACGAGTAGGGTTTAGTTATCTAAGTTGGGTAGGATTAGAGGTTTAATGGTTGGTGAACCTCGTTGTTTTCTATGGTTTTAGGCAGAGGTGTGGGATACATCCTAAGGTCAGGCTTAGCTACCAAGGAGGACATTGATCATTTTTGTTTATGGGGTATTAACTTAAAACACTTTTCGAGGAAGTAAGTAACTAATAGAGTGGTTCTAGAATACTTTTCAAAGTATTAAGAAACACTTTATTTTTTTGAGGTAATAGTGAAATTGTAGTTTACTTTATGGTGAAATGGTAGTGTAGGATATTAGTTTTCACATACACATCAAACCATAACAACAAGGTGGCGTATAAGTGGAATTCTAGAGAGAGAAAGTTAGAGGTTTAGGGAACTTTAGTGAGAGAAAGAAAATTCTTATTATGAGCTCCAACTCTCTACCTTAGGAGGTAGAGAGTATTTATAGTCTTACATAAAACGCCACACAACGGGCTGTGGATCATGCATACAGTGGGTAAAGACCCGTCCGTCCTCCACGGTGTTACTTAACTAAATACTACTTAACTTAAAATAACTACGACTACGAGCTTTCTAACGATTACATATACTTGAGGTGACCGACTCTTTAATACCTGGAATTTCTAATTCCTAACAATCTCCCCCTAAAGGAGGTCACCTCAAACATATACTAAAATTACATTGAATACAAACAGATATGTCATTAACAATTGTTCTTGCATTCTTGATGTAGTACTTTGCTCCGAAGCTCGTAGTCATTGATTCTACTCATTGCATGTTTGGTTACTCTAGGTGGAGGTCTTTTACTGATCCACGTGATAATAAATTTGAGCCAGCTTTAGAGACCATCGGCTAACAACAATCTCTGAACATCCATTGTGGTGTTGGTATTATGTGATGTTGTGACTTTCGGACCGACATGCTCACATTCTGGATTATGATATCTTCTCATCAGAGTAGCGGAAGCTTTCGTTGATTCATGATATTGGCATCAGCGTAGCAGAAGCATGGAGTGAAAATATCAGAGTCATTGATGCACTAATCATGATTTCTTTTGAGATGAATGTGTTAAGTGAGCATGCGGCTATGGATTGACCGCTTCATTCTGAACAGCTGCAAACGTCGGGTGTACCTGCATACAACAGTTAGCAATAAATCGCACGAAAGTGTCTTTGATCACTTTCGTTGAATTGAGGTACACGGCCCACGGTTCCCCGTTGATCAGTACAAGTACTGCCTGTGATAAGGTATAATTCCGAAGAATTTCCTTGACAGGGTTTCACAGCTGCTCTAGCTGTTCTCAAACCGTAGCATCTCAAAGAAGACAACACGGAGTGAGTGAACCAGCGAATTTAAGTCCACTAAGAGATTTGAAAAACAATCGTGTATTGCTCAATAGAAATTGTTTTTGCAATACAACGAAGGTTTTATTGAAAATCAATTATCAATAAAAAAAAACACCTTTTGGTTTGAAAAATTAGTACACGGTCGATGCGCTAAAGAAAAGAGTTATTAAGCACTTAGACCGGTTTTTCAAAGGTATCCGTCAATCCATAACCTGAACCAGGATTGATTCAAGAGATTGAATCGCCCCATTGTTTCTGTTCAGTTGTCACATGGTTGATCTATATGATAGATCTCACCTGCCACCTACCAGGAGCTTATTTGATGTTGGCTCCAGAAGGTTTTCCATCTTCATTGTGAATATGTTCACATATCACTCGGATGTTCTGGCAAAACCACAAGGATAATGCGTAGGACTCAAGATATAATCTCTCTTTCCACATTGTGTGAAACAGAGAGTCTTCATTGAAAGTGTCCTAATGAGATTTATTGATGATCTCGTGCCTCTAGACTCAATTTTGTGCATATTTGGTTCCTGTGCCGGAGACTAGGGAGAGGGTCTCCTTCTTCAATATCAACAATCTCTAAGAGAAAGTTGATAGATAGTGTCGGTTCCCCGTGAGAATGAAACAAGTCCTTTTAAGAGGAACTTGAGTGGTTTGGAAAGTTGAAGTGCAGTGCGTCACTGGGTCCATGACGTCTTGTCTTCAATACCGATGATACCATCAGTAGCATATGAATTGAATCCGGTTTCTGCCCTAAGGTTGAATAAATGGAGGGCTATTTGTTTTCACCCTTTTCTCATTCAATTCTTTTTAATTCTTCAACCCCTTCAGTGCTTACCGAGACTTCATTACAAGAACCTTGTTGGGTTTGTTCCAGTACTTGCTCTGCCTCAGTCTGAACTCTTCCCATATCTCACTTTTCTCCTTTTATCATCATACCTAAGGACTTCTACACTAACTAGTGGATTGTACCTGGGTAGATCCCTCCGGTTCTGGCGGATCATGGGAACACATACCTAACCTTATCATCCTTATATCACCGTACATAAAGTAAAGTTGGTCGGTCTATTTGGTATTGTTCATCTGTCATTGGAACCAATTGAAAACCATTTGAAAATCAATCCAGATACTTGTGATATATTATCAAAACATTTTGTACCTGAATTGTTTTTGATATTTTTAGAATAAGTGCTCCCCCTCAACATGTGCATGAGTTGTTTGAAATCGTTTTGCACACGGAGGCAAGAGAAAGAATTAACTTCTTTGAATACCATTTTCTAAAAGATATCAACATCACTTCCTAAATCGAATCAAGTAGATAAAGCATTTTGGGGAAGGATGAGATTTTCATGATTTTGCTCCCCCTCAATATGTGCTTCTAAATTTGAAAAGAGGGTTTTGCACATACTGGAGGGAACCTGCACATTGAGATAAGTGATCACGTTTCAAATCATAGGTTTAAGATAGATGCTCCCCCTGAACATGTGCATGGAAAATTTGAAATCGTTTGTCACATGTGGGAAGGATAGCATGTACATCCTTATAAAACCATTTACCAAAATATCAGTTTAAATCCAATTTAAATCACACATTCTCCCCCGATCACAATTATCAAATCATTTGATATTTGTGATCTCTTATTGATTTAAATTGATTTTGAAAGATTTTAAGGGGAATTGTGACTTGATTATGAAAGCGTTTTAACTGATAAGGATCGGATTTTTAGACTTTAAAACTCCATTGATAAAACATGCATGTACATCTTTTGAAAACAATTTAATGCCAAATAACTTTTTTAATTTAATTGAAATCATTCTCCCCCTCAATCAATGACATAGGTTGTTGATTGAGAGATAGAGATATTGACAAATAAGTCCTGATGATTATCAAAAATAGAGACCGAGTTATTTTTCAAAGCAGTTAGTTTTCAGCAGATAAATGTTTATAGAATCAGAGCATGGAATTTGAAAACATGGTAAAGCTTGGCTCTATTCTTTCTTTGAAAATCGGGTTACTGCCTGAAATGACAATAAACCATTGTTTCTCTTTCTTGCAATTTTTTTATTTTTTTTTTATTTTTTTTTAATTTTAACATTCGAACAACATCTAAAGTCCCGTGTCATTCTTTGAATGACAACTCAAAGACCGTAGATATTATCGAATCGAGGAAAACATGACAAAAGGACAATATTTTTTGGAATATTTCAAGATTTTTCAAGTTTTTATGGATTTTGAAGGTTTTATATTTTTCTATTTGATTTTTGATGGTTTTATAATTTTGTATTTTTATTTTCGAATAGATATATACAAGAGATAGATGAAGATAGACCTTTACTCCTCGTCTTCCTCCTGAAGACGTTTGAGTGTTTCTGGTTGAAGGCTTTTCAAGCCAAGACGTGGAAGAATAAACTCAAAACGTTCTCTTGGAAGAGCTTTGGTGAAGATGTCTACTAACTGATATTCAGACCTCACAAAATAGAGTTCCACCACACCTTTTTCCACTTGTTCCCTGATGAAATGATATCGAATGTCGATATGCTTTGCTCTTGAGTGTTGAACGTTGTTGCATGAGAGAGCAATAGCACTTTTATTATCACAATACAGAGGGATCTTGTTGAATTCAAAGCCATAGTCAGATAATTGAGATTTCATCCATAAGATTTGAGCACAACAAGATGACATGGCTATGTATTCAGCCTCTGTAGAGGAAATAGAAGTACTCATTTGCTTCTTTGAGGACCAGCTCCCAAGCTTATCACCCAAAAACTGGGCACCTCCAGATGTACTTCGACGAGTATCTTGACACCCTGCATGATCATCATCTGCATAGGCTGTTAGTGACATGCCGGTGTCCTTCGAGTACCAAAGACCCATATTGATGGTTCCTTGGAGATACCGAAAGACCCGTTTAACTGCTTCAAGGTGCTTTTTAGTAGGCTTAGCCTGGTATCTAGCACACATGCAAACAGCGAGCAAGATGTCTGGTCTACTAGCAGTGAGGTACATCAGGGATCCAATCATACTACGATACTTCGTTTGGTCAATCATGATCCCTGAGTGGTCCTCATCTAGTTTGGTTCGATTAATCATGGGGGTGTCAACAGGGTCACTTGAATCAAATCCAAATTTCTTTAAGATCTCTGTTGCATATTTAGATTGATTTATGAAAATGCCTCCGGGACTTTGTGAAATTTGTAATCCCAAGAAAAATGACATTTGTCCCATCATTGACATTTGAAATTTTGAACTCATTTCATTTGAAAAACGATCACATTCCATTGGGTCTGTCGAGGAAAAAATAATATCAACATCAATTTGAACATGAATTAAGTGTTTGCCTGACTTCCTGGTGAACAATGTAGGATCAACTGCTCCTTTGCTAAATCCGGTAGATAGAAGAAACTTTGACAGTGTATCATACCATGCCCTTGGAGCTTGCTTTAAACCGTAAAGAGCCTTCTTCAAACGATAAACGTGAGTAGGATGCTCTTGATTCACAAATCCTTCAGGTTGGCTGACGTAGACGACTTCTTTAAGATCTTCGTTCAGAAATGCTGTCTTTACATCCATCTGATAGACTATCATGTTCTTACTAGCAGCATTAGCCAAAAAGATTCTGATTGCCTCGATTCGAGCAACTGGAGCAAAAGATTCTTCAAAGTCAATACCCTCTTCTTGACGGTATCCTTTAGCAACTAATCGAGCCTTGTTCTTCAACACATCACCATGCTCATCAAGTTTCACTTTGAAGATCCATTTAAGAGCAATAATCATAGCACAGTCTGGAGCAGGTACTAACTACCATACATCAAGTCGATCAAACTCATGAATTTCATCTTGCATGGCATTGAACCAGCTATCTTCATTCATGGCGGTTTTAACATCTTTTGGTTCGATCTTAGATAGTACGAAGTTGAAGAAGCACCATAAGGCATCGGTTGCAAGTTGTTTCCGTGTTGATACAGGACGAGAGGGATTTCCAATGATGTTGTCTAGTGGATGATCGTGAGTCCATTTTCTAAGGTGTTCATGTGGCAGTTGTTGAGGGACTGAAGTAGCAGAGTCGATGTCTCCTGAAGAAGATGGTTCTGATGATGATTCAGGAGCAAATATGTTTTCAAATGGAGCATCTTCAGGAGTACCAAAGGGATTAACTTCATCATTGATGCCAGAAACAGTTCCATGATGTACATTTGAAGAATGATGATTTGTTGATGAGACTGAAGGATCAGCAGTAGGCGCTTCTTGACTTAAAGATATCGAGACTGAGGGATTTACTTCATTCATAGGAATGTGAGCAGCCTCTGTTGTAGGGATCGATACCTCATTAGTACTTGGATCATAAAGTTCATCAAACATAGGATCAAACAATTTCTTTAAATCATCTTCAGATGGAGGTACATATGGAGTTTCATGAGAGGAGTTTGGAACAAGAGATGAACCAATGGGACTGTTTTGAAGTGCGGGTCCTGAACTGGATTGTCCAGGAGCCATTTGACCGGTCAGCTCATCAAACGTAACGTGAATTGTTTCCATGATATTTCGGGTTCTTTTGTTGTAGATTCGGTATCCCTTTTTGTTTGGTGCATATCCTACAAATACTCCAATTTCTGCTTTAGCTCTCAGTTTGCCTAAGTCTTGACCCTCATTAGTTGGATAACATAAAGCACCAAACACACGAAGGAAAGAGAGATTAGGTTTTCTGTTGTGGACAAGTTCATATGGAGTTTTTCCATGAACAGTGTGAATCAGGGAACGATTTTGTGTGTAGCATGCAGTGGCAATAGCTTCAGCCCGGAGAAACATTGGAACCATTGAGTAAATCAGCATTGTTCTAGCGGCTTCTACAAGAGTTCGATTTCGTCTTTCAACTACACCGTTCTGTTGAGGAGTTCGTGGAACACTTCTTTGATGGCTGATTCCAACGCTTTCATAAAATTCACTGAGTTGTTTGTTGACAAACTCAGTTCCATTGTCTGTTCTAATTATTCTGACTGTTTTGTTAAGCCGAACCTGCAGCTGTTTGATGAGTTTGATGATGATATCAGGAGTTTCATCCTTTGTCCTTAAGAACTTGACCCAGGTGAATCTAGAGTAATCATCAACCACAACTAACACATATTTCTTCCCAAATATATTCTGCACCCTCATTGGTCCACATAAATCCATATGAATCATATGAAGAACTTCTGTGACAGAGTTAGTAGGTTTGGGTTTATGGGCATACTTCTTGCTTTTTCCTAATTGACATGCTGAACAAAGATGATCCTTTTCATACTTGAGTCTAGGTAAACCTACAACTAAGTCCTTTCTGGAGAGATCATTGATGGTACCGAAGTTCAGGTGATTGAGACGACGATGCCATAACCATGACTTTGTTTTAGAGGCCTTTGACAGTAAGCAAATTGGAGAAGACTTCATCATATCTTCGATAGAGATGGTGTATAGATTTGAACCACGTGAACCTCTTAAAAGTTCCTTACCATCAAGTTCTCTAACGAAGCAGGTATGTTTTTTGAAGGCTACTTCTAGATCAGAATCGCAGAATTGACCAACAGAGAACAAGTTGTGACCAAGACCTTCTACATAGTACACCCTGGAGATAACACTTTTGCCAACAACATAGTCTCCATAACCCATAATAACACCGAAATGATCATTCCCGAATCTAACTGTCCCGATGAATTTGCTCACGAAGTTCATGAGCCGTGACCGGTCGCCAGTCATATGCTTGGAACAGCCTGAGTCCAGGTACCACAGAACGATTTGAACGATCTGCAGTTGAACACAGACAAGAGTGGATAACTGGATAATTGGGATCCCCATGCAAGAATGGGTTCCATTTGGTTAGTAACAATGGTTGGAACACCCACATCAGAAAAAGAAGCATTCATATCAGAAATTAAGGCACTGGAATCATTGTGAATAGATGCAGTACTAGTGACTATATTAGCCCTGTTCACAGTGTGCTCACTTCTTAAGGGAATAGTTCTACCAGTAGGCATCCATTTTCTAGTGGGCATTGTCTGATTATTCTTATGACCAACAGGTATCCAATAATAGCCTATCTTACCAAATGTTCTTCCTGTGGGTTTCCACTATTTTCTAACTTTCATTCGTTTTTGCCTTTTTGCCTTTTTAGCATTAACAACATTAACTGGACAATTAACATCATTAGTCAAAACATTAACACCACATTTATGATTAGAAACATAATTCAAGCAGACATTAATACAAGGTTTGCAAATAGTATCAGAATTCGAATTAATTACAGTACGCCTATGGCTCATACTAGAATCAACACGATTCGTTTTATTCGATTCAAGCTTAAAGTTCCTAGATTGTTCTTCTACTCTTTTCCAGTGCACATTCTTAGCTAGCGAGGTCCTATCATTCCTTGTATTGTCTTGAGACTTTGACCTGCTCCCTTTAATGTCACTGATTACTCCTGTAGAGGGAATGGGAACATTAGTTGGTTTTACTATTCTTTGCATCACCTGTTTAGATGTGCTGGGATCTGATCTACATGCAGGCACACTAAAGTTCACTTTCTTAAAACTAGAAGTGCTGGGATTTGTACTCCTAGAAGGCACACTTGAGTTCTCTTTCATAGCATTGACATATTTGGAATCTGAACTACTTAAAGGCACACTAAGGTTCACATTCAAGTCATTGGGCATCGAATGAATATCATACTTGGCATTAGGCATCGAACATGGAATCAAAGGATTAACTCTCTCACCTAAGGACTTTGGGCATATTGTGATCAAGCATTCTAGGATTTCTTGAGATCGTTTGGCATATAAGCATGCATGTCCAATTGCATTATCATGAGGTTTCTCTAACTTATCCTCTTCAACAATCTCACGCAGACATTCTAGGCAATCCTTAAGGGATGAGAAGTATGTTTGAACAACAAGTTTGTTGTTCCTGAGATGAGGAGGGACATATTTCACAGACAAAGCATATTTATTACAAGAGTGAACCTTTGATACACCATTCTCCCCATTGGTCATTGGCATTTTCCCTTTTACCTGACTCTTCAGATTCTCAATTTCCTTTTGCAATGAAGCTATTTGTTCGTTATTTTTGTTACGAGTGACCTTTATTGATTCAAATAACTCATTGAAATGACGTTTAACCTTTTCATTTTCTTCTAGAAAACTTTCGTTTTCCTTTTGTAATGCATTTACTAGGTTTCGAAGATGAAACGTTTGAGAATTCTGAGAATCTAAAGGAGGAGGTATTTGGGAGCCTGTCATATTGTTCGTTTGACCCTTTAATTGAGAGATTTGGGCTTTCAACTTTCTGATCGTGTTGCAATGAGCTTGAATCTGTTCATCACGTTTGTTAATTTTAAAAACTGCATCAAACTTTGGAGCATCTGAGGATGTCTTGATATTTGAAGTTTTGACATTTTCTTTAAGATGTTGATATTTTAGTTGTAAATTAAAATGCTCAACTTCTAGTTTAGAAAAATGTTTAACCAAATTGTCGTGATCATCCAGTTCAATTTTCTCATTTAGTTCAGAATTAGTTTTTTCAAGCTCAATGACACGATCATGGGAGACTTTTAGGGCAACCGATAATTCATGAAATTTGGAAGCATTAATGGAACAATTTGTAGCAGTGAAAAACACATCTTGAGAAATACATTCAGAAATCAGGTTCTCATTTAGTGTATGCAAGTTCTTCCTCTCAATCTCATTATATTTTAGTGCTCGCTCATAGTTACTAACTTCAACTATCATTGCATCAAATTCCTTTTCCATTCCCTTAATATCAATTTCTATCCCCTTTTTAAGACTCTCAAAGTGATCTTTTAGAAGTTTAAAGAAAGGCATGACCTCAGTCAAATAACATTCTTTCATTTGCTCAAAACCCCTTTCTCCTTCAGTTATACCAGTGGGTGTGATCCTTTTCTTGCAAGTTTTCTCAAAATCAACAAATAGTTGAAATATAACATATTGGCTAATTAAGGTGTTGCTTTTAGTCGCAATTGTTCTAGGAACAAGATGCACTGGTGTATTAGGAGGATACACAGTCGCTCTAGGCATTTTCCAAAGGGGAGGGTTTGTTTCAACAATATTTTCAGCTTTCTGCTTATCTAGATCTATTTTCCAAAAAACTTGTTCGGGAGTCAACAATGTCTGAGGCTTAAACTTGTTCAAGGAAATCCAGTTTTCCTTCTTATAATCATGGGGTGTGATCTTTATTTTCTTTTCTTTACATTTAGGATCATCTAATTTCTTGTTCATCTTTTCCCTAGTGACTTCATCTGATTTCTTATCTTCCTCAGTGCACTCAACGCAACTAGGTTTCTGTCTAGGTTTAAGGATTTCATTGCCATCATAAAGAACCTTATGAGCATTTCTAGCCTTTTTAATAACTTCTGGATTTGGTTCCTCAATAAGGGGAATGCTATGCTTATCGCTTAAGACTCTATGCTTAGTGATCATGTGAGCAGTCTGAATGGTGTTCCCTTGTATGTACAGCTTGTTTTCAAGTTTGTTTTTCAAAGTTTTCAGATTAGAAAAATCTTTTAAGAGTTTTGATTCCTTTGCATTAAATTCTTGCTTAAGCATTTTCACATTTTCTTGAAGTTCTTGTTTTTGCTTAGCAGTTTTAGAAAGCTTTTCTTGCAAGGAATTTAACTCTTGTTTTAATACTTCTTCTCGAAAATTACTTTTTCTAATGATTGTACGCACTTGGTCATCCATTTCCTGCTCACGAGAGGTCAACTCAAATTTTGCACGTTGTTCATAGATAGCAACACGTTCTTTATAGGCATTTAGTTCAGAAATTACAGAATCATCAGGGGCACATGCAGTGTATTCATCAAAAACATAGTTATTGTTGACTGCAGAAGATGCATCACTTGGTACAGCTTCACTTTCACTTTGTTTCACATATTGATCATATGGGACAACATTGATATTATCCATATTTTCAATATTTGATTCAATAGTTTCAGTTAATTGTACTTTGTCATGCATCTTTTGCACATCAGCATCATCGTATAGTTTTAATACCTCTGAGATGAGTTTGTCTTTGGATGAGCCAGCATGAGGTGAAGATGAGACCTTGGGAGAAACCATTGGAGAAATGCTAGCCATAAAGATTGTGTGTGCAGTAGGTCCATCATCCACATCAGAGTCGTATGCATCACAATCAGCGACTTGAAAGGCATTCTGATGATTTTGACCTATTTCCTGAATAGGCTTCTCATCCACATCAGCATCATAGGTCTTGGCATTACCCTCAGCAAGAAACAACAACTCCTCTTCATCCAAAGCAGCACCATTACCCTGAGCTTGTACAAGCAGCATCTTATCTCTGAAATATTCAGCATTCTGTGGACGTTTTGGAGATGTGCAGTTCCTTGCAATGTGTCCCTCACCACCACAGTTGTAGCATTTGATCGGCTTAGTTTGACCTTGATTACCATTCCTTCCTCGATTCTGATTACCAACATAACCTCTACCAGCTCCACCTCTTCCTTGATCAAACTGCCTTTCTTGAACTGACTGCCCCATAATTTTCCCATCTCTGATCAAAGCATGGTTGTGAAGATTGGAGGCGGTTCGAATCTCATTGCAGGTGTGAAGTTTGTTGGTGTGAGGTGAAAGTGTCTTGTTCTCTTTAACCATGAGTGTCAGTTGAGTGATGAAATGTTCCATGACAGCATTTGCATCAGGTTGCTTGAACCTTGGATCATAAATGGGTTTGTGATTATCATCATTCATGGGTACAACTTGAGAAGCATTGGTGGTAATCCTATCATTTGTGAAAAAGGCAGTTGAATCATTTGTAGAGCTTGTTTCTCCCTGACCTTTGAACTGATCAAGAATCCTCTTTTCAAACATGGCATGTCTCTCATTCTGAAGGAGGAAGGCATAGAGTTGCTCATAGTTTGTATTCTTCAATCCTTTAGTGAGCTTCACAGAGGTGAAAAACTTGTGCCATTCGGGATTCATGTTGTTCACAAACTTAGAGTTCAGCTGAATGTTAGGCATAGTCATTCTGATGTTCCTAATATCATTCACCAGCTTATGAAATCTCACATAGTACTCATAAACACTCTCATCTGGTTTCATCATACAGCTGCGATTCTCGGTCTTCAATAGTTAGCTCAGAACCAGAGAGAAGCATCTTGACATTATCCCATACGGCTTTAGCTTCAGTGTTGTGATTGATAAGCTTGTAGATGTCTTTAGGAAGACCTTGAAGAACAATGTTAGAAGCCCTGATATCAGCATCGAATCTCTTTTTCTCCTTATCATCAAGCTCATCATACATCTTTGGTCTGTCCATTCCGTAAATCAGAGTTCCATCTTCAGCAGTATCAAGTACATCTCTAGTCGTCTCAACTCGATACGGTCCTTCATCAATGGATTTGAGAATGTTGACACCATTATCCTTTCCAAGACAGTACAATCTGATTCGTTGAGCCCAAGAATCATAGTCAGTTCTATCAAGCATGGGTGGACGAGTATCTGAACCAGCTGCTTGAACATCCTCGGTAACAGTGGATATGATAGTAGGAACGTTGGTAGACATGTTAACAGTTTATATGGGATTTTATAACTCTATGATTAAACCGGGAAATAGATTCTTTCACGGGATTTTACTAAATCAAGAGAGAACCGTAAAAAAATAACCCAAGTCGCTAGAAGATTATGCACCAAGTCGCTAACACCTAATTCGCTATACTACCAAGTCGCTAAAGTCCCAAGTCGCTAAACAAATGCAAGTCGCTAAGTAGTAACTCGCTAAGCCTCAAGTCGCTAGCAAAATTTTGGCAGCAATTCGCTAGTCAAGTCGCTAAAGATTCAAGTCGCTAAAGAGCAACTCGCTACAGACCAAGTCGCTAACACCAAGTCGCTACCCGTAGTGGAGAGTCCACTACTTGTACTGTTAGTCGCTAGGCCTAAGTCGCTAGCTCCAAAACTGTAACTCGCTACAAAATTGCAAAGCAAGTCGCTACTAAGAAACAACTCCGTAGGTCAAGTCGCTAGCATGAAAAACAACATAAACATCACTTTTCAATCCAAAAACAACCCAACCAAGATGATTCAAGCTTACCAAATGAAAACCTAAACACTTGTGATGTTTCTAAACATAAAAGTACTAACAAAATCCAAGCTTTAACACAAGAAATCAACCAAATGATGCACAAACCACTAAACTTTTTCAAACTCAAAAACCACCTAAAAACCACTAGAAATCCAAAGATGTGCAAGATATGATCTAACCTGGCTCTGATACCAATTGTAGGATATTAGTTTTCACATACACATCAAACCATAACAACAAGGTGGCGTATAAGTGGAATTCTAGAGAGAGAAAGTTAGAGGTTTAGGGAACTTTAGTTAGAGAAAGAAAATTCTTATTATGAGCTCCAACTCTCTACCTTGAGAGGTAGAGAGTATTTATAGTCTTACATAAAACGCCACACAACGGGCTGTGGATCAGGCATACAGTGGGTAAAGACCCGTCCGTCCTCCACGGTGTTACTTAACTAAATACTACTTAACTTAAAATAACTACGACTATGAGCTTTCTAATGATTACATATACTTGAGGTGACCGACTCTTTAATACCTGGAATTTCTAATTCCTAACAGGTAGGGTGGTAATTTGGTTTGTAGAATAATTCATGGAGTGGTTCATAAGGTATTTTGATTATAATGGTCTGTGGAATAATCGGAATCAGTTTGTATGGCAACTCATTTATTTAGTTTATAGGAGGGTAACAAGGTAGGCATTGTTATTCTTAAGAGGTGGGTGGAGCTTCTCAGTACCAAAATTTCAAGGTAGGGCGTAAAATTTTCAAGTTTCTGTCCTTTATCATGCCTTTCTAGATTTTGCTAAAGGTTTATTATTCTTTTTGTTGCCCATTCTCGCTAGGGGATTTTTCTCATAGGTGCTATTGGAAGGTTGCTCCTAGAGTTGCTTGGTTTGCCTATGGAATGTAAGGTTTGGGGTAGGAGTGACTATAACATAACCCGATTGTGATATGGAAATATAAGGTTTATGACTAAGGAATGCCAGTGAGTGGCTTATGATTAAGGAATGCCAATGAGTGGCTTATGATTAAGGAATGCCAGTGAGTGGCTTATGATTAAGGAATTCCAATGAGTGGCTTATGATTATGGAATGCCAATGAGTGGCTTATGATTAAGGAATGCCAATGAGTGGCTTATTACATGTTTATCAATCAATTTTTCACTGGACATAACACTATTATAACTATCCTAAGTATTGAAAAATTCACCTCTGAGTCGGACATAGGTGATCAGGCTATGTCCCATTGTCCCTGGTTGAATATAGGTGATCAATTGTTGAATATAGGTGATCAATCTATATTCAACCGAGGTTCAATGAATTTTGAAATACTTAGCTTAGTTACGCTAGTAATATGTCCCAATACTTTTAAAAGTTATCTTAAAGACTAGAACAATTATTCCATTTATGTGAGGGAAAAGCTGCAGTGCTGTGATACGTAAATATACGTATAGGGAAGATAATTATAACCTATAATAAAATTAGGTGAGTAGTGATAAAACATGTATCTTATCAAGTATGATCTCAACAGGATCATAAGTGAGGCATCAGCTCGGCAGGCAGGCACGTGTCGGTCATAGGGTTAAGTTTTTGTAAAAGTGGTTATAGTCTAGGTTTTAAAATACCCAGTTCTCTATAACCTGGCTCTGATACCAATCTGTAACACCCCCAAAATGGCTCAGCGGAAGCAAACAAGTATTGGGGTTCTACTAAATTGATATCACAACATAAGCATAGAACAACTGATTTTCATAAAGAAACTTTTATTCATTCTTAAAACAATGTTTACATGTTTGATTTGTGCGGAAAATGGCCCATTATTAAAATATGGTCCCAATACATAAATCAGAGCCGTCTATGACAATGCCATGCCTTTGCCTTGCGCCTCCAAGATAAGCTATCACCTAAAATCCTGAAGATACATGCTAAAAAGTGTCAACACGAGGTTGGTGAGTTCATAGGTTTATTTAAATAGCACTACGGTATACCACCTAACATTTGGTTTTGATAATCATTACCTCTTGCATAATTTCATAAAAAAATTATGATTACATTACATAAAAGAATTTCATTAGTGGACCATAAGTAGGGTATATGTACATTACAACGAATATAATGTCATATATTGAATCTATTACGCTAGCACTAAGTTCATGCAACCGAAGCTACGACAGTTTCTGTATGCAAAATTTAGTCATACAAATAAGGAGCCCATGGCGAGTGTTTATCCAAATACACTCGGTTTTGACATGCTATATGTTTCACCTTGACCCATGCGGGGCCAACCGAGCAGGGGAGTCACCCTCAATAGATCTATTTATAACATTCGCGCTTCCCAGCAGGAATTTACGGTTCATGAAAAGGGCAATGTGGGATCTAAGGACTTAGGCTAAGCTGCGTAATATTCTAAGTCAAGCACTATGGTTTGGTCCATAAAACATCTATGTGTGATGTAACTTTAAACATATCAATCATAAAGCATAGTATGCATAGAATGCACAATTTCAGTAATTAAATCATTTAAGTAAAATGAGCATGTATCTTCCCCCAAAACAGTTATAAAACAAGTAAAAGTAGGGGCTATGAAACTCACCTTGGCAATTAGTAGTCCGAAGGGAATTAAATCAATTATTGGCAGTGCACGGCTCCGACACGCAACCTAATTTAGTACGGCATATTTAGTCTTTATGTTTAAGACTCGATAAAGTTTAACTAACTTTATAAATTTTTAAATGTTTTTGTTGTTGTTGTTGCTTATGTGGCATCTTAAAACAATATACAAGGATTTGGGTGGATTTTTGCTTATGAGGGTATGACATGGAAGGAATTTCGAAGAAGGAATTGCGACTTTGGTTCCATGATGGCTAAATGATAATATACGGAAGAATATTAAGAGCGAATGAGACCGAATGATGACCCCGAAAAGAAAAGTACATATATTATGAGATGTATACGGTGGGAATGAAGGAGATTTGTATATATATATATATATATATATATATATATATATATATATATATATATATATATATATATATATATATATATATATATATATATATATATATATATATATATATATATATTCTTGTCATTTAGTATATTAGAATAAATGTCTTTAGAAAACTTAAGTATAACATATATTGTATACATATTTGGAATTTGAAAAATTAATGTAAGTCTCATAATACTCACATGTATTACAATTACTTATTTAAATCAATTGTTTTCATTTAAGAAAAATCAAGTTTTAACTTAATTTTTATTCAAGTTGCATTTATAAAAATACAATGTAAATTTCAATATTTCATTTGTAAAATTTATTATATTCATCAAAAATATGATATGACACAAGTGTATATTTGGTTCGCTTAATGAGACTAATGTCATAGTATATTTTACTAGGTCTTACACTTTTAAGCAATAGTTATAAGTTTTTGTCTCAAAGCTTCTTATATGAGTTACAAAAAATATAGCTCACATGTTATGCATAAATCTTGTTTTATAGTATGTTTTCGAGTTTCATCCGACCTTTACATTCTTGTTATTTGGCTTCGTGCCATCATTTTTTGATAATGACAATAATTTATCACAAGATATTTTGAAAGTCGTGGATCATAGATGGGTAAGGATCAATGAACCGTGTCCTTGATGTATGACGAGGGACGGCGTCGTGGATGACGGGTCGAAGTAAGATGAAATGAGACGAAGAATAGCTTGAGTCGACCAAAATTAAACACCTCCTGGTGGCTATCGCAAATCAAATTGGGCCCTATGTTACATACATACACCATAATTGAGTTGGACTTGACCTGGTAGTAATACAAGACCAATGCACCCTTTTTACCCAGATGGGCTTGTAGCCCAGAAAAACACAACACTTGGTGAAGCCGGGCTTGGGGCCCAGGTTTAAAACTAATACCATACATGCTTAAAATCTCTTTTTCTTTGAATGTTTTTGACTCGAAGGAATTCCATTAGTCACAAGAATACCACAACCTTAACACTTATTGGTCTAGATGAACAAGCTCACGAGGCCCTCTCGACCACATTCCCGTGGCCTTGGGCAGTCACAATATCAAACACTCTTCGGGGTGTTCTCCCCTTAACTCGAAGTAAAGCAAACACCCTTTGGTGTTTCTTGGTATATCGAAAGTAATACTAACCGAGACAACTTCTAACAACAAGAATAAGGATCAACACAATGACATACACCTTGAGGGCACATACGGTTTATGACCCAGCCTTGGGTTCTCGTGTGTCAGGTACTACCCGACTCGAGTGGATAGCTCGACATCATCACCCTTACGGTTCTAAGGGTTATGTGAATCCAACGCGAACAAAGCAAAAACGAGTACCCTCCAAGAGGGGTTTCAACCCCAGTCGCGACAACCATAAATAAGCAAAAGGGGATAAGTTGAGACTAATATGTAAATGAAATAAGCCAACACTAATTTTAAAGAGTATGTTTCCTTAGTTTTTACCACATTTTTAGCAACAACAACAAGAACCACAACCACTGATTTAACGTTTCATTCAATCGGTTTCAACTTATCAAGACAACTTTATCAATTTAGAGTCACAATTACTTAAAAGTAACAAGGCAACCCTTAAATAAACCAAATCAAGATCTTCTTGTTATTATTTCCATTAATTCGGTAAGACAGAAAAGTAAATAACTTTAACATCTATTTTAATTTATAATTTGGTATGGACAAAAATCTTACATTTCAAATTAGACAAATGGTGTTATCAACTCAATTGGTTCAAAAGAAAATAACAATAAATATGCTCTTACAATGAACCCATTAGTGGGTCGGGTAGCCATGGACACCGAAAGACCTAAAAGCTCATTTAGAGAGGACTCGGGACGAATTAGAGCAATTGATAAGTGGAATGGATTCCTTATGCATCCAATAACAAAACCCCAACTCAATTTCAGGAAGCCCTTTAATTTATAGAAACCCTAATTTTGTGATTGTGTGATATGTGACTACAAACTGAAATTTGTGAAGCTATAAAAGAAAATAAGATGAAACATTGAATTTCACTTTCTTGGTCTCCCTTCCTGTAATACTTCCTATTCTTCTTCTTTGTGTTTGACCTGTGGTTGCGCGTGGGGAACAGAAAAGTCGAGCTATCCTTTCATTCTTGTATGACTTTTACTCTGATAAGGATGGGTTAAGCTAGAGAGAGATGAAAGGTTATGGTGATGTTTCATAGATAAAGGAAGAAGTAGGTTATGAAAACATAGGGTAGGGAAGGAGGCGTGGAGAGACAGAAAAAATTTCAGGAGGAAAAGATGCAAGACACAATGTGGAAAGAGAGTTATTTTTACTCTTTTGTCGTCTTATTATCATTACATTATAATTGGTACCCCGTGTTCTGTCGAATCTCCATGAAATTATACCTTCCTAGTACCCGAAAAATATAGGAATTATATTTTTGGAAATGATTTCTTAAACGTAATAATATAACATTATTATTACGTAGAAATTTAATTATAATGTTTGCCATTACAAACTTGGTGTCGGTATGCGTTCGATGCCGTGATTTTATAATTTCACAAGATGACCTCTCGTTTTCTTTCTTAAATTATCAATGAGTGATAAAAATGTATATTTCACTTATCTCGGTATTTATTTATTTATTTATTTTTGTATGCTACTGCGCTGCAGTATGAAGGTAACTTCCCGAAACAATGGATTAAGCTTATGTATGCTTAAATTTTAACTTGGACAATAATAAATTCCACATTTATTATACAGATACTTAGTGGACAAGTATCGTGTATGCGGTGTCTTATTTTCAAAGAAACGAGATGACCTCTCATTTTTAAATCTAAATATTGACATCTGTCATAAAATAACCGATTTGAATTTTCTGACGTGATAAATATTATTAAAATAATCCGAAATTTTACGGGTTGTTATAGTCAGCTACTCCAAGAATTTGACATCGAAATCAAAGATAAGAAAGGAGCAGAGAATCTAGCCGCTGGTCATTTATCACGTCTTGAAAATCCCGATCTAGAGGAGTTGAAGGTAGAAGAAATCGATGATTACTTCCTTGATGAAACCCTCATGACCGTTGATGGAAACGACTATCCATGGTTTGCTGACTTTGCGAACTATCTCGCTGGAGGAATTCTCAGAAAAGGATTAACTCACGCTCAAAGAAGCAAATTCTTTTCGGAACTTAAATACTACTTTTGGGAAGAACCATATCTTTTCAAGTTGTGTTTTTGGTTCCGAAACCCGCAAGATTCTTGATGAATGTCATCAAGGCCCAACTGGGGGACATTATAGTCCTTCCACCACAGCTAAAAAAGTTTTTGATGCTGGATTCTATTGGCCAACAATATTCAAAGAAGTACATACACTTGTCCAAAACTGTGATGCTTGCCAAAGAACCACCAACCTTTCACGCAGAGACGGAATGCCATTGACAATCATTCAAGTGTGTGAAATATTCGATATTTGGGGAATTGATTTCATGGGACCATTTCCTAAATCCCACAAATACGAATACATTCTCGTTGCTATAGATTATGTGTCCAAATGGGCAGAAGCTGAAGCTTTACCAACAAACGATGCTCGTGTCGTCGTTAATTTTCTCAAAAAGCTTTTCGCTCATTATGGAATTCCCAAAGCCTTGATAAGCGATCGAGGAACCCATTTATGTAACCGAAAAATGGAGAAAACCATGAAAAGATATGGGGTTCATTAGCGATTTGCGACAGCTTATCACCCACAAACCAGTGGCCAAGTTGAAAACACCAACAGAGCTCTTAAAAGAATACTCGAAAAAATAGTGAAGGATAATCCTTCAGTGTGGTCGCAGAAACTTGACGATGCTCTGTGGGCGTTTCGTACGGATTACAAAACTCCTATTGGCATAACTCCTTACAGACTCCTGTATGGAAAAACTTGTCATTTTTCGTTCGAAGTTGAACATCGTGCTTACTGGGCTCTTAGAAACTGTAACACCGATCTCAAAATAGATGGAGAAAAGATATTTTTGCAATTGCACGAACTCGACGAATTAAGACTCCGAGCTTATGAAAATTCCAAACTGTATAAGGCCAAAACAAAAGCTTACCACGATAAAAATCTGAGAATTTGAAAAGAATTCAAAGCCGGAGATAAAGTTCTGCTTTTCAACATGAAATTTAAATTCAAAGCTCTTAAATTACAACCAAGATGGTTTGGCCCATATATCGTTAAACATGGATATCCATCGAGATATGTCGAACTTTATGACAAACAGGGTGGACGTTTCATCGTTAATGTGCACCGAATCAAATTATACTACAATAAGGAGCAAATGAATGAAATATCAGTTAAGACAGTTTTACTTGAAAATGAATTCGAAACCATCACCTTTGTAGCACCTTTTCCAGGAAGAATCCCATAAAATGTTCCTTGGAAACCATCCGATGAGTTCATTTGGAATGATATTGATGCAACTGGTGAAGAATTAATGTATGTCCCGGAACTTTTTAAGATGTTCAAGGCTGCAACTGCGGCCAAGTAAATTCGGGAAGATTTGAGTCAGGCTGATGACTCATTAATAAAAAAGCGCTTCTCGGGAGGCAACCCGTGTGTTTCAAGATTTGATTTTATGTGGTCACGCCTTAAGTTTAAACCCTTGGTTGAACTTAAGTGTGGGGGGGGGGGGGTGCCACATCTTAATAAAACTCTTTTTGTTTGTATATAAGATTTTGTGCAGGTAATGATTACTCCAGTGGACGCTCGGATAAAGAAACATAAGCTGGCAAACTCATTGGAATATCTGGTTTTATCTCTATTTCCCTATTTCTATACTTTGAAGTGCGTTTTTCACATTGAGGACAATGTTTAACTTAAGTGTGGGGGGAGGGGGTGAATAGGAAAATTAGAGTTTTTAAGCTTAAATTTAAAATTTTGTTTCCCTTGTGATCTAGTTATTTTCACGCTTTTAGGATAATATATTAGAATAACTGGATCAAACCACTGGTAAAACTGGTAATATTTGAAACTTTGAGATGCATTCCGATTAATTTTGTAATCCATTCTGGGATCGATAACATTTGCTAGCACAAATTATAGCCCTTACCACTAAAATTGTGAGGATTTGAGCTTGTTCTATATAAAGCATACATCTTTTATGCTTGAATCTTTTGCTATGAGTGTACCGGTGATTTTATTTATTCTAGAACTTGTACTTGTAAATCATTACCAGACCGCAGTGAGATCGCATTCGTGCGATATAAGTGAATTCGTGTGATAAAGAGGCACCTTAGGATTTAACCCAAATGGCCTTCCATTTTCCATATTAGTATATATTAGCTAGCCACATCGGTTAGTTAACCACCTACATGGACCCATTTGTAGCACTCATCTTTAGTGCTAGATACCCCTAGTTACACCCTCTGAGCCATCCTTTTCGTTTTTGATAAATCCAGAAAATACAAAAAGATTTTACACTTTAAACCTTAGCCAAACCCTTGTCAATGTCTAAACGTTTGGTTGCTAGTCGCCTGGTATGAGAAGATTGTTTAAATGATTATGAGTAACCGCACCTTGTTAGTTGTGTGAGCCATTTCAAGGATGAGCTTATGTTAAAAATAAATAAATAAAAAATGTGTGAATGTATTAGCCAATGTGCTATGTTTGAAGAAAAGTTGTTATGGAAAATCAAAGCGAAGAGTTATGGAAGTCCGAAGAAAAGAAAATGAAGCTATAATCATTCATTGGTTTGCGGATTGTTTGGTAACTAGCAACATGGGTATTAGACATGATTCTATTTTTATTTTAACACAAATTTCATTAACATTCCCATGCCTTATCCATACCCTTAGCCCTAAGCCTTAACATTATAACCCGAATAAAAGTCCTCTTTTGATGTTTTTGCTTGGTGCTCACGCCACGTCGGTGGAGTTTTGTTTCTTGTACAAGCTTATGGTAATAATCTAATCATGACTGAGAAATGAGTGTGATTTATCTTATTACTCCACTAAAAATTGAGTGATTGAGTGAATTATATTTCGTTCCTTTTTCGTGAGGTGTTTTGAAATGTTAATCATGAAAGAAAATCATTGGATATTAAAAGCTTAATTGATAAATCTTCTCTCGTACTTGTACTTGGTGGATTTGCATCATATTTTTCGTAATCATAATTTTGTACCATTGGATGTTTTTCCTAGATTTGCTTGAGGGCAAGCAAAGTTTAAGTGTGGGGGAATTTGATAACGCTCAGATTGTACATGTTTTCAGTAGCGTTATGTGTGCTTTTGTATATGTTATTTGGTTATATTTGTATGATTTTAGTACTTAATCGCATCAAAAGATGTTTGTCTAGTATTTATAACCAAGTGCAGAGAAACGGAAGGAAAAGTAAAAGAATGTTCAATTATAGGAAGATTCCCGTTTCAGTGAAGCATGTCAAGCACAAATCAGTATTTCAAGTACCATAGAAGACCAAGATAATTGAAGAACCAAGCTCTACAAATTAGAATAAAGTTAAAGGTCGATTTTCCGTCACCCAGGAATACCAACCGAGTCGGTTGCAACCGCAACCGGATCGGTTGGATGATGGTCATAAGGTACCTGTGAAGATGGACCAACCGATCGGTTGCCACCCGCAACCGATTCGGTTGGAGTAATGCTAGAAGACCAAACGGATCGGCTGGACCTTCGACCGATCCGGTTGGGAGACTTGTTTCTGCCAAATCTTCATCACTAAGCTTCCCCATTGTATCCAAACAATTCTAGGTCCTTCCCTTGGTGTATTCTAGTCCCTTCCTAACTCCTTGGAGGCCAAGTTCAGCAATTAATACCCTAGGACTTGGAACTAGTATAAATAGAGACCTTTTGTAAGCATATGAGACACACACTTCAATACAACTCTCTCTACTCATCAAACAAAGCTCTTAGCTTTCAAATTCGTCCTTAGAAGTCAAGGAAAGTTTGGAGTTCCAGAAGTACCACATTTGGAGGTCAAAATCCCAAGGAGTCTACCCCAATACTTTGGGAATCATTACTTCACCATTTGTAATCTTATTCCAAGCATTGTAAGACTTTTAATCATGTTTTCTAATGTTCAAAGTTCTGAGTTTATGTTTATGTTTGCTATGAGTGGCTAGTTTCTTTATACACATGCTTAAATGATGTTGATTATAATATGATTAGTTTGTGATTGTGTTAACATGTTTTAATTCAATTTCAAGTTGATTCTAAGATCCAGTTGTGCTAAAGTTTCATAGTGACATTTGTTAATCAAGTTTGACTAGTTGATAGTAATCGTAGAGGTCGAAAGAACTTATTGTTATTCAACTAGTTATAATCATTTTGTCTATGGATGATTGGTTTTACCCATTATTCTTGATTAAACAAAGAAACTAAAGTGTTGTTGTAATAAGAACGCTTTTTGATTATCAAGTTGGATTGATTGGTAACATCTAAAAGGTTGTAAGATTAGTTGCTAACAATCAATTGTAACCTTTTGTCTATAATCGGTTACCTTTTGTATTGACCATTTCTTAAGCAAATTTGATAAAGCAAATGGATGTTTTTGTGTTTAAGTTTGTGAAAATAAACTTATGAAACTTGAATTGATCTTGAATTGATTGGTTATGTTTTTATGAACTAAAATCTTGACGATGATTTAACTTGTAAGAGCAATAGATTGGTACTCCAACTAATTATCATAACCAACATGTTAAGAGGTTAACACAATCATACTAATCAAGGATAAGAAACTAGTTTAAGCAAGTGCAGTTTTTAATCATCTGAATTTCATTATATCTATTTTCATTGTTATATGCTTTTGGATTGCCTTAGTTGATTTAGACTTGTTAATCAGATTCACTCAAATCCCTGCGAACGATCCCAACTTACCTTCAAAATCTTGCCATAACAGACGAGTGCACTTGCTCGTATGTGTTATTGTTAAAATTGGTAAATCGTCTTTTATAAATTTAAAACTTGTACACACATAGCACATCAAGCATCATCATATCCTGTCTGCCTGATGATGTTATGGAGTATGTCATTGGCTGTAGTATAGCTAAACAAACCTGGAATGACCTGGTCCACAGCTATGAAGATCCCTCAGATACCAAGAAAAACAAGATTATGGACCTGAAACTTGAGTACAATACCTTCAGGGCTAAAGACTCAGAAACTCTCTCTCAAACTTACACCCAGTATAAAACTTTGTTAAATGAATTGTCAAATGATGGTGTAAAGTTGTCCAAACATGAAATCAATGTTGGTTTTGTCAATTGTCTCCCAGAGAAGTGTTTAAATTTCTATCAGGGACTTAGGAATGCTAATCATATTCAGAATCTTGAACTTCCTGAAATTTATGGGAAATTTGTCTATGAGGAAAACCTCATCAACAGACGGTACCCTGACTTGAAAAAGTATCAAGAAGTCAAGAAGTCCTTGACCACCACTTCAACACCAGTATCAACTGCTTTTTATTCTAACAGTGTGGTTCAAGATTTTCAGGAAAAATCAGACGATGAGGCTGATGAGAGAACAAGCGAGGAGTACCTGAATGACTTAAACATTGAGTTTCAGGAAAGGGCACTCTTTGCTAACACTAAAAGGTTTATACGAAGAAACAAAAGTTTTTCAAATGCTAAAGCTAATGAGGACACTGAATGTTTTAAGTTTCACAAAAGAGGTCATTTTGCCAAAGATTGTTTTTCAAAAACAATTTCTGAACCCTCTTACAAACCCTCAGGGTCAAATCAGTCCTTGGGCTTTAGCAAATTTCAACCAAAATTCTATCAGTCTCATCAAAATTTTCCAAACAAGTCTGACCAAAACAAATATGTCGATTTTGAAGCTAAGTATAGGAAAGCCAAGGCTAAACTAGCACTTCTTGAGGCCACTCCCTCAGAAACAACAAATGTAAAATCTATGCAGGTTAAAAACAAGGGCCTGGTAGCTGAAGTCTTTGACTAGGATGAAGAGCCAGTCTCCTCAGATGATGAAATGGTGCAAGTCAGTGCACTGATGGCTCTCTCAGAAGAGGACAAGCTAGCCGTTGGGAAGAATCATGCTAGGAATGGTGAATGGGTTAATATTACAATGAAGAAGGTAAACATTTAACTTTCTATGGATGATAATTTTGATTGGCAGTCGTTTGTGAACTATATCAATGTTGACCTTAAGTTTGTAGAGGAGCAAAGCTTAAATCTTTTTTCTAAATACAACAAGTTAAGTTTTGAATTAAATAAGTGTAGGGATGAACTGCTTCTTTTAAAACAAGCCAAGCTTGAGGTTGTTACACTGCAAATTCAAAACACTGAATTAGTTAAAAGAAATCAAGCTCTTCAGGAAGAACTTAAAAAGGAAAAAGATATCATTGAAAGTTGGACTGCTAAGAATCCTAGAGTTTTTGATATTGTTCAAGCCCCCAGTAGCAAAAAGAGAATCCTAGGTGAAGATCATCTCACTCATCCTCTCAGTGAAGACCAAAGCCCAAAACCATTCGTATCTGCTGGTATGCTCTCCAAAAAGGAGTAAATACCTAAACCCAGTGATTGGGTTAAAGGGTAAACCCGGAGAGTAAGCTTCCAAATTTTGATTCTGGAAGGATGCTTGGACTCCCTGATGTACCCTGTAGTACTGAACATATCACTGAGTCTGAAGCTAAATCTGAAGCTCCGCTTCCACCTCTGAAACATCTTCAGGGTGCTGCATCTAGCTCTGAGCTTACTCATCTACAGTTCAACCCTCACTCTCCTAAAGAAAGGTTAGGTCTAGGCAGAACCATTTTGAAAAGACCAACAAAACCAACCCAAGAAGATTACGTTCCTAATGAGACTTCCACATCTTCAGTTCCTACTGAAGCAGACTGATTGGTGCAAAACCGTCAAGTTTTCTCACGCGAGCTGATCACTTGTGAATGACCAGCCGCAAGGAACTTAAAACAGCTCACACACCAATTGCAATTTAGATCAGGAGAGTATAGTGTTTCCCCAGGTCGTTAAGTCCCAACGAGCTGTGCAAGAATAGTCAGACGTAAAGTGATCCAGAGGATTTGAACGGGAAAGGATTGTGGTTGATCTATACCTAAAGAGAAAGCCCATAAACTACAGGGGCTTAAATGCAAATTAAAGAAAGTTAAAAAGATAAAAACTATTAAATAAACGCTATCACTATATTTAAAATGATGTTTTTGTTTTTATGTTTTTATAAAACTGGAATTAAAAACTACGTTACGTACAAGTAAAAACGTGAAACTTACACAATATAAATCCTAAAAATATGAAAAATACATTTTTACAATCCTAATGATAAAAGAAAATTTATAGAAAAAGAAAATTATTTTTATAACTATTTATCTAATTATTATTAATTAAAAACTATTTTTAACTATTTAATAATAACCTAAAATGCAAGAAAATAGGAAATAAAACTAGAAAAATAAAATTAAGACTTAGAAAAATCTAAAATATCAAAATAGAATTTTCAAAACTATTTTTATATTTTTCTAATTATTTTTGTATTTTTTATGAATTTTAAACTATTAAAAACTAATTAAATTACTAAAAATTACAAAAGAAACTATGAAAAATCTGGGAAATTACTTTTTTTACTTTTTATATTTATCTAAACCTAAGAAAAATGAAAAATTATTTTTTTGAACCTTTTCTTAATTTTTTTTTATTAAAAGCTAATTAAAAATGCTTAAAAACTAATTTAAATTAAGAAAAATAGCAAATCTACTTAGAAAAATCTGAAAATTTCAGGAAAACTCTAAAATTATATTTGGAATCTAGGAAAAATGGAAAAACAGGCACTTATGTAGAGGAATTTGAAACTGCTATAGCAAGTGCTTTTGAATAAGCACTTGAATAAGCCAATTGAACACAACAAGCTACCAACTGTTTACAAAAGTCTAAATATGCTATAAGTACTGAAATGCAACTAAGAACAACAAGCTAAAGCTACTGATTTGCAATTACAACAGATTTGGCTTTTGACTTAATAAGCTAAAACAGAATCTAGGGTACCAAGTTTGAGCTTGTGCACAAGACTAAAAATAAGTTGAAAAGGAAAAACAGAAATTGGAACTTAATCTAGACCTGGGTGAGAGTGTCTAAACCAAAAATCAGACCATGACTAGCTCTTATGAGCCCTGTGCAACCTTGCACAAGATCTGAGAAAACTCAGTGAATACTGAGACCAGTGGAGCAGGGCACTTATGGCCTAAAAGAGGAGCAGATTTGAGACCTTTAACAAAATTGCAAAATTCCACAAAAATGCTTATAAGTAAAAAGACCAGGTGAAGTTTCTAAAATGCCAAGGTTCACTGATATTGGCTCAAAGATGAGTCAAGGAAAAATCCTTGCAGTTGGGCTCAAAACAGATTTTAGCAATTTTGACTTTTTGACAAGAATGATGAACTTTGACTATAATGAACTTTGAATCCAATTATATGACTGATGTTGAAGTAATATGATATGATAACACTAATGCAAGCTATGTTATTGACTTCTAAACACAAAACAATGATTTGCCAATCCTAAAATCACAACAGTGAGCAGTTGAGAATGATTTAGCTAAGATTTGACTTTTAGTGATTGCAGACCCAATTTATTGACTAATATGTGCTCAAATGAGCTTAAGAAACATGAACTAACAATAAGTATGCACTGAACAAGCCTTAAGGGCAATTTAAGCTATGAACCAAACACCCCTTATTATACTGATTTGCAAACTGAAACAAATCCAAACACTGAACCAGCATATATTATGATCAAACTCACTTAACCAGACCTAAATACATCTATTAGAACAGGATTTAACAGATTAAAACTACAAATACTGATTATGCTAAGAAACTTTGAAATGACTTACAACTTGTCCAAAGCTACAATGGCTTGCAAACCAGTGAACCCAAGGACACTATCCTATATAAACCAACAAATGGCTTCCAAATCAACCCAACTCCATGTCTGAATCAACCCAAATCCTTCCTGCATCACTTTTGGTTCTTGTTTTGACTTTTGTTGACCAGTAACTAAAATGCTTTAAACTTGCTTACAAGCTTACAAAAAGCTATTTTAAGCTTATATAAGCTTATATGAGATTGAGATTGAGCTGCTAAAAGCTTTAACAAATGAGTTTGAAAGTTAAAATTTCAACAGTGGACACATAATATGGAAATTGAACTTGAACTAAAATTGATACTTAAATAAAGTTGAAATACACTGAAAAGGTTTACTTTTGATACATAGAACCTTAAAAATACACTGAAAAACTAGTTAAGACATTACAAGCTAAAAACGACATACAATGTGAAAAAATTAAAACTAAACTAACTACTCTTTTTTTCTTCCTTTTCTTCCTCTTTTATAGCTCCAAACTGTCTTTCTCTCACCTCTGACCACTTCCCACCACACCTGAGAGCCAATGGGAGAGTTTTGTGGACTTTGGCCATTCACTTGGTTTTGGCGGGAAAAGGGCAATTTGAGTGTAGGGGTCTGAAAACTGCAACTAGGGGGGGTGGAGTAGGTATGATGATGAGGGGTTGATGTGGAAGAGATAAGGGGAAAAAGTGAGGTGATGGTGGCTGGATTTGCAGACATTGCAGTCAAGTGGAGGGAAAACCATATGGGAGGGAAAGGTTATGTTTGACTGGGTGGTTTGACCAGGGGGTCAAAAACAGGAAGGGTCAAGGGGTCAAAAAAGTGTAAGGGCAGGGGTTCAATTGTATTTTGACAAGGGTTTGGTTTTAGTGTAAATGATAAGGACTAAAGTTGCCAATCTGAAATTATGAAGGACCAATCTTGTAATTTTCCAAACTTGTTACAAGGGACCAATATTGACAAGTCCCAATAGTACAAGGACTAGTTTTGACATTTTCAAATTTCCATGGACCAAACTTGACATTTTATGAAAGTTCAGGGACCTTTTCTGCCATTTGACAAAAGATTTATTCAAGGACCATTTTTGACAATTTAAAATATTTCAGGGACCTTGAATAACATTTTTCTTTATTTTGTTTTACCAGGGACTGTTTTTGACAACTTTTGAAACTTGGGGGACTAAAACTCCAAATTATGCAAACTTTATACGTTTTTCACCAGATTTTGATATTTTTGCATTTAAAACACATAAAACACTTATTTGTGATATTTTTATCATTTTGATGCATTTCTGAGTGTTTTCAGATGTTTTTGCAGTTTAAACAGTACAAAAATGATGAGTATTTAGACACTCATCAATCCCCCACACTAAGATATTGCTAGTCCCTAGCAATGTTTTGAGAAAAATTTAATGGATTTCATCTCTTTACCAAAAGCCATTACTTCTGGAGTAGCCAAATGTTTCAGTTCAAGTAAGAACCTTGGTACACCGATAACCAAGTGATTTTGAGCAAACCACCAGCTTTCAACGGATTTGATTTGTCTTTACCAGAAGCCGTTTGCTCTAGACTAGCCAACTCTTAGATAAATTATCAATATTATCTTTGGTGAGCTGATTACCAATTATGGTTTTTCCACTGCCTTTACCACAAGCCATAAACTTGCGGGCTAGCCAACTCTTCACTTTTAAGGATATGGTGAGCTGAATACCATACAATTTTGGGCAAATTGTAAGCCGTCAACGGATTTGAGATATCTTTACCAAGAGCCGTTTGCTCTTGGATTAGCCAATCCTTATGTGGGTTAGACATGGTGGACTGATTACCATTTGTTGTGTTTAGTACATAGTACTTCCACTAAAAAAAAATTTAAAATTTGGCCATTTTGGGGGAAAAAGGGACTAAAAGGGTACATTTATGATCAAAATTCGCCAGAATTTCCCCCCCACACTTAGAAATGAATATTGTCCTCAATATTCAAAGTACCGGCTGTTATTCCGAAACTTAGAACGTAAAAGGATAACATTACTAGCTAAGTGTAGAAACACAACAATTATTCTCTTTTTTAATATTTACAATTTTCATTTATTTTAGATCTATATACAACATGTGGGGCATCTCCCCCACACTAGGGTGGGATACACGGGTGAAAACCCATGTTAAGCTACTATTTTTGATTACCGAGTCGCTAGCTTGACTCGACCCCGAATTGATTGGTTCATGGGGAAGTAAGTGGAAGAGACAATCTCCATCGGACTTTCATTCAAGATGTTTGGATAAACATTGAAGTACGTGAAAGTTCCACACCGATGAGATATATTCCCGGCTCAAGAATGATAAATGAAAATGCCGGGATCAAAAATAGTGTCCTCATTCCTGAAGGAGAAAAGGGAACGAGAAACCACACCATTTGTGAAAAATGGAATAAAGATGTGCATCACAATGCAATCCCATTCTTCATTAGTGAGGAGCAAATCACCATTTGTTAGATTTTTAAGCTTAGACTTGAAGCTTGTATGGTGATTGGCAACAAAATTTCCGGGAGGGAGAGATGGAAACGGTTCTTTAATCAACAGATTTTCAAGAAAGAGGATGTCTCCCTCCGAATCAAAGTAAGTATTGTCAATTCCTGTGGGGATTGACTCATCACTAAGAAAAGCATCGACCTCCTTCCAAAAGTTGTCATATTCCTCATCCGGAGTGAGAGAAGGAATGGAAGACTCGGAAATGGGACAAGAAATGAGTGGATGATCATTATATAGGATATTTCTAGTTTCTCCAAGATCGGCTTCGAAATCAAAGAGATCATCGTCACTTTCTGATGAAAGTGGACTGATGTGAGTGAGTTCATCGGTGAACTCCTCAAGAAGAGGATCAGACTGTAGGAGTGATGCCTCAACATACTCGATGTCTCCATAAGATTTACAATCATCGCTAAAATCGGAGAAAGTCTCAAAATGATCATTTGAACACTCAAGAGGGGAAGAAGAATCACACATATGATCAGAAGTTCCCTGAGACTCTCTCGGGATTGGGACAAGGATCTCAACACTAGACTTTATGAATTCGTCCGATTCCTTTTCAGGAACAGTGTCAAGATGCTCATCCCCCATGTTTAGAGAGTGAGTGGGAATATCAGGTGTGATAACAACAGACTGAGGGAGTTTAGAAGGACTAGCATACATATGTTTTATACTTTCCATTTGTTGTTCTGCTAGTAATTCCATCATAGTCTTTTCTCCCTGATTTTTCATGGAAGGAATTTCAACTGATGAACTTGATGAATCTGTACAAAGTTGACTAATATCAAGGGTAACTTCATCATCATCGTCATCAGGAATGAAACGGAATCGAGAGCTAGATTTGGCTGCTTTTTCTTTTGCAATTGATTCCCTAATAGATTTTTCAAAGGCAATCTGGGAATCTAATTTAGCAGTACGTTCTTCAGCTAACAAAACTTCCATGGATTTCTGATTTGGATTATCTTGGGGATGTTTACATTCCTTCAAATCTTTCACTAAATCCAAAAGATCAAGGAGAAGATTTTGAGGAAGTGGTTCAGGCTGAGGTGGTGCCTGATTCACTTGGTACTGTGGAGGTTGGTTATGATACGAAGAGTCGTAATTGTTACAAGGAAATGGATTCCTTGTTTGACAATCAGAGCTAGAGTGAGGACCTCCACAATACTCACAACAGTAAAACTGATGTGGCTGTGAGTCATATGTGTTGTAGTCATAATTGTTATCAGGAACCTGCTCATAGACAAGCGTGTTTCCCGATTGACAATCAGAACTGTAGTGTGAACCACCACAGTACTCACAACAGTAAAACTGCTGAGTCTCACAGTGTGGTAGCTGATGGAATAAATCAGTTGTGTTATGGTAGGAATAGGGATCCTGGTTATAGACAGACTCGTTTCCTGATTCCACCATGCTACAACTGGGGCAATTGTCACCAATATAAGGACCACCACACCATTGACAACCAAGAGGGTGAGGATAAGACATAGAAAGAATCAAAGGTTTACAGAGGGTAAGAAATGAAGAATCAAAAGGGTAAGAGGGTAAAGAGGAATATTTTTGGTATTTTTGAAAAACATGTTGTAAAAACAAAGAATGAAAATCTTTTTGGGTTTTTGATTTTTAAAAGAGAATATAAACCTATAGATGGTATAAACAATGAGTGAATATCCAAATCACTAATCTGCTAAACGTAAGACTATTAGCACTGCTCCCCGGCAGCGGCGCCAAAATTTGATTGGTGCAAAACCGTCAAGTTTTCTCACGCGAGCTGATCACTTGTGAATGACCAGCCGTAAGGAACTTAAAACAGCTCACACACCAATTGCAATTTAGATCAAGAGAGTATAGTGTTTCCCCAGGTCGTTAAGTCCCAACGAGCTGTGCAAGAATAGTCAGACGTAAAGTGATCGAGAGGATTTGAACGGGAAAGGATTGTGGTTGATCTATACCTAAAGAGAAAGCCCATAAACTACAGGGGCTTAAATGCAAATTAAAGAAAGTTAAAAAGATAAAAACTATTAAATAAACGCTATCACTATATTTAAAATGATGTTTTTGTTTTTATGTTTTTATAAAACTGGAATTAAAAACTACGTTACGTACAAGTAAAAACGTGAAACTTACACAATATAAATTCTAAAAATATGAAAAATACATTTTTACAATCCTAATGATAAAAGAAAATTTATAGAAAAAGAAAATTATTTTTATAACTATTTATCTAATTATTATTAATTAAAAACTATTTTTAACTATTTAATAATAACCTAAAATGCAAGAAAATAGGAAATAAAACTAGAAAAATAAAATTAAGACTTAGAAAAATCTAAAATATCAAAATAGAATTTTCAAAACTATTTTTATATTTTTCTAATTATTTTTGTATTTTTTATGAATTTTAAACTATTAAAAACTAATTAAATTACTAAAAATTACAAAAGAAACTATGAAAAATCTGGGAAATTACTTTTTTTACTTTTTATATTTATCTAAACCTAAGAAAAATGAAAAATTATTTTTTTGAACCATTTCTTATTTTTTTTTTATTAAAAGCTAATTAAAAATGCTTAAAAACTAATTTAAATTAAGAAAAATAGCAAATCTACTTAGAAAAATCTGAAAATTTCAGGAAAACTCTAAAATTATATTTGGAATCTAGGAAAAATGGAAAAACAGGCACTTATGTGGAGGAATTTGAAACTGCTATAGCAAGTGCTTTTGAATAAGCACTTGAATAAGCCAATTGAACACAACAAGCTACCAACTGTTTACAAAAGTCTAAATATGCTATAAGTACTGAAATGCAACTAAGAACAACAAGCTAAAGCTACTGATTTGCAATTACAACAGATTTGGCTTTTGACTTAATAAGCTAAAACAGAATCTAGGGTACCAAGTTTGAGCTTGTGCACAAGACTAAAAATAAGTTGAAAAGGAAAAACAGAAATTGGAACTTAATCTAGACCTGGGTAAGAGTATCTAAACCAAAAATCAGACCATGACTAGCTCTTATGAGCCCTGTGCAACCTTGCACAAGATCTGAGAAAACTCAGTGAATACTGAGACCAGTGGAGCAGGGCACTTATGGCCTAAAAGAGGAGCAGATTTGAGACCTTTAACAAAATTGCAAAATTCCACAAAAATGCTTATAAGTAAAAAGACCAGGTGAAGTTTCTAAAATGCCAAGGTTCACTGATATTGGCTCAAAGATGAGTCAAGGAAAAATCCTTGCAGTTGGGCTCAAAACAGATTTTAGCAATTTTGACTTTTTGACAAGAATGATGAACTTTGACTATAATGAACTTTGAATCCAATTATATGACTGATGTTGAAGTAATATGATATGATAACACTAATGCAAGCTATGTTATTGACTTCTAAACACAAAACAATGATTTGCCAATCCTAAAATCACAACAGTGAGCAGTTGAGAATGATTTAGCTAAGATTTGACTTTTAGTGATTGCAGACCCAATTTATTGACTAATATGTGCTCAAATGAGCTTAAGAAACATGAACTAACAATAAGTATGCACTGAACAAGCCTTAAGGGCAATTTAAGCTATGAACCAAACACCCCTTATTATACTGATTTGCAAACTGAAACAAATCCAAACACTGAACCAGCATATATTATGATCAAACTCACTTAACCAGACCTAAATACATCTATTAGAACAGGATTTAACAGATTAAAACTACAAATACTGATTATGCTAAGAAACTTTGAAATGACTTACAACTTGTCCAAAGCTACAATGGCTTGCAAACCAGTGAACCCAAGGACACTATCCTATATAAACCAACAAATGGCTTCCAAATCAACCCAACTCCATGTCTGAATCAACCCAAATCCTTCCTGCATCACTTTTGGTTCTTGTTTTGACTTTTGTTGACCAGTAACTAAAATGCTTTAAACTTGCTTACAAGCTTACAAAAAGCTATTTTAAGCTTATATAAGCTTATATGAGATTGAGATTGAGCTGCTAAAAGCTTTAACAAATGAGTTTGAAAATTAAAATTTCAACAGTGGACACATAATATGGAAATTGAACTTGAACTAAAATTGATACTTAAATAAAGTTGAAATACACTGAAAAGGTTTACTTTTGATACATAGAACCTTAAAAATACACTGAAAAACTAGTTAAGACATTACAAGCTAAAAACGACATACAATGTGAAAAAATTAAAACTAAACTAACTACTCTTTTTTCTTCCTTTTCTTCCTCTTTTATAGCTCCAAACTGTCTTTCTCTCACCTCTGACCACTTCCCACCACACCTGAGAGCCAATGGGAGAGTTTTGTGGACTTTGGCCATTCACTTGGTTTTGGCGGGAAAAGGGCAATTTGAGTGTAGGGGTCTGAAAACTGCAACTAGGGGGGGTGGAGTAGGTATGATGATGAGGGGTTGATGTGGAAGAGATAAGGGGAAAAAGTGAGGTGATGGTGGCTGGATTTGCAGACAATGCAGTCAAGTGGAGGGAAAACCATATGGGAGGGAAAGGTTATGTTTGACTGGGTGGTTTGACCAGGGGGTCAAAAACAGGAAGGGTCAAGGGGTCAAAAAAGTGTAAGTGGCAGGGGTTCAATTGTATTTTGACAAGGGTTTGGTTTTAGTGTAAATAATAAGGACTAAAGTTTCCAATCTGAAATTATGAAGGACCAATCCTGTAATTTTCCAAACTTGTTACAAGGGACCAATATTGACAAGTCCCAATAGTACAAGGACTAGTTTTGACATTTTCAAATTTCCAGGGACCAAACTTGACATTTTATGAAAGTTCAGGGACCTTTTCTGCCATTTGACAAAAGATTTATTCAAGGACCATTTTTGACAATTTAAAATATTTCAGGGACCTTGAATAACATTTTTCTTTATTTTGTTTTACCAGGGACTGTTTTTGACAACTTTTGAAACTTGGGGGACTAAAACTGCCAATTATGCAAACTTTATACGTTTTTCACTAAATTTTGATATTTTTGCATTTAAAACACATAAAACACTTATTTGTGATATTTTTATCATTTTGATGCATTTCTGAGTGTTTTCAGATGTTTTTGCAGTTTAAACAGTACAAAAATGATGAGTATTTAGACACTCATCACAGACCAAATCCAACAACTGACTGAACTTGTGAGGAAATTGACTGACAAGATAGACTCCATCGAAAAATCTCCTGATTCAATAATCAAGGAACCAAACAGCCTTCTCTAGTTCCTCAAAGTCAAAGTCAATCACCAAGCCCAAGCAAAAGTGTGATATGTGCCATTATACCAGCCATACCACTGATAATTTCTACAGAATCCTCTTTTGCATGATCTGCAAAAAGGAAGATCACAGAACTTCTGACCACTTACAGTATGTAAGCTCATTCACTGAAGCAACTCACACCAAATCTGGTCATCAGTATGCTTCATCCTCAAAGCAGGGTCAAAGACCTAAAGCTAAACCTTTTCCTCCTTGCCCACATTGTGGCTATAATGATCATCTTTCTGATGACTGTCTCATGAACTTTTGCTGTGATATATGTGGAAATTCAGCTCATGAGACATCTCACCATTATAGAGTAATTCAGGCAAGGAGAAGTTCAAAACAACCCCGCATCACTGAGTCTTCCTCAGTAAGCAAATGCAAAACCTGTGGTAGCACACTTCACTCAACCACTGACCATGAATCAATTGCTAAGTTTAAACAGACCATGAGACCCAAGCCCACTAGTAAGTGGGTCAGCAAGAGAAACTAATTCAGTTTACCATTTGTGCAGAGACACGCCAGGGAGCCTATTTGGCATCTAGATAGTGGATGTTCAAGGAGCATGATTGGTGTTAAAGAGTATCTGCACAAGTATGTTAAGGAACCAGGACCCAAGGTAGTATTTGGTGATAACTCATCATGTCCCACTGAAGCTTATGGTTCAGTAAACTGCAATGGTATAGTTTTCTCTATAATAGCTTATGTCAATGGTCTGAAATACAATCTTATCAGTGTGAGTCAGTTATGTGATGCTAAGTACATAGTACAGTTCAATGATAAACAAGGTAGTATTTGTAATGCCAAAAAAGAAGTTGTTTTAATAGCTCCTAGGAGAGATGATGTATATGTACTGGACATGTCAACTCTCTCTCAGAATGGAAGTTGTCTCTTTGCCAAAGCCACTGAAACTGTCAACTGGCTGTGGCATAAGAGACTCTCACACTTAAACTTCAAAAATATAAACAACTTGGCAAAACAAAACAAAGTCCTTGGTTTACCATCACTGCTTTTTGCAAAAGATAAACCATGCTCAGCCTGTTAAAAAGGCAAACATCATAGAGCATCGTTTAAAACTAAACAAAATTTCTCCATCAAAAGCTGCCTTCACCTCCTGCACATGGATCTCTTTGGACCTGTCAGTCCAAGATCAATCCAACATGAGAAGTATACACTTGTCATTGTTGATGAGTTCTCAAGATACACTTGGGTATACTTTATTTCCAAAAAGAGTCAAGCAGCTGAAACCATAATGTCATTCATTAGGAAGATTGAAAATCAGAATGACATTACTGTTAAACAAATCAGAACTGACAATGGTATTGAGTTCAGAAATCAAGAGCTTGAGAGTTTCTATGATGAGAAAGGAATTTCCCAAAATTTCTCATCTCCTTATACCCCTAAACAAAATGGGGTAGCTGAAAGGAAAAATAGAACTCTCATTAAGGCTGCAAGAACCATGTTAAATGGCTCTGCACTCTCAAATCACTTCTAGACTGAAGCTGTCAAAACAGCCTGTTACACTCAAAACAGGTTAGTCATTGTCAAGAGGCATAACAAAACCCCATATGAGATCTTCAAAGGAAGACTTCCTGATATCAGCTACTTTCATGTGTTTGGGTGTCCAGTGTTCATTCACAATCACAAGAATCACTTAGGCAAATTTGATGCAAAAGCTGATGATGGATATTTCCTAGGTTACTCACTGATCTCTAAAGCCTTCAGGGTGTTTAACACCAGAAGACAACAAGTTGAGGAAACCTTTCATGTCACCTTTGATAAAAGCTCAGAAAGCATCAAGTTTACCAATACCTCAGTGGAGGAAATAGGAATTGATGACTCATCAAGATACCCTCCTGATGAGTTCAACACTGAAATCAATTCCTCATATCAAGTTGATGCTGATATCTCATACTATGTCTTGCCTCACAACCTTCCTCAGCCAACAATCAGTGAATTCATTGATAATTCATCAGTCCCTACTGGGATAGGTAATACTGAACCAAATGTTCAGGATCCTGTAAATCATGAACTCCAACTTGTACAAAGCATCTCAACAGATGATCTAAATGATTATGTGGCTCCAGCACCTGAACCCATTCCTGAGTTTCCAGTTACCTCATCAAGCTCAGATCCTAGACCACAAATTAAGTGGACAAGATCTCAAGACATTGAGCTTGTGAACATTATTGGTGAACCCACTGAAGGCATGCTCACAAGGAGTATGGCTGCTAAGTTATCAGCAGCTTCAGCCAATGAATGTCTATATGCTTATTTTCTATCAGAAATAGAACCCAAAAGTGTCACTGAAGCTCTAAAACATCCTAGCTGGGTTCAGGCTATGCAAGAAGAACTTCAACAGTTTAATAAAAACAAGGTCATGACTTTAATCAAATGTCCTCAGGATGTCATTGTCATAGGAATGAAGTGGGTTTTCAGAAATAAAACTGATGAAAATGGCACTGTTATTAAAAACAAAGCCAGACTTGTAGCTAAAGGTTACTGTCAACAAGAAGGCATTGACTATGATGAGACATTTGCTCCTGTTGCAAGAATGGAAGCCATTAGGATCTTCCTTGCCTATGCAACGTACATGAACTTCAAGGTTTATCAAATGGATATCAAAAGTGCATTCCTGAATGGTGAACTCAAGGAAGATGTGTACGTTCAGCAACCTCCTGGCTTTGAGAATAGTGAATACCCTGACTATGTCTGCAAGCTTGACAAATCCCTATATGGACTTAAACAAGCTCCCAGAGCATGGTATGAAACTCTCTCAGCCTTCGTGATTCAAAACAAATTTGTCAGAGGAAAGATAGACAACACCATGTTTATCTATAGGACAAACCAAGATGTGATACTGGTCCAAGTGTATGTTGATGACATCATCTTTGGCTAAAAAAATTATACTATTTGCAAACAGTTTGAAAAACTGATGACAAAAAAGTTTGAAATTAGCATGATGGGTGAACTCACATACTTCCTTGGACTACAAATCAGGCAAACTAATAAATGAATCACCATCAGTCAAGAGAAATACACCAGGAATCTCTTGAAGAAATATGAGATCTTTGATTGTGCCTCAGTGAAGACTCCAATGGTCCCTCCAAATAACCTTGGACCTGATCTCACTGGAAAATTAGTCAATCAAACTCATTTTAGGGGAATTGTGGATCACTGATGTATCTAACTGCTTCCAGACCTGACATACAATTCTCAGTATGTCAAATAGCAAGATATTAGTCCAATCCTAAAGAATCCCATCTCACTGCAGCAAAAAGAATTCTTAGATACCTGAAGGGTACTCCAAGGCTTGGACTTTACTATCCAAAATGTTCAGGGTTTGACCTCAAAGGATACTCTGATTCTAATTATGCAGGCTGCAACATGGACAGAAAAAGTACCTCGGGGTCATGTCAATTTCTTGTCGGAAAACTGGTTTGTTGAAGTACTAAAAACAACAATCAGTGGCTATGTCTTTAGCTGAAGCTGAATATGTAGCAGCTGCAGGGTGCTGTGCCAATGTGCTATGGATGAAAAGTCAACTCAGTGACTATGACATACATTACAAAATGGTACCCATCATTTGTGATAACACCAGTGCTATAGCAATCTCCAACAACCCTGTCCTTCACCAAAGAACAAAACACATTGATATCAGATATCATTTTATCAGGGACCACATCATGAAAGGAGACATAGAACTCCATTTCATCCCTACTGAATATCAACTTGCTGATATCTTCACCAAACACTTGGATGAACCTACCTTCAGAAGACTGAAAGCTGAATTAGGAATGCTTGACATTGAAAGTCAGCAACCTGAAAATCAATCCTAATCTCAGTAAGTTTTCTCTGAAATGGTCCCTGATCCCTGAACTCCCCCAAATTCACTTTCTCACTGAATGAGTAAGACTCATTCAGGGTCTCTGACATTGGACAAAGAGCATTGAATGAGTAACTAAATGCTCTAAGTATTAGTTACTTAATGTCCTAGGTTGGTAAAATCGCCAATTTAATATAGGAATATATGTCTCTTATCTTTTTTGTCAACCATGTCATGGGTCCCTCACATCCTTACCTCACCCCACTTGGCATTTAATGCCTCCTCTCACAACAAATATCCTCAGGATATTTCAACTCTGCAAGATGCACTTTTACTGTGCATTGCAACTGTTCCTTTGAAAACCGTGAGAAAACTGTGGGTAGTGGAGTGGTCGCAATAAATGAGGTAAATAAAACGTTTTCAAAAACCGACTTTACAAATCCTCATATATGCAAAATCTAACCTCTCACCACTCTATAAATACCCATCTCAAAAAATATTAAAACTATCAGGATCGTTTCTATGGGTGATATGGTAAATCGGGAGGTCTTGAAAGATGAAAGAAAGTCATCTTCAAGTTAGTGAGAGAAACTAGAGAGAGAAGGGAAACTAGTGTGTGTATTATTAAGGAAAATGAAAAGCTTACACTAACAGTCTCACCCTCCTAGGAAAGTCTAGGAGGGTATTTATACCTAAACACATACAATTATGACTAAATCACATAACAAGCCCTTGTGTTTAAGGTAACAAAGATACAAAATGTAATCCTATAAATGTCGTTCCATTTACGAGTTAGGAGCGATTCCAACAATCTTCCCCCAATGGGACGACATAAGGGATTACTTACAACATTTCCTATACGTATAAAAAATAAATAAAGAAAGGTCTTCATAAGCTCTTCAAATGCTGAGGATGATGAAAGTTTACCCTCTTTGTCTTCTTCTTGTACCTCGACTTGAGAACCGTTTTCTTCACTTGTAGGCAAATGATGTAATATGCATAAATTGGATTAACTTCCCCCCAATTCATGTTGCATGTCTTTAGCAGCTTCTCCGTACACTTCTTTTTGGCGAAGTTTCTCAATCAGCATCCCCCTAAACTGACAACCATCTTTAGCAGATTTGAAACTTTGATGTAGTGAACATTTCCCCTAACTTTTGAAGATTTCAGTACGCAACGGAATTTGTAGATGAGCAGTAAACCACACAAGGTAAATCTGACTTATTGCGGAAAATCCGTTCAGGGGTAACATGCAAGAAATCAACAAGATCTTCTCACGTATGTAGATGCTTCACACCAAAAAAAAAGGCGAAAGACGAAATGAAACGACTTCCCCCTGAATGTTGCGGTCTATCGAAATAATAATCACTTGTGGATATGCAGTTACTCGATAAAATAACCGTGTGTGAGGCATCTTAACATCCTATTTAGGTAACTTCACACACGATAACTCTGTGAAAGTGAGACGATAACGCCAAAGTAAGAAATTTGAAACACAGATCGTCTCATTTCTTCCCCCTAATTGAAGAAATTCATGTAGAGAAACGGGTTTTCGAAAAAAAATCAAAGAAACAAGACCCCGTACACTATCTTCCCCCTGATGTTTTCAATGAATTAGAATCATACACCACGTATGTTGATGATAAATTGGAGACAGCGAAACCATGTATGTCCAATTAATCGAACAATTGTGAAGTACCACAAATATCTCGTGAGAATCAACTGCTGATAAAACTTCTCTACTTGTGTATACTCTTCTCAGCTAACTCTTTACCGACCCCGTTATCATTCTGACGGCTTTTTGTAGTGACTACAGATGGAGAAAAATCCAATATGACGAACTTGAGATAGAAGTAAAATAACCCGAACTTGTGACTTAAACTTGCAATATTGTCAGACGAAGAACCCTTTTTCTTACCACCATCGAAAAAAGGTAAAATTAAAGTTTCTCAAATTATCCACAGCATTTTGTGACACTTGAGCACAACAACGTAACTCCTTAAAAGTGATAGTTATACGCTGTCAGCACAACAATGTAACTCCTTACATCAGGTATAACTAGACAACTCAAGTCTTTGTCCTTCATAACGGTTAAAGCTCGAACAAGGATCTCGAAGAATCATGCATCCAACCAACCATGATATCTTCAGATACTAAGTACACGCACCCGTGATATTCACTTCAACCTCAAATAAATAATAGTGAATTCGCGCCGTAGTCACATCTTGCGGTTAAATTCTCAAATCTAGCCTTTGTTAACGGTTCAAATGAATTTGATAATGGATTCCCGATTCTTGTAAAAAATGTATCCTCGTGAAAATTGGTAATACCAAGATACCACTCCTCTTGCCAAAAATTATACCAAAAAATTAATCATAACGCACCAAAAATTACATTGGATAATATATACTTTTAGCCCAATTAATGATATAATTTTCGGATCCATCATTTCAGCCCATATGATATGCATTTCGAATCTAAAATTGATAAGCTCATCAGTCCAAATTTGATTAGCATTAGCAGCCCAATCATCTAAACGAACCAATCAATGAGTACTTAGGCCCAATAACAAATCATATACCCGATCCACACACATTTATAATTATAACCGTTTATATTGATGCATTTTACTTTAACCCTAAAACAAAACACACAGGTAAACAAATACGCCTACCATCTTATCTCACAAACCTTTTCATCTCCAACCAAGAAAACTTATATCAGATCTATCTACATTCACCCCGTCCAATACAACTGAGTACCATAAATAATTATATTAAAACCATAAGAATACAAACCCTTACCTAGATGTTTGTTAAAGGTTGTTCAAGTCGAATCAAGAAGTCGTTGTAAAGGGCATCAAGATCCACTTGTGGGTCTCGGGTAGGTTTGTTTTGAGATTTGTTGTTGGTCATGAGTTATATAGAACGAACCAAAGAAAAAATTAATAACATGATTGTTATTAAATTTTTTTCTTGATTTACTTCGGATAAAATTGAAGTTTAGCTTCAAATAACAGTCAATGAGGATTATTTCGTGAGAACCTTCAATGGTTTGTATTTATCTCTGAATATGCACGAAATTAAATCTAAGATTCGGTTATTAATTGAGTGTTTCATTTTAGTCCGAGTCTTGTTGGGTGTTGATGAGTTTATGGAGATGGGATATAGGATAGATTGTTGGAGTTGTTGTTTGGGTCGAGTCTTGCATAAGTCAACTGAGGTCGTTTTGTTTGGTTGATGATGTTTGGTATATTGGTTTGGTCAAAGTCAAAACTGTCAAGATTTTCTTCTTCATCTTTTCTGTCCTTACGCGTAGATTAAAGAAAAGTTTAGGCGTAACAGGTCTTACGCATAAGACCTTATGCATAAACATCCCTTACGCGTAAACATGGTCTTATGCGTAAACTTGGTCTTACGTATAAAGCTTATGCGTAAGCGTAGGCTTATGCGTAAAAACCTTACGCGTAACAGTGCTTACGCATAACAGTCCTTACACATAACTTTCTAAGTTATGCGTAAATTTATTCGAAGATGGCTCCTTAGGCGTAGAAATAGGGTTTTGTTCCTTTGTTGACTTTTTCCGGTGTCCTTTTTTAGACCAGATTCAGACCAATCTTGAGAAACCCAGAAAAATGATTAAAAAAAACTTTAGTTACCCACTTTGACCACGAGAAAATGACCAGATGAAGACCACCAAATATTCACGAGATGGACAAAAATGTTAAACGAGTAAAAAAATGAATAAAAATGTTTGTTAACAAAATAGATACAAAGCAGTTTATTCCCATTTTTTGTTAACCCATAACAAAATTTGACCATAAATGATACATTAAAAAAAACTTGTCAATAAATTTGTTTAAACCAAAAAAATTATGAAAGGTTAAAACTTTGTTGTAAAAAACCGATTACAAGACAATATTTTGACAAGAAAACATCGCCAAAAATCAACCCATGATAAAAACAAAACCGACCTTGCTCTTGATACCAATGTTAGGATCGTTTCTATGGGTGATATGGTGAATCGGGAGGTCTTGGAAGATGGAAGAAAACCATCTTCAAGTTAGTGAGAGAAACTAGAGAGAGAAGGGAAACTAGTGTGTGTATTATTAAGGAAAATAAAAAGCTTACACTAAGAGTCTCACCCTCCTAGGAAAGTCTAGGAGGGTATTTATACCTAAACACATATAACTATGACTAAATGACATAACAAGCCCTTGTGTTTAAGGTAACAAAGATGGAAAATGTAATCCTGTCAATGTCGTTCCATTTACGAGTTAGGAGCGATTCCAACAAAAACACACATAAATTGTTTTCTGCATCAAAACTCTGTCAAAATCTTTTCTCAGCCCAGAAAACATTGTGTGTTCTTTAACCTTCAACCAGTTTTTAAACAAAATCTTCTCTGTAAACAATTTTACAAAAGGTTTTCACCTCTTTGATTGCTCTTGTCAAACATTATCAAAAACCCTAAAATATTTCAATGGAAATGGCAAGAACACAAAGTCTTTATTTTGCACCTCAGTGGGTGGGCAGTCTTGAAAATGTTGAGTTTAAACAAACAACGTTATAGGCAATTTTGAATAACCACATGATGTCCCAGCCTATAAGGGAATCATGAAATTTCTTTTTAACTGCCCACTGAAACAGGCCTTTGTTCAGTCCCCTTCAATAATGTACTAAAACCTCCTCAGGGAGTTTTGGGAAACTGCAGTGGCTTATGAACCGACACCCACAACTAATGAGACAGACCTTAGACCACTCAGGGAGTTTCTCATCAAAAAACATACGGGCTACCATCCTACATTTATCTTTAAATTTATGTTTGTTTATTTCAGTTATCTAGATTTTAGAGTGTCGAGTCTTGGCTTAGCAACGCCATTCTTCGCATGCTTGTTACATAAAGATTTTTGACTTGCCACCACTAAATCGCCTATCCCACCAAACCCTTTGTTTCCCTACCGCAAGCCTAACATAACAACCCTTTAAAAGACCTCTTGGATAGTCTTTCCTAGGTGCTTACGCTAAAGCGATGGAGGTTTGATCTAGTCTCAAGCCTATGGTAATCTATGTACTAGGACCGGTTAATGAGTGTTTATCTTCCATTTCCAACTTGTTATATTTCATATACACCCGAGAGATGTGAGTATCCAAACACCCCATGTGAGGTGCTAGTATGTAATTTCCGTGCTTGTTATGACTTTTGCGGGGCTTATATGTGTTGTGGATCGTTCTAAACTAATGCTTCATGACCCCTAATTTATAAATCAATTGGCTAAAAGCACATTTGCTTGAGGACAAGCAAATACCAAGTGTAGGGATATTTGATAAGGATTTAAAAGGTACCTTTTTAGGGGTCATTTAAGCCCTTAATTGATCACTTTTGTAGCCGTTACTACTTAATTTCGTTCCTTTTCACTTGTTAGGTCTCTTGAAGGCAAATTGTTGGAATGACACTTATTCAGATGAAAATGCGTGAATATACGAAGAAAATGGTCAAAGTCAAGAATCGAGACACTCAGGCTGCTGGAACTGAAGGGGACGGCGTCAGATTCTTTTTGTGACGCCATCGGAACATGTTTTGTGACGACTCAGTAGCCAAATTGCTTATTTACAAGTGACGGTATCAGGTTTTAAAAGAGTAGGGCGTCGCAGCTCAGACGGCCTAGATTTGATCCAGACGGCGTCAGAGACTAAAGGCGACGGCGTCACGGGCATAAGGTGACACCGTCACAATGATAACGTGGCCAAGACGAAAACTTAATGACGGCGACCCGACGGCGTCACAATTAAAGAGTGATGTCATCGCAGTTTGTAACACTATATATAGAATCCGAATTTTTCAGTTTTAGGGAGGTAGTTTTGTGGAGTAAAAACCTAAACCAAACCAAGGCTGTCTTGTACAGTATTTTAGGGTTCCATACCTTATTTTACATCAAGATAAGTGTTTTACTTCATTGATTCAATTATGTCTTCAATTGATTGTGTGTATGCTTGCATGTTCTCCTTGTCCGGCTAATTTACTTGTGTGTTTGCTTAGGTGATATGAAACCTAGTTATTGAATATTGATTGGTTGTCTCTTATCTTAATTGTGATTGACCTAGTAATATGATAGGTCATTCGTTGTGTTATTAATGCTTGATTAATCTTTGTTGAACCTTAGTTTATAATCACCTAGAGTTATTGTAGGCTAAACATCCAAAGAATACCTTAGTGTTAAGTTTATGAATCCTAGAGATTTTGTAGTCATTAACCTTTGGTAGCTTCAAAGAGTTAGGGATAAACGCATACCCTACGACCTTAGAGACACAACGCGTTAAGAATAAGGACGTGACAATTCAACCATCAATAGGAGATAACTGGGGATTAATAAAACCTAAGTAAATACATTTTTAATCATCATACGAACACAAAAAAATAGACATAGACTACCCCTATCTTAGTTAATTAGATAATTATATAAGTAGAGTAAACGGTAGAAATACCAACCCCCAAATCCAAACCCTGAGATTCGTACCTTTCCATTTCCTAAAAAATATAAAAAAATATAAAAAAAAATAATCTTCCTCAACCCCAACCTTAGCGTAGTAACTTCTCACTAGCATTCCTATTCCCCTAGAGAACGATATCAATACCCGTGGCTTACCCTAATACTACACTACAACGATTAGGTTCACTGCCTAGGGTGTTGAAAAACTTGCTCGACGAAAAGGAAGTTCCTTTGACCCCGAACGCGCTGTGTAAGCGTATCAGCGGGAACCATTCATCCACTAAATACGTTAATGCTATTCAGTTGATGATGGGATACAGCTTGATGATAGGACTAATTTTGACATTGGGGAGATCATTTACAGTGATCTCGTAACCAAGCTACTGATCAAAACTAGGGCAAAATATGTTTCTTACCATAGGTTTGTCTCATGTGCTTTGCAAGTGTTACTGGGTTGCAATTACCCTCAGGAATACAAATATGGCACTTTACCTGCCATCCAGAGCCCTTCAAATTTTCAAAAAGACCCATCCCTTGTCACTGAAATTGAATTGACGGCCCATATGGTTGCTGTAAACAATCAGAGGGATTCAGTGTCTCCAAACCCTGTTCCTAAAAAGAGAAAGAGGAAGTCTCGAACTGGGACTAAAACCAAACCTAAGTCTTAGGTCCATGAGGCTTCTGGAGCACAGCCCAAAAGGCAAAGAAAGCCCCAGACTGATAAGCCACCCACAAGAGACCAAGCAACATCCACCCTGGTGACAACGAAGGACACCGATACATCATAGTAAGTGCTCTTGGTCCCACAGACTACTCCCCAAGATCTAGAGGGAAACATACAACCCGCTGGTAAGAGAGCGCCTTCCATAAAGCCTGAGGAGGACATTCACAAATCAAAGCTTTTGTCTGAAGGCACACTGATTGATCCCAAAGACTCAGGGGGAAACAAACAACCCACTGATAGGGATATCATTGCCACTGCTTCTAAGGATGGCACTAGTGATAGGTCACTAAGTTTACAACACAAGCATCAATAGAAAGAGTATAGAGTAGAGAAGAGATCGGTTGAATAACACACACACAAACACTACGCGTAAGAAATAGAGAAAGGTTATGCGTGAGTACTGAGAGAGAATGAATTGAACAACCAACCCTCAAGTGAGGGTTATTACAAGGTATTTATAGGAGAGGGAGCTAGGGCAACACTCCTAGTCCCTTCCTCTCCTTAGTGGACTTGGGCCTAGGCTTATGGGCCTTCTACATAAGCCTAAGCATAATTACTAACATAAAGGCCATATTAAGGTAACTATTACATATGAATCACTAACACTTGAATAAGGTTTAGGAGTGATTCCAACAATCTCCCCGTAAGTGTTAGTGATGAATGAATGAGTGATAAATGTTGTAGGTGCTGATGTAATAGTAGCTTTGACGTCTTCTGACATTCTTCTTTCTTGTGAGAAGAAGTGTCTTGATTCGAACAATATCCCCAGTGTAGAGAAATCGTTTCTGTTGAAGTAATCTGCTTTGACATCTTCATTTTCTTTGTTCTTTAATTCTTTGTTCTTTGAAAGTGATAGTATGTTGTCGTAATCTGCATCAGGTCTGCTTTGCTGCTCCAGTGTCTCCACGTCTTTCTCCAACATGCTCACACACTCTTTAACGTTGGATTGCAGTTGATGAAGTTCTTTAAGTCTTTAAACTTTGTAGATTCTTTGTTGACGAAGAATCATTCTGACTTTGTGTTGCCTTTGATTATGAGAGAACTTCCATAAGTGATGTTGTTGGCATGAGCATGTGGAGAATATGCACGATCAGTCCGCTCCAGAGCTTCCATAAGAAGTAAACATAAGAAAGGTTAGTAATAAGCGGATTCCGGCACTTACAAGTTTGAACTTCGAGAGTGTTAACATCATAGTGTGAAAACAAAACTCTAATTCTCACAAAGGCCATTCCTGAACAGGAGTCCCACAAGTGAGATAACGCGATGTACCGAAGTACACCTACGGTTCAGATGAGTCGCTGAGGTACACCGAAGCATCACCTTACAACTGTAGACCATTTGAGACCACTAAGCATAATCCACGGGGAGTTACCAAAGCGACCTGCTGTCAGGGTTGTTTGATGTTGACCCTGGCAGGAGTTTCCATTCAATCACTGAGGATCACAGATGTGAACCTCTCATAAATGTTCTCGACAGATTGCTAGGATCTGTGTAGGACTCGATAACGTACTACTGTTGTTCTTATTGTTGAACAACAAGTTATGAAATGTCAAGTGTACCTAAGAGATATTTTGATGAATCTCGTGGCTTTAGACTCAATAGTGCGTTTTGGTTTTCCTTAGCGGAGACTAGGGAGAGGGTCTTCTTCTTCAATACCAGCAATCTCTAAGAGAAAGCCGATAGTTCACGTAGGGTCCCTGTGAGAATGAAACCAGCTTCTGTTGAGAGAAACTTGAGTGGTTAAGAAGGTTTAGTGCATGCGTCATTGGGTCCATGACGACTTTTAATCTTCAATACCGGCGTCATCAAGTGACAACCAGTAGCATATGAATTGAACCCGGTGTCTGCCCTAAGTTGAATAATCTGGAGGGCTATTTCTTTTCACCCTTTTCTTTGCATTTCTTTTTAATTCTTCAACTCCTTCTTTCTCCGATTCTCATTTTCTCCTTTTTATGATCATTCCTAAGGACTTCTAATTCTAACTATTGGTAGTGTCCTTGGGTAGATCCCTTCGGCTCTGGCGGATCATAGGACGACTATTCTTAACCTTAATCACCTTATAACTCCATTGCCATAAAACCATTTTCATGAAAATCTCTCGAAGTGTTTGTGAATGAAAAACATGTTTGAACACTTCAAGAGTTTTAGATTTTCATAAATACTCCCCCTCCACATGTGCTTAAGAGTTTTGACAGAAATTTGCACAGTGAGGAAGGAGCGCGCACTGTTTGAATTGATCGACTCAAGATAGACAATTCCCCGAGGGACACGGTTACATTGCATAGTTAAAGAGTTACATTGTCAGCTTTTAGGTGACAACTAGCTCTAATAACTACCTTGAAGGTGTGGACAACCTCGAAAGGTTGTCAAACCCGTCAAAGTTCATGTCTATCAAGAGCTTCTCGAATAGGTACAATTTACTTGGATAAGTCTTTGGAAGACAAATCTTTTCAATGTGTGACTGTTCAGATCCCGTCAATTCATGGGTTAAGTCTTTTCACACGATGATTCAAATAGCAAGTCAACATATTTCTTATCACAATAATTTTCTCCCCCTCAAAAATGGCATATAAATGTTATTTTTGATAACGTTTTGATAATAAATATGACCATTGTGAGTTTTGTGGGAAGATTATCACGAAGAACAAGTTGTTTGAACAAAGATTTTAGCAAATACTCCCCCTCAACAAGTAATACTAACTTTTGAGGTTTTGAAAAATGTAAGGGGAAGTACTTGTTCTTTTGAGCAAAACCTTGAAAAATGAAAGGTTTGATAGATTTTACTCAAAAGTAAGAAGCTTTCGCTCCTTTTACAAGAACGGGTTGTACACTGTAATGTGTGCACAAGCTATTAACATTAAAAATTTACACATCCAAAATAATATGAAAAAGAAGCAAATTAAGGGGTACCAGGTAGTCCATCAATCTTTCCAGGAATGCGAAGAGGGCGTTGATAGCCTATGAGATTAATCCTGGTACGACCACCTACAAAGCTCTCCAGAGTTCTGAACTGGTCCCTTCTGTACAACCTTTCATCGATCATAGAGATGATCCTCTTCACATCCCGTCTTTCCTGAGAATTCCATCTCTTTTTCGACCCGATGCCTTCATGTATCTCCTTTAACCTATAAGCCAAGCCATCCCGAACCTTCTTCAAAGTGTGATCCCCAAACTTGTGAAGATCTCTACACGCCATCAAGCAATTTCGTTGAAGTTCACTGCGATAAACTACGCCGAATGGTTTGCTGACGAGGGTGTATTGTGGAAACTGGTTGATGTCGGGAAGTTCTAGCTGAGGTCTGGTGAAGTTGACACGGGTCTGATATGATTCAACAGCCAGTTGTAAGTCTTCTACACGTTCCTTGATCACGATGCTTCTGATGAAGATAAGTAATGACTTGATGAATTTACGTTGAACTTCAGTCGAGAATTGTCTCATGCGTCCCTGTACTTTTGCAAGATACAGATCTTCGATGTCATTGAGAGACAAATTCTCAAAGTCCGCTTCACAGAATGCATAATCTCTTTCGTCTTGTCTTTTGACCAGGATATTCTTTAGGAAAGTATAGTCCCATTTAGACGAGAGATCAACATGCTTAATAGCAACGATCCCTTTAGTACTATACACTGCATGTAGAGACTTTCAAACCTGGCAGCTTTTGTAGTAGATTCGTCGGCGTTCTGTCCAATGGTGAATCTCGTACATTGCATCGACGTCATACTGTTCCACACTGTTAGAAAACAAGTGAGTAGCCTTTTCTTCGATGGCTATGCAGTTGGAGTATATGGCTGCCGGGAATGAAAGTGTAAGTGATGTAGCGTATTTCCTTGAACCATCGCCACCGTGTAGAAGGAATTCCAAATCTTTGTTGAAGAAGTAGTGAAATGGAATCTTAGGCTGATTTGGTTGGCCAATTGTTGGTAGAGGTTTAGACCAATTGGTGTAGTATGGAGCGTTATCTCTTCTGGTAAAGTCAATGTTTGCTTCAGGGTTGAGCCAGTCAATGTTGTTAGACATGGCTCGTGCTATGTTTTCAAGGTGATACTCAACCTCGATGGCACTTTCCGAGCTGTCTTTTAGCAGTTGAAAAGCTTTATTCTTGATTTGTTTCAACTCTGATTTCGTCATCTTCTTCACTTGGAATTTTTCTTGCAGTACCGTCTTCCAGATCTTGACCTTCATATGGATAGGGAGTAGAATTAACAAGTGTAGAAAACCAGTCGTATTCATCAGTGTCATCCTCGTCTAGCCATGATACGACGTCAGCCTTGGGCGCCTTCTTCTTCTTTTTCTTAGGCCTAGATGAGGATTTTGGTTTCTTAACTTTGTCGGGAGAGGTGGGTTGTAGTTGGGGCTCACGGACTTCCTCATCGTCACCACCCATATACTTAAAATGATCACCGATTTTCTGAGTCTGGGGTGGTAACTCAGAATCCTGAGGTTTGTCAGTAGAAGAGCGAGGAGGAGATCTTTGTTAAGCTGGAGTCCTTTGGGGTAGAGGTTGCATGGAGGATGATTCACCAGACTTCTTCGGGCGTTTAGGCTCTTTATCTTTATCCTTATCTTCATCGTCTCTTGGACGCTTGGGCCTTTCAGCTTCTTCTCTGCATGCTGATTTAAGTTGGTATTCCAGCAATGCTTCAAACAATTTTCCTTCGTAAGAGGTAAATGTTGCAGATCGTTTAGACATTTGAGCTACGAGCCTGGAAACCAATTCAGCATCTGAGAATATTATGGGATCAACTGGGTTGATGTTTACATGCATTGGTGTTGATCTCATAGTTTGCTTGGCCAGATGCAATATATTCGGATAGAGTTGTTTGGTAAACATCTCCTTTGTAACTCCAGGAACGATGTCAAGAAGGTACTTATGAGTGTAACCTTTGATCATCTCGTTCATTTCCCCTTGAGGATCACGTTGCATGAACTTCTGGATGTATTCCCTTTCTTCTTTCATCTTGTCATTCTCGTCATGAAGATACTGTACCTGATCAGCGAGAAAATTCAGCTTTCTGTAAAGCACGTCTTTCTTTCTGACCTGCTTGATAGCTTTAACGATTCGAGTCTTAGCATGAGAGATCCAAGAGTCCTTAGGCTTCTTCACTGATTTAGATGTGGATCTGGTTGATCTTTTGGATGGTGGTGGTGAAGAGTGAGAGGATGAATCTGATGATGAAGAGTCATGAGGAGGTTCAGGGTCCTTAGGAGGTTCAGAAGTTTTCTCCTTGGAACGAGTTGGACTGTTGAGAAGATAATCATCATAGTTCACTTCGTCATCTTGTCCAGTTTTAGCTTTTTCTTCAGCCTGAATCCTAGCATCTTCATCTGCTTTAGCTTGAGTTGCGGCCTCTTCATCAACTTTAGCTTGAGCTGCAGCTTCTTTATCAGCTTTTTCCTTCTCTGACTTTTCAGTTGTTGGTTCCACAATGTCATGCTCAATATAATCCTCTTGTTGCCTTTGTTGTTGCTCAAGAGTGGTGGCACCAGTTCCCTTATCGGGTTGATTAACCGCATCAGGAATTGGTGTGGATTGAACATCACCACTTGACCCTCCGGGGCTACCCATTTGATCCTTTGCAAACTCTTTCGCAACGTGTTGGAGTCTAACGAATTTGAACTTCCTCCTGTAATCAGTATCCAGAGGCTCTTCATCAGAACTTTCTTCTTCGTGCTCAGTCACTGGGGTTTTTCCTTTTCCTTTGTCAGCTGGTGGACTGGGAGGTTTAGCTACTGATGGAGTAACATCGGTTGCAGTTTCAGAGTAGAAAACCTCATTGTCTGATTCGGTTTCATCAGAGCTTTCATCCACTAGCTTTCTTTGTGGTTCAGACTTGGGAATGGGAATAGGAACAGCTTCCTTAGATGGAACTTTCCTTTTGTGTGGAGGTTTCCTCTTAGGGAACTTCCTTTTACTCTCAGTGCTTGCAGCACTTCCTGCACTTCCTCTTCTGGTTTTCCTTGTGGGGGTGCCAGAAGACTTGTCATCGAGAAAACCGACTTTGTTTTCTTCAACTGCCACCAGATACCTTTTGTATGTGTAGAGCTTTTTGATTTCATCAGACAGAAGGTGATCTGGCAACACAGCACCCTGTTTCTTTGTTGTTGATTCCTTGAATCTGACAGTTAGGGTAGGTTCAGACAACATGTCATGATTTTTGGGGTCATTGAGTCTCTTGGGGATATCAGGATTGAGTCCAAGAGCTCTTTGGATCAGCAGTTTTGTATATCTGATATAAGAAATCTTTGAGCCAAGCCTTTTGAGGAATGACATCATGTCGTCCCATATCAGAGCTTCAATTTCGATGTGCTTCATGTTGATCAATGCCCAAAAGATCTGCAGTTCCACGAGCTTGGGATGCTCATAGCCACTGTCACGACCGGAAACAGATTTGGTGATGATGATGTAGAGAGTTCTCCAGGGTTGAGGAATATTCTTAAGATCCACGTATGAATGCTTAGAGATTACTCCTGTAGCTTCGTCATAACCAATGTCGATCATGAATTGTAGAACAGTCTCTTCAGTTGGTGCAGCAACGTATTCGGTTGGCTCGAAGTCGGGAATGAGGAGAACAGTCCTTAAGTCTGCAGGTGTGATGGTGACTTGTTTGTGGTTAAGAGTCACTGTCACAGCATTATGTCCTTTGATCTTTTTCATTGTGTTCCAGAACTGATGAATGTAGATCTCTGGCACAGTAGCAGAATTGGAGAGCATATTCTGATAAAGATGATTCTTTAGAATGTCTACAGCAATTAAGCAAGAAGACTCTGAGCAGGTGAGGGTTTCAAAGTCAACACGAAGGTTGTTCTTTCCAATCTTCATCGGATAGCCATTTGGGAAGATATCAGCAATGGTGAGAACATTTGGTGCATCCACATTCATTTGACCGTCCATGTCGTGGTCTGAAATAAATTTAGCCAAAAAAACCAACATATCAAAAGACATTGTGTTAGTCAACAAATGGTTTTATTGTCTGATTATTGAATGTGCTATGTCGATGATTGTTACGAGTCCAAAGTCACTTGTTTGTCCAATAGTCCAATGACGTCGTGATAATTTTCTTGAGTTAGTTAACTTTAAGTTTTAAAGTTTATGTTATCACTTATTTCTCATAACATATCAAACGATTAAGCTTATTAGTGACATTATTGGTTTCGTGACGTTATGATTTATTTATTTACAAGTTTGCACGCGTAACAATTCATTATTAAGGTTAAACAAGGCTTAGGCGTAGAAATGGCAAGCATATGCGTAAACAGAAGAGGTATACGCGTAAACGCAAGCTTATGCGTAGGATCCTGACTTACGCATAAGAAATATTACGCGTAGGAAAAGGGGACCTTATGCGTAGAGCTTACGCGTAAGCGCATATAGAACCTTACGCGTAAGGCTTACTCGTAAGAGTAGACCTTATGCGTAGAGGTCACTGTTTACGCATATCCTTCACAGGATACGCGTAGTCCCATATGTAGAACCTTACGCGTAACAGTTACGCGTAAGATTACTCTTACGCATAACCTTCTACGCGTAAGTGATCCTTATGCGTAGATTGCTAATAACCTTGATTCTGAATTTTCACTTGTAACAAACCTGAAATAAGTCCATCATAGTATCAATATTAACGTACACATTCATTCTATAATAGATTTAATCACAAATACTCATTCAAACAGTTATGCGGAGAAAACTCTTTCGCGTAAGACTAAACCCTAAAGTTCATGAATTACGCGTATGATATCTAGCCATAGGAATTGCACCAAAGTTTTTCTGGGAGGTCTAAGAAGTATAGTAAGTTGTCCTATCCAAGTTTTAACATGAAAATCAAAGCCAATCAAGAATACCCAAATCTTATGAACATAAACCCTAGTTTTCAGTTTTGATGCACTTGATGTTTCTGGGTAATTTTTGGGCTCAGATATGATCAATTAATCATGAATACAACATTAACCAACTATCTTTTTCACCAGAAACATTCAACGCATAAACCCTAATTCTCAATCTCATTCAATTAGTGTGTCTGGGTGAATTTTAGTGATAGAAATAGTTTCAAGATGATAAAATAAACATTTTGACACTATCAGTTTAATCAAAAACACACAAACATGATTATGTGTTCATATGCTTATGCGTAGAACACAAAATCACCCATGTCTCATGTTTTAACCGTTGGATTTGTAAAAAATTCAAAACCATTGTTTGTAAATACGTTAAGATTATGAAACCACTTACAAATTGACGATCAAGAACTCGGATTTGCAGATTGAATTTTAGGCGTAGGATTGGTTAGGTTAAATAATAAATGTGATGAATTTAATGAGTTAGGTGGAGAGTTTTTATGAAAAATAACTTTAAGGTTTTGACAGTTTTAGCCCCTCCACCTTTTCCATTTTCATCCAATGCCTTTTAACTTCCATTTTGGTTACCAAACGGAGAATATTTAGAAATAACTTTGACGACACTCCCCCTCGGCTTAAGAAATAATGAAGTTTTATAAATTTCAGTCCGAGGAGTGTCAGTGAACCAGAAATGTGACCACCATTATTTAAAGAAACAACCGGGAATAGATAACATGCAAGTACAAGGTTTTATGAAACTGAAAAATGTTTGCTTTCTCCCCCTCAACACTTGATCGGAAAAATAATGGATTTTAAAAGATTTGAGTGTTGACGGAAGATTTGTACTTGCCATGTTGAAAGAAATAAAGATAGGAGAATATTTTTGTTGTTTTTATCAGATTTTATATTTTTGTATTTTGTTTTTTTTATAGTTATTTACAAAAGATGTTTTGGTGTTTGACTGGTTTTTAAGAATGTTTTAAGATTTCATCCAGTTCCTCTTGATTCAAACACCGCATACCAATCCAGTGGACCAACTCATTAAACCTAGCAGGAGCTAAGGCTTTGGTGAGAAGATCTGCCAATTGGTATTCTGTACCCACGAAGTATAATTCAACTGTACCCTGTTCCACGTGATCCTTGATGAAATGATATCAAAGATCGATGTGCTTTGACTTTGAGTGTTGAACTAAGTTGCACGAGATCGCAATAGCACTCCGATTGTCGCAATACATCGGTATTCTGTCAAATACGTAACCATAGTCTTTGAGTTGTGTTCTCATCCAAATGACTTGAGCACAACACGCCGACATGGCTACATATTATGCTTCTGTTGAGGACAACGATGTATAATCCTGCTTCTTCGATTGCCAAGACACCAGTTTGTCACCAAGAAATTGTAGTGCTCCTGAAGTACTTTTCCGAGAGTCTAAGCATCCTGCGTGGTCAGCGTCTGAAAAAGCTATTAGTTCAAAAACAGAATCCTTCGGATACCAGATCCCCAAGTTAATGGTTCCCTTTATGTATCGGAGGATTCTTTTAGCCTCTGAGAGGCGGGTTTCAGTTGGTCTCGACTGATAACGGGAGCAAAGATATACGGCAAAGACAATATCAAGTCTGCTGGCTGTTAGATACATGAGAGACCCAATGATACTACGGTATTTTGTAGGGTCAACCAGTTTCCCATGCAAATCAGCGTCTAGCTTCTTAGTATGTGACATTAGTGTGGCATAAGTATCACAGGTATTCATTCCAAATTTGTTCAGAATTTCAAGGGCATATTTGGACTGACTTAGAAAAATACCACGGGGTGATTGATGAACTTGCAGTCCTAGAAAGAACGTAAGTTCACCCATCATGGACATTTCAAAATGTTTCTTCATTAGTTTTGCAAAAGCGATTGAGTACTTTTTATGTGTTGACCCAAAAATGATGTCATCCACGTAAATTTGAACAATTAAGATATGTTCCCCGTGATATTGTATAAAAAGAGTTGGGTCGACCGAACCTTTGGTGAAATTATTGGCAATAAGGAAGGATGATAACTTATCGTACCACGCTCGAGGAGCTTGTTTGAGACCATGCAGAGCTTTGTTCAGTTTGTAGACATGGTTCGGGAACTCGGGATCAACGAATCCTTCTGGCTGGCTGACATAAACCGTTTCTTTCAGTTGCCCATTCAGAAAAGCAGTTTTGACGTCCATTTGAAAGACTGTTATGTTCATATGAGCCGCGAACGCGAGAAAAATCCGAACAGCCTCAAGACGAGCAACCGGAGCGAATGATTCTTCAAAGTCAATACCCTCTTCCTGTCTATAACCCTTAGCCACCAGACGTGACTTATTTCTGATTACGTTCCCTTCAGCATCCAATTTGTTCTTCCAAATCCATTTGAGACCAATGACGTAGACCCCTGTTGGTCTTTCAACCAGTTCCCATACTTCAAGACGTTTGAATTGGTTGAGTTCTTCTTGCATGGATTCAATCCAGTTGTCTTTTGTCATTGCATCTTTAATGTTTTTAGGTTCAGATTGGCAGACAGTGAGAGCATAAATGCAGTGTTCACCATCTGTGTGAAGACGTTGTCTCGTAACGACTGGTTGATTCGGGTTGCCAATAATGTTCTCAAGAGGATGGTCTTTTGTCCAGCGATGTGTAGAGGGTTGATGTTGATATACATTATGCAGATTTTGAGGATTCAAATGGTTTGTTGATGATTCCGCAACATCAGGTGCTGCAGTTTCATTGGCAAACGGGTTAAAGAACGCATTTGGATCAAAATCTGCAGGTGGGGGTACTTCATTAAGAACATCAGCAGCTGGTTCAGCGTCGTTGGAAGCAGTTTGTTCAACTGTTGTTGTAGAGTCAACTGGTGGTGCTTCTTCAACAGTAGTTGTTGTAGCAGGTGTATCAGGTATAAGAGTATTATCAGGTTGAGCAGCGGAAACAGCGGATACACCTGGAGCACGTTCATCAATATCGTCACTGAACAGAGGAGAAAATAGTCTTTCCATTTGTTGACGTGTAAGCTGGGGGCTTTGTTCAGCTGATGATGGGGTTTGAGGGAAGTTTAAACGGTTATGACCGGGTTCCAAGTTGTTATACTCAGAAGCCATTTCTGTAAGTTCATCAAAATTAGCATGAATCGTTTCCATAACCTTCTTTGTACGACAATTCCAGATCCAAAAACCTTTTGAATTCTCACAGTATCCAATAAATACTTCAATGTCAGCTTTGGCTTTGAGCTTTCCAAAGTCTTCACGATCATTATTTGGGTAGCAAAGAGATCCAAATACATGAAAGTGTTTGAGATTCGGTTTTCTGTTGTGGATAAGCTCGAAATGTGTTTTGTTGTGGCGTTTTGTGATCATTGAACGGTTTTGAGTATAGCATGCAGTTGATACAGCTTCCGCCCATAAGTAATCTGGAAGTTTAGCATTAATTAACATTGTTCTTGCAGCTTCCACTAACGTTCGGTTTTGTCTTTCAACAACTCCGTTTTGTTCTGGTGTCCGTGCAATAGATGTTTGATGCTCTATTCCCATTTTCTCATAAAATTATCGAAGAGTTTGGTTCACAAATTCAGTTCCTTTGTCTGTTCTGATTTGGCGGACGGTGTTCCGGAGCTGAATTTGAATTTTTGTGAGAAAGGTGATGATCATCTGTGGAGCTTGGTCTTTGCTTCGAAGAAAGTAGACCCAAGTCCATCGTGAATAGTCATCAACAATTACTAAGATGTAGCATTTGCCATTGTTTGTTTGCACGCTCATCGGGCCACACAAATCCATGTGAAGAAGATGAAGCACATGCTGAGAGCTGTGTTCCATCTTTGAAGGAAAATGAGCACGAGTGCTTTTCCCTTGTTGACAAGCTGAGCAAAGGTGATCTTTAGAATACCGGAATCGTGGGAGACCTTCAACAAGTTTGTGTCGAGCAAGGTTGGTGATGGTTTGAAAGTTTAGATGTGAGAGACGACGGTGCCATAGCCAAGATTTTGTAGATGTAGCCTTTGAGAGTAGACATATGGGAGATGAAGCAACCATGTCTTGCATTGAGATTGTGTATAGACTAGAATTGCGAGAGCCAGACATAAGATCATTTCCTTGTAGATCACGAATGAAACAAGTTTTCTCCCTAAAAGCAACTTCCAAATCTCCATCACAGAATTGACCAACTGAAAAAAGATTGTGACCGAGTCCTTCCACATAATAAACCCTGCTAATTTCAATATTGCCATTAATATAATCTCTGTAGCCCATGATAGCTGCGAAGTGATCATTCCCGAATCTGACAGTGCCTATGAACTTTGCAATAAAGTTTTATAACAGTTTAAGATTTCCTGTCATGTGTCGGGAACATCCGCTATCAACAATCCAAAGAATGATCTGTATCACCTGCATTACACACAGACGACATAGATGGAATAGAAGTAGATGTGGAACCCGAAGTGTTAGAGGGTTCCGAAGCAGTTATAGTAGAGATACATACATTAATCACTTTAGGCATCCATTTAAATCCTAGTGTGGTATGTAACCATTTTTGCCATCTCCAACTAGTATTTGTCTTAGTCTTAATGAAAGCACTAGGTGGTACTACAGTCTTTGGAGGTGATACTGGGGCTACAGGGATATCAATGCGTTTCTTGGAATCTAAAGAGGGCGGTCTACCAAGCACAGACTTAGAATGATTAGTGGGCCTAGAGGTATTTCGAGTCTTAGGATTCCTTAAAATGATAGCTTTAGCAACACATTTGTCATGACAATCAGAATTCATACTTTTACGACAAATAACACAAGATGCATCAGACTGAATATCAAAAGTACTTAAAGGTTTAGCATTCGTTACATAACTTTTTCGATTACATTTGTCAGACGCAGTATCTAAAGTAGGTGCAACGTGAGTCTTATTCAAAATCCTAGGGTGTTCTTCTACTTCAGCATTCCTTATTGATCTTTTCTTAGGTCGTAACTTCCTATTCTTCCTTGTATTGCTCCTAGGCTTTGAAGTGCGGACATTAAGAAAAGAAGCAATTATTCCTGTTTCAGTAGAGGGAAGCACATTAGTATGTTGTGATTTGGCAGTAGGCATTCTAGGGTCACGATTACTAAGTGTTACAGGTGTTATTCTCTTAATCACGGTAGGCGGAAGTTGTTCATACTTTCCTAACATTTCTCTTAACTTAAAGATAGTGTGCACCAATTCTTGATTTTCAGAACGAAGGTTGCCAGCAAAATTCATGACTTCTCTAGTGTGTGCAAGATAATGATCAAGTTCGTTTGATGCTTCATCACAAGTATTTTTGAGTAAATCAAATATGACACCATATTCCTGTTTAACTTTTGAAAGTTCTTGTTCATATTTTGAGAGTTGACACTTGAAAGACACGTTTTGATCATCCAGTTGCTCAATTTTAAAATCAAATGGTTTTGATTTCAACTGGTGGATTTTGTTTTGCAAAGCAAGTTCATGATTTTGACAATCTTTTTGACACCATTGAAGACGACGTTTTGAATTCGAAAGTTCGTTTAACAGTCGTTCATTTTCAGCTTTTAAAGACTCGATTTGAAGCACATTATCAGTATTCTCAACAATTACAACAGAATTAACAGTATCAGCAGAGATATAATCAGATGCATATGGCAGAGAATGCAATAACACAGCATTATAGACATCAGCACAGATAACATCTTCCAAGAGTCGATCAACATCTTTTCGTAACATTTTCTTTTTACGTTTGGTTTTAGAAATAGTTGTTTCTGTTTTCTCGAAAACGATTTTCATCAATCCAAGTTCCTTATGAAAATCCCGTTCCCAATATAATGCACAGTTTTTCAAATTTTTAACATTGGGTAAAAGTCTTTTCTGAAAAATGTCTCTTTGTTCTCGCGCTAGAGGCGATTGAAAATGTTCAAATTTTATCTCAGAATGAAATTCAATCTCATGTTCTAAAAGTTTGAGGTCAGCCATGAAAAGGTCAAAATATCTAAGAATTTGATGATTTACAGGTTTTGAATTTACTTCACTGATGGAAGGTAAAGGACCATAAATTTGTGCATAATTTGGTTTGGGATTAATATTAGAAGACTCAGACGTTCTTGTGATAATCCTTGGTGTGTTAGAAGAATCCTTTGGTGGGACGAAAGTGATCGCTTGTGAATTAGTAAAAGGTTTGTTGTAAACAAATTTTTCTAATTTTGATCGACTCTCGTCTTCTGCATCTAATTCCTCTTGACGATGATATTCAATAACACTCATAACAGAATTATCAATTTTATATTCTGCACTGGAAACTTCAGGATTTGGTTTGAATGCTTTGGTTGAAAGCTTAGGTTTGTAATCAGCAAGATTCGGTCCATATCCATCTGGATTGGGTTTTAAAGTAAACTTTTGAATAGATGTGACTGACTCACCATGTTTGTAAACAACATTTCGAAACTCTTTAAGTTTGTTTTGCAAGCCGATAATTTCTTCAAGATGGTCATCTATTCATTTCGTTGAATGCTTTTTGTATTCAGAGAACTGTTTTTTGACAATTTAACAACTCAGCCTTAGCTTTTTGATTTTCCAATGTGAGAGCGTTAATTTGCTGTTTATGTTCATGTTTCAGTTGTTCTCTTTCAGACAACAAAGCATTCTTCGAAGCGGCTAGATCACGCATCTGTCGTTCTAAATATTGTTCGTTTTTATGAGATTTTGCAAACGCGGCTTCAAAACCTTTTTCACGGTTTTCTTGAGTTTTGAAAAAATTGAGTTGTATTTTTAAGCATTCAATATCCTTGGCTAACAGTGCATTTTTACTTTTTAATTGCTGATTTAATTCATGACATTTTTCCATTCGGGATTGTTGGTCTTTAAGTAACAGATCAACATCTGGACTAGGCAAAGGTTCAGCGTGTTCAATGTGAGACACAACATGATCATTATGCAAATCCTCAAGTATAACCACGGAGTCAATTTGATTATCAAAGGAAACCATAAGGTCATCTTGATCATCAAATGTAACTACGGGGTCTAGTTGAAAATCGTCAGAATGAGATGTGGACGACTCATTTTGAACATTCTGAGCCTTGCCAGATTCAGATGTTGGCGGAGATATTAGATCATTAATGATAATTGTTTGTTCAGGTACCTGAGACAAGCCATCAGTGTCATACACTGGGCATGTATCACTCATGTGTAGAGCTTGCATTTGTGCCATCAACATCACTGATGCATTAGCCTGCAAGTCTTCCATGTCATCATCAGAATCTGCATCTGCCATAAAGCTCTGTTCCTTGTTGTTAAGAGTTCCACCAGCTTCATCCTTAAGAGCCAAGAGTAAAGCCTCTTTGAAATAATCACTGCCTCTTGTCCTCGGCTTAGGACATGCATTAGCCAGATGACCCTTTTCATTGTAGTTATAACAACGAAGACCATTAACCCCATTCTGAGCATTCCTCTGTTCAACCACTTGAGCTCTCTGTTGTTGTAGAGCACCCTGGTTATTCCTTCCAATAGCATTAAACCCTTGACCACCTCCCATCTGACGACCATAACCACGATTCTGAACTTCAACACGTCCATTGTTTACAACAGCTTGATTCCTTGTGTTGGATGAGGAACGAATGCGATTTTTGGATTTGTTTGTATACCGACCGAAGCTTTAGCAATCATAACAATCCTTATTGCAATTCATCGAAAGCAGCAAAGTCCTCATCAGCTTCACTGTAAAGTGCTTGAGCATTGTTGTTGTTGTATGGAACCAATTGAGTTTGTTGAGATTGTTGCTGTGACTGATCATGTGGTGTGATGGTTGCAGTTGGTTGAGGGGCTGGTTGCTGAGCTGTTTGAGGAGGAAGATTAGTTTGAGCCCACAAAGCAAGTTGTTGATTATCAGGAATTGTCTGTGAAGTCGGGAGTCCACGGATAGTCCTTTCTTTGTCAACTTCTTTTTGGTGAGGCTTCAAATAGTCATACAACAATCCGTATGTAGCATGATGAAGGTTCTTAGCTTGACAGAGAAAAATGACATACTTCTCCCATTCCGGACCAAGACTACTTAGGAACTTAGTGTTGACAGCAATTCGAGGCATGATGATGTTGTGTTTGTCCAAATCATTAATGATGTCTGAAAAGTGATGATGATATGACTCTAAAGTCTCTCCTGGTTCAATCATGAAGTGTTCATAAGCCAAGTAGATTTTGGATTCCATGTCTTCCTGATTGAGTGTTGTGCCTTCCATTAGAAGATGAATATGTTCCCACATTGCTTTAGCTGTCTTTTGAGCATCAACACTTCGAAGGATCGGATTGGGTAGTCCCAAAAGGATGTATTGCATTGCTAGTTCATCGGCTTCAAAGTGTAGAAGTTCATCACCATTGAGGTCGGAGATAGTTGCAATGTTGGAGACAACATCTCTTGGTGGATTGGCATCTGGATCTGCGGGTGTGATAACAGTAGGCATCTGAAATGGACCTTCTATAATGACCTTCTTTAAAAACTTTCCATGTGGCTTCTTTAGATCACAAAAACGAAAGAACCTTATCACCCATTGATCATATTTTCCGGGAGTGAGCATTGGAGGTCTATCAAGTGAGCCAGCTTCATGAATTGATTGTTGGCTACTTAAGGCTTCACACATCTTGCCAAACCATGTCGGTTCCTTCATAGTATTCCTGGATGGATGTTGATTGTAGAAGTTTGTACTTGAAGACTAGGTGGTCGTTGAACCATTTGTGGTGGTGGAATTGCTCCAAGTTGTGGAGTATGTTGTTGATTAAATTGTTGTTGATAAATTTGTTGTTGATGATTAAATTGTTGATGTTGTGGACTTAGTTGTTGTTGTTGTTGATGATAAGTGTAGGGAAAATAGTTAGAGTATGGTGGTTGTGACATGTTGAAAAACTTGTGTTGTTAAATGGATCTTTGTAGTCGAATGAAATGTTGTTGATGAAGTATCCTTAGGCGTAGAAATCACAGAATAGCCAAGTACCACTTATGCGTAAAAACACCAAAGTTACGCGTAACAGCAAAAGTTACGCGTAGGTTTAGCTTACGCGTAAGTAAGGATAAAACGCTAAAGTTATGCGTAAACAAGAAGTTAGGCATAGAAAACTTAGGCGTAGGATTACCTTATGCGTAAGACAAAGCTTAGGCGTAAGATGAATCTTAGGAGTAAAAATTTCTACGCGTAAGCTTATGCTTATGCGTAATTTTAGGGTTTTGCCCAAATGATCTTTTACACTATCACAGTGCAAAAGATATCCAAAGTCGACGTGTTTGCAGGCTTATCCAAGCAAGGAAACACGGAGTAAACCACGAAAACTGAAGATCAAACCAAGGGACAGTTACGCGTAGTTTTAGGGTTTTGTTACGCTTAGAACTCCTCGTAAAATGATTTTTGCCCAAAGATGTTTCTAAACCAGATTTTTGTGATGAAGTATCTTCAATATCACCAAAATAACACAAAAGTGTGAAACTTGATGATTCAAAGCTTATAAAACAGTTATGCGTAGAATGATACCCTCGTAAAAAACCAAGCTAGAAAACGATGATCCACACGTAAAGGTTGAAACTTTTTGCCAAAAGCAGATATTTTAACACCTAAAACGTTGAAAGGCCAAGAATCTTGGATTAAAAAGTGTAAAAAATCAGTTTTTAAGCGTGACCAAGTTGGAACCGTTGTTACGCGTAAGACCAAAACTTACTTTAACAACAAACGATTCACCCAACTAGTTGGCGATTGATACCGCTGATAGGTCACTAAGTTTACAACACAAGCATCAATAGAAAGAGTATAGAGGAGAGAAGAGATCGGTTGAACAACACACACACACAAACACTACGCGTAAGAAATAGAGAAAGGTTATGCGTGAGTAATGAGAGAGAATGAATTGAACAACCAACCCTCAAGTGAGGGTTATTACAAGGTATTTATAGGAGAGGGAGCTAGGGCAACACTCCTAGTCCCTTCCTTTCCTTAGTGGACTTGGGCCTAGGCTTATGGGCCTTCTACATAAGCCTAAGCATAATTACTAACATAAAGGTCATATTAAGCTAACTATTACATATGAATCACTAACACTTGAATAAGGTTTAGGAGTAATTCCAACAACTAGGAAACACCCACCAATGCTTGAAGGAGCATAGAGGGACAAATACTCGGAGGGAAAGGAACAACCCGCCGATACAGAACTCACAACCAATCCTGACTCTGGCGAAGGCACTGGGAAAAACCCATCAGTGTCTGAGGGGTCACAGGGGGATAAAGACTCAGAGGGACAAAAACCACCCGCTGATACAGAACCCATTACCCCCACTGGTTTGCTTATAGTTGCTGAGGTTAATGATATACTCTTCTCTGATGAGAAGCTTGCTGATAGTGAAGATGAAATCCTTTCTGCTGGAGAAGAAATGGACGCTGATGTTCAACAGCAAGACCAAGAACATCAGCCTGGTCCAGAGAAGCCTAAGGAGTCACCTTTTCAAACTGATGATGACTCATCTGCTTCCTCAGACTCCTCAACCTCTGATGAATGGAAGCAGTATGACAACTCCATTCCACTCACTGAAAGAAAGCTTGTAATGTGGATTAAAAGGGCTACAAGTAGACTATACTCTGGTGTTACTAATACCCTCTTGGATCAGCATGTTGAAGCAGCTGCCAGTTATACAGATCTAAAAGCTGAAGTGGTCACTGCCAATGCAAACATTGATGAGCATAGGGAGCTCATGTATGATCATCTACACAGACTGGATGAAAACCTGACGAAATTTCTTGAATACTGTAACACCCCCAATTTCGTGATACGCAGCGGAATTCAAACTGGGTGTTACTTCATGGCTCAACAGTTACAATAACAGAAAACGAACTCTAATTGTATCATTTTAAAAGATTTATCATTCGATTTATATAAATATCAGAGTTTACAAAATGAGGTCCCAGTAGTTTTACTGGTTATTAAATAAGTTATCGAATGATAATATAGCCTTCTTGAGTATCCTTGCCCTTCCATGCCATCCTCGTAAATTATGAACCTGAGATAAACATGCTAAAAAGTGTCAACACAAGGGTTGGTGAGTTCATAGAGTTTATAGATAAAATAGTTGAGTTCAATAGTTTCAAGTTTGAGCGATTATTGTAATAAATACAAATATCGGAGAAATAAGTAGTGGGTTACATTGTTACACCCATAGTTCGTTTGTTTAGTAATCGGTTGAACACAAGTTTCAAGGTTGTTTCGTGTTGTTGTATTGCAGCATTAGTATCATTGCAACACAATATATATTGCCTTAAGTCTCATGAACGCAAACCTTAACAGTACGACATCATAGTAATGAACTAATGATGTAAGTTACTGACATCATAATAATGATGTGAGCAACAATGCCCTCTGGTAGGAGTTTGCCATTCTCCTAGTATTCTCAAATAAAGTGCATTTGGTTACCTATCCGGCTAACACAAATGGGGTGTCAACTGCCAATAGATCTATTCACTATATTCGCGTTCACTCGCAAGTGATTAATGGTTCATGATATGAGGGACTTTTAGTGGCAACAGTAAGTAACTTAAGCAATAGTAATCAGGATCGCATACAGATAGTACTTGTGTTCAGGTTTGTAGCAAAACGTATAAAGTGTGATTATGAACTCATAGTAGTATGTAAAAGCTTTAGAGTACTTGTGAAAGTAAAAACAGGTAATTGAGCATGTATCTCCCCCAAAATAGTATAAAACAGTTAAAAGAGTAAAAGTGGGGCTATGCACTCACAGTAATATGAAAAAGTTTAAAATAAATGTAAACATATCAAGCAATATTTGAGCATGTATCTCCCCCAAAACGTTCAAAATAAGGAAAAGAGGGGCTATGACTCACAGTAATATGTAAAAATTTAGAGTACTTGTAAAATTAAATGAAAGTAGTTGAGCATGTATCTCCCCCAAAGAATTAATAAACAAGTATAAAAACGGGGCTACGAACTCACGATAATTCGTAAGAGTTGAAAATAAATGTAACAATTATCAAGTAATATTTGAGCATGTATCTCCCCCAAAGCATTCAAAATAAGGAAAAGAGGGGCTATGACTCACAGTAATATGTAAAAATTTAGAGTACTTGTAAAAGTAAATGAAAGTAGTTGAGCATGTATCTCCCCCAAAGAATTAATAAACAAGTATAAAAACGGGGCTACGAACTCACGATAATTCGTAAGAGTTGAAAATAAATGTAACAATTATCAAGTAATATTTGAGCATGTATCTCCCCCAAAGCATTCAAAATAAGGAAAAGAGGGGCTATGACTCACCTCGGTGTTATCGTAGTCTGGATGGAAAACAAATTAGATAATATGAACAAACTGCTCCGACCCTCGACCTGAGTTGGTATATCATGTATTTAGTATTCGTGTTCATGTTTATGCGACGATAATGTTCTTTATATACATGAAGTCTCTTCAAAATTTAATAATACTTATCGTACTTATTTTCATGGCTCGAATGATTGTTAGTAAATTTTTATAGAAATCCAAGTTATTAAATATTTTATGTTTCCTAAATATTATAATTCACAATTTTAAATATTTACAGTTTTTATCCTTGTACTTTGAAAAATGACACTTTAAACCCTCAACTATGGGTTATTGACAAAATCAGCCCTTGTATAATTAACTTCACAGAAATTACATTTTTAGTCCAAGAAAAGCTTTATCTTACAAAAATTACAATTTTTATGCTTGAAATTTTATAAGAAAATTCACTTGTTTTTGGCATAAATGGACAAAAGTACGGGTGAATAAAAGCGAGGCCTTAATAGGTTTTTACTACGTTCTTGATCCTTTAAAGAGTTTGTCCGGTGGTCCTTCTAATGGTTCAAACTAGAGGTCTTAAGCTCTTACGGTTTGGTCGCAATGATTTAACAAAGTAAGGGGGTCATGTGCTTTTTGTTGTTTTTGGGCGATAACGGGGCTAAAAGAGGGGAGATTTTACACAAGACCAGCTAGGGTTTCTACAGCGCATTTGACTCTTCAAACACTTTGCTCTAAGCTCTTCTAAATGGTATAAGTCTCATGTCCTAGTTCTCCTTTATTAGAAAGATACAAGTCCACGAACATTGCCACCCGCGTTTTATGAAAAATTCAGTTTTAAACCATAAAGCTCTATATCTTTTGCATGCGACCTTGTGAAATGTGGTTTTATCCATTTCTAATGTTTATAAGATAGTTCTAAATCAAATTTATCAAAAATTCCGTGTTTTCACACATACTTGTTGTAAAAAGCTTTTTGACGTTTAGGACTTTTGACCAAAACGATGGGCTGTTTTTAAACATAACGACTAGGCTTTTTAACCGGTTCATGGGGGCGTTCTAGAGTGTCCTAGGTGGTGTTTACAACGGTGCTTTGGTTGGCCTTAATACCTTTGACATGATGTAAATAAATAGGGCACAAGCAGGGGGGTGTTGGGTTGTTTTGTAAGATATACCTAACAGCTGTTGGGATTTTTATTAAATTCTGGCTTTGTTATGCGTTTTCTAGACCCGTGCTCCTGAGTTTTTGAAGAAACGTCGTTCCGGACAACTTTCGTGTTTTAACTTTTTCATGAAACGGACCAGAAATGCCTCGTTTCGCGTGCCCGAGTGTTCTGTCCACAGAAAATTCGGACAGATTTTTGGCAATTTCTTTAGACCATAACTTTTGACTCGTGTACTCGTTTTAAGTGATTCAAATTGCTACGTTTTCCTTATAAAATCCTTTTTATCATTATGCAATTGATATTAAAATTTAAAACGAAATAGGATGAGTTTAATAGACTTACAAACTTGAGATTCGACTAGAACTAGATTGGCTTTCAAATGGAACAAGACTCTTTCTCTCCTCCCAGGCTCTAATGTACCCTTTCTTCTTCCTTCTCTTAGACTTAGAAATCAGTAAGTATGTGTGTGTGAGAGTTGTTTGTGTGTTTCAAATGGTGATGAGATAAAATGGGAATGTATGGGTCGATTTATATAGGGTGAAGGATTAGGATTTGTATGGCTACATATAGGAACACTTGTTCAAGAGAACATGGAACATGGTGTTTATAAGATGTCCATACATTAGGTTGTTGGTTCGAATGGTTCAAAAGACGCCATGTATCTCCATTTTTAACCAAGGGTAGAAGAGGAGGGATGATGTGTCTAATTTATGTTCATACTTTAGGTAGTTGATTCAAATAGTTTTTACAAAGAACACATTTACTTGTTTTCCTCCATTTAAATCGAATGGGTTAGGAAGAGAACACCTAGGCGCATACTTGTTCAATTTCCTAGCCACAAGGGTGGAAAATCTAGGGGACAAGATGATGTGTTCATCTATGGTGCAAGGAACTAATTGTGGTTAAGGTAATTACATGTAGTATATGGTAAATGTTTAGTTCAATTTTAACTAAGGTAACATGGGGGGGCGTTAGGCTTAGGGTGTAGTACCTAGGGCTTAGTGAATTGTACCTAGAGTGTAGAGATGTAGTATACTTAGTTAGGTTTGTAATTTTACTTTAGATAATTACTAGTTTAACTTAGGTAAATGATATATTTAACATATATGCATAAAATACTTGTACCACAAGCATTGGAGAGTTGTACATTAGGTTTGAAAATTTAGGAAAGTCAATTTTAAGGGCTTGTGCAATATAGGTTTGTATCATGTGCTTTAAGGTAGGTACATTGAGGTTTATAATGTGATTTTATGTAAACATTAAACTCTATGCATTAAGGACTTGTACTTATGCTTGAAAGACTTGTACATTAGTATTTTGAAAATATATCATGTACATAAAATCATAGAGTTATATATTAGGGCTTGTAACGGAATTAAAGTATAGCTAGGTTTTGTGCTTTAATGACTTGTACTCTAGGTATAAAATGTTGTACTTTAGGAATTATGATTTAGTTGTGTAAAATCATAGCTAAAATAAATTAGGGCTTCGTGAAAACTCTAATAAATGGCTAACGTTTAGTTCGAAAGTTTAATAAGTGTGTTAACGAAATAACGTAAAGTGGTAAATAAAAGTTGAAAACCTTTATTGTTTTACATATAAAGATGTTTATGTTTATTAAAGATGTGAGTTCATCACATTGGCTAGTTTTTGTGATCAAATAAAAGAATATTGTTTCTTAAAAAAATTGGACGTAGAAAATGCATAAGTATTCTTTCGTTAGAATATTATATTAGTTTAATAAGAGGTGAAATTTACCGGTGGTTACAAATACTTTCAGTAGTCTCACACCAAACTGGATGAAATCAGGGACTCTGTCAAAGAAGACCCATCACTCAACTCCAAAGTGCTCGAGGCTACTGAGGTCTACATGAAGAATTCCTCCAGTCTCACTGAATTGATCACCATGCTCAACTCTGCAAATGTTCAGGGTCTTCACTCTTCAATACAGTCTCTTCAATCCACCCTGGGTTCACTGGATGCTAAAGTTACTGATCTGGCTAAATCATCTTCTTATATGGCCTGGAATCTTAGGCCTAGAATGACAGTACTGGAATTATCTCAGGCTAATCTTGCTGACAAGGTCACAGGTCTTCAACAGGATACATCTGACATCAAATCCATGGTCTTGGAGATATATCAAGCCTTTAAAGGTCAAGCTGCTCCTTCTCCCTCGGTATCACAAACAACTCTTGCTCTCACTGACGTTGCAGCAACAGTTGAGGGGGAGAGAGCTACTGAAGAGACTCCTTCTCATACTGAGGGGGAGCCAACTCCACCTGTATCAGCAATCCCAATCTCATCCATCCCACCATCAGAAACAACAATCTCAGTGACTACAGCAACAACAACACCAATAATCACAACAACACCCACACTGGTATCATCTTCTTCATCAATTCAGGATAAAGGCAAAGCCATCATGATCACACCTGAGCCTGAAAAAATCCTCTATGAAATACAAGGCAAAAAGTACAAGTTCAGTCCAGAACAGCTAACTGCATATCCTGAAAAAAAAAGAATCAAGAGACAGGCTGAGGAAGAGCAAAGAAGTAAGGACGCCTTGATTAAAATAGTGACTAAAGAAGCTGAAAAGATAGGGATTAGTCCAAAAACTCTTGATAAAGGACAAGCAGGCCAACAGTTCAAAGATGCTTAGGTTGCTGAAATGGTTGCTCTAAGAAAAAGACTTGATGAAAAGAACAAGAAGGTTGTTGCAATCAAGCAAGAAAGGATTGATCACTACAATTGGACCATGACAAGCAGAAGGGCACCTGAAAAAATCACTGATGTAAAAATCATCCCCAGATCCAAACCACTGGCAATGAATGTCTACAGGGGGGACGATAAAAGGTATTTTGAGGTTCATGATCCCTTAAAGTTCACTGACTTTGGGATCACTGAACTTGATGAGCTTGGTCCCATCATCAAGAAGAAGCAGAATGCGGTGGTCAAAGAACTGGTGAAATACCTCAGCAAGCGTTATGAAAGACTAAGGGAAGCACCAACACAGCTAGGGATACAACTAGCTCTTACCGTGGCTCAAGGATCTCAACCTCAGTCATCCCAAGGTAAAAGGAAAAGAGTTGAATCTGAGCCTGAAGCCAATGTGCTGGCTTTGATTGCAACAGGGAGCTGCCTGAAGGGGTAAAATTTGTGAACTGCTTAGTCATTGAAAAGCCTAAAAGAGGACTTTTCTTTGTTGATGTCTATGGGAACCCATCATTCCAGAGATGGAGTGACATTGATCAGGCTGGCATAGCTACAATGGCAAGTTACCTACCAGTGGCCTCTCAAATCAAATCTCCTGAAAACATCAGGTTCTGCACTGACCTGAATGCCAAGATAAGAGAGAATCCTGACAAAGCAACTTTTAGGTCACCATAATGTAACACGAGCATCAATATGTAAGAGATAAGATAGAGAAGTGATCGGATGAACACTAAACACACAAACACGTATGAGAAAGGAAATGTTATGCGTAGGAATATATGTAAAGTGAACAACCAACCTTCAAATGAAGGTTTACAAAGGTATTTATAGGGGAAGGGACTAGGGAAACACTACAAGTTCCCTTCCTTCCTTATTGGACATGGGCCAAGGCTTATGGGCTTTTTACATAAGCCTCGCCATTAATACAAACATAAAATCCTAATTAAGCAACCTATTACATATTGATTACTAACACTTGAAACATAGTTTAGGAGTGATTCCAACAGCAACCCTCCTCTCAAAGAAACCAAAGCTAGAAGCACTGAAAATCCACCTTGACTGACATCATCAAATGCTTTATCATTTTATCTTTTGTACTAGTGATAGGAACCTTTGTTAGGTCACCATTCTATCACATCACAACATGTATTTTAGAGAGAGAAAGTTTTAGGAACTAATGAAGGATTAAGAAATGATTATTTTAATTAGAACCAACACCCTCTCCCTTCAAGGGAGGGGTATTTATAATGTTTACATGGATAGGGGTGTTTCCCCTTGGTTCCAGAAGAACCTTTTATCACAGCTCATGGGTTTACTACATGAGCTGTAAATCTAATTACAAACATTTATAAACCATAATTATTAACAACCTATTACAAATTAAATGACCTACACTTCATAATAAAACATGTTCCTAAAAATCTCCCCCTAAGTGTTGTTTATCATTTTGTTATCTTGCTTAGGTTGTTTGACGTCTTGAACTTCTTTGGCATTCATAGCTTGTGACGTCTTTGATTCTTTGCATCTTTGTTCTTTGCTCTTGTTGTTGTGATCAGTTGTGAATTCTGCTTTTCATTAACATCATAGGTAAGGGTGTCTTTCTGTCTTTCTCCACCATACTCATACTTCTTTAACTTTGGATCTCCAATTTTGTGTAGTTCTCAAGTCTTTAAACTTTGCAGATTCTTTGACTTTGATGTAGAATCATCTTTAACTTTGTGTTGCTTTTGACTTTGGTGAGAACTTTCTTTTGATACGATGCTGGTATGAGTAGATGGAGACGGTCATTCCTCCAAGGGACTATCATCAGTACCTGCATGAATATGTTAGTTTAAAATTCCAATCGATCATGGTGGACTTTTCTTAAAGAATTGACCACTACGATTGTTTTACTGATGAATGTCTTGATTTCGTTCATCTTGGTTGGGCACATCAGTCGTCTGAATCCCGTTGAGGGACAGTTATCATTACATTGAATAAATTCAAGTAATGACCCACGTCTTCAGGATTCGATTCATGAAAGGAATCTCCTTGGTGGGATTTCCAGCACTTACAAGTTCGAATGTCGAGAGTATTAACAGCATAGTGTGAAAACACATCTCTAATTATTACAAAGGCTGTTCCTGAATTGGAGGCCCTCAAGAAGGCTAACAAGATAGACCAAAGTGTATCAACAATTCAGGTGAGTCGCTGAAGTATACCAAAGCATCACTCCACGACTGTAGACCGTTTGAGATAAGTAACCACACTAAGCGTAACCCACAAGGGATTACCGAAGTGACATGCTGTCAAGGTTGTTTTATGTTGACCCTGGCAGGAATTTCCATTCAATCACTAAGGATCACAATTGTGAATCCCCTCATAAATGTTTAGGCATATTGCTAAGATCTGCGTAGGACTCTGGAATATGTCACTTATGTCCTTATTGTTTGAACAATCAAGTGATGAGATATTAGGTGTTCCTAAGAGATATTTTAATGAATCTCATGGCTCTAGACTCAATAGTGCGCTTTGGTTTTCCTAAGCGGAGACTAGGGAGAAGGTCTCATTCTTCAATATCAACAATCTCTAAGAGAGAGTCGATAGATTATGTAGGGTTCCCTGTGAGAATGAAACAAGCTCTTTTAAGATAACTTGAGTGGCTTAGAAGGTTTAGTGCATTGCGTCACTGGGTCCATGACGACTTTGTCTTCAATACCGGTGTCATCTTGTGACAACCAGTAGCATATGAATTGAACCAGGTGTCTGCCCTAAGTTCAATAATTTGGAGGGCTATTTCTTTTCACCCTTTTCTTTAACATTTCTTTTTAATTCTTCAACTCCTTCTTTCTCCGATTCTCATTTTCTCCTTTTTCAATCATACCTAAGGACTTCTAAATACTAACTATTTGTGGTGTCCTTGGGTAGATCCCTCCGGCTCTGGCGGATCATAGGACGTTTATTCCTAAACTTAGTCACTTTATAACTCCATGACTATCCTATGTTGCCATAAAACCATTTACTTTGAAAATCTCTCAAGGTGTTTATGAATAGAAACATGTTTTGTAACGCCTTTAGAGTTTTGCATTTTTCAGAAATACTCCCCCTCCACATGTGCTTATGAGTTTTGACTGAAATCTGTAGAGTGAGGGTAGAGCTCGCACTTTTGAATTGATCGACTCTTGATAGACAATTCCCCGCGAGACACGGTTACGTTGTATAGTTAAAGAGTTCCATTATCAGCTTTTAGGTGACAACTAGCTCTAATAACTACCTTGAAGATGTAAACTCTCCTTGAAAAGGAGGTTAGACCCATCAAAGTTCATGTCAATCAAGAGTGTCTCAGATTTGTACATTCTACTAAGACAAGTTTTATTGGAAACAAGTCTTTTCGATTACTGACATTTCAAAGTTCGTCAATTCATTGGTGATATCTGAGTCGAGCACGTTATGAGATTCCATAACTTCCTGATCAACAATTTTAATCACATTTCTCCCCCTCAAAAATAGCATATGTATGATGTTTTTGAAAACATGTTGATTAAAATATGCTTTTTTGAGGTGTTTGAAATTCCTTTGGGAAGAAACGGATTTCAAGAACATTTGATTTTGAACAAAGACTTTGTGTTGCAAACAGTTAAGAAGCTTTCGCTCCTTTAATTAAGATTGAGGCACTGAAGCGTACCACAGGGTCCTTTCGTGGAATAAGATTTTGTTTTTGTTGAACAAAAGTACTCCCTCTCAAATACGGAAACATATTCGAGAGATAGCCTTCTTGAGCTGAATTTGTAATCATATTATTAAATGTTGTAAAAACATATTATCAAATTTGTGGTGCTTGTGAGAATTCATGCTCAAGGTTTAAAGAAAACATAATCAATGAATATAAACATACGAATTAAAGTAAAGAGTTAGAGTTATTACAGACATATGTTAAATGTTCTAGTAATGTTCCAAAAAACTATCTAACTGCAGTACTTCATTTGGGACGACGAAACGTCAAGATGTTTGGCTCCCTTGCTCTTCCTCCGACATAGCCTTCAAGTCGTCTCATTTGAACTCGGAACTTGAGTCGTGAATCAATTTTCTTGACGAACTTTTCAGCTTGCTTAACATCATTTCTCTTCCATGTCATGGTCCGCAACCATCCTTGCTGTGTGTCCTCTTTTAGATCTTGAAGAATGGTCACGAGCTCAGCCTTAACCTATATCAATGTTTCCTCGCTGAACTTGTGAATTTCTTCGAATCCCGTGAACTTGACTATTTTGTTCCTGATGTAGTTAATCCAAATGGTGTGCTTGTGAATGTAAATGTGTTGGGAATAAAGCTAACAGTTACCACTGATACGCTTTAGGTTAATATTGCTAAAGATTACACTAGCAGTGGAAACACATTACCACTGCCAGTATATATATTACCACTGCTATTAGGATATATGTTATGTATCTGTATATTGATAAGTATAGAAAAGATCTTGTGTATATTCTATATTGTTAGGATTATACTTATCTTGTAAAGGACTCCTTGTGCTATAAAAGGAGATCCTAGGTCATTGTTTAGTTAACGAAGAACTCATATAAGCTTCAAGGTGTAACCCTAGTGATAATCAAGATCACTCGTATTATTTCTTAATAATATTGGAGCTTTGTGTTAAACTGTTCACTTACATTACATCATACAATCTATCTTCTAAGTATTACTAAGTATATTCCTCGTGCTTATTAATATAATTCAAAATATCACTAACACAAGGTGTATGTTTAGATCCATCAAGTGGTATCAGAGCAAAGGTTCTGATATTTTGATTTAGAAGATCCAAGGAATAAGCTTAACCTACTCACTCAAATCAATGGAGATGGAAAACAACCAGTCCAACTCTGCTCCAAGGCTTCCTATGCTCAAACTTAATGAGTTTGAGATGTGGAGGATAATGATTGAGCAATACTTTCTCATACAAGATTATACTCTATGGGAGATCATCTTAACTGGTGATTCCTTCAAGTCTATTACGAAGACTGAGAAAATTGGTGACATAGAAGTTGTAACAATTTCTGTACCTAAGACTAATGATGAGAGTGCAAAGAAGAAGAATGACCTGAAGGCCAGAAGTTTGTTGCTAATGACTCTTGCTAAAGACCAGATCATTGTTTTCAGTAAGTACAAGACAGCAAAAGAACTTTTTGAAGAGATTTGCTCAGTGTTTGGTGGCAATGATGCTACTAAGAAGACTCAAAAGACATTGTTAAAGCAAAGCTATGAAAACTTTTCTGCTCCAAGCAATGAATCTCTTGACAGCATCTTCACCAAACTCCAGAAGATTGTCACACAATTGACTGTGTTTGGAATTGAGGTAGATAAGGAAGACCTAAATCTGAAGTTTCTAAGAAGTTTGCCTTCTGAGTTTCATACAAATGTTACAGTCTGGGAAAATAAACCAGAGATTGGAACTATGAAGCTCAATGATCTTTACAATAACTTCAAACTCATTGAACAAAGATTGAAGAAGGCAGGGAAGCTTGGTACAAGCTCTAGAAGCTTGGCATTGTTGTCAACCTCTGTTTACAGTGATTCTGAAGATGACAGTGATGATGATATTGCCACTGCTGGTTCTACAGCTTCCACTGGTAACGCTAGTGTTACCACTGCAGGTTCAAAGAAGAAGGTTGTTGGTATTGAAGATCCTACCTTTTATGCTTTTATCTCCACTCAAGTTAATGGCTCTATTTTAACTCATGAAGACATAGAGCAAATTGATGAAGACGACTTGGAGGAGATGGACATAAAATGGCAAATAGCTCTTCTTAGCATGAGGGCTAGGAAATTTTACAAGAAGACTGGCAAGCCAATTCACATTAATGGTGGTGAAACTGCAGGGTTCGATAAAAAGATAGTAGAGTGTTTCAATTATCACACGTTGGGGCATTTTGCTAGAGAATGCAAAAGACCAAGGAACCAGGACAAAAGGTCTACTTGGTACAAGCAAAAGAAAGAACCAATTGTGGAATAACCAAAGGCAATGTTGGCTATTGATGGTGTGAGCTATGATTGGAGTTTCATGGCTGATAGAAAAGAGGAACAACCTTCAGATGCTGCTCTTGTGTCTATAGAACATGCTCTCATGGCTTTCTCTGACTTTGAGGTACAAAACTTTGAAAGTTGTTCTAAAACATGTAGGGCTTCTAGAGAATGTGAAAGGCTTAATGAATCTTTTGAAAACCAAAGAACAGAGTTGTTTGCTGCTAATTATGTTGTGGCAAACCTTAGAAGAGGCATAGCTATATTAGAAAAAAAACTAGAGCATTATAGAGCTAATGAGTCAAAATATAATGATGATATGATTATTCTTAGAAGAGAGATAGATCATATGACAGCAGTGAATGAGGCATTAAAAGAAGAGTTTGAAAAACTTAAAAAGATTAATGAGAATGTCAATTTATCTGTTGACACCTGTTATTATCAGTCTAAGTCAATTGATAAAATTTGGAATGCTCAAATTACTAGTAAAGTTAAGTCTGGTATGGGATACAATATTGTTCCTCCACCACTAAGGGGTGTTCCATCACCTCCTGGCATAGATTTAGCTCATACAGGCCTAGAAGATTTTCAAGAACCTATTCGTGAATATGGTCCTCTCAAATTTGTGACAAGTGAGGAAGAGGTTAAGCATGAACCTGATGTTTTTGAAAGTGCAAGTGACTCATCTGTTGTAGATGAGAATGTTAAAAAGAATGTAGAGGCTTCTATCCCAAAAGTTGTTAATACTAGTACAGAGGAACCTAGGAAACAAGTTAACAAGCCTAGATCAACTGTAAGGTTTGCTGAGATGTATAGAAATAAGCCATCAGCTCCTAGGGGAAACCATAGGAGTTGGAATCATGTAAAATCTCAACAACTAGGTAATGATTTTGTGATGTACAATAAAGCATGTTATATTTGTGGTAGCTTTAATCATTTACATGCTAATTGTGACTATCATGTTGGGAGAAAGGAAGTCCATGGGAATAAAAGGGTGGAGTCTAACAAGGTTCAAAATAATGTACACCCTAATTCACACAGCAAAATGATCCCAAGAGCAGTTCAACTAAGAAGTGGTCTTAAAACTTTTGCCACTGCTAAAACTGTCAACACTACTCACCCTAAATCACCTGTTACAAGTGCAAAATCCAAAACAACTTTTGCAAAATCTGCACAAACAAGGAAAAGGTCTTTTTCTGATAAAAGGGTTAACTATAACCAACAGTGGGTACCAAAGTCTAAACCAGCAGTTACCACTGCTCAATCAAAAGTTCCCACTGCAAGGGTTGTAAACAAGACCAGGGGAAACATGGGAAATGTTGTGAAGGCCTCAGCACGTTAGGAATGGAAACCTAAAGGAATTACCTCTACAACCAATCCCAATGGTGTATCAATGACCTTTGATAGATTTAACTATATTGATATACGAGGCAGATCCAAGTCAATCATGGCTTGGGTCCCCAAAGGAAACTAACTCCTTTTTTATATGTGCAGGAACATCCAAGGACAAAAAGATCTGATCAAGGCTACACAGATAGTGGATGTTCAAGGCACATGACTGGCAACAAGTCTTATCTCTCAGATTTTTAACATTATGATGGACAGTATGTCAGCTTTGGAGGTGGAGTTAATGGAAAAGTTGCTGGTAAAGGGGTCATCAAAACTGGTAACTTGGACTTTGAACCTGTGTACTATGTAAAAGAGCTTAAGTATAATCTTTTTAGTGTGTCACAAATGTGTGACAAGAAAAACAATGTTCTTTTTACTAAAGATATGTGCTTTGTTCTCTCTAAGGATCTTAAGATGCCTGATGAAAGTCAGATTCTTCTTAAGATTCCTAGAAAAGGCAACTTATATTGCTTTGATATGAAAAACATTGTTGCTAAAGATGATTATGCTTGCTTGCTTGCAAAGGCCACAGTGGATGAATCCATGCTATGGCATAGAAGACTTGGTCATGTTAACTTCAAAACCATTAATAAGATTGTCAAAGATGGTTTGGTAAGAGGCTTACCTCAGAAAAGATTTGAAAATGATCAAACCTGGGTGGCTTGTCTTAAAGGCAAACAACACAGAGCTTCTTGCAAGTCAAAGTTGGTTAACTTTATTGCTCACCCACTTCACATGTTCCATATGGACTTGTTTGGTCCTACATTTGTGAGCAGCTTAAATCTTAAGAGGTATTGTCTTGTTGTGACTGATGATTTTAGCAGGTTTACATGGGTTTTCTTTGTAAGGACTAAGGATGAAACAACTGGAATCCTTAAGATCTTCATCACAGAAGTTGAAAACCAATATGATATGAAAGTTAAAATCATTAGGTGTGACAATGGGACAGAATTTAAGAATAGAGTTATGGATGATTTTTGTAGAGATAAAGGTATTAAAAGAGAATTTAGTGTTGCTAGAACTTCTCAACAAAATGGTGTTGCTGAGAGGAGAAACAGGACACTTATAGAGGCTGCTAGAACCATGTTGGCTGATTCAAAATTGCCAATCACTTCTTGGGCAGAAGCAGTTAACACTGCATGCTATGTGCAAAACAGGGTTTTAGTAGTGAAAACAAAGAACAAGACACCTTATGAGTTATTTAGAGGTAGACCCCCTATTCTGGACTTCATGAGACCATTTGGATGTCATGTCTCTATTCTCAATACCATAGATTATCTGGGCAAATTTGAAGAAAAGTCTGATGAAGGGTATTTTGTTGGGTATTCCATGGTTAGTAAAGCTTTCAGAGTATTCAACTTAAGAACCCAAAAGATTGAAGAAAATATGCATGTTGAGTTCCTGGAAAACAAATTGAATGTCAAAGGAGCTGGTCCAGAAACGCTGTTTGATCTTGATACTCTAACTCATACTATGAACTATGTACCTATCTCTGCAGGTACATCTTCTTATGATTTTGCAGGTTCAGAAGAGTTTCTTGATGATGATGAACCAAGCAAGGATCAAGCTGATGATCAAGATGAATTCAGTTTGCCACTTTGGGACTATGCAGATAATGATGATATTTCAAAGACTAGAGATGCTCAACCTTCTAATGATTCTGGAAAGGAAGGAGATAGCAACATGAACACTGAAAATCCCGAAAGTAGTGGAAATTCAGATTCCACTGCTAGGCCAGATGTTTCCACTGCAACACCAGAAGTGGAAATTACAACTCCAGTTACAGAGGAAGCTCAAGCCAATGATGTTGAAATCTCAAATATTCCAAGTGAGATTGCAGTTCCTCAGACTCCCCATACTCCGATTCATAAATCACATCCTCTTGAAAATGTGATTGGGGATGTCCATTCACCAGTAAAGACTAGAAGACAAACAAAATTGCCTGATATTCATGGATTTATTAGTGAAATCTATGAATCTAAGAATCATGAAGGCAAGAATGAATGTCTTTTCATGTGTTTTCTGTCACAAATGGAGCCAAAGAATGTATACAAGGCACTTGAAGATGAAAGTTGGGTGGAAGCAATGCAAGAAGAGTTGCTCCAGTTCAAGCTTCAAAAGGTTTGGGTGCTTTGCGATTTACCTAATGGCAAGAAGGTAATAGGTACTAAATGGGTGTTCAGAAACAAGAAGGATGAAAGAGGAATTGTTATCAGGAACAAAGCTAGGCTTGTAGATCAAGGATACACTCAGGGGGAGGTAATTGACTATGAAGAAGTGTTTGCCCCAGTTGCAAGAATTGAAGCAATCAGGATGTTCTTAGCCTATGCATCCTTTATGGGCTTTAAAGTCTATCAAATGGATGTAAAGAGTGCTTTTCTATATGGGCATATTGATGAGGAGGTATATGTTTCACAACCTCCAGGCTTTGAAGACCATGACTATCCAAACAAAGTATACAGGGTGGTTAAAGCTTTGTATGGCTTGCATCAGGCACTAAGAAAATGGTATGAGACCTTGACTACTTATCTTCTTGATAATGGGTTTCATAGAGGCAGAGTGGATCAGACTTTGTTCATCAAGAAAGACAAGAATTATATCTTGTTAGTTCAAGTATATGTTGATGATATCATTTTTGGATCTACAAAGACAGAGATGTGCAAAGAATTTGAGAAGCTAATGAAAGAAGAATTCAAGATGAGTTCTATTGGTGAACTCACATTCTTTTTGGGACTTCATGTACAACAAGGGCCAAATGGTATTTTTATCAATCAAGATAAATATGTGGCTGAGATACTACGGAAGTTCAAGTTCTCTGATGCAAAGTTATCCAGCACCCCTGCAGACAAGACTACACATCAACTTTTGAAGGAAAATAGTGGTGAAGCAGTTGATGTGCACATGTACAGGTCTATGATTGGTTCTTTGATGTATCTTACATTATCAAGACCAGATATTATGTTTGCAGTATGTGCTTGTGCAAGGTTTCAGGTCACTCACAGGTTCTCACACTTGACTTCTGTGAAGAAGATTTTCAGATATCTTAAAGCATTTCCCCATCTGGGATTATGGTACCCTAGAGAATCATCTCTAGAACTGGTTACTTACTCAGATAGTGATTATGTTGGTGCTAGTTTGGATAGAAAATCTACTATAGGTGGATGCCAATTTCTTGGAAATAGATTGGTGTCATGGCAGTGCAAGAAACAAACAATGGTGGCAAATTCATCAACTGAGGCAGAGTATGTGGCTGCTGCAAGTTGCTGTGCTCAAGTTCTATGGCTTCAGAATCAACTTTTGGACTATGGGTACAATTTTAGTAATACCATCATCCATATTGACAATAGCAGTACCATTTGCATTATTAAGAATCCAGTTCAACACACAAAGACAAAACATATTGAAATTAGACACCATTTTATAAGAGATTGTTATGAGAAAAGACTAATCCAAGTTGTCAAAATCCATACTGATGACAACTATGCTGATTTATTAACAAAAGGATTTGATGTGGGTAGATTTCAGTACTTGGTAACAGGTATTGGAATGATAAATCCATAAAACTTTTTGTGTCTAATGGTCTTTGGTGTTGAGAAGAAGTTTTTGGGTACTAAAATTGTTGTATAAGTTTGTATATATTTGCTTGTATTTTTGTTTAACCTTTATGCAGCAAAGATGGGAGTTGATCTTAAAAGGTGTGTATCTGAGACACACAACAAATGGTTATTGATTCACCATGTCTAATCCACATAAGAATCAACTAGTCCAGAGCAAAAGGCTACTAGTAAAGACTTAACAAATCCGTTTATGGTCGATAGTTTACCAAAAACTATATGGTTATCAACTCACCATATTCTTTATGATTAAGAGTTGGCTAGTCCATAGCAAACGGCTCATGGTAAAGACATATCAAATCCGTTGATAGCTGGTAGTTTGCTAAACACTATGATAAAGAGTAGTCCAATTTTCATATGTTTTTCTTTACCACTGCTCTTTGAAAATCTTTGTGAAAAATTACCCCTGCTAGTTCACAGTTTCCACTGACAGTGTTATTTTTGCCAAAATTTTTTATGTATCCAAGGTTTGTGCAAGCAGTGTTAAATGAATTTCAACTGCAACCCCATACAAGAGTTTATAAAATCCGTTGCCTTAAGCCTAAACTTTTTCAAAACATGAACAAAGATGGCAATAGGATTATTACACCTCTTTTTCCTCAAATGCTTGCAAAGATTTCACAAGTACAAAACTCTCCCATAATCACTGTTCCAAACATTGATTACACTCCACCAGTTTCTCACACCTATGAGAGGAGGCAAAAACAGCCAACTCCTCCCATTACAACACAGCATGTACCTGATCCCTTTGGTTTAGGCACAAGCAGTGGTGGTTCCAGGCTTCAACCTAGTCTAACTAGGGAGGAATCTGAGCCAATGCCCTATGATTTACCTCTCCCAATAGGTCACACAGTTGGAAGTGTTGAGGGCAGTGGACAACAAATGGATTTGATGGAACTTTGTACCAAATTAGCAAAGCAGGTTGAATCTCTGGAACAAGACTTGGCACAAGTAAAGAAGCAGCATGCCAAGGATGTTACACATTTGAAAGAAGAGATTCAGACCTTGAAGGAAGAGTTGCAAGGGTTGAAGCAAAGGAAAAACTGCAAAGATTGTGCTATCATCTCCATCCTCACCTGATGATGGTGATTCAGCAGATTTCAATACAGATTTGGGAAATTCTCCCAAACAGGGGAGGAAAACAGATGCTAAAACCAAGGGGAGGAGAATTGACTTTGGAGATGAAGGTGTTTCAAGTAAAGGTACTGAGGAAGATGATACTCAAGAAGTTCCTCAACAGCAACTAGAGCAAGAAATTTTCAGTACTGCAACCACTGATTTCATTCCCACTGCAGAAGCAGTTACCACTGCTGATCAAGCTATTACCACTGTAGAGGAAGAAATCAAGAAGAAGAAAGGAAAAGAAGTTTTGCAGAGCAAAGAGCAAACAAGAAGGAAGATTTCAAAGAAAGAACAAGCTCAAATTGCTCATGATGCAGAGGTTGCTAGAAAGATTAATGAAGATCGAGTTGCTAATAAGAAAACACTGGAGGAGATAGAGATTGTAGATTTCATGGAGGCTAAAAGGCTGGGCAGAATGGACACCACTGATCCAATGGATGTAAATCCAGTTTCTACTGTTCCACCTACAATATTCAGAGAAAAGACTCCAGAGTTCAGCTATGTACCTACAGAACAAGAGATTGAATTCTTGATTGCTAATGATCCAGTGGTCAAGAAGAAGGCAATTGACCTAGTTGCAGATAAGTCTTTAACTGAAGAACAAAGAACTGCACAGTTGAAGGATTTCATTCAGATGAAGAATAATCAAGCACTTCAAGATGCAATTGTTTCAGTCAAGAAGGGTCAAAAGAAACCAAGACAACCAACCAAGGCACATGTGATTTCAATGATGAAAGATTATTGTTGCAGTGTTGGTGGCTGGAAAAGACATCAATTCAAAGGAATGCCTGATGATAAAGTTGAAGGTATCTACTACAGAGTTAAAAGGCAAGACCAAGATTTTATTCCAATGAACTCTGAAGAATAAGAAAGAAGGTATCCTAATCTGAAGAGAAAGGCCAAAGAAAGTGAATCTCAAACATTTAAAAATAAAATTTAATGAAGAACACGAAGTTCAAGCTAAGAAATTCACTGAAGAACAGATGAATGGAATGATCCTGATTGAAGAAGAAGATTTTTATCCTGAACCACTGCAAGTCAGACATCCTATTATTGATTAGGAAGTATACACTGCTAGCAATTTTGCTCCAACATGGAAAATTACAAGGCTAGGTGGTGAAACTTCATCATTTATTTAGTTTGAAGAACTTATCAAAGCATGTGACAGAGATGATCTTGATACATTGTGGAGATTAGTTCAAGAAAGGTTTGATGTTGAAGATCTTACAGATAGGAAGGAAATGCAGTTATGGGTTAATCTAAGAAGGCTCTATGATCCAGATGCAAATGATGATTTCTGGAAATTTGCATGCTCATGTCCTGGTACTAAATGGACTTACTATGATTCATGTGAAGTTCATCATGTTTCTACAACAGATGGAGTGGATGCATTCATGTTTGCTAAGAAAGAATATCCACTCAGAGCTGGAACTCTCACTGTGATGTTGTGTACAACAATAAGAGTTCATGAAGATAATGAGAAGGTCAGAGCATTGTTACATAGGCTTCAAGATCAATGTTCAAGAGCTATTCAGGATTTAAAGAAAAAGAGAAATGTTTGAAAGAATTACCCAAATCCTTACAGAAGATGCAGATTGAAGAAACTTATTGATTTGCAGAGAAATCATAAGTTTAGGGGAGGATTGTTAGGAATAAAGCTAACAGTTACCAGTGATACGCTTGTGGTTAACACTGGTAAAGATTACACTAGCAGTGGAAACACATTACCACTGCCGGTATATATATTACCACTGCTATTAGGATAATTGTTATGTATCTGTATATTGATAAGTATAGAAAAGATCTTGTGTATATTCTATATTGTTAGGATTATACTTATCTTGTAAAGGACTCCTTGTGCTATAAAAGGAGATCCTAGGTCATTGTTTAGTTAACAAAGAACTCATATAAGCTTCAAGGTGTAACCCTAGTGATAAGCAAGATCACTCGTATTATTTCTTAATAATATTGGAGCTTTGTGTTAAACTGTTCACTTACATTACATCATACAATCCATCTTCTAAGTATTACTAAGTATATTCCGCGTGCTCATTAATATAATTCAAAATATCACTAACACAAGGTGTGTGTTTAGATCCATCAAAATGGTTTCCTGTCATAAATGTCGGGTGCTTTGAGATCAGGCTTGATAAGAATCAAACGTTTTTGATAACTTTCAACGCCAAGATGAAGACCTTCAACTCTTGTCTTTATGACGAGACTTCGGATAAAAATGAGAATTGAGTTGAAGATGTCATATTGTAAGCTGCCAGGAAGATGCATAAGCTTTCCTTAAACTTTGAGGAGATACAGATCTTCAATATCGTTGAGATTCAAATACTTGTAGTCAGCCTCTGTTGGATCTTAAATATTATGTTGTTTAATGATTCGGGTGGTCTAGGACAATGATTAAACAAGAAAGCCATTTTAGATAGATGAAGAGAGTTGAGAGGAGGTTCCTTGAAAGAGAGTTGCTAACAAGTGAAAGGTTAGATTCAAGAAAAGCCACACCCCTTCCATGGATGGAAGTGATATTTATACTTACAAACAATACGACCTCCTATCGGCCTATGGATCAGGTATACAGTGGGTAAAGACCCGTCCTTCCTCCATGGTATTACACTAGGCTAAGCTACGCTACAAATTAACTAATAAACTACTAAATAACGTAAATAACTATATGTCTACGAGCTAACTTATGCTAGATAATAGTTGGGGTGGCCGACTCTTTTACTATGGAATTTTCTAATTCCTAACAATCTCCCCCTAAGGGAGGTCACCCCATGATTTATATTTTGAATCCTAGCATTCTATTTAATCTTCAGTCTTGAGCTCGTAGACTTTAATTCTTCAATTCCGCAATCTTTGTGCTTTTGTAGTGCAACTTCAAAGTCCGAGTGCTTTGTACTTTCAGTGGAGGTCTTTGAACTGATCCACATCTTCGATGATCTTCGAGCTTTCTTTGAGATCATCAGCCACAGCAAATCTCTGGATCACCCTTTATTGTGTTGCCATCATGTGAAGTTGTGACTTTCGGACCGACATGCTCACACTTTTGAACCATGACATCTTTCCATCAGAGTAGCGGAAGCTTTACTGGCTCATGATATTCGCAGCAGCGTAGCAGGAACATAGAATAAAATATCAGAGCCAGGTTATGTAGATATGCACCAGTCATGATTTCTTCAAATTAAGTGTGGATGCTGTGAGCATGCGGCTTTGGATTGACCGCTCAATTCTGATCAGCTGCAACCGTCCAAATGTACCTGCAAACAACAGTTAGCAATAAAACACACGAAAGTGTCTTTGATCACTTTCGTTGAATTGAGGTACACGGCCCACGGTTCCCCGTTGATCAGTACAAGTACTGCCTGTGAACATGTAGGATTCCTAAGAATCTCCTTGACAGGGTTTCGCAGCTGTTCTAGCCGTTCTCAAACCGGAACGTCTCAAAGAAGACAACACGGAGTGAGTGAACCAGCGAATTGAGATTCACTGATTGATGAAAAATGATTTGAAAAACAATCGCGTATTGCTTGAAGAAAGAGTTTTGTAATACGACGAAGGTTTTATGAGAAAGATCAATTTTCAATCAAAATACTTTTTGTATTAGAGAATGAGTACACATTCGACGTGCTAGCAAAAAGAAGAGATTCGCACATTGAACGGTTTTTCCAAAAGTATTTTTTTTTAATCAGAGATAATTTTTGTGTTTGAAATATGAATACACATTCGACGTGCTAGAGAAAAGAAGATTTGCACATCGAACGGTTTTTCCAAAAGTATTCGTCAATTCCAATCCTGGGCCAAGGTTGATTCAAGATTGAATCTCCCCATCGTTTCTATCCAGTTGTCACAAGCTTGATCTTACGAGAAGATCTCACATGTTACCCACCAAGAGCTTGTTTGATGTTGGCTCTAGAAGGATTTCCATCTTCATTGTTAATATTTTCATATCACTCGGATGTTCTGGCAATACCACAAGGATAATGCGTAGGACTCTCAATATATACTTACTTTCCACATTGTGTGAAACAGCAAGTCATCATTAATTTTGTGTCCTAACGAGATATTGTGGATGATCTCTTGGCTCTAGACTCAATAGTGCTCATTTGGTTCTTGTGCCGGAGACTAGGGAGAGGGTCTCCTTCTTCAATATCAACAATCTCTAATAGAAAGTCGATAGATTATGTAGGTTCCCCGTGAGAATGAAACAAGCCCTTTTAAGAGGAACTTGAGTGGTTTGGGAAGTTGTAGTGCAGTGCGTCACTGGGTCCATGACGTCTTGTCTTCAATACCGATGTTACCTTAGTAAACACCAGTAGCATATGTATTGAACCCGGTTACTGCCCTAAGGTTGAATTATTGGAGGGCTATTTCTTTTCACCCTTTTCATATTCATTTCTTTTTCATTCTTCAACCCCTTCAGTGCTTACCGAGACTTCATAACTAGAACCTTGTTGGGTTTATTCCAGTACTAGCTCTGTCTCAGTCCGCACTCTTCCCATATCTCACTTTTCTCCTTTTTTCATCAAACCTAAGGACTCTACACTATCTAGTGGATTGTCCCTGGGTAGATCCCTCCGGTTCTGGCGAATCGTGGGAACAAATACCTAACCTAACCATCCTTATAACACCATGCATAAAGTAAATTTGGTCGGTCTTTTGGTATTGTTCATTCCTTCTCGAAACCAATTGAAAAATCATTTGGAAAACCAATCAAGGTACTTGTGATACGAGATCAAAGCATTTTGTACCTTAATAGTTTTGATCATTTAGAAAACCTCCCCCTCAACATGTGCATATGATTTAGAAATTGTTTAGCACATGGAGGCAAGAGGACTTTGAAATATTTTCTTTGATCACTATTTTCATAGAAAAAGCCATTTGATTTTCTTGGTAAAATTCTCCCCCTCAATATGTGCATAGGATAAGAGAAATCATTTTAACACATAGAGGCAAGAGTTCTTTTGAAGCACATCCACGAACACAAAGGCCATTAAGAAAACCATTTGATAACTCAATCAAGGTACTTTTGTAAAAACTTTTGTACCTCGATAGTTATGCTCCCCCTCAATATGTGCTTCAAGATTCGAAAGCGTTTAGCACATATGAGAGAGCAGCGTGCACAATTAAATCAAAACGATCACCTTTTATCAAATTTCATTATTAAATCACAAATTCTCCCCCGATCAAAAATATCAAACCCTTTGAGATTTTGGATCCCAAGTGATTTAATTAGGTTTAGAAAACATGGGAGAAAATGTGGCCTTGTTTAAATACTCATCTGGGGTTTTTTTTTTGGATAAATCCTCCTCCCCAACATGTGCATTATGTATATTGAAATCGTTTGGCACATGGAGGCAGGAGTGCCTTTAAAGGACTAAAACCAATTCCATTTAAAACAGATTTGAGATTTAAATCACGATCTCTACCCCGATCAGAAATATCAAACCATTTGAGATTTGTGATCCCAACTGATTTAAATCATTTAGAAAAATTTGGGGAAAGACGTGGCAAGATTCAATTTTGAAAGATGACAGATAAGGACCATTTTAAGACATTAAAGATTGTTAGTGTCAGGTATGATAGTTTTTAAGAGATCTTTTAAGTAAAACAAAACAATTTCACAATCAAACAAGAACAGAAAAAATTTCATTTTGAAAGACCTTGATTCTAAAGAAAAAATCATACCATGACATAACATTAAATCTTTAAATCACCACTTATTTTGTACAATCCGGACTTTTATGAAGCAATATTGTTTGAAAATAATTTATTTTAAATCACTCTCCCCCTCAATCGATGACCTAAGTAGTTGATTGAGTGACTTAGGTTTTGATAAAATTGAAGTCCGGTGATTTTCAAATTTAGTCCAATATATTATCAAAACAATATTTTTCCATTTTCAAAAACAATATTTTACAAAGTTTTAGAAAAATGGTATCATCACGATTATCCTGCACAAAGATATGTTAGGTGGTTGAGAAGCTTATGCTGTTGCTGTAGGGTTTGGAAGAAAAACCATCTGCAGATGCAGTGAGACTTCTTCTTACGTTGCATTTTGAATGCCAACTAAGGTCAAATTAAGCTCTGTTTCTTCAATCACTTAGAAGAAAACCATCTGCTGATGCAGTGAGACCTCTTATGTTGCATTTATGCCAACTTTCCATTGAAGTCAAATTAAGCTCCGTTTCTTCATTTGTCAACCCAAGATATAGTTACCCTTTCCTTTCGGCATCCAATTATCTTCAATTGTGGGATCCGGATCGGGAACATTCTTTTATACCAATATACCTGCATACGTTAGTGAACACACATACAAATATATGGTGGTCGACATCACCCAAACAACAATTGACTAATTAAAGTCAATTCAACATAACAATCAGATCATATAAGGCATGGGGTTTATGTGTTAATCAAACTCTAATCATCTAAACCTAACAATCATATCCTAAATTCCTAGTCCTTCGACATAGGAAAATATCATTTTTAATTAAGCACGTAGGATAATTAAGAAAGCTCGTTAGATGATATAGATTTGAAAACATTCTCCCCCTTAATCAATGACTTATTTTCTGAAAAGATTAAAAACGCTGAAGTCATTGATTGAGTTTTCAATTTTTTACGAAAAACTCTGAAACAAATTGGTTTTGCAACTCATTAACCACCATTTTGTTAAAACACCAAATATTTTTCTGAAGAATTTTAGACGGAAAAACATTTGTGTAGGAACAGCAGTCCTTCGACATACTTTCCTTGTTTTGTTTTTAGGATAAGTGCACGAAATATTTTGAAAATAGTTTAAGTGTAGCACTTTCCTTCTTTAAAAAATGGGTTGCTTATCTGAAATAATAGCAAGTCATAATTTTGAAGAGCGAGTTACAGTCTGAAGTAACTGCAAGCCATTATTTGAAGCGCGGGTTACAGTCTGACGTAACTGTAAGCCATATTTTGAGACATGTTAAGAAAAGAATATTTAAACCTCCTGCTCGAACTTCATCTAAAGTCCCGTGCCATTATTGAATGACATTTCTAAGACCGTAGATGTTATCGATACCAGAAGACATGTCTTGAGAAAATATATTTTTGGTATTTTTAAATTTTCTGATTTTTATGGGTTTTTGTTGTTTTATATTTTTCTATTTTGTTTTGCTGGTTTTATAATTTTTTATTTGGTTTTTGATAAATATATACAAGGATAGAATAGATGATATAGTTAAATAAGATGATGATACGAGTACCGAGATAAGGATATCGAACAGCCCCGTTGTAGATGATAGAAGTCATCATCCCTAAAACTTTCACCACCAAAGCTTCCAAGACTCTTGAATCGAAGAGAGAAAATGAGCCACTTGAAAGTGAGACTTTGGTAGCTTCCCCCCAAACCGAAAAACCATTAGATGAGCAGATTCGAAGCTATATTTCAAGCTTGCCTTAGCCAGGTGCACAGAGATGCACACCATAATCATAAATCCCGCTGCTCCATTTAAGAACGATAATCGAGGTTCTCCGTTCGGGGTTATATCATCCAATAGAATAACAGCAACGTATCATCCCACTCTTTAAATTTCTTCTCATATTTCATTACCACTGAAGTCTGAAGCACTCTATACCAAAAAGTTGTCAAGAGACCACTTCCCCCAAGTAGACGAATTGATGCAGTCAGTCTCTCAGACTAGAGCTCACGAACCCGAATACACATACCCGAAGACAAAGAAACTTATACCATCGAAGTAGCAGATTAAGTCCAATAGCCAAAGAATAAACCCGATGTATACTTTTCTCTCCCCCTGAAGAAAGTGTATGAAGCTCAAGAACCCGAAGTACCCGAATGCCCAAAGAGAGAATAACCGATAACATTGAAGGAAGCATGCCGAATCACTGATTATCTCTGCGGGTGACAATCTCTGCGGATGTCAACACCGGAATAAGTGATTATATCTCTGAATCACTGATTAAGCCCTCAAGTAAAACAGCTGAGCATCCCCAATGTACACAATCTCTCTCCCCTGATGATTGTGATAACATCAAAATCATCACACACTTGTGTACCTCTTTCATCTTTAGAAACTAACTCTTCCATCTCTTCCCCCACATAGTTGGAATAAGAACACTAAACGCCTTGATGAGTAAAACCTTGAGTTTCTCTGCGGTCATGACATTTGTTTTCCCGGGATATCTTCAATCACTTAGAAGAATTAAGTTCATCAAGTTTACTCGCCATGAGTCAAACCTTGAGTTTCTCTGCGGTAATAACATTTGTCTTTCCGGGATATCTTCAATTACTTAGAAGTATTAAGTTCATCAAGTTTACTCGCGTTTAGATGCTTGTCTCCTTCCGCCTTGCTGGTTTTGACACTTCAGAGTCAGCAAATCATTATAAGCCAGTATACTAGAAATTTGTTGAGAAGAACACTTGAACTCTTGTGAGAATCAACTTGCTGAAGACTCTCTCTGACTATTTTTATCAACCCTTATGTAGACAATTTGAAGTGACCACTGATGAAGAAAAACCGATATACCCCACTTGAAACTGAAGTCAACTTCCCCACATTTGTATCTTAAGCTTGCACCTAATGATGGAAGAACGGTGTAGAAAATTTATGCTTCAAGCAAATCTCTAAGTACTCACTACCCAAACAAAGTATGAGACATTAACACCTCTTGCAATTATCCACACCGTCATATGCGTGTGACACTGAGTAAAACAAAGTAACTCCTAATAGTGATAGTTAACCAGGTCTTCAAACATCCACCTCGACTGCTGGTAACTAGAAAAACCAAGTCTTCAACTCAAATTCTTAAGCCCGAGCAAGTTATCAAATAAGAACACGCCTTTGTGAAAGTCAACTTCAATCTCAAATAAGTGATAAATGATTAACTCCGAAGTAATCAACTTGTGTCAAATGTCCAATACGAGAAATAGTCAATAACAACGTCTCGAGGAGTCACTGCTAAAAAATATGAGCAAGTCTAATTGGGGATTGATTCTGACTTATACCTCTCTCCCAATTAGTGCTCTCCCCTAAACCGACAATCTGTTTGATAGATGCCCAGATTAAGAAGAAGTCTTTAGATCGTTAAATGAAACTCGTCTTTAGTCATCTAACATGTAGCAGAAAATGTAGAACAGACTGTAGACTCGACCTTCTTCAAGATTGTGCAGTTGGGGAATAGATAGTTAACATCTTCAACTCACACCAAAAAGCATCCCACCAAAAAGCATCCCAATTAACTTACATCTTGCAAATCCCCTTAACTAAAATCCCTCCCAATCAAACAAGAACAGAAAGATGTTCATCAAGGAAATCAGCAATCAGGCCGCAACGAACACACAAGATGGTAATACCAAACTACCAATCACATCAAACAAGAACAGAGAGATTGTTCGGAATCATCATGTTGATGTATACGTGAAGCACTAACCGGAAGCACTTTGTCGATAAACTCACCAATCCGAGTGAAGATGTCAACCAACGGCTCTTTGAAGAGAAAAACTCCATGTAAAGATGACCCGATAAGAAGAAGCTTGGTTCTTACATGAGTTTAGAGCCGTATGACCATTTATATTCTCAAATAACAATCAACAATGCAAAAAATTCACACTTCTTCTCCCCCTCAAGAATTGCATACGGAGATGCCATTCTTGACTAAATAAGTGAAATCCATCCGAATGTTCTATTCACACTTCTCTCCCGCAAAATAAGCACATGATGTCGCCATCTTCATTATAATCGAGCAAGTGGAGTGAGAAAACAATCAGTGGTAGCCCGGTTCACTTGATGACTGAAGCGCATGGAAAAAGTATGAAGTATGTTGATGAGAATGGTCATAATAAGAAGATTTCTCTTCTTCCGAAGATAATGCGCACTGAAGCGTACACATTTCTTTTCTTTAAGAACGAGGCATAAACTGTAGTGTTCATACGTCATTAGAAGATTTCTCTTCTTTCGAAGATAATGCGCACTGAAACGTACACATTTCTTTTCTTTAGAGTACGAGGCTTGAACTGTTGTGTTCAAACGTCATAATCTCTCTCTTTTCATCATCTTTTGGCAAAACTTGTAATCACCCCCATTATCATTCAGTAGGCTCTTTGTTGTGACAGCTGATGGAGAAAACCCAATATGACGAATTTGACCCTGAAGTAAACTATCCCGAACTCGTGACTTAAACTTGCACATATGTAACAAAGAGCGATGCCGATTTCCATTAGCATCTCTAAGTACTCTCTATGTACTCTATACTCTTCAACCAACCAACCATCAAGTATAAAACGTACATTACCTCTTGAAAATCCACAATTGAATGTGACACTGAGCACTACAACGTAACTCCTTAAAGTGATAGTTATCTTGAGGTGATAAGAGCCCAATTCCCCTAAGTGGTAAAAGAAAAGGTAAAAGTCACCCAACAATAACTAGATTTCCAAGTCTTTGTGTTTGATAATAAGCTCGAACAAGGATCTCAAAGAATCTTCATCCAACCATCCCCGATACCTTCAGATACTAAGTACACTTGCCCGTGATATTTCACTTCAACCTCAAGTAAATAATAATGAATTAACGCCGTTGTCACATCTTCAGGTTAAAAGCTCAACTCTAGCCTCCTTTAACGTTTTAAGTGAACTCTGATAATGGTTTCATCCCGACCATGGTTAAAAGCACAGAACCCCGTAAAACCAAGTAATAACCAAACTGCCATGACGAATATCCAAACATACATCCAATTCATGAAGTACACCCTTTTATCTCTTCTTTGAAGCAGAAACCGTAGCACCAGCATCAGAATAGATCCCGAAATACACTTTCCTTTTCTCCAGGATGGTTCCATCAATACGGGATTTTACAATTCTATGGTTTAAACCGAAAAATAGTTTCTTTCGCGGGATTTTACAAAACCAAGAATAAACCGTAAGATAGATCCGGAAATGCACTTTACTATTACCAGGATGTTTCCATTGTCACGGGATTTTACAAGTCTATGATATAAACCGAGAAATAGATTCTTTCACGGGATTTTACAAAATCAAGATTAAACCGTAAACAATGTAAGTTTGAAAGTGTTATGACAACTTTGGTTTCGGTGAATATATGTTTTAGGGGAACATACAGTGGTTCTTCATTGGTTCACTATCCAACATCAACGCAATCATCAACCATCCAGTAAACACTTTGGTAAACACATTATTCACGCATTTTGTCGGCTATTGTGGTGACAACATGGAGAAGTAAACCCGATATGCCAAACTTGATCATGAAGTGAAATTCCCCAGATTTGTTACTTAATCTTGTACTAATCCTCGTGAAAAAGAAACGGTGTACCCAATGTACAAAACCTCTTGACATATCCTCAACTGCGTAAGACACCGAAGTGATAGCTAAGCGAGAAAGAATCACAACTGTAACTAAATAGTCAAGTCTTTATCACACTCAATAAATGCCCAAACAAGTCATCTTCGCGGAAGGGTAGAAAGAAAGAAGGTGAAAATAAGTAAACGCGCCGGAAAAACCTCACTTCAATTCCAAATATGAAATACCGTCCAAACAATCCCGTAGTCAACTTCGTTTAATCATAGTTCGAGCCGTGACATACTATTTTCCGTGAAAATGTATAAACCAAAGTATCAAATCGCATGACACATCAAATCTCTCCATCACATCATCAAATCTCATACTATCACATTACATATAAACGATCCAATTTTGACAAACCCATCAGTCCATCATCCAAATCCAAGTCATCACAAATACAAACACATTCAGTTTACATTCAAGCCCACATATGTTCCAAAATTCAAAGTCCAAGTAGTTAATGTATCAAAACCCGGTCACAATATTCGGCACATAAAATAATCTCTTCGGTCCATAAAATTACTTCCACTTCCAAATCTGTCAAGCCCAAATGCAACATTGTCCAGCCAAACACATCACTACCCCACGATTACACTTTCAGGATAATTTACTCGCTTGTTACATGATACCAAGATCGTGAAATGCTCAAACGAAGACCAATATTGACTCTAAAAACAAAACCAATATTCCTTTTCTACAAAATGATCACTAATATCACGTAACAAGCTTTGAGTTATGCCTTAATAATATCGATTAAACATAGGCCCACATATGATTTATAGAAGCATTCCTCCTGACAAGAGCAAGGCCCACATACGTTTAAACATTGGCCCATATAACATGTGTATATCCGATCCACATCGATTAAACCTAATTGTTCGGGTATTAAAGAACACATATCTCACCCTCTTTAACCCTAAAACTACTCCTCTTAAATTTATCAGACGCCTCACTCCTAAAAATTTTCCCTCATCATCAAACCCTAATCACAAATACCACCGCCCCCATCATCTATCCGCTCCACTCCCAGATTATCTCCTAATAACACTCCCCAATCTCATAATCCATTATCAATCACACGACAAAACCATACGAGAACCTTTTTTTCCAGGTTGACCTTGCCACAGGGATGGCACACAGGTCCTTGATGCGTCACAGAGGAAGGCTTATGAGGACAAACCAAGGTAGGTTTACTTATCATTGAATTAATATGAGCATGACCGAACCAAGAAAGAGAGTGACTTTATAGTCATTTCTCTTATCTTATTGTTCGAACAATAATCAATGGTAGGATACCATGATGTTTTGATTTCACAATACATTGATCAATGAAGACAAGTGTATTTTGGATATGACCTCATTAATATCCCAACACAAGTCTGAGATCTCGTACACATTATCATATAATAAGATTTCAGTTTTGAGCATAGATGTAGATGAATCTTTGAGTCGAACAAGAGAGTGGAGAGAAACAAACTGTTTTGTTCCATTCTTGAGAAGTTCGGATATTAATTAAGGAGCAAAGCTTCAAATAAAATCAGTGAGGAATTTTTCGTGATAAGGACCTTCAAGGTCAGATTTCTGTTAGAACAATCACGAAATAATCTGAGATTAATAGTTTGTGTCTAGTCTTGATAAATGGTGGATGAGAGTTTAAATAGATTGAGGGTTGTTGTTGGAGATGGATTTCAGATCTTGTAAAAAAGATGTTGTGGACTGATGATGGTAAAGAAACCTGAAGTTGTGATGTTTGTTTGACATTTGTTTTGTGGTCATGGTCTTGTTGTGGTCAATCATCTTCATCTTCATTTCTGTTTGAGTCTGCATATACAACTTGCATTTTTCCCAACTCGCTTAAATAACTCGCATCTGCTTCAAAAGTCAGCCCGCAAGAGTAACAACACGCTCAAAAGCGAGTTGAGTGCAACTCGCATCATTCATGGCTTAACAACTCGCTTTCATTGCATAAATATGCAACTCGCATTCCAGCCATTGTAACTGGACATTATCACAACTCGCATCCAAGAATGCACTGAGTCATGACAGTCAATAATGTCAACTCGCTTACTTTTTGCAATAAGGCAACTCGCTTGACACATTCATTGACAACTCGCATTGACTAAAAAGTCAACCCGCAATATTCAACTCGCATCCTTGAATCAATGCATCAGGACATGTTATGACAACACGCAATTTGTACCAACACGCATGTTTAGCACTAAATCTGGACAGAATATCAACTCGTATAAAAGAATAACCACAACACGCATTGAAGAAACTTGACCAAAAACGCATTTAACAATTCACATTTGACCAACAGCTTTAAAATCCAGAAAACAGTGACCACGAGAAGATGACAAGTTGACCAAACAACATATTCAGAAAAATGATAAGGACAAACGTAACATACACACAAAAACCAACAGCAATCAGCTGATACAACTGTTAAAACTAGTTTTTAAACCATGTTAAACCATTTAAAATCAGTTTATAACAAAATATTCAACAAACAACACCCAAACCGTATCAAACCCACCGAACAAAACCGCATAAAAGACCATTCGAATCAACACAACAACACAACCTGGTCTCTGATGCCAATTGTTGGATCTTAAATATTATGTTGTTTAATGATTCGGGTGGTCTAGGACAATGATTAAACAAGAAAGCCATTATAGATAGATGAAGAGAGTTGAGAGGAGGTTCCTTGAAAGAGAGTTGCTTAACAAGTGAAAGGTTAGATTCAAGAAAAGCCACACCCCTTCCATGGATGGAAGGGGTATTTATACTTACAAACAATACGACCTCCTATCGGCCTGTGGATCAGGTATACAGTGGGTAAAGACCCGTCCTTCCTCCACGGTATTACACTAGGCTAAGCTACGCTACAAATTAACTAATAAACTACTAAATAACGTAAATAACTATATGTCTACGAGCTAACTTATGCTAGATAATAGTTGGGGTGACCGACTCTTTTACTATGGAATTTTCTAATTCCTAACAGCCTCATTGAAGGTGTATACTTTTTCATCATCTCTGCAAACCTTGATTTTAGTCAAAAAATTGTACCCGTAGTTGGAGTTAACCTCTGCATTAATAATGGATAAGATCCGTTGGTTGTAACAAACTTTGTGTTTAGAAGTGAATGTGAGTCGCCATTTATAAAACCATTTGTGCATATTAGGCTAGTGGAAGATGCCGAGTTATGCCTCATAATTGAAAGTAACGATCGAAGAGCTGAATAATTCGTCAATTCTTCCTCCATTCCTTCTTGAGTGTAAACCGCAGCATGGAACTTTGACAGTGATGTTGCATACCTCTTCTCTGGATCTGTGTTACCATACATCAGGTATTCTAAGTCGTGATTAAAAAAGTATGGTGTAGGTACCTTGGGATTATGAGTATGACCCATGAGTGGCAAAGGTTTGGAGTAGTCGTGGAACTTGAATGTTTTGGGAGCACTGGAAGGCAACGAAACATCCCAACTGATATTTTCAGACATTTCCCTTGAAACTTCCTTAAGATTGTACTCAAATTGTAGCCTTGAAGTGGTAGAATTCTTATACTTAGTAAACCCTGCTCGTCGAATGTTGGCGATGTGAGATAATTAGAGTTTCTGAACCTTCATGATGTTCTTCAAATTCTTTGTGAAATCCACAATTGAAGCTTCATTAGGAATTGCATCTTCTAGATGAGCATCAACCATATCTTCAAACCAGTCAAACTTGGTAGTGGAAGGATCAATCCATTCTGGAGCTTCTTCTTGTTGTATGTCGGATGGTGGTTTGGATATAACATTAGAGACGTTCTGTTGTGGAGGTTGATTGGTTGATTTTGGTTGAATTTCATCATCAGGTGTGATATCATGAGAGGTGGTTTGAAAGACTGAAGATGACGGTGCAGTGAATTTGGAACGTTTGTCTCTTGGACGTGAAGCATCATCCTTGTCATCTGGTCGACGTTTGCGAGACTTGATGACTCTGCTCCCTACTAATGTTGAGAGAATGCCATAACTGATTTAAATAGACCTCAGGGACACTTGTGGAATGAATCATAAGATGCCTGCAGAAGTGCCTCTTAAGAATTTCCACAATTATTTGACATGTGCTATGACATGGAAGATTTTCGAAATCAACACGAGAGTTTGAAAGACCAATGTTGCGTTCATCATCAATTGGAAATATGTCCTTCCTTGTGAGTGATCCTTGAGACATTTTAGACCTGAAACAAATCATTTGCCAACCCATAAAAAATTTGCATTTACATGTTAGCGTTAAGACAAAACTTTCCTTTTAATTCAATGTATGTTTGGTAAAACAAGTCCAAATGACGACAAGAAAAAACCTATGTTTGATAATGGTTGTGAGCACATTCAAGATACTTACGAGATTGGAAACAATTGAAGTTTTTTTTTTTTTAAATCAAACTCACAAAATAAATTCCAACTTTACAAAATTATTTCCTATCTCGCAATCAAACTCACAGGAACTTGAAAAAATTAATTGCTAACTCACAAAAAATCATAATACCCTAACTCACAAACTTCAAACTAGTAAGATTGCAAACTCGCAGAAACATGTAAATTGAAATTCCTAACTCACAATAATTTTCAAACTCGAAAAAAATAGAAAATGTGAATTCCTAACTCACAAAATTCTATAAAAAAAATCTGCATACTCTCAGAAATTTGTAGAGTTTGGGTAACTCGCAGAACATCATGAAAACTTTTTGCTAACTCGCAGGAATTCATGAAATAATGATATCTAACTCACAAAAATTAGCATACTCGCAGAAAGTTGTTATGTTTAGTAACTCACAGAATCTCATAAAAAAATAGTTTGCTAACTCGCATGATTTTCAACCAGTCTAACTCGCAAGAATTTTAAACTCACCAGTCTGCTAACTCGCAAAAACTCAAGAACAAACCCGAACTCCGAAATTATTTCCAAGAATCTCTACAAACTCGCAGAATAATCGTCTAACTGGCAGAACTCACAAAAAATCATAGACTAACACTGCAAACTCGCAAACCTCTTAGTATATTTTCAAACTCACAGAACTTCAATTGTTTAAAAACTGCAAACTCGCATAGTTATCCAACTCGCAGAAAATAGTTAATCAACGAAATTCTAAGTCACCAAGACAATCTGCATACTCGCAGAAACACACAAACATATCTTTAATTCTGCAAACTCGCAAAAATTCATCAAGAAACTTGTAACTCGCAAAAATTCATCCAAAACTAACTGCTTAACAGAAGAAAAACTTGCTAGAAATCATTCCAAACTATCTTAACTTGCTTCAATTCAAACACAGAAACATAAAAAATTTCAGAACGAGTTTATCTATCAATTCCAACAATCTTATCTATATGCATGTATTCACAAATACATCAACGATTCACTCTGAAACACAAAATCACAGTTTCATGGAATTACTAGAACATAACAGATAAAATTCCACACAATCACTCACAAATCTGCAATCAATTTATTGATCTATACACTTTTGTGAAATCCTAACTGAGATTAATCGTTTAAACATAATGGCGAGAAATTGCAGATTTGATAATAAACCCAAAATTAAGATAAAAAAATACTTACAATCTAGGGAAAAGAAAAAACGTTGGCTGGGATTTGAAGCGTTTGGATGGTTAAAAAAAATGGCAGCAGTTTTGGTGAGATTTTGAAAAATATAACAATTTGGATAATGTGAAAGACAAAACGTTTTATAGGGATAACTTAACTTAATTGGCACAATCAGTCCCTTAACTATAAAAAATGTTTTATTGATCCTAATTTTGTAAAAAATCATCATTTTTTTTATTATTATTATTTTTAATCATAATATGAGAATTATTTCGATGAATTATTTACTAAATAATATACAAACTTTTATTGGAAATAAAATTACGATCTCCCCTCAAAATATGTTTTCGTGTGAAATGTCTAAGAAAAATAAAACATATTTTGAAGACGGAAGTTTGCACACATTTTTTTTTTTTAATATAATTGAAAAATCTTTTTGGATTTGTAAAAGTTTTATGTTTTTGTATTTTGATTTTGAAATATGTATTTACAAAGAAATGTTTTTGGTGTTTGACGTTTTAAGAAAGTTTGAGTAAATTTTCCAGATCTTCTGGAGTCAAACACCGCATACCAATTTGATGGACAAGCTCAGTAAACCTTGCGGGTGGCAAAGCTTTGGTGAACAAATCCGCCAATTGGTATTGAGTACTCACAAAGTATAATTCAATTGTACCCTTTTCAACATGCTCTTTGATGAAATGATATCGGAGAGCGATATGCTTTGACTTGGAATGCTGAACCGTGTTGCAGGAGATGGCAATGGCACTCTTGGAATCACAGTACATTGGTATCTTGTTGAATACAAAGCCGTAGTCCATCAATTGTGATCTCATCCAAATTATCTCAGCACGGCATGCTGACATAGCAACGTATTCTGCTTCTGTTGAAGACATGGATGTACAGTCTTGTTTCTTTGACTGCCAAGATACAAGTTTATCTCCGATAAACTGAACACCACCAGATGTACTTTTGCGTATATCTAAACACCCTGCGTGATCAGCGTCTGAAAAAGCGATTAATTGCAAAACTAGAATCCTTCGGATACCATATTCCCAAGTGAATGGTTCCCTTTACGTAGCGAAGGATTCTTTTAGCCTCATTGAGGTGTCTTTCAGTTGGTCTTGACTTATAACGGGAGCAAAGATATCCAACAAATACAATGTTTGGCCTGCTGGTTGTTAGATACATGAGAGACCCAATAATACTTCGGTATTTTGTAGGGTCAATCACTTTCCCATGTAAATCAGCGTCCAGCTTTGGTGAGGTTGCAAACATAGGTGTGTTATAAGTATCACAACTGGTCATTCCATGTTTCTTTAAAATTTCAAGAGCATATTTGGACTGATTTAAAAATATGCCACGGGGACATTGATGAACCTGAAGTCCTAAGAAGAACTTTAGTTCACCCATCATGGACATTTCAAAATTTTGTTTCATTAATTTTGCAAAAGCGTTTGAGTACTTTTTATGTGTTGAACCAAAAATGATATCATCAACATAAATTTGAACAATTAAAATATCTTCCCCGTGACGTTGAATGAAAAATGTTGGATCAATAGTTCCTTTGGTAAACTGATTAGCAAGAAGAAATGTTGACAGTTTGTCGTACCAGGCCCTTGGTGCTTGTTTAAGACCATAAAAAGCCTTTTTGAGCTTGTACACGTAGTTAGGATTTTCTGAATCAACGAATCCTTCCGGTTGACCCACATAAACTTCTTCACGGAGTTGACCTGTAACATATTGGATTTCACAAACACACAAACAATCACAAATATGGGGCGTACAATATGAGTTTAGAGAGAGAAAGTGGAAGATGGGAGCCTTTCTAGAGAGAGAAAGTAAAAAAAAAAAAGAAGGTTAGATTGAGTGAAAGGTCCAACCCTCTACCTTGGGAGGTAGAGGGTATTTATAGTTACATACAATACGTCCTCCTAACGGACTGTGGATCAGGCATACAATGGGTAAAGACCCGTCCTTCCTCCACGGTGTTGCATTAAACTAAACTACGCTAATAACTAACTAATAAACTAACAAATAACGTAACTAACGATATGTCTACGAGCTAACTTATGCTAGATAATATTTGGGGTGACTGATACTTCACTATGGAATTTCTAATTCCTAACAATCTCCCCCTAAGGGAGGTCACCCCATGTTTTACGTTTCGAATCCTAATATTCTATTTAATCTTCAGTCTTGAGCTCGTAAACATTAATTCTTCAACATCTGCATCTTTGTGCTTTAGAAGTGATTCTTTAAAGTCCGATAAATTTGCACTTTAAGTGGAGGTCTTTGAACTGATCCACATCTTTGATGATCTTTTAGCTTTCATTGAGATCATCAGCCACAGCAAATCTCTGGATCACCCTTTATTGTGTTGCCATCATGTGAAGTTGTGACTTATGGACAGACATGCTCACACTTTTGAATCATGACTTCTTTCCATCAGAGTAGCGGAAGCTTTACTAAATCATGATATTTGCAGTAGCGTAGCGAAAACATAGTATAAAAATATCATAGCCAGGTTCTGTAGATATGCACAAGTCATGATTTCTTCAATTAAGTGTGGATGCTGTGAGCATGTGGCTTTGGATTAACTTCTCAATTCTGATCAGCTGCAACCGTCCAAATGTACCTACAAACAACAGTTAGAAATAAAGCACATGAAAGTGTCTCTGATCACTTTCGTTGAATTGAGGTACACGGCCCACGGTTCCCCGTTGATTAGTACAAGTACTGCCTATGATCAGGTAGAATTCCGAAGAATCTCCTTGACAGGGTTTCGCAGCTGCTCTAGCCATTCTTAAACCGGAACGTCTCAAAGAAGACAACACGGAGTGAGTGAACTAGCGAATTAAGATTCAATGATTGATGAAAAATTGATTTGAAAACAATCGCGTATTGCTTAGAAGAAAGAGTTTTGCAATACGACGAAGGTTTTATAAGAAAGATCAATTTTCAATCAAAAATACTTTTTATATTTGAAAAGAATACACATTCGATGTGCTAGAGAAAAGAAGATTTGCACATCGAACGGTTTTTTTTCAAAAGTATTCGTCAATTCTATTCCTGGACCAAGGTTGATTCAAGAGTGAATCGCCCCATTGTTTCTATCCAGTTGTCACAAGCTTGATCTTTTGGAAAGATCTCACATGTCACCCACCAAGAGCTTGTTTGATGTTGGCTCTAGAAGGATTTCCATCTTCATCGTGAATACTTTACATATCACTCGGATGTTCTGGCAATACCACAAGGATAATGCGTAGGACTCTTAAAATATTCTTACTTTCCACATTGTGTGAAACAGCAAGTCTTCATTAATTTTGTGTCCTAATGAGATATTGTGGATGATCTCTTGGCTCTAGACTCAATAGTGCACATTTGGTTTCCTATGCCGGAGACTAGGGAGAGAGTCTCCTTCTTCAATATCAACAATCTCTAAGAGAAAGTCGATAGATTACGTAGGTTCCCCTTGAGAATGAAACAAGCCCTTTTTAAGAGGAACTTGCGTAGCTTGGGAAGTTATAGTGCAGTGCGTCACTGGGTCCATGACGTCTTGTCTTCAATACCAGTGTTACCTTAGTAACCACCAGTAGCATATGTATTGAACTCGGTATCTGCCCTAAGGTTGAATTATTGGAGGGCTATTTCTTTTCACCCTTTTCACATTTATTTCTTTTTCATTCTTCAACCCCTTCAGTGCTTACCGAGACTTCATTACTAGAACCTTGTTGGGTTTATTCCAGTTCTAGCTCTATTTCAGTCCGCACTCGTCCCATTTCTTACTTTTCTCCTTTTTCATCATACCTAAGGACTCTACACTATCTAGTGGATTGTCCCTGGGTAGATCCCTCCGGCTCTAGCGGATCGTGGGAACTAATACCTAACCTCACCATCCTTATAAATCCATGCATAAAGTAAAATGGTCGGTCTTTTGGTACAGTTCATTCCTTCACGAAACCAATTGAAAAATCATTTGGAAAATCAATCAAGGTACTTGTGATATAAAATCAAAACATTTTGTACCTTAATTGTTTTGATCATTTAGAAAAGCTCCCCCTCAACATGTGCATATGATTTTGAAATTGTTTAGCACATGGAAGCAAGAGTTCTTTGAAATATTTTCTTTGATCACAATTTTCATAGAAAGAGCCATTTGATTTTCTTGGTAAAATTCTCCCCCTCAATATGTGCGTAGGATATTTGAAATCATTTTATCACATAGAGGAAAGAGTTCATTTGAAGTACATCCACGATCACAAAAACCATTAAGAAACCATTTAGAAAATCAATCAAGGTACTTTATGTTGAAACATAGAAATCTTTGTACCTTGAAAGTTTATTTTCTTTTTGAAATGCTCCCCCTCAATATATGCTTCGAGATTCGAAAGCATTTAGCACATATGGGAGAGCAGCCTGCACAATTGAATCAAAACGATCACCTTTTATCAAATTTCATTATTAAATCACAATTTCTCCCCCGATCAAAAATATCAAACCCTTTGAGATTTTGGATCCCAAATGATTTAATACGATTTAGAAAACATGGGAGAAAATGTGCTTGATTTAAAAATTCGTCTTGTTTTTGGATAACTGCTCCTCCTCAACATGTGCATCATATATTGAAATCGTTTGGCACATTGAGGCAGGAGTGCCTTTAAAGGACTAAAACAGATTTGAGATTTAAATCACGATCTCTCCCCCGATCAAAAATTTCAAACCATTTGAGATTTGTGATCCCAAAAGATTTAAATCATTTAGAAAATTTTGGGGAAAGACGTGGCAAGATTTGATTTTGAAAAATGACAGATAAGGACCATTTTAAGACATTAAAGATTGTTAGTGTCAGGTATGATTGTTTTAAGAGATCTTTAAGTAAAATAAAACAATTTCACAATCAAACAAGAACAGAAAAAATTTCATTTTGACAGATCTTTGAGTTTTAAAGAAAATCATACCATGACATAACATTAAATCTTTAGATCACCATATTTTAACGTACAAACGGACTTGATAGATGAAATATCGTTTGAAAATATTTAATTTGAAATCACTTAAGATTTGACAGAATAAAGTCCGGTTGATTTCAAAACTTTGAATCCGATTTATTTTCAAAACAATATTTTTCCATTTTCAAAACAATATTTTTCAAAGTTTTAGAAAAATGGTATCATCACTATTATCCTTGTACAAAGATACGTTAGGTGGTTAAGCTGCTTTTGTTGTTGTTGCTGAGGGTTGGAAGAAAACCATCTGCTGATGCAGTGAGACTTCTTACGTTGCATTTTTTTCATGCCAACTGAGGTCAAATTAAGCTCCGTTTCTTCATTTGATGATGAAGAAAACCATCTGCTGATACAGTGAGACATCTTACGTTGCATTTATGCCAACTCTCCATAGAAGTCAAATTAAGCTCCGTTTCTTCATTTGTCAACCCAAGATATAGTTACCCTTTCCTTTCGGCATCCAATCATAAATTGTGGGATCCGGATCAGGAACATTCTTATAATCCATGATATCTGCATACGTTAGTAGACATACAAACAGATATATGGTGGTCGACAACACACAAACATCAATCGACTAGTACAAGTCAATTCAACATATCAATCATATCATAAAAGGTATGGGAATAATGTGTTTATCAAACTCTAATCATCTAATCCTAACAATCATATCCTAGGCACCTAGTCCTTCAACGTAGGTTAACATCATTTTTCGGTTAAGCATTTAGGATAATTAGATAAGTCCGATAGATGATATAAATTTGAAAAACATTCTCCCCCTCAATCAATGACTCATTTTATGAAAAGATTAAAAGCGCGAAAGTCATTGATTAAGTTTGCAAATTTATGAAAACTCCGATACTGATTGATTTTCAAGCAACTCATTTCCCACCATTAAGTTAAAACAAATATTTCTCTGAAGAATTTTAGACGGAAAAATATTTGAGTAGGAACAACAGTCCTTCGACATACTTTCCTCATTTTGTTTTTAGGATAAGTGCTCGAAATATTTGAAAATTGGTTTAGCGCAACACTTTCCTTCCTTGAAGAATGGGTTGCTATCGGAAATAATAGCAAGCCATGGTTTAAGCACGGGTTACAGTCTGAAATAACTGCAAGCCATTTTTTGAAGAGCGGGTTACAGTCTGAAATAACTATAAGCCATTTTTTAGAGACATGTTTAGAAAGAAATATTTACACATCCTGCTCGAACTTCATCTAAAGTCCCGTGCCATTATTGAATGACATTTCTAAGACCGTAGATGTTATCGATAGCAGAAGACATGTCTTGAGAAAACATATTTTTGGTATTTTTCAATTTTCTGATTTTTATGGGCTTTTGTTGATTTTATATTTTTCTATTTTGTTTTTGTTGGTTTTATATTTTTGTATTTTTCTTTTTGAAAAATATTTACAACTATAGAGAAATAGTTTAACAAGATGATGATACGAGTACCGAGATAAGGAAATCGTTCAGCACTTAGTAGAAGATAGAAGTCATCATCTCTTAAACTTTCGCCACCAAAGCATTCGAGGCTCTTAAATCGTCGCAAGAACTTGAGCCTTCAAAAAGTGAATCTTTGGTAGCTTCCCCCCAAACCGACAATCCACGTAAAAAGACCATTTCCCCCAAGAAGAAGAAGTGAAGTAAACAGTCTAATTGTATGAAGCTCAAGAACCCCGAAGAAGACGATAACACAGAAGTAAGAAGTTAACACGGATCATTTCTGTTGTTATTAAACCCAAAATAAATGATTAAGCCCGATCACATGAACTTGTTGTGCGTCCCCGATGTACACATATCTCTCCCTTGATGGTTGCGATCTGATCGGGATCATCATTACATTGTGTACATGAAGCACTAACCGGAAGCACTTTATCATAAATCATATAGAAGATGTCGATAAGCAATATCATCTCACGCTCCACATATTCTTCTCATATTTCTTCCTACTGAAAGCTGAGATAACACATACCAAAAGTATCCAGAGACCACTTCCCCCAAATGGTTGGAATAATATATCCTTCCCCCAAATAGTTGGAATAATACACCAGAAGCTATGAGTAAACACTGAGTATCTCTACGGTTATGACATTTGTCTTTCCCGGGATTACTTCAATAGAGAAGAAGTATTAGGTTCATCATGTGTACTCGTTGTGTATTTAGATGTATGTCTCCTTCCCCCTTACTGGTTTTGATACCTCAGAATCAGCAACACATTATACATACCGAATATTCTTGAAATAGAGAAGAACAAGAATTAGCTCAAATGAATCCTATGAGAATCAACTGTTACAGAAACTCTCCTTGACTATCTTTATCAACCCATACGTAGACAACTTGAAATGACTACTAAAGAAGAAAAACCGATATACCAAACTTGAAACTGAAGTCGAATTCCCCACATTTGTATCTTAAGCTTGCACTTAATGATGGAAGAACGGTGTTGAGAATTTATGCACCAAGCAAATCTCTAAGTACTCAATACTCAACCAAAGTATGAGACATTAACACCTCTTGCGATTATCCACAACGACATTATCGTGTGTCACTGAGTAAAACAACGTAACTCCTTAAAGTGATAGTTAACCAGGTCTTCAACCATCCAAACCTACTGCTGGTAACTAGATAAGCCAAGTCTTCAACTCAAATTGTTAAGCTCGAGCAAGTTATCTAATAAGAACTTTGTGAAAGTCAACTTCAATCTCAAATAAGTGATAAATGATTAACTCTGAAGTAATCAACTTGTGCCAAATGCCTACTACGTGAATAAACATACAACCGGATGTACATTGACCTACTGAATGAACCGGAACAAATGATTCCTCAACATCAATGCATTCTTCCTAAAGGTATACATATAGAGACTGATATGGAAGATTCACCAATAATGTCTTCGAGCGGATGAGGTAGTCATTTTCCTTAATGTTCATGAGGTTGATTTATAGTGTGCACAATGAGAGGAACAATAATCCGTGAAGATTTGGCAAAGAAATACCAAAGAGCGGATCATTATTCAATAGAGCAACTACAATATCATGATAGACATTATCAACGCCTTGTGAAATAAGTGTAGATAAGGTTTCTTGAGAATTTCGAGAAGTACTTCTTAGATGGTGAACCAATTGAGTCAGTAGGAACCGAAGCATAAGCTTCGGAATCTAGATGATCAACATTCGTTGGAGGTTGGAAGTACTCATCAAACATATCTTGAAACAATGAATCCCAGTTATCCTTAGAAAGTGAAGCATTAGGCATTAAAGGAGAGTCATATGACCATAATTCAAGCATCCATCAACATGTAGTATATGCACTTTTCTCCCCCTCAAAAATTGCATCCGAAGTTGCCATTTTTGATTTGAACAAGTGAATAAGAATATACACCAATGAACGTAGATCCACTTGAGGGTTGAAAGAGCGTGGAAAAACATGAAGCTTGTTGATGAAGAATGTCGATGAGAATGGTCATACACATGAAGATTTCTATTCTTTTGAAGATAAAGCACACTGAAGCGTACACCTTTCTTTTCTTTAAGGAACGGGGCCTGAAGTGTTATCTGCAGACGCCATAATGATGAAGTACGAGGCCTGAACTGATGTGAACAGACGTCATAAGAAGATTTCTCTTCTTTGGAAGATAAAGCGCACTGAAACGTATACTTTTCTTTTCTTTAGAGAACGAGGCTTGAACTGTTGTGTTCAAATGTCATAGCCGAATGAATATCAAGATTGAGTTACTTGAACCCGTGAGCTATGAGATATCAATCAATTTGTAATCCATACTTTAAGCCAGTCCATGTAGTGAAGGATCGAAGTATCTGCAACTAAGTAAGGACTACCTGCACTAATATTACAAACTTGATTGCATATATTTTGGTTAGTGACATTAGTATCCAAACCCTTTGGGGTTTCACAGTCAATCTTGATTTTGTCATCGGTAAACAGCTTTCCGGTAGGTATCCACCTAAGTCCAGCATCCTTAAACATTCTACCAGACGGTATCCACTTATGGCAAGGTCTAGGATTGTTAGGCTTCTTATGCATAGTGAAAGACTTATCCTTATTCCTAGTTTCCATAGATTTAGCAGTTGGTATCCATCTAAGCGAAGATTTTGGTTTGTTTTGCTTCGTATGCACAGTAGATGACTTAGTGAAAATCCTAGACTTAACAGGTTGAACCTTTGTATGAGCATTTACCTTCTTTAGGGATTTCGAAAAACAATTATCATGATTTGCCTTAAAGATGCATTTCAGACAATTTGAGCAAACAGCTTGTTTGGATTCAGAAAATGATCTAGAGTTCTTAGAGTGCTCTACTATGGGAATAGCTTTATTCAAAACGCAACTACTCTTAGATACAAGCCAATCCCTAGTATTTAGTTGAGTGTTCCTAGGTAATGGTTTAAAACTACTAGCAGTGCCTTGAAATCTCGAAGAATTCATCACCCTAGGTCTTGCACCTAAAATTCCGTCTTTTCGAATATGTGCCTTCTTTCTAGCCATTTCTAGATAAGAGTTCTTATACAAGTCATTCATAGCATTTTTCCTAGGCAAGTAAGGTGAAGTGACTGGTTTTGTCAAAACTTGTTTCGCATCAACTTGGGAGGCAAACCGCGTTTTTGAAAATTTTGGTCGTTCAGATTTATACGCATTCGGTTGTCTAATAACTGGTTTCCCCAAGATTGATGGTTTTGCAAACTTAGTGTTCACACTATTCCCTGTTGTTTTTTTGAGCTCATTTTTTAAGGCAACAATAGCGAAACTCTTTTCCTGAAGTTGAGCTTTGAGTTCATCATTTTTTGCTATCAAAGAGTTTGTTTGTTCCATTGACTTTGTTCTAGCTTCTTTGACAGAGTCACTTAGTTCTATGTGATGCATTCTCAATGACTCATTTTCCTTTAGTAATTTGGCCACACAAACCGCTAATTCATCATTTCTCATTTGAATATCATCAATAGCATTAACATCAGAATTACTTGTAACCAAATTACTTTTCACATGCATATTAGAAATATGTTTCTTCAAATTTTTGATAGTTGACTCTTTGTCTTGAAGCTGAGCTTTCAAAGTGTTAATTTCAAAAAATTCACGGAATTCAGGAAGTTCCGGATTTTTACATGGTTTGTTAAGTTGAAAACTTTCTTCTTTACTCTGTATCGCAATTTCAAGTGAAATGCAGTGTTTTTCAAGTTTTGAGAATTTGTTTGAAAGTTCATCAAAAGCCTTTTTATCAACCATATCATTTGTTTTGAAATTATTAGACTCAGCCTCAACCAAGGAACATTTATCAGAATCATGTTCAGCATTAAGATCCGTATGTTTAGGTACATTAGCAAATGCACTATGTTGAACAGTTAAGGGTACCTCATCACATGACACCTGTTCATTTATCTGTCTGATATCTGCATCCACATCCTGTCTGACATGAGTTACGGAACAATTTGTTGCATCATTCAGTGTTGGATGCAATGTGTTCTTCTGTTGATTGAGAATCATTCAGTGGTGCATCTGGTGCAATGGTTGTTGTTGTTGGAGCAGGTGTATCGGGTATTGGATTATTATCAGGGTGTGTAGCGGAAACAGTCGATACATCTGGAGCACTACTTGCGGGAAACTCATCAAACAGAGGAGCAAACAAAGTTTCCAATTGTTGACGAGTGAATTCCATGGGTGGAACAGCTGATGAAGAGGGAAGTTTAGACGGTTGGATGTGGGTCCTAAGTGGTTTTGCTCAGAAGCCATATATGTAAGCTCATCAAAGTTGACATGAACGGTTTCCATCATTTGTCGAGTTCGACGATTCCAAATTCGAAATCCTTTTGAATTTTCACAGTATCCAATGAACACTCCAATGTTGGCTTTCGGCTGAAGTTTACCAATATCATCACGATCATTTTTCGGATAACATAGTGCACCGAATACATGAAAATATCGGATATCTGGATTGCGGTTGTGAACAATCTCATATGGAGTTTTATTATGGCGCGTATGAATGATGGAACGGTTTTGAGTAAAACATGCAGTTAAGACGGCTTTAGCCCACAAGAAATCCGGTAATTGTGATAAAATCAACATTGTTCGAGCAGCCTCCACTAATGTTCGGTTTCGTCTTTCAACAACACCATTTTTTTCAGGAGTACGAGCAATCGAGGTCTGATGTGTGATTCCAACTTTCTCAAAGTAAGCACGAAGTGTTTGATTCTTGAATTCAGTTTCATTGTTTGTTCTTACAATTCGAACGGTGTTTTTGAGTTGAACCTGAATCTTTGTGAGAAAGGTGATAATCATTGTTGGAGCTTGATCTTTAGTTCGAAGAAAATAAACCCAAGTCCATCGTGAATAATCATCAACAATAACCAGAATGTAGCGTTTGCCATTCACACTTTGTACACGCATGGGACCGCATAAATCCATATGAAGCAAGTGAAGAACATGTTGAGAACTTGGTTCTGGTTTTGAGGGAAAGTTGGATCTCTTGCTCTTGCCTTGTTCACAAGCCGAACATAAGTGATCTTTGGTGTATCGAAATGTTGGAAGACCATCAACTAACTTATGACGAGCGAGTTCAGTCATGGTTTTGAAGTTTAAATGAGAAAGCCTTTTGTGCCATAACCATGATTTCGTCGAAGTTTCTTTTGAGAGAAGACAAATCGGTGAAGAGGCAATCATATCGGACATAGGAATCGTATAAAGATTTGTGCTACGATTGCCGGTTAGTAAGTCATGTCCTTCCAAATCACGTACGTAACATGTTTTAGAGCGAAATGCAACTTCCAAATCATCATCATAGAATTGTCCAACTGAGAAAAGATTGTGCCCAATACCTTCGACGTAATAAACCCGACTGATCTCGATGTTTCCATTAACATAATCTCCATATCCCATTATTGCAGCAAAATGATCATTCCCGAATCTGACAGTACCGATGAACTTTGAAACAAAGTTTACTAACAGCTTTAGATTGCCTGTCATATGTCGGGTACATCCGCTATCAACAATCCACATAACGAGTTGAATCACCTGCAACACACAAAGACAACGAGGGTGGTATGATGGAAGCAGTGGAACCCAAAGAGTTAGTGGGTTCCATTATGTTAGTGTTACACACATTTTCACATTTAGGAATCCATTTAAAACTTGAGTACGCTGCAACCATTGTTGCCATAACCAATTAGTTTTCACTTTGGTCTTAGTGAAGTCACTAGGTGAGTATACTTTCTTAGAAGATGTTTTTGCAGCAATGGATGTGTCTACAGATTTCTCAGAAACTACACTGTGCACCTTCCCTAAATTCGATTTTGCAACTATAGTGGACCTAGAGGGAGGGCCAGTTATAGATTTCTTAGAACGAGCTAACAAAGAATTTACAACACATTTTTCATGATTACCAGACATCATACTTTTACGACAAAAAACACAAGAAGCATTAACGTTTGAAACGTTTACAGACTTATCATTCGTTACACTGACATTAGAATTACAAGTTGCCAAATTTGAATCTAAAGCAGATGCAACATGATTTTTATTCGATTTCCTAAGATGAACTTCAACTTCTAATGTCGGACGAGTGCTCTTCCTATGTTGCGAGATCCTAGTATTTTCTTTTTGTCTCTTATTCTCGGATCTTCTAACATTAGTAGACGCAACTATTCCTGTAGAAGTGGAAGAAAGCAAATTAGTTTCCTGAGTTTTATCAATTATATACATGCCAGGAGCAATCACATTTGTGTTACTAGACTTGCTAGATTCTTGTTTAGCTAGCTTTTCTTTAAGCTCAATGATGATGTGTTTTTTATCCTAAATTATGGAATTTAATATTCCTTGTTCACCCAACATTTGTCGAGTGTATTCAACATGGTGATTAAGTTCTTTTGACGCTTCAGAACGAACAGTTGTAAGAGAATCAAAAATCGTTTGATATTCCTTTTTGACTTGTGCAATCTCTTGTTCATATTTGAAAATTTGACATTTTAACGACGCATTTTCATCATCAAGAAATTCGACTTTTGATAGTCGAGACTGTTCCAAAGAGAACTTTTCCTTTTGATTTTGGAAAGCAATTTCATATTCAATTGTTTGAGACTGACACCATTGAAGTCTTTGTTTGAGTTCAGAAATCTCCATTGAAAGTTTAGATTGGACATCATCATTTTGTGAAAACATTTTCTCATTTTCCTATTTTAATTTCTCAATTTCATGCCTTAACATCTTATTGTCCATTTCCAACGTTTGAACCATATTGAGATTCTCAGCAGTTAACACAGTATCATTCACAGAAGCAAATTCACAATATATAACCACAGAAGCAATATTAGGCATTATTAGCAGAAAGAGCATCTTCTAACAATTAATCAAAGGCATTTTGAAGATCTTGGTTTTTGCATTGTTCTTGTGAAACTGAATTTTCAAGTGTGTTAAAAGCTTCAACCATTGAAGTCACCTCTTGTTGAAGTTCCCTTTCCCAGTGTGTTGCACACAGACGCAAATGTGAGACGTGAGGTGAGATTTGGGTTTGAAACATTTGTATTTGCTCTCTTGCATAAGCAGATTGAAAATTAGATGCTTTTAATTTAGAATTTTTCTCAATTGCCATTTCTAAAAATGAAATATCTTCCATAAACGTTTGAAAGTACCTTAATACTAAACAAGGTTTAGGAGTTTTTGGCAACGAGTCGCTTTTGCAAGAGGACGGTAAAAGACCATTTATTTGTGCAACACTGTGAACGGGACCTTCCACACAAGATGCCTCAGTTATTTCAGAAAGATTATATGATGGTGTTGAAATGGCATTCAGTTTGTAAGAAGCATTTTCTCTTGTGTAATCATATGGTAAAATTCCATTTTGGCGCAGTTTTAAGCGACTTCGATCATCTTGTGCCCATTGTTCTTCACAATCAAATACAACAAGTTGCATGCTTGGATCTAAAAGACATTGAGCACTATACAATTTGGGTATTTCCTTGAGAGTTGTGTGAAGAAAACGTGGGTGATTATACCCAAGAGCAAAACGTTTTGAGTCATCGGGACTCGGTAGTAAAGTGGACATTTCAATTTGTTTTACTGAGTGGCCAATCTTATATACAACAGTGCCAAAATATTTTAGCCGTCTTTCCAATCGAAGAATTTCCTTGATTTGATCATCAATGCGTTTCTTAGATTTCTTCTTGAATTCAAAAAAATTTGACCGACTTTTTGAAAAATCTTGTTTAGTAATGGAAAGTTTCGTTTGAAGATTTTCAATGTTTTTCTGAAGTTCAGACTTTTCTTGTTCAATTTTAGAAATCTTTTCGTTATTTGACGCAACAATATCGTGGATCTGATGTTGAAGGTTTTGAAAGACCACTTCAAAACTTGTTTCTCGGGTGGTTTTTGTTTCAAAATCATTTATCCGTTTCCGACAACTCTCAAGTTCAGCAGTCAAGGAGGTAATCTCAGCCCTAAGGTTTTGGTTTATCTCATTACATTTTGCAGTTTGGGCTTGCATTGGCAGAAGTAATGAATTAAGATATTCTGAATCTAGACCATGAATTGCTTCACTCTGTTCAATATGTTCATTATTTTCATCGTCACTTAGTTCATCAAATGTAACCACGGGGTTAATTTGATCGGCTTCAGTATGATGAAATAATGATTCATGTTGAACAGATTGCTGCTCATCAGGTGCATATGCAGACACAATTGCATTTATGAGGCATATATTAGTGTCAGGTACCTGAGATAGACCGTCTGTGTCATAGACCGGTCCATTCTCTGTTTGACGGATGGGATGTTCCTGTATATTTGCCATCAAAACAACTGCAGCATTTGCTTCCAAATCTTCATATTCATCATCTGAGAGAGTATCTGCCATAAAACCTTACTGAGTTTCACTGAGTTCTCCCCCTGCTTCATCCTTGTATGCCATCAGCATGACTTGTTTGTAGTAATCACCCCCTCTGGTTCGTGGTTCAGGACAAGCATTAGCAAGATGTCCTTGCTTTTTGCAATTATAGCAGCGAATAGTAGTCTCTGAAGCCGGTGAATTCCCTGTTTCCACAACTTGAACATTTCTATTGAAGTTATTACTACCCGATCCCCCTGTTGATGTTTGACCATTCCCAGAATTACCAGAATACCCACTTGTAATCATTCGACGACCACTAAATCTGCTCTGAACTTCAACTTTGCCACCTTGTATAACTGCGTGACTTTTGGGATTTGATGATGAACGAAGACGATTGTTTGACTGGGTAGAGAACTTGGAGAAGGCTTTAGCAATAAAAGCCATTCCATGATTCAATGCTTCAAAAGCATCATCTTGACCATCATTGGTTTGAGCATAGTATGCAGTGTTAGAATCACCTTCGGGATTGACTTGATGAGAAGGTGTGGGTGGATCATAAGCAAAGTGACGTTGTTGTTTTTTTTATCAAAATCATGATTTGACTTTGGGTAAGGATTCGGATAACTATGTGCCATGAGAGCAATCGGATCAGCAATCGGTGGTGGAGGAAAACCGTGTGTGCCACGAGCTTCTTTGTCTTTGAGAACCTCAAATTGATGATGTTTTAGATAATCATACAACAACCCATACTTGACATCATAAAGATCCTTGACTTGTCGAACAAACGTAACATACTTATGCCAATCCGGTCCTAATGAGTTCAGAAACTTTGTGTTAATATCAATGGTTAGAAGATCAATCTTATGTCAGTGCAAATCATTGACCACATTTGTGAAACGATGATAATATGATTCAAGTGATTCCCCAGGCTCAATGGTAAACACATCAAAGTTGTGATACATTTTATACTCCATGTCGATCTTGTTCAGTTCAGTGCCTTCCATCAAGAGATGAATTTGTTCCCACATAGCTTTTGCAGTTTTCTGTGCATCAATACTTTTGTAAATCGGATTAGGAATTCCAAGAAGTATTTTTTGCATAGTAAGCTCATCGGCTTCAAGATGAAGTAGTTGTTCTGGTGTTAAACAGCTCAGTGGAACAATTGAGATAGTATCGGGTCTTGGTGGAACAGTTGTAGGATCTCCGGGAACAGTTTCAGTTGGCATTTGAAACGGTCCTTCTATTATCACCTTCTTCAGATACTTACCATGAGGTTTCTTGAGTTCCATATACCTTAGAAATCGACTTGCCCATTGCACATAATTGCCTGGTGTAAGCATTGGAGGACGAGTATCCGAACCAGCTTCATGAATCGATTGCTGACTTGTAACAGCTTCACACATTTGAGAAAACCAAGTTTGTTGTTGAGGTATTTGTGGAACCATTGAAATTCGTAGTTGAACTTGTTGTGGAGGTTGTTGTGGAAGTTGTTGAGGAGCTTGTTGTGGGGGTTGATAAGGATAATAGGGGTAATGAGGATAGTACGGATATGGTAGTTAAGACATAATTGTTGTTTGATGAATGATGTGGATCGTTAAGGATAATTAAGGTTGATGTTGTTAAGGTTTAGGTAGATTAGTATCAAAGTCCAGAAATCCTAACTCACAGAAATCTAAAGTAGCAGAAATCCTAACTCACAGAAATCCAAAGTAGCAGAAATCCTAACTCACAGAAATCAAAAGTAGCAGAAATCCAAACTCGCAGAAAACAAACTCGCAGGAATCAGAAAAACCAAACTCGCAGGATTTCTGAAAAAACCAAACTCGCAGAAATCTGAAAAACCAAACTCGCAGAAATCTGGAAAAAAAAACTCGCAGAAATCTGAAAAAACCTAACTCACAGAAATCTGAAAAAAACCAAACTCGCAGGATTTCTGGAATTCGCTAACTCGCAAATATTCAAACCAGAATTCCTAACTCGCAAATCTTCAAGTCTGAAATTTTGCTAACTCGCAAAAATACGTATTTGAGTCCAAAAAATCCATAAATTTCAATCTAAAACATGTTTTTAAGCACGGATTTCTATTAGATCTAATCAATATTAACCTAAACTATGATAAAGTATCTCACTTTTTAGATAAAAATGATTTTGAAAAAAATTTAAAATTTTCTAACTCACTAAAATTCATAAATCTAAAAACATGAAATTTGATCTTTATCACAACCAAAACAATCCTTTGGCTCTGATATCACTTGTTAGGTCACCATTCTATCACATCACAATATGTATTCTAGAGAGAGAAAGTTTTAGAGAGAGAAAGTGGAAGGAACTAATGAAGGATTAAGAAATGATTATTTCAATTAGAACCAACACCCTCTCCCTTCAAGGGAGGGGGTATTTATAGTGTTTACATGGATAGGGGTGTTTCCCCTTAGTTCTAGAAGAACCTTTTATCACAGCTCATGGGTTTACTACATGAGCTGTAAATCTAATTACAAACATTTATAAACCATAATTATTAACAACCTATTACAAATTAAATGACCTACACTTCATAATAAAACATGTTCCTAACAACCTTGTAATCTGATGAATAAACGATGTATGTTATGTTAAAATATTCAGTGTTCCTTATTATGTTCATTAGTACATTCAGTGTAAGAAAAAGCCATTTGCTCACTTACACTGATCAAACACTTAGGCTATTTGTATATCCAAATAGGAGGAGACTCTTGGGTTAAGTGAATACCCAAACCCCTTGATTCTAGGATTTGAATAGAAAATACCCTAAGTGTTTAGAACCTTAAACACTATCAAGTCACTGAGCGCATAGCCACCCAGTGAGCTGTCGTCGGGATACTCAGTAAGAGACAAAGAGGAAGTCTCTCCACTCAGTAAGGCAGAACTTAAGGGGTGAAGACTGAGTCAAGAAGAAGATGGTGGATTCAGTGAGTAATGACAATAACTCACTGAATCCCGAAACTCCTCACCAACTACTACCATTGAAGACAATACTGAAGAAGAAGACTGAAGGCTAAAAAGACTGAAGAATGAGCGGGACAAGGCGGGATAAGTTTGAACAGATAAGAAGAAGTCCTTATCAACCAAAGTCAAACTTTCCCTGAATCGCTAACTACCAGGCTCAGTGTCATCACTGAGTAGAAGAAAGCAGCCTTGTCACTTACTCTAAATAGCCAATGTAAACAGAGACAAAATACATCAATATTTTGTCCTCTGTAACCTGTCAGTTTGTCCTCTAGGATAAAGTTAAAAATATACTTGTATAAATAGCATAAGAGATGGAGTGAAAGATTTAAGTTTGTGCATTAATTGTAAAACACACACACAAGCAATCTTTCACTCCTCCAAATACAACTATGTCCATGAGATAGCTCAGTGGTTCCTGTGTAGTTGTGCTTAGACTTAGCCTAAGCTTAGTGAGGAGTCATATCATACTTGTCATTTCAATCCCAAGTACTATTCCACAAGTACTTGGGTAATGTATTCTTTTTGATTAATTTTAATAAAGAATATAAACGTTGAAAATTACTCAGTGTGTTTTTACTTGCATTATTTCAGTCATTATTCACAATTAGTCGTTTTAATTGTCTTTATACTAACTGTGAAACGGGAACAACAGTTTTTGCAGACAATGTAGCAGTATCATCATCACTTTAAGGTTCATGTTTTGTGTGTTCATCAGTTTATGGATATCCACGACTAGTGTGTAGATCATTTGAAGGTTCAGTAGTTGAACGTTTTGCAGTGGAAATTGCATCATCTTTTATATTTTGTGAAATGTCAGTAGAACCATGTATCAGACAATGACTCACTAGTTTCAGTTATTTTTCAGTTGTATCAAACATTGAACATATAGTTGACTGTTATAAGTCAACTTGCTAAATAGTTAGTTATGTATATTATTTGTTTGTTTGTCATATGGGTTAAATTTTGTGAGATCATACATTGTTTATCAGTTGACCTTTATAAAGTAATACTTAAAATGTCAGGTGTAATGATATAATTAGCTCAAACAATCACCCATTTCTGTGTTGGTGGAATTGTCTTGGGTTAGATTTAACTAAGGTGTGGTATAAATGTGTATGAACTATAATACCCTCGACTAACTAACAGAAATCAGACGTTGACCTGGGCATTAATGGTCAAGGGACGAGTTTAGCCTATAAAACGCATACTTTGAACTACCGACGATGAAAATGACAAATTTTATTCCAACGTGATGTTTCTAAACAAGTTTAAGGATTAACCGTGTATTTTAGTCTTATTTTTATTTTTAGACCATAAAATTTTTAAATTAGGACCAAACAACACCCCACCAATTCAACATCCACCCTAAAAACCCTTCAAAGAAAAACCCAACCCTTTTTTATAACACTTACACGACACGACAAGACAACATCTAAGAAGAAAATGGTTATGTTTTGGTCATACCCACCAACGCGAAAGCAATTAACAGGCAGCTTATTAGTCTTCTTCACCGGCGTATCGCTTTTCACTGCTGGTGCTTACTTGTCTTTTGTTAACATCGCCCCTCAACAAGCTCGTGCTAAAGCTCGTTCTGATTACGTTAAATCTCGTCTTAGGAAGCTTGTTCAAGAAGATTGATTGGTTTTGTTTCTTTTTTTAGGTACTTTCGTATCATCCCTTTTGATTCATTTTTAAGTTAGGGATTTAGCTGCTTTTTGTAAGATTAGGGTTTAGGGGATGTTTGTTTAAGGATATTTCTGGGTTTATGAGCTTACCCCATTTCGGTTTATATTTCATAAGCTTATATTTTATAAGCCCAATTTGGCTTATTTTGAAACTTATGGTTTTAGATAAGCTTATTTTGATATAACAAGCTTAAATAAGTAGATGAAATATAAGCCGAAATGAGATAAGTATAACAAACACCTCTTAGCTAAAATGAAGGGTTTTAGCTACTTTTTACGGAGTATAAGATTAGGGTTTAGGGGGTGTTTGTTTGAGGCTTCTTTTGGGCTTATGAGCTTACCCCATTTCGGCTTATATTTCATAAGCCCAATCTGGTTTATATTTGGCTTATATAAGTTTATTATATTATAACAAGCTTAAATAAGCCGATAAGTTTCAAAATAAGCCAGAAAAAAGAAAGGAAAGTGGAGTTTATGGAATATATGCCGAAATGAGATAAGCTAATAAGCACAAAAGTAAGCTTAAACAAACACCTCTTAGTTAAAATGATGGATTTATGTAACTCCCAACGTGATGAAGCTTAGGACATGGAATGTGTGATGATTTGGAGAAACTAGTCAGTTGTCTCGAATGTTTAAAACGGGTGTCTGGTCATTGTATATGGATTATTGGACTGTGAGTTACTAGAATGGTATGTATTTGTAGAGCGATTCTATCAAGTTAGGCTAGTATACGAGAATCATTTCTGTTTAAATTACAGAACTTTTCCATGCTTGAGTGAGGTCAGATCATATCCTTACCTTTTTGACATGATATATACCCAAAGGCCAAATCGGCAGTAGTTCATACTTGCATTATTTTTCGTGTATACGACGATATGATTTAATGTCATCTTATCTTTGATACTTGCACTTCAGCTATAGCATGTATTGCTTGACTTATATGATTTAATGTCATCTTATATTTCATAAGCCCAATCCGACTTATTTTGAAACTTATGGTTTTATGTAAACTTATTATGATTATAATATAACAAGCTTAAATAAGCCGATAAGTTTCAAAATAAGCAAGAAAAATGGAGTTTATGAAATATACGCTGAAATGAGATAAGCTCATAAGCACAGAAATAACCTTAAACAAACACCCCCCTTAGTTAAAATGACGGGTTTATTTAAGGACTCCCATCGTGATGAAGCTTAGGACATGGGAAGTTTGATGGTTAAAGTAACTAGTGAGTTGGCTAAATGCTTTAGGATGGTGTCTTCTTTTGGTATTTTGATTATCTGATTGCGATAGTATAGTGTGTATATGAGACATTTGTTCATTGAGTTGTTTGTGGTATATTGGTATATTGGTGATTAAGTTACAGAAGTTATGTTTGTTAATTGAGGTTGAAACATATGGTTGACATGGTATATGTGTTTTCTAAAGTCTCTGGTAGTAGTCTAAGCTTACATTTTTTATCGTGGTTTGATATGATGTAATGCTATCATATTTTTGACATTTTCACTTCATATCATATATATCTTGATCTATATTAACCATTCCAAGTTGCTTTATCCATTAACAATATGCCAAAATGAAGCGAAAGTAATCCATCTCGATTCTTCTTGTTCACCTATTGTTTCAGTTTGGTAGATTGCTAACGAATAATGTAATTTAGTTATATTGGATGGTAAACATAATCCGGCCAATATATAATACCACCCCGTCCCAATCTAAATGTCTACATTTTTCTTATGGCTTGTCCCAAAATAAGTGTCCACTTTCATGTTATTACACCAATCAAAAAAGTTTCCAAAACGTAAATATGCAATTTTATCGGTTGACCAACTATGTATCATTTTTTAAGTAGACTTGTATTTTGGGATGGAGGGAGTATAAAATTAGCTGATTAAACACCGCAAGTATCAAAGCTGATAGATCTTACTAGAAACATGAAAAATAATGTTGACATGGGTTAGTCCACTGTCTTTGGAAATCTAAAATATCGTGTCATGAGAGTAAGGACGTTATTCAACCTCAGTTAACTATAGGTAACACTTGTAATTTGATCAATGATGGTTCATGTATACTAGCAATAACTTAGGGGAAGAATGTTTCATATATACTCTAATTCTGTTCACAAATCACAACTGTGGTTATAATTACTTGCAGTGTTAGCCAAAGGGCTCAAGAAACACATTCAAAACTCATCTTTTATTTCACACAATTGACCAATACCTAGAATACAAGAGTGAATTCTAAATTAGTGGAAGTTATCCTAGACATAACACTAGTTGTTATGTTGCCGATCATTAAACTCATTTAGGAATATAACAATAGCAAGCCATTCATGTCTATAGAAAGGGTAGATCATTTCTTTATACTCTGTTATTTCAGTTTGCGTTCCATTATGCAAGATGATTCTGATCATTCCAGGCTATTGCTAGTATACACCGTCGTTTATCATGTTAAATGAAGTGTCCAATGTCCCTACTTTTTCAACAGACACACAATATATGCTAATTTTTCCTATACCTATGGCTTTCGTCGATGGCCCTTTTGTCTCTGTTCCTAAAGAGATCTAATGTCATTTTACCCTTTTATACTTGCAGTGTGTATTTTTATTCATCGCCACCTACATCTTATAGTGACTCGAAGGTTGACCATGCTTCATTGTCTGAGACCATCACAAGCTGGAACACCGGACAATTTCCATCCTCGCACACTACCGTTTCAGGGTAAACTCGCCACCTAGTACTTAAAAATTTTCTTGCAATATTTATGGTTATCATATGCTTACATATTTTCTTGATTGTCAATGAATGAAGGGAATTCAGCTGACATAACTTCTAGATCGGGATCTCAAGCTTCTCAAACACTCAGCCTAACCAACGAGTACATATCAGCATTGCAAACAAGCTCTTACAGCGAAATACGGGTTTTTCTTGATATAGAAACCGAACGACCCGGTGAGATCTCACAAGAGCAACTTTTATCACAAGTTCTTCGCCCAAATAGAGAGTTTGTTGATGAAATTCTACAACATGCAAAACCAGGTTTCGTAACCGATCTTTTATGGTCGTTCTTTGATCATAGCGAGAACAAGGCTCGATTATGTCTCAAACTCACTCAAGCTATTAGACGGGTCCGCACGTTAATTAGCCCTTTAGACAACCTCCTTGACGTACTCCCACTCGACTCTGAAACCGACTCATTGTCCTCACCCCAATGTAACAGGGCATTCGATCTTCTTCTCAAATACGAACAGCTCGAAAACCCGTTTCCCGACCCCGAGTCCCGCAACGTACACGGGATGCGCCACTGCTTTTCCGATCTAAACAGTCAACTAGAAAGTTTGATTAAAAAGTCCAACTCCCGTATTCATTACCTTCATTGGGTCACGTATGGTTCCGCTTTTTGTTTAATTGGGACAACAATTGGTGTTTTAATAGCTGGAATCATCATTGCAAAACATGCATTTATCGCTCTTGCTGCATCGACGTGTTTACCGGTATTTATTCCATCAAAGATTGAGAAAGTAGAACAGTCCCGCCTAATACTGTTAGATGCTGCACAAAGGGGGACTTATGTTTTACATGAAGATATAATTACTATTGAACGTCTTGTGAATCATTTGTATAATGATATTGAGGTTAATAAACGTTTTATAAAAAGTGGGCTATGGAGGGGCAAAGATATGCATTCTATCATGGAGGTATCGAGACAATTGAAAAGGACAAATATTTATTTTCAAAAGCAGTTAACAGATCTTGAGGAACACTTGTGTCTTAGCTTCGCTGCAATTAACCGTGCAAGGGGTCACCTTATCTATTTAATCAAGCTTCATCAAGGTGATCGCTCATAAACAGATTTTTGCAGGCGCTTGTGCATTTTATAAGCGGGGAACTGTGTAATTATTCTTTGATTCATTTATGTGATGGATTTAACTTAAATACTGACAAAAGTTTGTTGTGATCAGCAATTCTTGTCTTAATTATAGTTTTAGGTTCTAGTGTTTTACCTTAACTTCAAGTGGTTGATGTAATCCAGATATGTATTTAACATTGATCTATTTTATTATAAACATAGCGTCTGGAAGCTTTCTCACACCATCTATCCATGTTTTCTTGATTGATTATATATATGTTGGTATTAGTTATGCTATGCTCATTAGCTCATACCAATTTACCCAAACCAACTGACGGTTTGAACATATTTTGTAAAAACATGTCGATTTTGGGGTTCCTTTTATTGTGATGCTGCTATTTTGGCAACAAACGTAGGGGCTTTTGTCAAATTTGGATTCGGTATTAAAACAAGCTTTAAAATAACCAAAAAAAAAAAACAAAAAAAGGTGAAATTTCGCAACCTAAGGTTCAAATCTTTCAGAAAGCATGAGTTGCGTTTTACTGAAGAGAACATAGAAGTCGGAGAATCCGAGTACCAAGTTAATTACGCACAACAGACACAAAATTGTATCTAGAGATTGGTGAAACGCAGACAAAAATGTAAAAATACAGCATACCGCGAACAACTAGCATCAACTACTTTTTAATGCATAACATACAACAAAGCCAACTATATGATGTATTTTCATTGTCTAGACATTGGTAATTCAAGGGAAAAAAGTCTCCAAAAATGATGATATCATCTGTATATTGCACTTAACAACAAATACCTAACTTCTTTTGTCGTGAGGACTGGGGATCAAACCTTTTGTATTTTAACGAAAAAGATAATTATTTACAGTTGCCTGAGATTATAATCTGCAGCTGAAAGCCAAACCACTTGCGAGACTGGCTAAGATATGGAAAGCATAGAACTTGCAGTAAAATTCTTTTGATTGCTACATATTCGATACCAATGAGGATTCATTGTCACCCATTTTAGGCACCATGTTGGGTCTACAAGCTACTGTCTTCCAGATGGTATGGCCTCCCGCGTAAAGCTCCTGATTGAGTTCTTCATGTCTGTTGGTTAGAAGTTTCTCTTTTATGACAGCCATCTTGGGCTACGGTTTAGCACTGGATACTGTGGGGTCCACATCTGTGGTGTCCAATTCCTTGACCTTCTTAAGTTGCCTCAGAAGATCCAACCTTTCGGGACCATATGCAGACGGTATCTAAACAAGACAAGCGACATTGTAAGAGTAACTCTCAAATTCATTTATGAACAAAAGATTCAAGGCTTATATAATAACTACGGACCAGAGATGGTATGTATCTTTGAATAGCAGCCAATATTGCTGCATGCCCAACTGGAGTAACCTACGTAATGGACCCACAAAATGAATGACACGATATATATGTGCAAATAGGCTCCAAAAGGAGTAATTATAGTACACAATGGAACCTACAGGTAGAAGCATGAGAAATCCAATTGGAACAACTGAAGCCAAGTCGGTTAGAGTTCTTCGAAGACCTTGCTTTTGTTTTTCCGTCAGTTCATCCCCTGTGAGGACCCTTATAAGCAATCCCGTGGCTGCAGCAACATCTATTGCTAGAAGTTGAGTACCTAGCAAAATGTCCTGCTTATAAGAAAGAAATAAGTCACTGGTCATAAACATTATGGAAGCTGACATAGGATCTTTGCAGCGGATCATGAATCAGACTATATAATGCAGTTCATGGAAGAGGGCTCGGATTAGTTACCGTGGTTGTTTCCTTGAACCTACTTATGGACTTTCCTACAAAATTCTCTTTTTCCTGCACCTTAACCACATGCATCCCTTTAGAATCACTAGAATACTCAGCAAGGACATCCATCGCATTTATCTCCTGACAAACCAAAAACAGAACCATCAGCAAATTATTCAAGAACAGTTCTGCGTACTTCCTCATATTTAGGACCAGAATATTTTTTATTTATTTTTTAATTAAACTAGATTGCCCTATGCATTTTAGAACTAACCTGTTCATTGTTGGAGCGTTTAGCACCTCTTCTAGCCTGCATTTCCAGTTCTTTCAGCTCATTTCTTATTAGTTCAAATCGTTGGATTTCAGTTGCTTCAGGTGGTGTATTCTCCTGCACGCATGCAAATACCATTCTAATAAAATATATGAAATGTTGTGAAACACAAAATCATAAGACGGGTATAAATTTCAAAACCATAGCAACATATAACTAAAATATAGTTTTACAACGACAACATTTCTGGTGAAGAAGCAACAATTAGGTGATTACCGGATCAGTTATAATAACGTATTTATACATAGCAAGTAACACAATGAACAAGAGCCAAGGATTCAGAGTTAACAAGAGACTGGTTTCAGAAGAAGAAATTGCATGGATATGAGAACTTTCTCTTCTAATATGAGTCATTACACTCGATAAAAGCATGTATTCTGAAACTATTTTGGATCTCTAACTGTGCCTTTCTATACGCCTAAGATATAAGCATATATCAGATTATAGTGATTTGCGAAGTACACTTTTATGGGCAGTTTCTGAATGGAGGTCTAGGGGTGGGCTTAGATGGCATACAAAAATGCTCCATAAGCCACCATACTTACTAATGACACATAATTAGATGAATAAAGAAATAAAATAAACGAGAATGCCAAAGAAATAGACGTATCAGATACTAATATCATGCCAAAGCGATCCATAACTATCTGCTAATGGATTATACGCGCTGGACCTATCTCAATATTTGAATTCCCACGGTTCATGCCTCTATTACTATCAGATTTCCTCTTTATCACTAACAGAAATCATCTCCCTAATTTCATATAAAATTAATTCGATATTAATTATAATCAAAGATTGCATTCTTTCTACCACAGGACTATCATTGGTACAATTTCCACTACCCGGATGCAGAGAGTCACCTGCTGAAGCGAATCTGCCTTTGCTCTAAAAGAGACCTCCAGAAATTCAGCCTCTTTCTTGAGTTTCCTTATCTTCTCGAGGTCAGAACAAGCAGCTTTCAGATGCTCCTTCCCAGGATTAAAGCTTGATACATCACGTTCTTGCAGTAATTCCTCCAGCCTTAGAAGAGCTTCGTCAACACTCTCCAAAGCCTAAAAGATTGTAGCCAAAAGTTCCATCATTACCAATTATATAAACACTTCTACCCGAATAGATTAAAGTAGACATAATACATAAGGAATTATATGTCTAACCAGTGTGCAAAATGTCAAGGATAGAACAAACGATTTGAATTGCAAGCAAAGCATATGCATAATGAATCACAACAAAGCATATAAACATTTCAGATGCTACTTCCATATAGCAAAGATATAGATACCTTATCCAAAGAATCCAGATCTTTTCTCGGTGTAGCATTACGTCTCGAACCACCTATCTTCACAAAATTTGTTTCACTGTTTTCAATCATCATCTTCCTGCATCAACATTTCCTTAACCCACTAACAATTAAAACTTACCATTCGTTGATTTAGTATCTACAAACATCAATATAACAGGTTGTGGCTGTATATGTGCATGTATGTATGACCGGATGATGGATGTGTATGTTTAGAAAGAGAGAGGAAGAGAACAGAACTTCGTGTCGTTTAACTTACATGGGTAAACTCGATTCCTTTAAAGACCTCTTTAATATGCCATGCCTAAAATTTAGAGAACATTTTAATCCAGTTAATTACAAGCCAACTGTCATATGGAGAAATATATTAGACAGATGGTATACCCTCTAGAAAGAAATCTTGCAGCCTTAACGTTAGCTGGGTTCTCCAACCATTTGCTGTACTTGATAAAACTTTGAAACCAGTGCAAACTAACACCTAGAGCAATGGCGACAGCTTCCTCATTTGGAGGGCCTTGTTTACTTCTATGACCATGCGAATGCCTCAAATTTTCGACACCTGGATAAAATGGAAGCCAATCCAGTTCCTCACAAACAACCTAGGATCAGCCGGACACTATTAGATATAAAAAATTAAACTTTGTTAGACTTTGTATCAACTTCATAGTCTTAAATATGCTAACCTCCACATACAGTTGATAAGAACTTATCGCTGAAAGCTGAGGATAGTACAGAACACTGCCACCAATCATATGCCTGATGAAAGAAGACAACTGTATTCATATGATCATATCAATGCAGAATTGTTCTGAGAAACACAAACAAAGGGGAAAATGGTTGTCTTTTGGTTATTTCACCTGATTAATTCCTCGATGGGTTCTGGGACTGCCTCAAAGTTGTTTGAGTATAGGTACTGCTGAGTCTTTCTACCCAGAGCAATGAAGAACCCAAAAATAGCCAAATCCTTATCCAATACCTACAAGTGTACAGCATATGAATGAAGAGCTTAATTAACCCGATTAATCTAAAATCCAATGAAATTCATAATACCTCAATAGTTTCAGACGATGTTAATCTTGACCATATTCTTTCTCTACCAATAGCCATTTGTAACTGCTTCTGCACAAGACTGACCCAAAATAACACTTCTTCAGTGCCTTGATCATGTATTATTCTGCAAGCTGCAGCTCGAGGACCAAAATGGACTAAAAATTCTCTGTGCAGACCAATCTTTTTAATGGAATGATAGGCTTTGCGAATGGGAACTAATTCTACTAGCACATCCATAACTCTACCACGCATGTCTGAAAGAACAGAATAGAACTGTGTGGAAGAAACTTTTGTTGGCCCAAGTTCTTGTATTGCAGCAATCAAACTCAAAACAAAAATGAGCAAGGATTTTCCGCTTGCATCCATTGAGCTCGATGATATTCCTTTATTAATCCCAGTGAGATCAGAAAACTGTTGATCTTCTTCAAAATAACTAACAAAAGTAGAAACCGCTATTGGTACTTGCTGAGACCAAAACCACTCACACAGTTCTGGTTGTTCGTCTGATAATGAATCCTTGATTACACTTTCTAAAGTAGCAGAGAGTTGTGACAGACTGCATCAATGCAATAATTAGATTATTTTTTTTAGAACATCGATGCAATAATTAGATTAAACAGGACAGGCCGATTTGAAAATAAATGTTGTAACGAAATGAAAATGGGAGTGTTAAGAAAGTACCTCCCTTGAATAAAAGCATTCATGTCTCTGTTTTTTCCATTTCCACGAGATGAAATCTGATATGCTGCTAACAGAAACGAATACACTGACGCCTGAAAACATTAAAAGCTATTAGCTTAAACAACCCAAGTCTGGAAACATATTATAACCAAATGACTACAATCCTGGGGTTATAGACTGCCATGTTATGATCTGTATTTTCACTACTGCATGAATGAAGCTAGATTTAATGATTTCACTTCTTGCTGATTATCTGTCGTCATGCACCAAGGACCCCTGAGAATATGGATCGTCAAGTTGATGCACATATTGGATGTTTATCACAGCTTGTAACTGTAGCTTAGTATCTTTAACATAAACCTGAATATATATAGACGCTAAGCCTAGATAGAAAGCATGTGATGTTCTCACGTTTTTAATCCAATGCGAGCATCATCAAACAAATAAAACATCAGGTGATAATATATCTAGGGCATGGATGCTGGAAGCCTTTTTATATTTGAAGGCATATAATCCCTGAGCACCACTGAGACACAAGCCAAAACCTTTTTAGTGTCACAACTCACAGAATTGAATAAGCCAACTTCAGACGTTTAGAGATTTTGACATCCCAGTTAGCTGTTCCATATATTCATTATAGATTATATTTTTCTCTGTCCTACAAAGAAATCAGGAGTTAGAATTCTGTTTAAGTTGGCTTTTTTACTTCTCTCGGTTCCTAGCTGCACAGCTTCACTTATGATCTTTGCAAGCTACTTAAGAACTCAATGTCTCATACAGTCATCTCACTAAACCTCGTATCTTAGAGGGGAGACTTCCCTTGCGTCTTCAGAGGACGAAGAACAACCCTATTCCTAACTATAAACACTAATTTGATCTCAAAGAGCCATGAATTCTACAAGTAAAGTGTTAAAAATAAACCCCTGATGCTTTCCCTATCAGGCAGAAATGGTGCATATGATTGCTAAGAAGATGTTATTATAATAAATAGAAGCTATAGATCTGAGGCTACTTCAAGAAGGGGGAGGAAAAATGGGTGAGGAGAGTGAGAGCTAATAGTATCAATGGTCCATACTCAATATACAGTCGCAAGTTTATTATAACCGATTCGAATGAGATACAAGAATACTTGATATATTTCCTGCCTTAACCACTGAAGGAATCTGAGTGGCAGTTGCATACATCTAATGTTGAAGATACATGTTTGTCATTTTTATCTTACTTTTTCATCAAAAGGAAAGTATCCTTTAACTATCCATCAATCAATCAAAACATGAACATACTTTTCTTTCAGTATTTTCTATTTTCCTTTGGTAACCATGGTTTCCGACCTTTTTGCCCACTAATCCATGCCACACAGACTCAAACCGGGTAAATCCCTCCCTTTTTGGGAGTTTGGCATGGCCACTTTGGGGGGTTTGCACCAAGCGGGATTTGAACTTGAGACCTCTCACATTTTAGTGATGAAAGTCACAAGCTCTTTACCACTTGGCCACCCCTAGGTGGTTTCTTTCAGTATTTATGCTTCACTATAAGTGACATCTGAAAGAGAGGCGCATAAGACCATTACTTACACCAGTTAGAAAATGGAGAAACACTGAAAAAGATTTACTAACATCTGGTATTTGGTGTTATAATTCAAAAGCCATATTTTATGCATGCTCTAACATATACTTATTATTGTATTCAAGTAACCGAACACTTAATATAATGTTTCAAAACTCATGCATTGAAATCCACAAAACTGAAACTTCATCTACATACCATTTTAAAGGACAACAAATAGCATGCCTTAAGTATATACATATGCATTGAAGCAGGTGCCAGTTCATGCATATACCTAAATGTGGATACGTATTATTATGGGTGAAACAAATAATTAGCAAGTTATTTGACGAACCTGATAAGATAAGGCCTGCAAACATGCATTCTGATCTACACCGAGCCAAAAGAAAGAGAACCATGATAATTTAGACACAGAGCTTTGACCTCTGATGGCCAACTCAAATACCCTTGCAGCATCATGCAGTGATTGGACAAGCGCAATGTTATAATCTTCATGCTTCAACGGTTGGTCTTGTTTGACCCGCAAGTCCTCAACATCACCACTAGTACTTGCTTGAGGACTGGCTTTAACAGTTAGGCCATCATCAGCAGTAGCAAAAGGAAAAATGTGCCCCACTCTTCTTGATGTATGACAGGTTAAACAGTACAGCTGGGGATCAACCAATCTATAGCTAGAATGTACACTCCCGCCCTCCAGTAATGAACGCTTTATCTTGTATTTCTTCCTTAAACGAACCCTTTTGAACGGTATGTAATCGAAATCAGCTACATTTTTGTGATAGAAACGAAACTTTGTATGTTTACATGAAACCCCCAGATTCAAAGATCTGCATAAATTGAGATTCAAGAGTAAGCAACTACATACTACTAATTAACAATTTAATCGACTGTATTCGTGCCAGAGAGTATACGTTTGACCATATTTATTAGCTATTAACTCAAAATCTGCAAAGTTTTATCAACCCAATAAGTAGTCTTGTGAGTCTGGTCTAAAGGTCACTCAACAAGTGCTCATTGCATGGGGCTAGGTCCTTGAGGAAGGATAATTCGGTACACAAAAGGGGTGCACGACTGCACGTGGCTAGGGTTTTTCTGCCGATCTAAACCTTTTGTGGAATTCAACAAATCAAAAACCTAACTAGCTACACAACAATTTGATCATCAATATTATCTTTCTTTTTTTTAATGGCAACTAACTATCTCAAAATATATACATGTAGCCAGAAAATTATGATCGAAGGGGCAAACTTTGATAATTTTTAGAAACTACACACTACAAATCAGTTCATTAGGAGGGCAAATTACAAAAATAGCCAGATATTTTAAAAAATTTACACTACAATTTTTTTTCCCTAGGCAGGTAGCACCCAGCCCCTCCTGTCTCCGCCTCTGATACACCACAAATCTATCTCACATGTCTAATGCAGGACTTGAACCGACAACCAAATCGCTAGACTACAAGTGATCATCAGTATTATCTAACTTCTCAAACACACATACATTTCACCTATATCAGTTATCAAATTGACGACTAAACTTACTATCGATCCAATCGTCTAAACAATAAACAAACACTCATTTTAGGAAATGTATGCTATAGTACTTGTTTGAAAACACAAAGTTCAATCTAACACATCACACAACAATTTAATCATTATTATATACTACCTAACATATCAAAAACCAACACACGGTATAATTTCATCATTATTATATAACATTTCAAATACATAAACTAGTAAAAACAAGTGAATTGCATGTGAGCTTACTTAAATTGTGAAGAGCAACAGGTGTTTGGTAGGCCGTGAAACTGAGATACATCCATTCGTTCGTTATTTAACAATGTTCGTTAGCAGTTACAATTCCGTTCCGATGGTGACTGAGGGGGAAATGGATAGTTTTTAGTTTTTTTTATTAGACTAATGGATAATGTACTTTTTTAATTTGTTTAATGAGAATGAAATAGTAGTAATGAAGATTTAGTTCGTAACAACTAACAACTAGTATGTGGTACGGATAGTTGCGTGTGTTACATTTTTACATGAGTAGCTGTCGACATGTTGTTGTTCAAGAATTTTTGTAAATGCTATATCAAAGTTTTTTAGGATAAAATTCGTGATTGAGAATTGAAATGAAAGTATGATAGTAACTTTTTTATTAAAAACAAAATGACAATTACTATTTGGTATGTTTGTCGGAATAAGCTGGAGCTAGACACAGATTGAAAGTTTGAGTTGGAGCTTATACTACAAGTTGAAAGCTGTAGTTTATATTTTTAATGTAAAATTACATCAAATTATATTCAGATATATTTCACGTTTTTACGTGTTGAACTATTGAATTTTGAAAAAAAAAAAATAAAAAATAAAATAAGTAATTTGACTAACTCTAAGCCCCATAACTTGTTTTAGTTGGCTAAACTTATGGAGACTTATGGTTTATAAAAGCTTCCATAAGCAAACAAAGTTTATAAGTAAACTAGATTTGTAGTTTTGTGCAGCCACAAAATTTTGACATAAGTCAACTCTAATAGGCATAGTTGTTAAGAACTCGATCTAAGTGTTAAGAATTTTCGATTCTACGGTCTCACTAAGCATAAACGAGTCTACTCTTCCTAAGATCTTAAAAGGCATAACATCTTAAGTAGAGTCCCGATTTTACCACATTATCGTAAGATCTCGATCCTACTTTCTTTGAATTAACTAACTACTCCCTCCGTCCCTAAATTAATGTCCAATATTGACTTTAAAGTCTTTCTTTTCAACTTTGACCTTAAATTATTTCATTTGTGTAATACTTAATGAAAATTATACCAATAAAAATACATTTAAAACACAATCCATTCATATATTTTGCATCAAGTATTACATAACACAAATAAAATAATTTAAGGTCAAAACTATAAATGAATAAATTTTGTTAAAGTTTTACAATAACGCAAGCAGCGGATAATTATAAATGTTTTATAAAACTAAATATATAGATTTTAAGATTAAAATATTTAGCATCATTGATTTACGATTGGATATTTTAGCATTTTAAACCATTACATGTTGCATTTCATATTATTATAACTTTGAGAACTCTTTTTTCTTTAAAAAGTTGTTATATAATCATTTTTTTAATAGAAATTACTATACATATAAGACATTTAAAGATTTAAGTAAAATTTTACAATCTCGATCCGATTTTACGATTCTAATTGCAAAATCAAAGACGATCCATAATAGGATGTCGATCTTAACAGCCTATTAATAGGTATTTGTGTTTGTATATGACTATATGTTATAGACATATGATTTAATATAAAAGTTCATTTGTGTTTGTATAAAGAGCTTTTTACGAAAATGAACTGTAACTCATACATGTTTACGAAAATGGTTCTCGCCCTGAGTGTTTACGAAAATGAACTTTTCAATGTTATCCGTTGGATCTCTTAAAACATAAAATCCCAACCACGTGTATTATACGAACCAGGGCGTGGCCTGGGCGTGGTACATTTGTCAGGCGAGACCCTGGGCGTGGGCGTGGCCCTGGGCGTGGGCAAGGCGTGGGCAAGGCCCTGGGCGTGGGCGTGGTCCTGGGCGTGGGAGGTTGCAATGGAGGTGCTGCAATGGAGGTTTCGCAATGGAGGTGCTGCAATGGTGGGCTTGCTGGGTGTTCATGCCGTGAAGAAGAAGGAAAATGGTTTTGTGCAACTTGTTTCATTTAAGGAGTGCAACTTGTTTCATTTGTGCAACTTGTTACATTTGTGCAACTTGTTTCATCTAGAGATGGATACGTATCTCTAGACAACTTCAGAATGGTTGGTTATTGTTTATTTTAGATGATGGTCATACTTTTGTTCTTTTCATCCATTTTAGCACATGAAACTTTCATACCTGACATAGACGAAATGTGCAGGCTCTTGTGAAACATTCAACAGCTTCTATGAAAGACTCAAGGGTTCTTGATATCTTGGATGCAGTAAGACATATACTTGGTTTCTTATTATCGTAAAACATATTTGATTCATACTAATAATGCTTGGTTTCTTATTATCGTAAGATGAAGCCTCTTTCTTGTACACAAATGACGTTTGAAGAGTTCTATGCTGCTGCAATTAGCCCACATCAACTTGAGGCTCTTGAAGGATGAGAGACTATTGCTACTACAGCTTTTGAATTTTTTGAACTAGAAGGAAACCAAGTCATTTCTGTTTTGGGAAGCATGTGAGAGAATGGAGGTGAGAGAATGGGAAGAGGTGAGAGAAATGGAGGTGAGAGAATGGAAAAGGTGATCGTGACATTTTTGGGTCATTTTGGTAAAGTATACGAAAACAGTTCATTCTCGTATAATCAATATGTATACGGTTTGTTTTTGTAAAATATATTTGTATAAATCCTTAAGGACTCTCTCATATAAAAAATTGAAACTCAGATATCTTGTACATATTTGCATATCTCAATAACACGTGTTTATTTTAGTACTTATCTCACGTACACTGGTACAGTGGTACACATACAAAGTTTTTAGCATTACAGCCTATTTAATTTAAGAGAAAATTACCAAAAGGGGACTTTTTTTGAGGCTTGGTCCGTTTTTAATACTTTTTTCTATCCTCTTTCCCAAAAGAGCCACGCTCAACTGCTCAACTGCTCGACCCCATACATTTTACGACACGTGTCAAGTGTTAGGTAAGATATTTTTATTCCTTTTAACTTAAATGACCAATATACCCTCAAATACATATATAAAAGACACACATATTTCATTTTTTCTAATTTTTTCTCTCTCTCTCCCACACCAAGATCCGGCAGCAACCACCAAGATCCGGCCAACCTGCTACCACCAAGATCCGGCCATCCTGTCACCATCACCATCGTCAAAGATCCGACCAGATCGCACCGTCAATCACTTGGCTCCCCAGCATCCAAACTCCACAGCTCCAACACCATCCTATTCACCGGAACCATCACCACCGACACCATAAACTCAGAAAAATCACCTTCATCTTCATCTTCCACCATTGATGACGAACAACACAAATTACAAAAACCCCACCAGCACAAACTAACAATAGCATTCTCATCCACTTCGTGATCCGGCCATCCTGCCACCACCAAGATCCGGCCAACCTGCTATCTACAGATCCGGCCTTCAAGATCCAGATCCGGCCTTCAAGATCCAGATCCGGCCAACCTGTAACATATTTTTCATTTTTTCTAATTTTGTCAAGTTGTATTGATCGGTTTCTTTAAAGCTGTATGTATTTTTTTAATGTGTGCTAAGCAACACTATTTTGGGAAGCTGTAAAGTGGTGTTTGAATGTCAAAGCTGATACAAATGTATGTTTTGATTTGTCATATTTTACTTTTTGTCGTTTTTTTTGTTGGAGATGGATTTTAACTTAGTACTAAAGGGTTGTTTGAATAAAGTTATTGTTTTGTTACTGTATATACGATAAATTGTAATAAATAGTACTTAGGCAACACTTGTACTGTATATACGATAAATTGTAATAAAGTGGTGTTTGAATAAAGTTATGTTGGAGATGGATTTTTGTGGTTGAGCAGTTGAGTAGTGGTAGTCGAGCAGTTGAGCAGCGGTGGTGGTGGTTATGGACTGGTAATTTTTGTGGTTGAGCAGTGGTAGTCGAGCGGTTGAGCAGTGGTAGTCGAGCAGTTGAGCGGCGGTGGTGGTGGTGGTGGTGGTGGTGGAGGATGGAGTTAGGTGAATGTAGGTGGGATAATTAATTAAAAATATAATAAAGGGTAAATTGGTCATTTAAGTTTAAAGGAATAAAAATATCTTACCTAACACTTGACACGTGTCGTAAAATGTATGGGGTCGAGCAGTTGAGCAGTTGAGCGTGGCTCTTTTGGGAAAGAGGATAGAAAAAAGTCTTAAAAACGGACCAAGCCTCAAAAAAAGTCCCCTTTTGGTAATTTTCTCTTAATTTAATTCAATAATAATAATTTAACTTAGTTTAAAATGCATGGGTGTACGAGGTATTTGTTATATTTATAAATAAACACAATTTATGAAAATTAAAAATTTTACATTTAGTCTATAATTTTTCAATTTGAGATTAGCCAATTTGAAAAGTTTTGAACTTAAATTGTATAGTAAAACTTTAGGTTTTCATAATTTTTATAAGTTTACAAATTTATAAATATCCCAATAAATTTTATATTACTCTAAAGTATATTTAGCGGGATTGCTATGAGCAATCTGCTTTTGGCTGCTTCCACATCCAATAGGGTGTCAAGAATGGGCTAATGAATAGTGTTTGCTACAGTATTAATCGTCGTTAGTTAACGGCCGTTATCTGTTAACGGTCGTTAACTAACGACCGTTATCTTTTTTTTCTTTAATATTAAAAAAAAACACATATTTTACGTAATTGGTCCTTCATGTAACATGCATGTTGCAGACTCAGTCTTTCATGACCAACTTTGCAACGAAACACTAACATAGAGATAATTTATGTAACAAAATTAAAAAGAAAATTACAAGAATAGTCCTTAAGGTTATTTACCCATTACAGGTAGAGCTGGCAATTTCAGACACGGACCTGTTAACACGACACGACACGACCTGCTCTTAACAGGTTTCGTGTCAGGTCTTAACAGGTTTCGTGTCTTAACAGGTCCGGACCTGTTAAGACACGAATAAAATTAACAGGTTTCGTGTCTTAACAGGTCCGGACCTGTTAAGACACGTTAAGAGACCTGTTAAGAGGTGATATATATATGTTGAAAAGTAAACCCTACAACACTTCCTCTTTTCTCTGCAGCCTCCAATCTAAAACATCAATCCTAAAACAGTAAAACACCAATCTCCGGCTTCAAACACACACACACTCTTTATAAATCATCCAAATCAAAATTTTCCCATCTTATAATAATACGTATTACTTCTCAGGTATTAATTTATTTCATTCCCATCTTATAATAACATTGTTCATATAATATTGTTCATCTTATGAAATAATATTATCAATTGATTATAATATTGTTCATATAAATTTATTTCATTCCCATCACCTGATTATTTGATTATAATATTGTTCATATGCTCGATGTGATTATTTGATTCCCATCTTATAATAATATTGTTCATTGTTTGTATCGGTTTGATTGTTCATATAAATTTATTTCATTCCCATCACCTGATTATTTGATTATAATATTGTTCATATGCTCGATGTGATTATTTGATTATAGTGTTCATATTGTTTTGGTGAATATTGTTCTGGACGTGGTTAAGTTTAGGTGAATATTGTTCTGAACTGGTTATATTGTTGTTCGAGTTATGTTTGGGATTGCTTCTTTTTCCTTGCTTATAATCAGCTTAAAAATAACTGGTTATATTGTTGTTCTTGTTTTTTCTATATTGTAGATGGATCCTGAGTGTGTTGAAATTGACCCGGAAAAAAATAGCTCAAAGAATGTTGATATGGAATCTGATGAGGTCCAATCTGTGGATATGGAAGGAGGAGCGAAGAGAAAACGGAAGGACCGATCTACCGTATGGAATTTCTTTGAAAAAGATAAGAACGCAATAAAAGGTGCCAAAAAAGTGAAATGTAAGTGCAACAAGTGTAATAATATTTTCACATATGATAGTAGCCAAGGTACGGGTAATCTATTGCGACACAAAGAAAGATGTTATGGTAAAGGTTGTCTTGATGTTGGTCAAATGCTTTTTAATAGTGACATGGCACTACGGTCATCTAGATTTAATCAAAAAACTTTTCGTGATTTGCTTGTGGCTGCTACTGTTAGGCATGAATTGCCTTTGTCGTTTGTTGATTATAAGGGTGTTAGAGATTTAATTACATACTTGCAACCTGATGCAAACGTCATTACTAGGAATACCGTAAAATCTGATTTGTTGAAATTGTTTAAGATAGAGAAGGAAAAAATTAGAACCATGCTTATGGAGTCACCGGGGATGTTGTGTTTAACTTCAGATTTATGGTCTTCTATTACTACCGATGGTTATTTAGCAATTACCGTGCATTTTATTGACAAAGATTGGGTTTTGCAAAAGAGAGTCTTGTCATTTTCTTTCATGCCACCACCTCATTCGGGCATTGCTTTAAGTGCAAAAGTGTGTTCAATTTTAGAAGAGTGGGGCATAGAAAAGAAGATATTTTGTGTGACTTTAGATAATGCATCTTCTAATGACCGTTTTGTTGATCTATTAAGGGAACAATTAGATACAAAGTCGCCACTTATTTCTAGTGGTCAGTTTTTTCATATGAGATGTTGTGCACATATTTTAAACTTGATTGTGCAAGACGGGCTCAAGGAAATGGATGAAGCTGTTTGCAAGGTTAGAGAGAGTGTCAAGTATGTTAAAGGATCACATTCACAAGTAAGGAAACAAAAGTTCTTGGATTGTGTTAAGTTAAAAGGTTTAAGTTCGAAAAGGGGGTTAAGGCAAGACGTTCCTACTAGGTGGAATTCTACTTTTATAATGCTTGATAGTGCCATTTATTACCGAAAGGCGTTTGAAATTTTAGCATTAGATGATTCTAATTATAAGAGTTGTCCAAGTGCTTTAGAGTGGGACACCATTGAAAGGATTTGTGTTTTCCTTGGAGTTTTTTATGATGTGACTAATGTTTTCTCGGGTACCAAATATCCTACTGCAAACTTGTTACAGCACCAGATAATCTGTTACATTCTAGCACTAAAAAGCCTGATATGTTACAGCACCAGATAATCTGTTACAGCACCAGATTGTTACAGCACCAGATTGTCAATATTTTAATCAGTAGCTTTGCAATATTTTTGGATTATTACAGCACCAGATATGTAGCGTTCTTCATGATTTAGTTTACTGTTGCAGCAGTCTTTTTTATTGCTTTTAGCTTTTGAATGTCATGCTTATTACAGCACCAGATATGTAGCGTTCTTCATGATTTAGTTTACACCATTTTGCTTGTTTATCTTGTTCTCGCATTAACTTTTTAGTGCTAGAAGCCTCGGTGTAATTACTGATTTTGCTTGTTTATCTTGGTCTCGCATTAACTTTTTAACTAATGTTTTATAGGATTTTGATGATTTTGAAAGCACAGAATTTGTAACTAACAAGAAGTCGGAATTGAAATTGTATTTGGAGGAGCCAAGAATGGAAAGGACAAGGGAACTAGATGTGTTGGCTTTTTGGAGAGCCAATCAGTTTAGATATCCCATACTTGCGAGGATGGCTCGAGATTTTTTGACCATTCCAGTATCTACTGTCGCATCAGAGTCTACATTTAGTGCCAGCGGAAGAGTACTTGATCAACAACGAAGTTCACTTGGTAAAGATACTGTCGAGGCTCTTATATGCACAAAAGATTGGTTATATGCAGGTTCAAATGAAATAGATCTTGATAAGCTCACTGAAGATATAATGTTGCTTGATGTTAGTGTTGAATCGGATGCTTCAAACTCGGTCCACGTTTGAAGAGGGGATCCAAGAAGGAAGAACCCGAGAAAAATGTCTTTGAATAATGTTGTTTTGTACTCTAAAATCCAATAATGTTGCTTTGTACCTGTAACTTATTAACTAGTATGTTAACGCTTTGTTTTGGCTCACCTTTTGGGCATTAGATATGGAAAGTGCAGGTATTGTTTCGTTATGTATTTGGTATAAATTTAGTATTTTTGTTAACAGGTCCCTTAACAGGTTCGTGTCGTGTAACCTGTTAATATTCGTGTCGTGTTCGTGTTTGGAAAAAATGACACGATTTGTTATCGTGTCGTGTTCGTGTTCGACCTTAACAGGTCCGTGTCTTAACAGGTTCGTGTTCGTGTCGTGTCGTGTGGATCTGTTATGCCAGCTCTAATTACAGGGTTAGCCCTCATATTTTACGTAATTGGTCCTCCATGTAACAGGTCCATTGCAAAGACAGTTCTTCATGACTAACTTTGCAACGAAACGCTAACATGGACACAACTTTCGTAACAAAATTCCAAAAAACTTTTATAAAACTCCTTGGGGTTATCCATCTATTAGAAAGTTAGGTCCTTACATTCCGTCGCGGTTCGCAACAGGAGTCAATAATTTTGTATTCAAAAATCTCGCCCGAAACACGGGCCTTCAAACATCGTGTATAAAACAAAAACAGCTTTATTATTATTTTTAGACTAAAATACACCGTTGGTCCCTAAACTTGTATCGGAGGATCGCGATGGGACGAACCTCGCCCTTTTCATCGCCACGGGTCCAAACAGTAGCCATTAAATGCCAGATTCGTCCCTTGACCAATACTGCCGTTGTCAACGTTATGTTGCTGAGGGAAAAACCGTCTTTAACTGTAGCGGACTAAATAAAACCGTTGTACAGTGTATGTAGCTAGTATATGTGTGAAAATGTTTGGTCGACATTTATCACACATCCCTAAACTATCCTTCAAAACCCGTCTTCTTCAAAACGATAATTGTTTCAAGATGGTACGTTGCTGGTGTGGTAAGTAAGCTATTATTTGCACTTCGTGGACCTCTGCCAACCCAGGGCGTCGATTCTTTGCTTGTCCTGTTCAAGTAAGTGCTTCTTAATATTTCTTGTGTAAGTTTCTAACAATGGTGGTTGTTTAATGATTTCTCATAATCATCAATAAGGGTCTTCTTGTCGGTGGATAAGATGGTATGATCCTGAAATCTGTGCTCGTTCAAGAATGATCATACCAGGACTTTTGAGGGGGAGAAATGAGCTTGAGGCAAGATTAGTAGCTGCTCAAGGTGATGTGTGGAAGTGGAAGATTTACCTGGTGCTAAGTTAGATGTTGTTCTTCATTGTTTATGCATTGGGATAAATTTTTAACCTTTTATGTAATGAGGCTAGTTGGTTAATGTTCTGTATCTTGAATTGTAGTAACCTTGTTATGAAGTATTCAGTTTTGTTTGTTTCTGATTTTCTATGCCTTATGGGTATGCAGATGGTTAGCAATTTGTTTAGGGTTGACTTTTAAATGTCAACATTCTTATGATGTTCTATTTTAGCTTTGGTTACTTTTAACGCAAACTGTAACCACCCGTAAATTTCCTAGTCATTATTCCCCTGTAAAGAACGAAGTAATCGTTTATTAAAGATTTAGTTATATCATCTTAAGCATTTTCGCGTACAAATTTTTACTTTTATATGAATTATGTAATCACAAGTAGCATTGATAAACAAATGATGCAAATAAAACATTTCTTGATATTTACTGATAAATAAATCACACTCACGAGAGATTTTCCTGTCTTACGAGTCCGCACGCGTACCGACACTACATTAGCTATGGGTTTAGTCTGATAAATACATTTCTGAGTCAAAAATATTGTTTTTATAATTATATTTATTATTCCCAAAGCTTCGCTTTCTAACTTTCTTAAATCTAATTGAGCTTGAAAACGAGAGGATATCTCGTGAAATGCGAAAGTCAAGCAATAAATGAGTCAGCGCGACTTACAACTCTTAAATTAATTTGATTTATTAATTAATTTAAATTCGAGAAAACTATACATATGAATACTCATTTTTATCAGAAAAATTATTTCGGACGCAATGGCGCGAGTCTCGAAATTTAAAACGGTCGTCTGCTACGTCAAATGGGCCCCACAAGGGTTATTTATATAAGATTATTAAAATTTCAAAACAGCCCCTGGTTAATTTACACCTGCCCCCCTGAACTTTGTGTTGTCCACGTTTAGTCCCTCCAGGGGATATAAAAGACCCAAATTATTCCTCTTATATATATCACCACCACCACCGGAAAAATTAATCCGGCGCCGTCGCCGGTTCCGGCCAACTTCCGGCCACCCCATTTCTCTCCACCGATGCATAGATCGTCTCCCCCCTATCATTTCTGGAGCATTTGGGTTTGTAAGAAGCTTGTTTGGTCGCGTTTTGAGTATCACCGCCGCTCACCACCTCCTGCCGCCGCTCACCACCACCTTCCTCCTCTTCCTCTCTTCCGTTGGTAAGTCCACGCGCCTCCATTTCATCATTTTCTTCAATATATTTAAAACCATAACCGCTTTAACTAATAAAAACGTTTTTAGTATATAAACTAATAAAACTTGATGTTTTATAAACTAAAACACTTGAATCTTTAATCTTGGCTCTCAACTCGCCGTGACTCGCTCCGAGTCGTGTGACTCGCCTGAGTCAACTCACGAGTTGAGTTGACTCGGACCCATTCCATGCTTATTTCGTGTGATTATTTTATTTCGTGCATACATTCGTCTTGTTGTTATTGTTTTTGAGTCTGAAGCGGACTTGGGTAAATTTTCAGTTTGGCCGATTTGTATGTAGGTCTAGCAGGTTGAACCGTGACTCATGGGAGTGACGGTCTTGATGTCCTCATGTTGTGCGAGCCATGATAATTAATTTGGAGGCTCATAGGTTGAGCCGTGACTCAAGGGAGTCACGGCATGGTGATGATTTGGTTTATATTGCTTTATGGTAGTTATCGTTTAGTCATGGGTTTGGATTTGGTTTGTGGTAATTATTCTTGGTCGTGGAAATTGTTAAAGGTGTCGTTGGTATGAAACGTGACTCATGGTGAGTCGCGACCGCTAGTTTGGTTAACCAAGGCACTTAGCCGAGGTCGAGGTCTCGTAAGAAATTTTTGAATAAATATTATTGATGATTATTAGTGAAAACTAGCGGGTTAACCCGCGCGTTGCGACGGGAGTGCGTTGCCCTCGATCATTTTATTCACGGGAATGAATTTGCTAAAGTTTTTTTTTTTTTTTTTTTTTTTTTTTTTTTTTTGGTGCGCACTGTTCATGAACGTTACTGTTCATGGACTCGTTACTGTTCATGGGCCAATGCCTTTTAGTATATATATATAATATTAGTTTTGACCATGGTTGTTAATTGAGAAAATATTGGTAAATGACATTTTCGGTAAATGTCGTTATGTGTACCATGACACACGAAGTGTCGTGGGGACTTGGAATATACTTTAGGCCTAAGCGAAATATTTTTAGTCATTGACGAGGTTTAGGTCGCCTCGAATTGGTCGTATACGTTAGTATCGATATATATTGTTTTGGAAATTAAAACTTAAGTGTTGGATTATTTATTTATATTTATTTTGACGTTGATCATTCCATTTAACGTTTATTAACGTAACTTATTATCCTTGTTTTAGTCAATGACGTTTCGGATACTTATTGGATCACTACTCGGGATTGATATGGGATTTGTTTTTGATTTGGATAACTTGACAAAACGAATATTTAACAGATTAAATATTTTGGACTTGGAAATACTTATTAAAGCCTATGCTTGGATTCGATTATTGGATTTGGACATTATTGGACGAAAATTATTAAAATTGGACTTTGATTATTTTGGACAATTTTTGTAGTTGTATGAGCATTATTGGACGTTTTGGACTTGAGACGATACAATATATTAGACTCGTTAAGAATTTAATATATTAGACTCGTAACAAACCTAAAATATACAATAAACACTTATTCAACTAATAACGACTTATTGATGAGTGTGTAAATACTCATCAATTTTGTATAATCTAAACTGCAAAATCATCTGAAAACACTCAGAAACACATCAAAATGATCAAAATATCACAAATCAGTGTTTTATGTGTTTTAATTGCAAAAATATCAAAATCAGATGAAAAATGTATCAAGTTTGCAAAATTGGCAGTTTTAGTCCCCCAAGTTTTAAAAGTTGTCAAATCTAGTCCCTGGAATTCAAAAATGTGGAAATTTATCATTCAAGGTCCCTGAAGTATTCTAAGTTTTTTAAAATGATCCTTGAATGATTCTTTGGTCAATTGGCAAGAAAGGTCCCTAAACTTTGAAATTTTGCAAAATTAGTCCTTGGACTTTAAAAATAGATTTTATGCAAAGAAGGGTTTTTATATTATCAAAGTTGTCAAGTTTGGTCCTTGTGAGAGCATTGGAAAAAGTTCACTTTTAGTCCTTGAATTTTGGTCGAATTACACTTTTGGTCCTTGTCCTTAAATAAACCAAACCGGACCCTTTGATATAATTCAAGCCCAAATCCAAATCCAATATACAAGCCCAATCCAATACAACCCTTGACCCTTTCACCTTGAGCCCAGGTCAGAATCCATTTTGAACCCCAGCCACACCAATTATGACCCCCCTTCGTATTATTAATCCTCGGTCAACGCAAGTCAAAACTCTCAACTGGCGCCCAAAAAAACCGGGCACTGTAGCATTGTCTCTCCCCTGCCTGAATCTCCAATACCAGCCATGGTTTTACCACTTTTTCAACTCCCCCTCCATGCTATGTTCCCTCCACCCCCCTCTAAACTCCAAATCCTTTAATTGCTCAAACCAAACCCAATTAAAGCAAAAACCTGCTTTGAAGAATATTTGGCGCCAAAAATCACAAGTGGATGGTTCTGATTAATTTGAGTGATCCAAGGGCTTAAAAGTGGTGGGAAACATTCAGAGTACATCAAGGATGCTGAAAAGTCTATAAAGGAGAGATAGAATGCAATGTATCTAAAGTATGTAGTGTATTTTTAATGTTTTAATGTCGTTTAAGTGTTTTTCAAGTTAAATTGTAATTTAAATCCTTCAAGCACTCTGTTTAAGTATTTTTAATGTATTGTAAAGCTTTTCCAATTAGCAATTTCAAGTTTTAATCATTTCTCAAGTTTATGCAAATTCTCATATTTATGCAAAATCTCATGTTGGATCAAATGTTGTTTTCAGTTGTTTGTATGGACTAGAATAGATCACTTAAGCTCCTAGAAAGCTTAATCAAGCTTTTAGAAACTCTAAAAACCAGTTTAGAATCAAAAATAGAAAATCACCAAAAATCCAATTTAAATAGTTAAAAAATAAAAAAAACACATGGAGATGAAGAAGAAAAGCTGGAGCAGGGTATATTTTTGATGGCCTTGGTTTAGAGCTCTGTGGAGAGCATTTAGGATTGGTTCTCAGTTCCTAGTTCTCAGTTTGTGCCTCAAAACCATTTGTAAGCTTTTTGACTAATTTGGCTTTTTACTGTGTCAAGTGTTCATTAGTCCTAATTTCTGTTTCTTTGTGATATCTAGTTATAATCAAGTGTGTTTAAGCCTTAAAATCAATAGCTTGTTCTTTTCAATTTATAGTTTGCAAAAATTTGGTTTTAACAGTGGAAATGGTATAATCATCAATTCTGAGTTTAATGTTGTTTTGATTGTTGATTTAGGCTTCATTAGTCATAATAAGTGATATCATAAGGTCTGCAATCAAGTTTATGGTTTAAAATTGTGAATTGCTTTATAAAACTTCAAAACAGCCATCTAAAGGGGTGTTTGGTTTTTTGTGTTCAAAGGTTCTTTGGTCTTTAGCTTTGTTGGAATACTGCTTAACTTGGTCTAAGTAACTAAGTTCAGTCATAAAATCAAGTCCTTATTAGCAAAAAGTCAAAATTTCAAGTAATCATGTCTTAGATGCTTACTGTTGAGTTTTTAAGATAGCAGATCTTGGTTTTGTGTTAGCAAGTGGTTAATCTTGCTCAAGTTAGTCTCATTACACCTTAAAACAACATATTAAGTACTTTAGATCAGATCAAAGTTCACTTTGGTCAACTTTTTAGTTGTTCTAAAAAAGTCAAAATCTCATAAGGTCGTTTTTGAATAAACTTTGGAATTTCACTAGGGGTTTATTAATAAGATTCAACTTATAAGCTCTGGGGGTATTATAGTCTAGTTGCTAAAGAAAAATACAAAAATGCTAGTTCTTGATTTCTCAGCTTTTTAAGTGCTTATTTCTCAGCTTTTCTTGGGGTACCTGTTGGAAAATCTGTCCTGTGCACAGATTGTGTGCCCAAATTGATAAGCTTGCATTGAGCTTATTAGTGCTTCAAATCTTGTGTTCTCTGGTTCTTTGGAAAGCCAACCTGGTCCTCTTGGATTGTCAAGCTTAAGATTTCACTTTTGAGCTTTTTAGCTAGGGCTGCAAGTAGTTAAACCTTTGTCCCATTTTCTGTTTTTTACTACAACAGCCAAAGTGCTTATTGGCTTGTTAGAAGCTTTCCAGTTTGATTGTTTGTGTCTATTAGCTTCAAGTTAGTTGCTTTAGCTTATTTTCATATCATTCTAGCCTTTGTTTCAAGTTGTAAGCTGGTTTGAGCTCATTTCCACCAAATAAGCTATTAAGCCCACTGTTGGACTTTTAAGCCATCAAATCAGCTTATTTGTGTTTTGTAAATTTTTTGTCTTTATTAAAGTTTCATATTATTAGTATATAAGTAGTTTTCAAAAAGAAAATTCAGAAAAACATCAATATAAAAATAGTGATAGCGTTTATTTAATATTTTTTAGCTTTTTGATTTTTCTTTTCATCTTTTTAATAAGCAAATCTTGTTTTTCTATTTTTCTTTGTTTTCTGTCATCATATAGGATTTTTAGAAAAAGTTTCAGATTTTTCTCTATCTTTTTAGTATTTATTATAATTTTAAATAGTTAAAAATAGTAATTAATTAGTAATAAATAATTAAAAAGCATAAAAAAATATCTTTTCTGTTTTAAAATTAGTTTTATCATATTTTAGATTTTTCAAAGTTAAAATTTTATTTTTCCAAGTTTATTTTCTATTTTCTAGTATTTAAGTGTATTTTAAATAGTTATTAATTAATAATAATTAAATAAAAAGTGTGAAAAATATATTTTTAGTTTTAAAATTAGTTTTATAGTATTTTAGATTTTTCAGAATCATAAGTTTATTTTTCTAGTCTTATTTCCTATTTTCTTTTATTTTAGAGTATTTATTAAATAGTTAAAATAGTTTTAAATTAATAATAATTAATTAAATAGTGTTAAAAATAATTTTCTTTTTCTAATAATTTTCTTTTAATTTTAGGATTCCAAAAATGTCATTTTTATATTTTTAGGTCTTTTATTCCTTAGTTTTCACTTTTTATTTTGTGCGTATACGTAGTTTTTAAACTTACGTTTACGTTTCTTTGATCTGATTGTTGTGTTTTCCAAATCTGTACTCCATTCCATTCCAATCAATCAGTAGTGTAGTAATTCTAATCATAACCTTTGCAGATCACTATCCTTAGTGATCACTCCATTATCTGAATCAGTTTTACACACCATTGAGTCTCCTTGGGACTAAACGACCCGGGAATTCAATCTATTCTCCAGGACTTCATTGCATTTGTGTCTGAGCAGTTTTAAGTCTGTTTAGACTTGACGGTTTAGCACAGATCAAAATTTTGGCGCCGCTGCCGGGGAGGCTTTAGCGTGTGTTTAGCCATTTTCAGATCCATTGTTGCACATACCCACCATTTGTAAAAAGTTTTTTGTAAAGTTATAAGAAAATCAAAAAGTTCATTAGCACTTTTCCTGAAGTGTTAAAAACACAAAAAAAAAATATAAAACAACAAAACAATCGGAACGTTTTCTATTTTGTATTCTCTTTTAAGGTGATTCTTAAAGAGATACGATTTGGTTAAACGGGACGATAACAAAAATATTGTCCAAAAGTTTTTAAACCCATCTGCACAAATCTTACCTACGTCTTTTCAGTGGTACTTAAATACATAAAAATCAACCACCGCAAATCAAGGCAGTGCACTACCTAACTGGGGGTGCGACCATTAATAAGTTCCCGAACATCAGATTTAAAACTTGCCTTTGTGTCACTTGTGATTTGGTGTACCTTTTTCAAAGAAGCCATTTCATTTGTGATTATTGGTTAAGTTCACTTGTGTTTTGCCTCATTTGTTTTGAAAATTGGTTTTTATACATAGTGCATGCGCACTCGTTCTTCCAGTTCTACAAGTCCACTTTCTGAACTTGGAAACATTCCTCGTAGACGTAGAGAACGTTCAGCTCCTTCAGCCGTGACTGAGGAACGTCTACCACCACCACCTCCTGTCGAAATGGCAGAAGACAAACCGATGAATGAGCTTCTCCAAGCACCCATCGAGGGTTACGGAGATGATCCTCATGCACACATTCGATGGTTTAACAAGATAGCATCTACCATCAAGTACAAGAATGTCCCACACGAAGCTATCAAGCTTCTTCTGTTCCCATTTTCTCTAGAGGGACAAGCCCGGAATTGGCTTGAGAAACAACCCCCTCGTTCTATAGAGACATGGGAAGATCTTGTCACCAAGTTCGTTAACGAGTTCTATCCTCCATCCCGAACCACAAGTCTTAAGAATGAGATAATGAAATTTTCTCAGAGATTTGATGAGTCATTCGGGGAGGCATGGGATCGTTACAAAGAGTTGCTTCGCAAGTGTCCGCATCACGGTTTTACCGAGTTAATGCAAATGGATACTTTCTACAATGGTCTCAATCAGGCCAATCAAGATTCTTTGAATGCCTCCGCGGGAGGTAATTTCCTGAGCAAGACCACCAAAGAGGCCTTGCAGATCATTGAGAACAAATCTCAGGTCCGTCCTTTCAGAGCTAAGACATATCAGTCTAATGCTGGACCTTCTTCTTCTTCATCCCCCGTGAGTACATCTAGCACCGATGCTAAGATTGATAAACTCACAGACATTGTTCAGGCTTTGGTTCTTGCCAACCAGAAGAAAGTCTCATTCACTCAGCCACCAACACATGCTGAAGTGAAGAAAGTCGAGAGTTGTGTCACTTGTGGTGGTCCTCATGCTTACTACAATTGTACTGCCACCGATGGTAGTCCTTTTGAAGCCAATGCTCTAGCCGGTAGTTCACAGCAAGGAGGTAATCAATACCGTCCTCAAAATGAACCACACTACCGTGCTAACACTAATCAGGCACCACCCGGTTTTAACCAAAATCACAACATGCAAAACCGGAATCAGAACCAACCAAGAATGAACCAAGGTTATCAAAACCAAGGTAATTTCTATCCTGGACCCAATCAAGGTTTCCAACATCACGGAAACCCCAATCAAAACAATTTCAATCGAGGGAATCAATTTCATGGGAATATGAATCCTAATCAAGGGAATTTTGGCTATAATCAAAACATACGGCCTCAAATTATCCCTCCAGCTCCTCCCGTCATTACTCCTCCAGGACCATCATCTGATGAGTTACTGAAGCAGTTTATGAAATCCCAAGATGAAATGAACCGGTTGTTGGTCAGTCAGATTGCTGATCTGAAGAAGTCTTTAAATGATCGACCCTCGGGCTCAGGTACTTTACCGAGCAACACGATCGCTAACCCGAGGGGCGATGCCAAGGCGATCACAACCCGAAGTGGTGTTTCATACAATGGGCCTGTTGTTCCTACTACCTCTTCTTCTTCTTCTCTCCCAAAGGTAGTGGACAGTGAACCTCCGACACACAATGGACCTACGACTCCAATGCCTCCTCCACCAGTGCCAATGAGTCAAGTTACCAAGGAAACAACGGACAAAGTGCATAATTCTAGCCCACGAAGTACCGCACACGTCCAACCTTCGGTAGTCCAACCTCAAGTGGTCCAGAAACCCAAGTTAAATCAAGGAGTTGTTTTTGAACCTCCTGTAGCTCCTATTGAGAAACAGAAATCCAAATCTTCTATTCCTTACCCATCACGTTTGAATGAGCAAAAGCTCCGCGAGAAAGCTAGTCATCAAATGGACAAATTTTTCCAAATTTTCCAAGAACTACATTTTGACATAAGCTTTGCGGATGCTATCATGCTGATGCCCAAGTTCGCATCGACTCTCAAACACATGTTAAGCAATAAGGAAAAGCTGTTTGAAATGGCTAAGACTCCTCTTAACGAGAACTGCTCAGCAGTTATTCTGAAGAAGCTTCCTGAAAAGCTTGGAGATCCTGGGAAATTTCTCTTACCTTGTGTATTCCCAGGAATGGTTGAATGCTTTGCCCTAGCAGATCTTGGTGCAAGCATTAATCTTATGCCATATTCAGTGTGGAAGAAACTTTCTCTTCCGGAACTCACTCCTACATGCATGACTCTCGAGCTTGCAGATCGTTCCATATCCCGTCCTCTTGGCATTGCTGAGGATGTATTTGTGAAAGTAGGAAAGTTCCATTTCCCAGCTGACTTCGTGGTTGTTGATTTTGATGCCGATCATCGGGTTCCTCTCATTGTTGGTCGAGGATTCCTGAGAACGGGCCGTGCTCTCATAGATGTATTTGAGCAAGAAATCACATTGCGTGTTGGTAATGAAGCTGTCACCTTCAACCTTGACCAAACTTCGAGGTACTCCGCAAACTATGATTCTGAATCGGTCAACCGAATAGATATCATTGATGTTGCCTCTGACGAGTACTCTCAAGAAGTTCTTGGTTATTCTCATAATTCTGTGAGTGGGGATTCCACCACATCTTCTCAGCCTATCATAGCCAATTCTACTCCTTCTCTCACCCCGTTTGAGGGAAGCGACTTCATCTTAGATGAGATTGAAGCATACCTGGCTAGTGATTCTGTTCCTTGGGAAATTGATCACGCTCCAATTGATATTGAGGGGGACATACTTCTTATTGAGAAGCTGCTCAATGATGATCCATCATCAACCCCTCATCCTAGTGATTCAATTCCTGATGAGATTAATCAAAATGAGATTAATCTGGAGGGAGATATTCTTCTTGAGAAATTGTCAAATCTGGATACTTCTCTTCCTCTCCCTCCCGTCAAACTTCATAACAAGGAAGTCAAGTCAGTTGAGAAAACTGAAGAATTTCCTGAGGTTGAGCTTAAGGACTTACCTCCTCATCTCGAGTATGCATTCCTTGAGGGTGATGATAAATTACCCGTCATTATTGCTCGAGATTTAAGTAAAGATGAAAAAGCTGCTCTCATTAAAATCTTGAAGTCACACAAGCAAGCAATTGCTTGGAAACTCTCCGACATCAAAGGTATAAACCCTGAGTTTTGTACCCATAAAATCTTGATGGAGGATGACTTTAAACCAGCAGTTCAACATCAGAGACGAGTGAATCCAAAAATCCATGATGTTATCAAACAAGAGGTTATCAAACTTCTTGATGCAGGATTGATTTACCCGATCTCAGACAGTCCTTGGGTCAGCCCAATTCATTGTGTTCCGAAAAAGGGTGGCATTACTGTTATCACAAATGAAGATAACGAGTTAATTCCAACTCGATTGGTTACGGGATGGCGTGTTTGCATCGACTATCGTAAGCTGAATGACGCCACCCGTAAAGACCATTTTCCTCTACCCTTCATGGACCAGATGCTTGAGAGATTAGCAGGGAACGAATACTACTGTTTCCTTGATGGTTTCTCGGGTTACTTTCAGATCCCTATTGATCCACAGGATCAAGAGAAGACCACATTCACTTGCCCATACGGAACTTTTGCCTACAAACGTATGCCTTTTGGCTTATGTAATGCTCCTGGCACGTTCCAACGATGTATGATGGCCATATTCCACGACATGATCGGGGAAACAATGGAAGTGTTTATGGATGACTTCTCGGTCATTGGGGACTCTTTTCAATCATGTCTCTCCCATTTAGATAAAATGCTTCAAAGGTGTGAAGACACCAATCTTTGTCTAAACTGGGAGAAGAGCCACTTTATGGTCAAAGAAGGCATTGTCCTTGGCCATAAGATTTCCAAGAACGGGATTGAGGTAGATAGAGCAAAGGTTGATGTCATTGCTAAGCTGCCTCATCCTACTACCGTCAAAGGTATTAGGAGTTTTTTAGGTCATGCCGGTTTCTATCGTAGATTCATACAAGATTTTTCCAAAATCGCCCGGCCTATGACCCATCTTCTTGAAAAGGATGCTCCTTTTATCTTCTCACCTGAGTGCATCATAGCTTTTGAAACATTGAAGAAAAAGCTAACTGAAGCACCCATTCTCGTTGCTCCTGACTGGGACTTGCCTTTTGAGCTCATGTGCGATGCAAGTGATTTTGCTATCGGTGCAGTCCTAGGGCAACGAAGAAACAAGCATTTTCAGCCTATTCACTACGCAAGCAAAACTATGACTGAGGCTCAAACTCATTACACCACCACAGAAAAAGAGCTATTAGCCGTGGTGTATGCATTCGAGAAGTTTCGGCCTTACTTAATCTTAACCAAATGCGTGGTGTATACGGATCACTCGGCTCTTAAATATCTCTTTGCAAAACAAGATGCAAAGCCGAGATTGCTTCGTTGGATTCTCCTCCTCCAGGAATTTGATATCATCATACGTGATAAAAAAGGAGCTGAGAATCTAGCGGCTGATCATCTGTCCAGATTAGAAAACCCTCACCAAGATGTTTTCGAGAAAAAGGATATAAATGAAACATTTCCTCTCGAGACACTCAATGCGGTTTCTTTTCGTGGAAATTCTACCACCCCATGGTTTGCTGACTTTGCAAATTACCATGCGGGTAACTTCATTGTGAAAGGGATGTCGACCCAGCAGAAGAACAAATTCTTCAAAGATGTTAAACATTATTTCTGGGACGACCCTTTCTTGTTCAAAATCTGTGCGGATCAAGTCATCCGACGGTGTGTTTATGGACAGGAAGCTATTGATATTCTCACAGCTTGCCATGCTGGACCCACCGGGGGCCATCATAGTCCAAACTACACCGCCAAAAAGGTGTTTGATTCCGGGTTCTATTGGCCCACAATCTATAAGGATGCCCACGAATTTTTCAAAGCCTGTGACGCTTGTCAACGTCATGGTAATATCTCTCAAAGGAATGAAATGCCACAAAATGCCATTCAAGTTTGTGAGATATTTGACATATGGGGTATTGATTTTATGGGGCCATTTCCATCTTCTCGTGGTAACAAGTACATACTCGTGGCTGTTGACTATCTGTCAAAATGGGTTGAAGCAAAAGCTTTACCCACAAATGATGCCCGAGTAGTTGTGAAATTTTTGAAAGCTCTCTTTGCCAGGTTTGGAACTCCTCGTGCTATAATCAGTGATCGTGGTACACATTTTTGTAATGACCAATTTGATCGTGCCATGCAAAAGTATGGTGTTACCCACCGTCTATCTACTGCATACCACCCCCAAACAAGTGGGCAGGTGGAAGTTTCAAACCGTGGTCTTAAAAGGATTCTTGAAAGGACAGTAGGTGAAAATCGTGCATCCTGGTCGGATAAGCTTGATGACGCACTCTGGGCCTTCCGTACAGCTTACAAAACACCCATTGGGTGTACTCCATATAAGCTAGTGTACGGAAAGGCATGTCATCTTCCGATTGAGTTAGAGCACAAGGCATACTGGGCCTTAAAGCATGCAAACTTCGATATACAGACAGCCGGTGATCATAGAAAAGTTCAAATGAATGAACTAAATGAACTTCGTGATCAAGCTTACGAGAACTCTTTGATCTACAAGCAAAAGACAAAGAAGATTCATGACTCCAAGATCAAGAACCGCGTTTTCAACGTTGGTGATCGAGTCCTTCTTTTCAATTCCAGATTGAAGATTTTCTCGGGAAAGCTCAAGTCCCGCTGGTCTGGTCCATTCACTATTGCTAAGGTTTATCCTTATGGTACCGTTGAGTTATCTCAACCCGATGGTCCTAATTTTAAAGTGAATGGTCATCGAGTGAAGCATTACTTTGGAGAGGACATTCCCCCTGTGGTTGTCCCGGATTTACAAACATTCCCCATGAACCAATGAATGCGGGGATCGAGTCAAGCTAGTGACTCGGTAATCAAAAACATTAGCACGCACCATATGGGTTTTCACCCATAATTCTGTCTTCTTACCCCCTTTCTACCACCCTAGTGTGGGGGAGTTTTCCCCACGCTGTTGTATATTCTCATTCTTTCTAAAAAAAAAAAAAAAAAAAAAAAAAAAAAAAAAATCTTCTTCTAAATAAATGGCCGTAGTATTTCCCTTTTACGTTCTTTGTTTCGGCATAACCGCCGGTACTTTGAATATTGAGGGCAATATTCATTTCTAAGTGTGGGGGGGAATTCTCACGAATTTCATATATTATCTACCCAATTCCCCCGTTTTTGGCCAAAAATTTTTTTTTGGAGCAAGTGTTCTACACTTACTCATCTTGGTTATCAGTCCGCCTTGTCTGTAAGACAAAAGGATTGGCTAATCCAGGAGCAAACGGCTCTTGGTAAAGATTTCTCAAATCCGTTTATATGGCTTGCAATTTGCCCAAAATTGTATGGTTCCTCAACTCCCCATCATCCTCAAAAGATAATGAGTTGGCTAGCCCGCAAGGTTATGGCTTGTGGTAAAGGCAGTGGAAAATCCATAATTGGTATTCAGCTCACCAAAGATAATTCTGATAATTTATCTAAGAGTTGGCTAGTCCAGAAGGGTACGGCTTCTGGTAAAGACACATCAAATCCGTTATATGGTTTATGATTTGCCAATAAATCATATGGTTATCGGTGTACCATGGTTCTTACTTGAACTAAAACATTTGGCTACTCCAGAAGTGATGGCTTTTGGTAAAGAGTTTTTCAAATCCATCAAAGATTTTCTCAAATCATTGCTAGGGACTAGCAATATCTCAGTGTGGGGGATTGATGAGTGTGTAAATACTCATCAATTTTGTATAATTTAAACTGCAAAATCATCTGAAAACACTCAGAAACACATCAAAATGATCAAAATATCACAAATCAGTGTTTTATGTGTTTTAATTGCAAAAATATCAAAATCAGATGAAAAATGTATCAAGTTTGCAAAATTGGCAGTTTTAGTCCCCCAAGTTTTAAAAGTTGTCAAATCTAGTCCCTGGAATTCAAAAATGTGGAAATTTATCATTCAAGGTCCCTGAAGTATTCTAAGTTGTTTAAAATGATCCTTGAATGATTCTTTGGTCAATTGGCAAGAAAGGTCCCTAAACTTTGAAATTTTGCAAAATTAGTCCTTGGACTTTAAAAATAGATTTTATGCAAAGAAGGGTTTTTATATTATCAAAGTTGTCAAGTTTGGTCCTTGTGAGAGCATTGGAAAAAGTTCACTTTTAGTCCTTGAAGTTTGGTCGAATTACACTTTTGGTCCTTGTCCTTAAATAAACCAAACCGGACCCTTTGATATAATTCAAGCCCAAATCCAAATCCAATATACAAGCCCAATCCAATACAACCCTTGACCCTTTCACCTTGAGCCCAGGTCAGAATCCATTTTGAACCCCAGCCACACCAATTATGACCCCCCTTCGTATTATTAATCCTCGGTCAACGCAAGTCAAAACTCTCAACTGGCGCCCAAAAAAACCGGGCACTGTAGCATTGTCTCTCCCCTGCCTGAATCTCCAATACCAGCCATGGTTTTACCACTTTTTCAACTCCCCCTCCATGCTCTGTTCCCTCCACCCCCCTCTAAACTCCAAATCCTTTAATTGCTCAAACCAAACCCAATTAAAGCAAAAACCTGCTTTGAAGAATATTTGGCGCCAAAAATCACAAGTGGATGGTTCTGATTAATTTGAGTGATCCAAGGGCTTAAAAGTGGTGGGAAACATTCAGAGTACATCAAGGATGCTGAAAAGTCTATAAAGGAGAGATAGAATGCAATGTATCTAAAGTATGTAGTGTATTTTTAATGTTTTAATGTCGTTTAAGTGTTTTTCAAGTTAAATTGTAATTTAAATCCTTCAAGCACTCTGTTTAAGTATTTTTAATGTATTGTAAAGCTTTTCCAATTAGCAATTTCAAGTTTTAATCATTTCTCAAGTTTATGCAAATTCTCATATTTATGCAAAATCTCATGTTGGATCAAATGTTGTTTTCAGTTGTTTGTATGGACTAGAATATATCACTTAAGCTCCTAGAAAGCTTAATCAAGCTTTTAGAAACTCTAAAAACCAGTTTAGAATCAAAAATAGAAAATCACCAAAAATCCAATTTAAATAGTTAAAAAATAAAAAAAACACATGGAGATGAAGAAGAAAAGCTGGAGCAGGGTATATTTTTGATGGCCTTGGTTTAGAGCTCTGTGGAGAGCATTTAGGATTGGTTCTCAGTTCCTAGTTCTCAGTTTGTGCCTCAAAACCATTTGTAAGCTTTTTGACTAATTTGGCTTTTTACTGTGTCAAGTGTTCATTAGTCCTAATTTCTGTTTCTTTGTGATATCTAGTTATAATCAAGTGTGTTTAAGCCTTAAAATCAATAGCTTGTTCTTTTCAATTTATAGTTTGCAAAAATTTGGTTTTAACAGTGGAAATGGTATAATCATCAATTCTGAGTTTAATGTTGTTTTGATTGTTGATTTAGGCTTCATTAGTCATAATAAGTGATATCATAAGGTCTGCAATCAAGTTTATGGTTTAAAATTGTGAATTGCTTTATAAAACTTCAAAACAGCCATCTAAAGGGGTGTTTGGTTTTTTGTGTTCAAAGGTTCTTTGGTCTTTAGCTTTGTTGGAATACTGCTTAACTTGGTCTAAGTAACTAAGTTCAGTCATAAAATCAAGTCCTTATTAGCAAAAAGTCAAAATTTCAAGTAATCATGTCTTAGATGCTTACTGTTGAGTTTTTAAGATAGCAGATCTTGGTTTTGTGTTAGCAAGTGGTTAATCTTGCTCAAGTTAGTCTCATTACACCTTAAAACAACATATTAAGTACTTTAGATCAGATCAAAGTTCACTTTGGTCAACTTTTTAGTTGTTCTAAAAAAGTCAAAATCTCATAAGGTCGTTTTTGAATAAACTTTGGAATTTCACTAGGGGTTTATTAATAAGATTCAACTTATAAGCTCTGGGGGTATTATAGTCTAGTTGCTAAAGAAAAATACAAAAATGCTAGTTCTTGATTTCTCAGCTTTTTAAGTGCTTATTTCTCAGCTTTTCTTGGGGTACCTGTTGGAAAATCTGTCCTGTGCACAGATTGTGTGCCCAAATTGATAAGCTTGCATTGAGCTTATTAGTGCTTCAAATCTTGTGTTCTCTGGTTCTTTGGAAAGCCAACCTGGTCCTCTTGGATTGTCAAGCTTAAGATTTCACTTTTGAGCTTTTTAGCTAGGGCTGCAAGTAGTTAAACCTTTGTCCCATTTTCTGTTTTTTACTACAACAGCCAAAGTGCTTATTGGCTTGTTAGAAGCTTTCCAGTTTGATTGTTTGTGTCTATTAGCTTCAAGTTAGTTGCTTTAGCTTATTTTCATATCATTCTAGCCTTTGTTTCAAGTTGTAAGCTGGTTTGAGCTCATTTCCACCAAATAAGCTATTAAGCCCACTGTTGGACTTTTAAGCCATCAAATCAGCTTATTTGTGTTTTGTAAATTTTTTGTCTTTATTAAAGTTTCATATTATTAGTATATAAGTAGTTTTCAAAAAGAAAATTCAGAAAAACATCAATATAAAAATAGTGATAGCGTTTATTTAATATTTTTTAGCTTTTTGATTTTTCTTTTCATCTTTTTTAATAAGCAAATCTTGTTTTTCTATTTTTCTTTGTTTTCTGACATCATATAGGATTTTTAGAAAAAGTTTCAGATTTTTCTCTATCTTTTTAGTATTTATTATAATTTTAAATAGTTAAAAATAGTAATTAATTAGTAATAAATAATTAAAAAGCATAAAAAAATATCTTTTCTGTTTTAAAATTAGTTTTATCATATTTTAGATTTTTCAAAGTTAAAATTTTATTTTTCCAAGTTTATTTTCTATTTTCTAGTATTTAAGTGTATTTTAAATAGTTATTAATTAATAATAATTAAATAAAAAGTGTGAAAAATATATTTTTAGTTTTAAAATTAGTTTTATAGTATTTTAGATTTTTCAGAATCATAAGTTTATTTTTCTAGTCTTATTTCCTATTTTCTTTTATTTTAGAGTATTTATTAAATAGTTAAAATAGTTTTAAATTAATAATAATTAATTAAATAGTGTTAAAAATAATTTTCTTTTTCTAATAATTTTCTTTTAATTTTAGGATTCCAAAAATGTCATTTTTATATTTTTAGGTCTTTTATTCCTTAGTTTTCACTTTTTATTTTGTGCGTATACGTAGTTTTTAAACTTACGTTTACGTTTCTTTGATCTGATTGTTGTGCTTTCCAAATCTGTACTCCATTCCATTCCAATCAATCAGTAGTGTAGTAATTCTAATCATAACCTTTGCAGATCACTATCCTTAGTGATCACTCCATTATCTGAATCAGTTTTACACACCATTGAGTCTCCTTGGGACTAAACGACCCGGGAATTCAATCTATTCTCCAGGACTTCATTGCATTTGTGTCTGAGCAGTTTTAAGTCTGTTTAGACTTGACGGTTTAGCACAGATCACTTATCAATTATAAACTTTTCGAGAAATATTGTTTGCAACATGAGTTTTAATAAGTCGAAATGACTTGGGAACGTTCTATAAATGAAAGGGTCATGACGAAATTTTACAAAATTCTACACTTAAACTTTATTCTCAATAACTCTTTTATTTTAAATTCATCAAATGATGAACAATATATTGAAATATCGTACAACTCTTGGTGTTTGAATTATTAATCCAAACTTACCTTTATCTATAAAACAAGTATGTTTTATACAAATTATTTGGGAACATAGGGTAAATGCCGAAACGTACTAATTGACTTTCTCGATCGACGTTTGTCTTTGTCGCTATATCCTTGACTCTTTTTGTCATTCCTTCTCGACTCAAGTACTCGTCAATACTTTTCTCGACTGTGTCGATCATCTATTCCTTATTTGGCGTGAGTATAATTGAGTCACTATACGAGTCAACTCTTATACGAAAGTTTCGTATACGTTATTCCTCCATCTCTTCCAAGAGCCAAGACGTGCGAATTATTTTCGCAACTACATTTTTTGATTATTATCGACAATCAAAATAATTCATGAAACTTTACATGAAATGTTATAAAACAGATATTTAAAATATTTGTTCTTAACTCCAAGCATTTTAAAGATCCAAATATGTGGAAACTTTTGCTTTTGAACTTCAAGCACTTCAAAAACATAAATACTTGTAAACTTATAAACATTGTTTTTGAATACAAGACTTAGACTAAAAACCACACCATACTTATTTAGGTTGCGTGTCGGAGCCGTGCACGTTTATTACTTGATGTTAATTGTGATGTCTTACATTTCTGCAAGCCAAGGTGAGTTCATAGCCCCACTTTTACTCTTTTAACTATTTTATAAACTCCTTGGGGGAGAATACATGCTACTACTGCTTTTATGATCACAATTGCTTGAAAACTATTTGCTGTTCACTTGATATTATGACTCTGCCTAAGTTGTTTGCCAAAAGTCCCCTACATCATGAACCATTAATCACTTGCGAGTGAACGCAAATATCGTGGATAGTACTATGGGAATTGACGACCCCGACTCGGTTATCGAAAATAACCGGGGCGCACTATATTTGGTATCTCTATGTAATTGGCTATTACATCTCAGAGGGGCAATTTTATTTACTTACACCAGTAATTAGGTGTATGCAGTTAGTTTGGTGTCATGAGCTTAGTGCAATAATATCAACTATCTTTTATGGGCGTATAACAACGTAGCCCATGGCTTATTTTAAACTCGAAAATCTTGTGATCAACTGCTTTATTACTAAACCTATGAATTCACTCAACCATTGTGTTGACTTTTTAGCATGTATTTTCAGGATGAAAAGGCGATAGCTAACTCTGGAGGCGCTTGGGCATTGGCATGGCATGGTCATAGATGACTCTGATTTACTTATGGGGACCACATTTTATTAAAGGGCCATTTTTCCGCAACAAATCAACCTTTGTAAACTCTATTTTACTTCAATAAATGGGATCTTTTAAGAAAAATCTTTATTTTTCACTTTGTGTTAT